>JAHREE010000363.1:15240670-15283220 GCA_033628505.1 Tringa tobata | reverse complement strand
GCGACCCAGCAAATTCTGTTCCCACAGGCTAGTAAGGTTAAGCCGTGCCATCTTCAGAGTGGGAGGTGTCATCTGCAGCTTGGTCACGCTCTCTGAACGGAGGAGCCAAAGAACGGAATAACCAGAGAGGTGCGGGAGAGAAAGGGTTAGCGTTCTATTTGCACTGAAAATGAAACTCGCGCTTTGGCCCTTTAAGCTTTAATTACATCAAGGCTGCCTTCAAGTGAGTCTTGGAAAAGGAAGGGAGGTGGTGATAAGAGTTGGTAGAAAATACCAGTCTATTTGCCTTTTCTCTTAGGTGATTTGAGGGCTGAAACATCATCCGGTGTAATATTGCTCAGCTTGCTCAACGGTTTTCACCTGCGGTCTCCTGTTATAAGTCCACACGGACAAGCCCATGAGAATTCAGGGCAAGCACGTGGGGCTACTTTGAAGGAAACTTCCAGCATCTTTAAATGAATGCAGGATAAAGATCATTTACTCTAATGCTTCAGAAGGTGTATAACTAGAGAAATAAATAATAGCAAAAGAAGAAAAAAACAAAAAGGCAAATTAAGAAATACGGGGCACAGGCAGGAAAAAGCATTTTTTTTCAGGATAAACTCCATAAAAACAGAAGCATTAAAGCTTGGTGATATAAGAAAGCGTTTCTAGATGGCAAGGGATATAGACCACAGACCCGCTACATTCCTATAGGGACAAATTGTTTCCGTCTCCAGCTGAAGAGCGGGAAGGAAAACACTGGCATAATTCAAGTGAGCTCCTGGCACAGGTCAGGAACAAGCTGGGAACAGACCCCTCGCTTCTTGGCTCTGAATACATTGCTTTCACCAGTGGAGCCTGTCGCAAGAAAATTCAAGATGAATTTGGGTGCACACTTGCTATTTCCAGGCACTGCGTGACTTTACAGCGTACAAGCCTAACAGGAGCATAAAAATGCCCTGCAAAAATGTTATCAGAGATTCGCTAAACATTCACATCCTCTTCTCGAAGCTCTTGCATTAATGCATAGTAACAATAAAAATATAAAAAGACCATGGAAATGACATTATAGCATTATAAGATTAATCCAATTCCAGTCAAATTAGATTATAATAAGAACTGTGTGTGCTAAAGGCTATTAATGGGAACCTGTGTTTCAGAAGCTTCATCACCTTTGCGCGTGTTCTCCTCCCTGACCCCAATAATAAAAATAGCTTGGCGTTCCCGAGAGCGCCCTTCTTCAGAGGACTTCGCAAACGCTCTCTGGGCTTTTGAGGAAGACATTGGCCTCGCTCCTGCATCCGTGGGGAAACTGAGGCCCGGACAGGGCGGCTCTCTCAAACCTGGGGAGGCAGCCAGGCCTGCCTCGGCCTTGGCTCCGGTGTTTCGGCCTCCGGCGCCTGGGCTCCCACTGCCTGCGGCCGTCTGTCCCTCCGCGTGGGAACGACTGCCGCGGCCACCTCGGAGACGAAACCCTGTCAAGCACGAGGTTACTGGGAAGGAGCTTTCCAGGAAGGCAGACCCGGGCTGCCTTGTACTCCCAGCGCCAGTTGAGTCACTGAGGAGCGCTCTCCTCGGCAGCAGCCGGATGGTTTCGGTGGGGCCAGGCAGTTGCTCTCTGGCAGCGGGAGGGCTGCCATAGCTGGAGGCAGTCGGGCGTGACTGGGGCGATGCTGATGATATAGACGTTAGGTCGCAACCCACACCGCTGCCTTTCTTCTGCCAGCAGTCTGCTCGGGCTTGCTTCCCCGCCGCAGGGGCCGGACGGCGGGAGCTGGCTCTTCGGGGCGAAGGAGAAGCTGTCCCCCCTGCTGCCGTGGAAGCTCCTGGCTCATACCGAGTCCCAGGACTTCGCTTCCCCTCAGGCCTGCCTGTTCCAGCAGGAGAAGCACAGCCCAGGGTGCCGGCAGCCCCGGCGAGGGGCAAGGCTGCCGGGTGGCCGAGGGCCAGGGGTGTCAATGTCTCCCAGGCCTCTGGGCTGCCAGAGGCTGCCGTCATGAAACAGCTGTGGCCCAGGGCTGCATCCTGTGCCCCAGGGAAGCAGGGTGACCTCGAGGTCCAGAGGGCGAGCACGCTGCTCGCCTGACGCGCACAGGCTTCTCGTGGCCCACGGGTGAGGAGTGGGGTTAGACTGGCGTCCGGCCCTCAGCCGAAAGGAGTTTGGCAGTAAACGCAGCATATTTACATCGTGAAATAAGAACGCCGGTCCCTCTTCAGGACAAAACCCCCTCTACTCTGCACTGGTGAGGCCACAACTGGAATACTGCGGCCAGTTCTGGGCTCCCCAGTTCAAGAGGGACAGGGAACTACTGGAGGGAGTCCAGCGAAGGGCAACTGAGTAAGGGATTAGAGCATCTTCCTTATGAGTAAAGGCCGAGAGAGCTGGGGCTCTTTAGCCTGGGGAAGAGAAGACTGAGGGGAGACCTCACCTATGTTTACCAGTATCTAAAGGGTGAGTTGAAGGAGGCTGACGCCAGACTCTTTGCAGTGACAGGACGAGGGGTAACGGGCACAAGCTGGAACATGGGTAGTTCCGTTCAAATATGAGGAAGAACTTCTTTACAGTGAGGGTGCCAGAGCCCTGGAACAGGCTGCCCAGGGAGGTCGTGGAGTCCCCTTCTCTGGAGATCTTCAAGCCCCGCCTGGATGCCGTCCTGAGTGATGTGCTCTGGGCAATCCTGCTTTGGCAGGGGAGTTGGACTAGATGATCTCTAGAGGTCCCTTCCAACTCCAACAGTTCCGTGATTCCGTGGAACACTGCACACCCTCAAGCAGTGGACCCAGTGGGAATTTACCCCGCTCCTCGGATCAGCAGGCCGGGGAGGGAGCAAAGCAGGAGACAGATCTGCAGCCTTTAGATTTCGTAGCCGGCAGTGACTTGCATGGCTAGTGGTACAGCAAAAGGGGACCGGGCTCAACCAAGCAAGGCAAGCCCCTGGCTTGCCTCAGCAAGGCAGGAGACTCCTGACTCCTCCACAAGTCAGGAGGAGTGATTTCCTTCTTGTACTGAAGGAAAATAGGTATGGAGGGGAAAAAGAGGAGGGGAGGATTTAAGTACAGTTGCAGGAGTGACTCCCTCCCCGAGGGCAGCGACTCTGGCCAGAGCTGGAGCACAGTTTAAAAGGCTGTATCGCTCAGAGAGGGGAGGGTTGTGCATTCACATCTCCCTCCTCTCAGAGGCCACCTGAGTGTTTCAAATTGAGCAATCAAAAACTAAACCATCCAGAAACAGAAAGCACTTTTAAAAAAAATAAAAAATTGTCCTATGTGATTTGCCCAAGATCACGCAACACAATCCACAGAGCTCAGGGTCTGAAGATGTGCTTGGGGAAAAGTCACAATCGGGTCAAAGCTCCTCCTCCACATTGTGAAAGGGAGAGGAGACACACCTAGAGCTTGGGGCTAAAGCGGGGAGGAATGGCCAGAGCCATTTAGTTTGACTGAAACATTGCCTAAAACATTTTCTCTAGACCTTATTTACACTGTGAAGTTTTGAACATCAGTTTCACCCAGAGGAAAAAGAAGATATTTATATTTAATGGCCAACATTTAAGCTCCTTTAAAATGAGCTGAGAGGTTGCAGTTGGTTGGAACAGAAAATCCTAACAGCCCTGCCCCAAAGCAGCAGTGCTGCCATTGCAGGGAAGCTGGCATCTGTAACTAGACTGAGGTTTGGGGTCCAGCTCAGCCTAGATTGCACCCCAGGACCAGTACGCTCATCTGTGGATGGCACAGAGCAGTTCCCAGGCAGCCCCGTGGATGTGAAGGAATCCCCATTTGTGTGCCCTGCGCACAGGGATGACGAGAGGGAGAAGGAAGGAGAACAAAAAAAAAACCCTGTGTAAAGATAGATCGACACATTTCCAGATTTTCAGGACATCTGTCAGCAAGCCCCAGAGTGTATGGAAGCTAATCCCTTTGCAGATTTTCTTTTAACTGTTGCTTGACAGAAGAGTACACCAATTTTTTCATAAACGTCCCCGTGTCTGAAGTTGCACTCCGCCTGAGGTTATCATCTGTCTGCAAGGAAAAACATTACACTACCTGCTTGGGAAATGACATTAGGGAAACATCTCACTGAGAAACACGCAGCAGCTTCCAGCTTTGGAGTATGTGCAGACCAAAAGGTGTTTCCTGAAGATGAAGGCCAGAGGCGAAGCAGCTACCTGACTAGATAACTGCAGTGCTCCCACCTTCTCCAACACCCCTGCCAGCTACCAGCTCACTCCTGGGCTGGGCAAAGCCGGTGCAGGGGAGAGAGTTGGTGTTCCAGGGCTGGGCTGATGGTCAGCTATGGCTTCAAAACCCTGCTAGAGAGCTGCAGAAGTCCTCCTGCATGTTCCCTCCAGACACAGCTGGAGCAGCAGTGCAACTTGGTGCACTCTTCAGGTTCCGCAAGAGGAAAGAGGCAGAATAAGGCAAAGCTCCATTTGTTCCCAATTTAATTCTCAAACGGTATGTTTTGTGGAGTTCAGAAGTTGCATCGTTCATTGGCTAAGGGCAGGCAGAAAGCAGTCCATAAGGCTGTTCTTCTATACTGTAGTGGCAAAAGGTTCTGACATGGGCACACACAAATTACAGGGGCAGAGAGCCCTTTGGTGCCAAGAAGACTGGGCTCGTTAAGCACAGATGACACAGGCAAGGCCCCAGGTACCCCTTGGCAAGCTGCTGTAGGGCTCTGCCTGTGGCCAGCCAGACCAGCAGCTGCTGCTGGGAACTTCCAAGCTTCTGTAGGCTCTGTCTGAAGTACATGCAGGAATTCACACATTGTTTTTCTGCTTTCTAATCCTACCTACCAAAATCAGGCTCAAGTCTTAGTTTTGTGATGTTTTGCTGGTTAATTCAGGCCTCCCCACACTTTGAGCATGTGCCAGAAAAAGGCAAGCAAGTAAAAAGCTGATTCCAAGTCTCAGGACTACTGATGAAGTAGCAGTTTATCTTTGTTTTCTGTCCTTCCTGGGAAGGAAACAGGAGACCTGGTTACCTGGGATATGAACAAGGCTGAGGTACTCAATGACATTTTTGCCTCAGTCTTCACCGGCAAGAGGTCTAGGCACACCACCCAAGTCACAGAAGGCAAAGGCTGGGACTGGAAGAATGAAGAACTGCCCACTGTGGGAGAAGATCAGGTTTGAAACCACCTAAAGGAACCTGAATGCACCAACACATAGGACCTGACAAGATACATCCCTGTGTCCTGAGGGAACTGACGGCTGAAATTGCTAAGCCACTATCCATCATATTTGATAAGTGGTGGCAGTCCAAAGTTCCTACTGACTTGAAAATGGGAAACATAACCCCCTTTTTAAAAAAGGGAAAAAGGGAGCACCCGGGGAAACTATGAGACAGTCAGTCTCACCTCTGTGCCTGGCAAGATCATGGAGTACATCCTCCTGGAAACTATGCTAAGGAACATGGAAAATTAGGAGGTGATTGGCGACAGCCAAAATGGCTTCTCTAAGGGCAAATCGTGCCTGACACATCTGGTGGCCTTCCACGATGGTGCTACAGCGTTGGTGGGTAAGGGAAGAGCAACTAATGTCATCTACCTAGACTTCTGCAAAGAATTTGACACTGTGCTGCACAACATGCCATGTCTAAATTAGAGAGACATGGATTTGACAAATGGACCACTCGGTGGATAAGGAATTGCCCAGATGGCCACTCTCAAAGGAACAGGTTGCCCAGAGTTGTGGATGCCCCATCCCTGGAAGTGTTCAAGACCAGGCTGGATGGGGCTTTGAGCAACCTGCTCTAGTGGGAGGTGTCCCTGCCCATGGCAAGGAGGTTAGAACTAGATGATCTTTACGGTCCCTTCCAATCCAGACCATTCTATGATAAGAAAAGTGATGTGGAAAAATGGGCAAATGGACTTTTCCATTATCGACTTTTTTCAAATGCAACCAGCAAAAAAATGGGTGTTTCAGCAGTAAAAAGGAAAAAAAAATATTACCTTTGCCAAATACACTTTTAGCCTCCCATCCCGCAAGATTTTCAGCTCCTGGTTGCATTTCACATTTTACCACAGAATCATTTTGAGGAAAGAAAATCTATTTCCTGGCCCAATCTAACAACAATGTGAGACTCTTTGGGCGTGTCTGAATTCTTTCTAAACAGTCCTGGGCAACTGTACAAAAAAAAAAAAAAAAGGCAGTCTCTCAGCTGCTGTCATTTAACTTGATACATTTCTTTCATCCAGTTAGCTATGATAAGCACTTTGATTGTTAGCCTGAAAGAAATATGTAATCATTAGGTTCCAGAGTCCACACCTTAATTTCTCTGATTGAAGCTAGTTCATACCTCTCTCAATATTGGCCTGACAGCAAGATAGCAGCTGATACTGGAAGATAGCAGCAATTCTGCTTGCGTTTTGCTGTGGGCGTTGGTCACCTTTATGTAATAACCAAATGATTTGGGACTCATCTAGGAGGGAGAAGTCCAGGACGCCATGCCCTTACTCCCAGGATTGTTCTGCATTTTACATTTAAGAATCATTACACAAACCCTAGAATATTCATGACAGCAGGACTGAAAGCCCAAGAGTCTCACCTTCTGCTGAGGTTCCTGAATGTTCAATTACGAGACTCACTCCCCGGTTCATCCCCTCCACCAGCTTGTTCTCTTTGTCCCTCAGCATTTCATCCCCCGCTCCAAGGAGCACGCTTCTGTGGGATTGCTGTTCCCAAACGCAGCAGGCTTTGCTATCTCGCTTCCAGCCCGAGCTGAAAGCACACAGCACAGGCAGCCAGGTACCTTCATGCAGCACGAGCAGGCAATGAATGGCTTCTCTACTACACTGCAAATGACTCATCGCCTACGACTTATCAGCTCCCAGAGCCTCCCGAGGGAGGGAGGCAACAGGTTTTGTGCATTAGTGCTGCAGCCAGGTATTTTGAATTAGTGCACTGGCAGAGCAAACGTTGCCCCTTCTCCTTGTGGTGAGCCGGAGGTAGGAGCTTGCCCAAGCATCCCTGCACCACCCTTACAACAACAGAGCAGGCAGGCCTGCAGATGGAAGTCAAACCTACATCCCCAGCACAAAATGCAGTCAAAGAACCTTCCCAGAGAACCAGGAATACCTCTCTCCCGCTCCTCTTCAGAATCATAGAATAGAATAGAATCATAGAATCATCTAGGTTGGAAGGGACCTTCAAGATCATCTAGTCCAACCATCAACCCAACTCTGATCAAAAAAACCCATCACTAAACCATGTTCCCCAGCATCATGTCAACCCGACTTTTGAACACCTTCCTGGGCAGCCCATTCCAATGCTTGATAACCCTTTCAGTGAAGAAATTTTTCCTGATATCCAACCTGAACCTCCCCTGGCACAACTTGAGGCTGTTTCCTCTAGTCCTGTCACCTGTGACTTGGGAGAAGTCACCCCCTTAAATTCTGTGCAAACAAGAAACTGCGTTGGGGACAAAGCCACCAGTGTCGGAATGGTGCAGGGGTGACCTTGGTTCACCGCTTTCCATCTTGCCCACCTGACAATACCTTGCACCCTAGAGACATCATGCTGGGGGGAGGCAAAAGGGCCATCAGGGCTTCCTCAGCCCTCTCAGCTGAGCCTGCTAGTGACGTGCCATTGAAATGTCAACAGCCGCCCGAATCGGTCTCGTGCTGAGTCTTCTCTTCATTTCCCAATGCTTTGTTTGCGTGCTGAGAAGAGCTCCTCCGCCGCACGGGCGATGTGATATTTGTGGCTCAAGAATAAGGAAGAAATAACCTCCCAAAAGCTTGCTTAGTGTCACCCTCCCACCCCATCACTTCTTCATAGAGTGAAGTCTCCCCTCAGAGAAGGGAGCCCAGGCGACCTTCTGCTGCTGCTCTCGCCGTGCTCTGCCTCCCGCCCCAGCAGCGGCTGCATCCCGGGAGACAAGGCAGGCACAGGGCGAAGCTGGGAGAAGAGGCAACAGGTCTGCAGGATGCTGATTGCCGGGTTGATTTGCTGTCCTCAGCAATTTGCTGCCTGAAAGCAACCGCTGTGACTAAAGCTGGCCCCAATACAGACGGTTACCAAATCCCAGGGATATATCTTACTCCCACTTTACCCCAGTGGAAAAGACAGCTCAAAGGACAGAGTAGAAAACTGTGGTCACGGGGTCCCTCGGGGCCGGACCCAGTGATGGTCCCCTCACTAACACCCAGGGGATGCTGGCCTGGGAGTGACTATCAGCCAAATCCCCACAGCCAGCCAGCCTGGAGAGGTTTTCGTTTGCAGTGCTGGAGGCACCCAGATCATCCTGCCCATGTGGAAATGTGATTTAGAGCAGGGCTGCAAACCGAAAATCTGAAACGTTGCTCCAGTAAAACGTATGCCAGATTCCTTTGCTAACCTCCCTTCACAGATAAGCTGTAGCAGAGCCTTCTTCCCCAGTGGAAAAGGGGAAGCGTCACTTGCCCTAAAAAGGCTTGTGGCTCCAGCCAGTGGGGTTCACCAGCTGCTTTTCAAGAAGAGCTGTTGGCTCTGCTTTGTTTTCTTTCAAGTACAGTTTGAATTCCTCTGCAGACACGCATTTCAAGCGGGAGCTGACGCTGCGATGGGCAGCTGGAGCTGAGAAAGGAGTGTCATCTGCTGCCTGCCTGCCACCACCAGCCCCCAGCCCAGGAGGGACCACAGAAGTGGCAGCAGTCAGCCCCAGCAGCAGGGAACAGAGAAGGCCAGCCCCTGGGCTCTAACCTCGGCTTTCCTCCCGGCTTGCTTTAGGATAATCAGCCAGCTACTGCACCCCTCCTTGCCTTGGTTTCCACCACAGTAGGGAAAAGTGACGCTTGCTGCAGTGTCTCATGAATTTTCTGGCGAGCAACCCCGCCACAAGAGGAAGAGCTGCCAGTTCCTGCACTAGCCCCTGGGTCAGGCTGCATGGACGCAGAGACAGACCTCACCTCAGAGGTCTCAACAAAGCTAGGAAAGACCAGATTTTATGTCATCATACTCCCAAGACAAAAAAAAACACAACCAAACAATGAGAAAAAATACCCAAAGCACTCTGGCAGAAATACAGCAAGAGGGGATTTTTGCAAGTGTGTCACAGACCAGCAACAGCATCTGAGAGGGAGCAAGGCAGGGGTTTTGCAACCTGGTTAGAAGCTAGCTCAGCTTTCACCTCAGCAGTCACATACAACGGCGTTATAGCACAAGCATGGTGTCATCACATTGTTTCACAACTCTCATGGATGGGATGGTCCTTAACATTCATAAGAGGAAGCTTCCTTGTACCAGCAGGACATGAGTCACCCTGTCTCTGGGGATTAGGGTGATTTTGGAAGCTGTCATAGCCCCCAGGAGCAACAGGCATGTACAGAGGCCCCCGTGCTGGCAGGGCGGAGAAGGGAAGAGGAAATGCCCTGGTTCCCAGTTATCAATTGGTAAGCAAAGCAACAGCAGATGGATGTGGATAGAGGAGCATAAAGAAGCCATGAGGCAACGTTAGTCATTGTGATTAAGCCACAAGAGTGTCTACATTTGCAGTTATTTAGTTTACTTGTTTGCAAACACACATGACAGGAACTTAGAGGGGATGGGAAAAGGGATAACAACTGAGTATTGAGGTCTCCTCCCCGGCAAGAATGGTCATACAGGTACAACCCAACAATGTTTGTGTGAAGAACTGTGAAGGAAAGGCCGGCACAGGCCTCCATGTCTCCGAAGTCATTTGGAAAAAGGCAGCCCAGGAACAGCGGAAGAGCTGTGAAGGCATGGGAAGTCAAGGCAAATGAGGGGGAGCCAAAAAGCCAAACATGAGGGTGATGACCCAGCCCAGCATCATTCTGAGGGGTGTCTTCAGAGCTCTCCAGCTGAGGCCGGAGGAAGGGGCACACTGGCCATTATGAGATGTCAAGAGTCTGGGTGAGTGGTTCAGCATGCAGATGGCTAGGGAAGACTGCACATCGGCAACAGAATACATGACAAGGTTGTGTGGGTGGGAAGACAGCAAGGCAGCCAGGGTGGACCGGGTGCATGGTGGCCCTGAGTGCAGGCCGTGTGGTGTGGTGTGGGAGATCGTGAAAGGCATCAGTGGGGAGAACCATGGGCAAGAACAGGCTGGTGTTAATATTGCTGAGCTTGAGCTTTTCACAGCCATCCATAAAGATACAACAAAGAAACAGAATTAGATTTTACTTGGGATCAAAGAAGATGGATGTAAAGATGAGACACAAGTTGACTTGTGTTAAGCATAAAGGTAATGGTTGGACTTTTGTTGGTAGATGAGGCTGGGGAGCTGAGACAAGTCCTGTTCTACCGTCTCAAAGAGGCAAAAGAGTCATTGAGGAAGAAAGGTGGCAACCTGAAGGATAGCGGGTTTACTTAATCTCTGCAACAGCATTTCCACTTGAGGTGCTTTGCAGGGCCTGAAATGAAAGTGCCTATGTTGAGAGAGAAGAGGAAAAAACTAGAAGAGTGGGATCTGTGGGTCCATATTTTGTGTATCTTTCCCTCCCTTGCAGGTCGGTCAGCAGCAGTTCCACAGCAGGTACATCCTGAAAAGAACAACAGCTATCCTTCACCTTCAGCACACAGTGGTCCTACATGTGCTCAGAGAAAACACCAGCCCTCTTGCAGGGCTGCACATGCATAAAGTTTTGCAGGATGGGGTTTGGAACAGGATGTAGTGGGATATGTGTTAGGAAGGACACATCACACTGAGCTATCCCATTTGCAGCAATGGACCTTGCAGCCCTGCCAGACAGAAAGCAGCATAACTAGGTAGAGCTTCCCAGAAGGGAAATTACAGTCCAAATATGTTTTCTGTATAGGAAATCCAAAAGAAGAAGGAGGAAAAAAAGAAGCCCTTATCTATATTTATAAGATGAAGCTTTTCCTACACGAATAAACCTCTTAACACATTTTTCTGGGCGCTGAGGTTATATATTTAATAGGTTTTTCTGGTATCACTTAAAAGTAGATCACCACCATGCAATGACGCCTGCTGCACTCTTTTTCTGGCATCCTCACTAGCTCCCTTCACCCGTGCCCCCAGTAACTGGAGCACCGTGTGTTATTCTCACCAGTCCGCGAGAAGAGGATTTTTCCTTTACTTAGGAACTTTCTCTACAGAGCTGCTCACTCACCTCCTTTTTTTTGGCCCTCCATGCTTTCCTCTTTCCAACTTAACAAAGAACAGAGGAGACGCTCTCCAGAAGAGAAGGGGAAGCACGTAGCCCACTGAAGCCCTCCTCCCAGCTCTTCATTAGCGCCCTGGGGGTGCAGATCAGCTCTTCTGCCCTCGAGCACAGATAGCAGAAGCACGCACAGGCCTCCAGTCAGCCTCAGCACAAACGAGAGCCCGGCCCCCTATGCCAAGGGCAGTGTGGCTAACACCTCTATTGCACCTTTACAGAAGTTTATAGAGCAATGGAAAAGCAAGTAGCTGCCTTATCAGGATTCCCGGTTTTTTCCACTCCCTGGCCCAAGGAGCCTTTCCTGTGCATCGCTTCCCTGCCCTGGTGAGTGCACAAGTATCCTTTCAAGCCAGGCCCTGCAAATTGCTGATGAGCGTATTAAAGTCTACAAACCAGGTCCCGAAGAACCGAGCCCTGCAGGGCTGTCTCACCCCTGAGCCAGGGCTGCTTTGGTTTCCTCCTTCACGGTGCCAGCAGTCTGCAGTGCAACGCCGGGAGCGGAGCTCTTTCGCCATGGCGGACAGCTTTAATGGGCGAGACGTTAGCTGTGGGTAACCAGAGAGAGAGCACACCCGTTGTGTTCAGGGCCAGCTCTGAGGAGTAAGTGCTTTCTAACCAGCACACTCCTGCTTCCCACTTTTCAGACCCGGCATTTGGACTTCTGTCTAACCTCTTTCCCCTTCCTGCTATGTTGTGGGCAGAAGTTTCATTTTGTTGCTTTATTGTCTCTCACCTCCTTATTAAATACAATAAGTTAAAACTGCTGCCTTTGCAGCTATCTCTCAAGAGGGAAGAAGTGAGTTACTGTGGTGTCACTCTTGTGTTCCTGACCTAGGAGAAGAAAAATTGTGGGACTGCTCTCTTTTGCCTCTACAAGGAATAAATATCTTGCACTGATTCTTAAGCTGTAGCTCACTGCAGACTTCTCTCTGTTTCCTCCATCCACTTCCCACTCTTTAGGACAAAATAACTGCCTCTTCATCTCAAGAGATTTATCTATTCACTTTTGTGCATGGACAGAAAAAACATTTCTTCCCCCGCAACAATGCAGCTAACTCTGGGTACAGCATGACAGCTATTTCACAGCACAGAAGGAGTGGCAGGGAAAATGCAGTTGTTTTTGCCTACAGAGATGGAACAGCAGATTGGAATGGCAAAAACTGCAATTTAAGTGGAACCTTGAGAAATCCTTCACGGTTTTCATAATTTAGCCCAAAGAAAAAAAAAATACTGCCTGGATCGCCAAAGCATGGGCTGACTCAAAGGGAAGGGCTCTGTTTAGTGAAGTACAACACTATCTACTAGAGCACCCACAGATCTCTTAGAAGTCTTTTCATCTACCTAGTGAGTAAGCCCTTTTCTGCTTACTCGTGAAGCTGGGCAAGCTCAAAGGCAGGAGCAGGAGGGTTGCAGGTGAAATAGAAAAGGTGTGGGTCGCTGCTCCTTTGCATGACCCAGATGCAGCTCACAAGGAGCCACCTCATCTTACCTGATGAGAGGGCGTGATACCTGTGTGAGAACTGATCACAAGCACTTTTTCTCCTGGTATTATTTCTAACATCAATGTTAGCCAACACCACCTCTTCCCCCAAACATTTCCCTGCCCAAACCTGCTCCAGGATATGAAAGCTTCAGCAGAACTGCATCCTCACTGATGCTGGTTCAGGGACTGCATCTGACTGAGAGCACAGTAAGGTGAAAGTGCCTAGGCATCACAGTGATTAGCTCAATATAATTATGTGCTCAAGACATTACAGATAATTTGGGGCTTCTGAGCTTCTGAGCAGGCAAAAGCAAACCTTCTCTACACTGGTAAGAGTGGAAGGTCAGGACACGGGAGAGGTAGGTTAGTTAAGCAAAAACCAGCCTTCAGCAGAACCTCATATATCAATGTCATTCATGTATACCGTAGTCAATAGAGTAGATGTTCTGTGCATATCCTCAAGGAGATTTCCAGCTAACAGTGCTGCACCATCCCTGCCTGCCGCCTTCATTGTCTGCTCCTCCGCTGGGAGATGCACTGGGAATTACACACACAAACACATCTCCACACAACACCAGGAGTCAGGAGCACTCCTCGATTTCACACAACACCGGGAGTCCCAGCTCCCACACCACTCAGAGGAGCACTGAACGTCCTCACTCTTCCTCTGTGGTCCCAGCCTCCTTCAGTGGCCAGCGGGAGCAGGGTGGTGAACATCCCTGTGGGTGCTAACTTTCAGCACAGCATGTTTCTCATGCCCAGCAGCTTCATGCAGCACGGTACCGAACACCTACCTGTGCTTTCTCATGCAGCGTGGTACCAAACACCTACCGGATGGGAGAGGCTTGGCAGACACACAACACCCAGCAGCTCGGAGTTATCGGTCGTCTCATCCCCCAGCATGGCCACCCTGCTTTTTGTAATGTGGTCCTGGCTCTTGCATGTTATGGCACAGAGCCGTGTGAGAGGGCTCCCAGGGGAAAAAGCAAAAGATCTGGGGAGCCCTGGGGATTTTGTTATAAATAAAATCTGAAGACTCAGAAAGGCAGACACCTCTCCCGCTGCCAGAAATCAGCTCTAGAGAAGATGCAGGATGTGACTTCCAGTTACTTCCAAGCCACTATGTGCCCTTTCTCCGGCCCTAGCCATTTTTTAATTCATTTTCCTGGAAGTATTTTGCAGCTGAGGTCTCTGAGCAAAAGAGACTGAATCAGAACCAAAAGAGTGACTGTTGCATTATGCAGCATCCAGTCACAACAAGGGAATTAAATTTTGATCTGCTTGCTGAAGTTTGCTATTTCTACTCTGGTACCTGATGGTCAATTCGTTGCCAACATCTGTATAACATCAAACATTTGCATCCATATGGAGAATGTATAATTAAAGCTTGCTGCATACAACTGTGAAAACTATCTCATATCCTCCCTAAATTGCACTGCAACCCTCAGATGAGGGCTGGGAGCCAAAATGGAAAAAGTCTGGCATAAATATTTAACTAACTTGAAATACGTATTCCTCAACTATTAGCTAATTATTTTGTGCCAGGCATAAATGGCATCTGGTTCGTTAGCGCAGGACACACAAGGATGCTGCAGGTTGGACACACAAGTGGGAAATGAAACGTGACTCCTTGCTAATTAATATTAATGAATGGATTGAGAACCAACATCTCTTTGAAAATATGAGCTCAACAGGAGCCCGAGTGTGATTCATTATGATTATTGCTGGGGTGACAGCCATTACCAATCTCAGAAAAGCCTCTGTTTCATGTAGCATCTCTTTGGGAAGGACTTAATTGGCTTCTGGAAGAAGCGAGGATGAACAGGGGAGGTGGTTTCAGACCAGCCTGCAGGTATGTGTTTGATTATCACCCTGGAATAGGAGTAATAGTAACCATTCCTTTTGTGTGTGTGTGCTGAGGTTCCCTTGGTTTGGTGGGCTTGCCAAGGCAATAGCTGTAGCCTGCTGTCAAAACCCTGCTGTCCTTATTCCTGTCCCTCCAAATTGAGTCCTTTCTTTCAGCCCTCAGTCCCTCTTCCTCCAAACTCGGTCCTTTCTTCCCTAGACACCACCCACTTTGCTGCTGTTTCTGACTGCCTTGGCAGCCAGCTAGCTCAGCTCCGAGGCCTTGTGCCTGAATTGAGTGTGTTTTGCCTGGGAAGGAGAAAGTTTGTCCTCTCTTTCACATGGCATCTCTCTGGGGTGGCTCAGCATGGCACCGGGGGAGAGTCTGGGGAGTTACCAGGGCAGTGTTCTTCCTTAGCTAACATACAGCCATGTGATAGGAATTGCCAAACGTTTCTGTTTCTCTTCTTTCAAGTCTATGTGGCTTGCTCTACATTCCTGAAACTCGCTAGGCAATTAACAGAAATGTTTGTCCTCATATGGAGATCTTGAACAATCATGGTTTGGTAGCCGGTTGCTTTGCTTAGCTATCATGTCTGTACATCACTTGGCTCTAGCATTGAGCGCCTGTGCTCAATAGATCTGCAGCTTTAGCAGGGCTCAAAAGGAAATGCTAGGTCCTCTTTCTTTGGTTAATCCTGTTCAGTCAAGGAAAAGGTCTCCAAGTTGTTTTCTGTCCTTGAAGCAGCTCCTGAGCTTGCATTATTATACTCATTTGGGAAACATATTGGGTTCTTGGATTGCATGAATCTTTTTGCTACCTAGGAATTACCACTCATCCCATCATTCACCAACTGTTTCTCTGCTGTGTTCTCCATTTCTCAGACAATTTTCTACTAACAGCCGGCTAGTCCACCAGCTAATTTCCCTCTGGTCTTGAACAAACATCAGCAAAAATCAGCTGAAGCTGAAAACCTGGTGCGCTTTACACTATAATTTTCCGAAATCAGGCAAGTCTCAAAGATCCACTAGGACCAATCATATATCTCCAGAAAGGGAGGAAGACCACTGTCTCTGAACCATCACTGCAGTTCCCATTAGTACATCTTTAACATTGCCGTTTCTGCATTATCTTCACCACTCTTTCAAGTCTTTGTAAAATCAGTCATGTCACTGAAGCCTAAGAGAGAGAGTAATCGATGCGCAACTTGTGTTGTGGGCTTATAATGGGAATCAGAAACTGGATCTAGGAATTCTTCCCCAAGGTTGTCCATCATGTCTTGTGACTTTATGTAAAACTCTTATATTTGCTCCCATCTTGTCCAAGACTGGATTCAATACTGGGTTAACAAAAATGTAAAGAATCTCTCAATGCAGCAGAGACTGCTTCAGAGCCAAGCTTCCCTGGGGAAATAAATGATGAACAAAAACAAACAACAGCACAGCTCAAATGATTCCTCCCCTCACCACAGTCCTGAGATTTCATAATTGCTCCCTTCATGGCCATTTTGGTTTGTAATATGCAGAGTAAAGATTTCCATTATGGCTGTGTTTACTTAATCACTATAATTTTTTTAAGCGAAGTTCAGGCTGTTGAAAGCATCAGGCTGCCAGCCCCAAGCAAATTAGCCACCAGCTAGTTGTACTAGAGGCTTCTCTGCTGTGATCCTTAGCAAAGGGTTTGCTCCCCAGCAGTCCCTTGGTTCTCAGATGGATCACCCACCTCTGGGGGTGAGAAGGCTATTTACCACGTTACGCCCTTTGCCTTATCAGGCAAAATAAGGATGGCTTTGTGTGTGTGTGTAAAGAAAAAAAAAAATCATTCTCTGGGAATGGGATGATCATGTGGACATCTGGGACTAGTCTGACGTCCCTCGGAGGGAAGCCGGAAAACTAACAAATGTAGAATTCATTTCAGAAAGACATCGACTGCATCTGCAACGCAGACTTTCCAGTGAGGTTACATTGAATATTCTCCTCGTGCATGGCAGAATATCCTGGCATGAATATTTAATCATGCAGGGCAAATATAAGCAGATTGAAATTCTAGGTGATGACAACTTTCAGATGACCTGGGCTCAGACTAGAATTTGTGATTTCAGATAGGAAGGCTCCACCTCCCATTCCTGTCCTCCCGGGCCATTGATCCCCTGGCATGGGAACTGGGAAACACCTTAGCCATTATAAAAGCAGCAACAGCTACTACACAGGGGTCTTAAGCCAAATGGGACAAACACTTGGAAAAAGAGTCAATACCTGCAGCTGCTGGAATTTCCTTGGCCGAGGTGTATGAGACTTGCTGTCACTTGAGGCATTCGGCAACATCAGCATCTTCTTGGCACTCCCATGGTTTCCAGTGCCCCAAATCACTACACTCAATAGCAAACCAGATTTCCATTGCCATTTTCAAGCTAGATTGACCTGAACTACTCGGCAAAGCCACTCCATCCCGTCTACTTGTAACCTTTTGGGAATAAAAGATCCAGCCTCTGAAAGAAAACCCAGGAGTGCAGTGGATGTGCTTCCTTGGCCCTAGTGGACCTAGGATGCCCTGCAGAGATCTCAGATTAGTCTAGGGGGCCTCCTTCACACAAGCCTTTATTTAGGTGTTCCACCCTCACCCACCACACTTGCCAAAATCTTTACAGATGAAAGAGAGATGGGAGAAAAAAGTGCATGTGCATTGGGTTTTGGAGAGACTATAGATCAGCTCTGTCATGACATCAGGTTCTCAAATCCCACAGTAACAGACAGCAGACACCTCAGTTCTTCTGGCCTGGAGCTACTACAGCACTGGGACCCAGTGCATGATTAGACAAAAAAGGTGTACATTGTCAAGAAGACAGGGCATTAACAAGCTTACTCCTTCCTGTAGTTAGAAGTGCAAATTCCTCTTAAATAACTGTAACTCTTGTTATACTTTCTGCTGATAGGAATAGAATTCAATCATTTCAGCAAGATTGCCAGATACCATGAATGGTCCTTGCATTGACAGTTCCAAGTGTTATCCTCATCTCCTAGTGGGAGAGATTCAGAAAGTTCAATATCATTTCTGTTTGCAGAAACAAATCCACATAAAGTGAAGCTATCATAGCAAATCTTAGTGAATACGTCTGCGTCACAGAGAGGTAGAGGGGGGATGCAGGAGAAATCTCGCTGTACAGGCAACAGGCAGAGATTAGAAGAGCACCAAGTGGCCAGGTGGTGAGGAAACCCACTTCTGATTTACAATTGCAATGATTGCGATGAATAGGGAGAGTCTATGATTAAAGACATGTCTGAAAATAACAGTAATGATTTCCACTTGTATGCCTTTGATCAGACAATCTCCTAGTATTGTATAAATGAAATCTCCCAATATCTCTGCAAGGTTGGAAAGCCTTCTACTGACATGAACATGTCAGAAATAAATAGCAGCTGAATGGCGTTAGACAGGTGACGGCTTAGATAATTCATCCTCTCTTGGAAGAAGAGCTTCTAGAGATGGAATTTGCCCCAATTATGAGAGAGGAATAGATCCTCAATATGAGCTATATTGGACTACGTGCATAAATTACTGTGTAAAATGATCATCCAGCCCATTCAGTTCTCATTTCCGTAGGTGAAAGTGCCAATAAGGGAACTAATCACCTGTCTGTAAGGATGATTTTAAAAGATGGAGACACTGCCCATCAAGAACACCACTGGGACTCATCAACACAGTTCAAACAGGCTGCTGGTAACCACCAGGAGGTAAGAACTGTACTTTCAGTTACTGCCTCCATAGGATTAATGTGAATTAGCCATCTGGAGTGGAAAAATGTATATCCATTACCATGCCCTTGTGCACTACATTCCTGGGAACAAAATTGTACAGGTCCATCACATCCAGCCACAAGCCTGATCTGGAGAGTCCTGGACACATCACCTGCCTCTTTGAAACCAGGAGCCATCTAGGCAGCTTTTGCACAGGTTTCACTGTGCTTTGCAGCTAAATCCCATCCAAGGATAGGAGACATCACTGAATATTTCTCTTGCAATAGGGGACGTAGAGCCAAAACTGAACAGAGTGTATTGTCTTCTATGGTAGGGCATTTTTTCATGTTTGGAAAGCTTGAAACAGCTATGACTGGTCTTGCTGGACTGCTGGGAGGGTTAAATATGGCTTGGCATTTATTTTGCTTATGATTTTGTTCGTCCTCCTGTCACCAAGAAAAAACCCAAAATACATTCTGATATTCAGATCTGGCTATTTCAGTTTGCACTCTTCTCTGTTGTTCAGTGCTTATGAAATGACATTTCACTGGTTCAGAAGCTATTTGTATAATATTTTTTAAAGATAAACTGTAGGGGTCAAACACCCTAACTTCACTGTTGTGGTTGATAACCATAATTCCTGGTCTTCCTTGAGAGCCAATAATAAGTTGCCTGCATTAATCCTATTTAGATGTTTGATTTGGGTATATCTGTAAGCAGACAGATTATATAAAAACGAGGTTTGATGAAAAAATCCGCGTACTAAAATACAGCCAAGTGCAGTTTTAGCCCTCGTAAAGAAAAGAAAAACTTACCCATATAGTAAAATGCCAGAGATGCTCTCCAGGTGGCCAGAGGGACCTCTCTCCAAAAGATAAGCCAGTCCTTCCTTAATCTGTTTAGAGCAATTTCAAAACACCACCCTTCAGAACTTAAAATTTAATTTTATTTTATGAGTAAAGATTAAATCTGCCTGAGCTCTGCGAAAGCCTTCAGAGAGGAGACTAGATCTAAAACTGAGGAGTTGTTCCTCCCTCGCTCCCACTGTCACCTGCACTGGGGACACTCTCCTCCAAGTGGACACAACGACATGGATAAAACCCAAAGCTGCTCTCACCCGCGTGCCAGCAGCAGCAGCTGCAGTTTCTGGCACACACACGTGCAACAGCCCAAGCTCCCCTGCGTGTTGCCTCTCCAGGCCCCCCAAGCCTGCCTGGCAGCGGAACTTCTTCGGCTCCTTCCCTGACCTGACCTTGATTCTGTTTCACTACAGGAACCCTCCAGGAAATGGTCCACCTGCTTTTTGGCCAGATTAAAGCCCTAAGCAGGTCAGACGAAAGCCAGGTGGGTTTCAGCAGTGACATTAGTCTAGTTTAGCCGCCAGGTGGGCTTCTGCCTGGAGGGGTGCTCTTGGGGTGCTTTGGGGAAGGAGGGCTGGTGGAAACCTAGCCCTGGCCCCTGCCACGGCTGCAGTGAGGGACAGAGCCGCCGGTGGCCCTGACACAGCACACAGGTGAGGCTATTTGAAGAAGTGGGTTGGTTTGGACACAGCAATGGAAACACTGAGACAGCACAGAGCCCAGAGCATGGTCAAGGCTGTGAGGACCAGGTCCAGCCAGGAGGGGAGGAACGGATGGGCCACGTAGCCCAACACCCACCACCACCCTGTGTCTGCAGAAGCAGGAGGTGCAGGCAAGGATCCTCCACCCACAGTGGGAGCCAGCTAGGCACAGCACCCCTCGGCACACAGAAGGGATGGGGTCGGGGGCAAGCCACTCCACATTCTCCTGGAGCAGAGCAAAGGCTTCCCACCAACAGCAGAAAAGGTATCAGCTGTGTGAGCCCTCCAACCAGCCAGCCCAGAGCGACGACTGTGGGAGCACATTTGAGCTCTCTGATTTATTTATTTGGTAAGCAGCCATTAGCAGCGCTGGCCTCAGTGAGCATCAGAACACCCTGGGCTCCTTCTCTCCCAGCCTCCCTCACTGCCCAGCTTCCCCCTTTGAGCCTCGCTGGGGTTTGTTAGAAAGAGTAAAGCTGCACACTTATTTCTCTCTCCGCCCGATTCATCCTCTTACCACTTTCCGTGCCTCTAACAGGTGCTCTGTTAAGCGGGTCCTGCTGTGTTTAATGGTCTCCCCCGCCCCCACGTAACCTACTTACATATTTTCTGTGAGCCTGCTGATATTCCAGTTGTATGGCCTCTGACAGCTGCTCCAGAAAGGGTCACGTGGCTCCTGTAATTAAAACAGGGTGAAAAGGCAATTCCTCTGCTTACCCGGAGGAAAACATCCATGGGGATGAGGGGAAGGAGACCCTCAGCTGCAAACGTGAGGGATAACGAGACAAGGCTGGAAGGTCTTTAATTTAATTGTTGACACAAAGCTGGACTAGAAGTCATCAGGCCTGGTGCTATCAACAGCTCGCTCAAGTAACATTAATGATTATATGATTATGCTCATATATGGAAAAAGTATGGTCACATTTGACTTCTTCTGGCCTTCTTCCATCTCCCTTGCTTTCCTGGAATAACTCACCAAGGTCTGGCACACCAAGCGGAGACATCTACTTGAGTTACACCCCTCGTTGGCACACACGGTTCCGCAAACAGCAGAAGCAGCGCTCCTTTCAGCCATCATTGAGCACAAACCTCATTTGAGTTTGCCCTGCCAATTTGTTACCTGGGATTTTTATAGGGATATGTATATGCTGCTACCATCCTCTGCATTTCTTGTAACGTACATCTATGCCTGATCTCAGTGTATTTCAAGTGGAAACTTCTCGAGGCAGGGAGATACCCTCTTGGGTATGGATATGCACACCATGTCCCTGCTACTGGGGGAGTCAAGGAGGAATTTCCCAAAACACGCAGATGTTTGCTTGGTGAAAGATCCAGATTGGTGGTGTGCCAACACTGTCTCTATCCTCTGGACCGACACACATTGGTGTCCCATTGAAAGTGAAGATTACATGGTCCTATTTGACATTGTGGTGACATTGCACATTGTTAAGGGCCACCTTTGTATCTGCCTGTGGGATGCAACGCGGGGTGTGTGGGAGCTGTGGTGCAGAGCAGCAGTGTTTGCAACGTGCGTTGGAGGAAGGGGCTGCGTTCCTGCTGGGGTGGGGGCATGGAGAAGGGTGCGACAGCTAGGTTTCAGAAAAACTGGGATCTGCCAGAGAGGACTTGGGGCATGGCTGGGAGTTGTAAAAAGGCTGGGAGAAAGAGAGGACCTGAAGGGAGAGGGAAAGGTGGGTTGACAGTAGAGAGAGCTTTAGTGAAGGGGAGGCAACCACGGAAGAGGACTGTGAGTTTAAAGCTCACTCAGGGCTGTTGCTGACAGCTGGTCCATCAACTCAATGTGAAGGAAACCTCTGTTCCTTATAACCTGACAACAGGGGGAGATGGTCCTGTGCCAGGGACTGAATCAGTCAGCTGCATCATTAATACGTCTGGTGCGGTCTCTGTGGGAGTGCCACAGGGCAACTCGGGTTGTGGGGGTCAGAAATAGTGCATTAATTATGGTGGGGAGGGGGTTGAAATCAGAAAAAAAGTACAGGATTTTTCTGCAGGTTTTTATGAAATCACTTAAAAGAGCATGTTGCAAGTCATTCTGCTGAGGAACAGAGGATCCAAAAGAGAAACTGCAGTAGGATGCTGAAGAACTCATATACTGAGTAATTTGGAGAACGGTGCAATGGAAGTTTTTGAGTACCCTTCAACTGACTTACTTTGATAAGTGATGGAAGCAGAGGCTGAAGAATCAGCAGCGCACAGTCCCTCTTCTCAGCAGGGCTGTCTGTTTTCAAATACGCTTGCAAGCACTCCTTTAGTCTCACAAATGCTGGATGGCTGAAGCAATGCCACTCTATAAAGAGAGACCCTCAATTAGCATAAAATAAGAGGATTCTGGAGACCTGCACTGAAACATCATGAGTCCCTGTAAAATCCCCAGCGATACCCTTCAGCGCTTTATTTTCACTCTACAACTCTCTGGAAAAGATGGGAACATAAATAATGGACTGTAAGGAAAGGAGGGGTGGCTTCTTGAAACTTTGCTCTGCCAGGGTGAGCATTGCTAGAATAAACCCTCAGTTTGGGCATTGAATGAAAGACATCTGGATCTAGTGGGCAGGATGGAGTTAAGGTTGCAGGCAGATGTTGGTGGAGCCTTCTGTTGTTTTCCCTCTCCCAAACCTTGTTTCCAGAGATAGTAATCAGATGTTTAACTTTTATTTTGGTATAGTAAACTAACCTTGCTATTAACTCTGTCTGGTAGTAAAATGTGGTCTCTCTATATTTGCAAGTCCCTCCCTTTTTTTTTTCTTTTTTTTTAATTTTTTTTTTTTTAACGGGGCTTAGAGATCTTTTCTCAGGAAGAGTAAAGTGTTTTCCAAGCCTTTCCCAGCCAGAGCAAATTGTGGCATTCTCAAGAGCTGGGACACAAGTTTTACATCTTCCAACAAAGGATAGGGCCCGGTAACATTCATTACTACACTGGGAGAAGGGAATTTCCTTCTGTGTGTAGCAGGAGAGGCAGGAGCATGGCTTCTGATGCTGAGAATAACCTCCTCATAAAGAGCAACTGTAAAGGATCCTCCAGGCTGGGGGAGCTGGAGGTACTGTATGTGCTGGACAGGCTGGCCCCTATATATTAGTCCAATGGGCCATGAGGCTCAGAAGGAAATGTGACCATTATTTCTTCTGACAGGGATGGAGGTAGCGTGGGGCCCTAGACACTGAGTTACCCATCCTGCCACAATAATTCTTCCAAAAACGCCATCACTCCTGAAGCCATTTAGCATTTCGGCGGTTGTTCTGATCTACTCTGGGCTAACACTTGCTCAATAAACTATAATAAACCTATTAGATAGGTTTGCTGAAGTGTACTGCCAGATTGGGCCAGAGTCATTTTTCATTGCATTCGGCTACCTCCAAAGTAACGGACCAACATGAATTAACGTTGATGTGATGGAGTGGTGCGGTCTGAAAATGACCTTTTCCTTTTATCCTCACAGTATTTTCTGAAAGCCCTTCTTCTGTGGGGCAGAGCTGGTGTGCGTGCCACTGGGGAGGGGTCTTCTCCTGAGATGTGACATGCGGCTGCTGTTATCCAGGTCTAGGGACATAGAAACTGTTCTGGCAGTTTCTAAATTATAAGAGAAAGAGACTTTTTTTTTTCTCCTCAGTATCTGAGGGCTTTTAGTATCTACAGTGCGCCCTTTTCTTTATTAATTAATGTTATGTTTAAAACATAAGTAGGTTCTTATTTCTGCTAGCTACTTATTATAATGCCTCGTCAGCACTTCACTGCCTCTCCTTTCCCGTCAGCCTCGGAGTTGGGTTCAACCCTTGATGTGTTAGCCCTGGTCAAAATTGTGGCTTGCAGTACCAGCACCTGGAACAACCCGTGACCCGGAAAGGTGAGCCCTGCACCTACCTGCGTGAGCGCAGGCGAGGGGTTCCTGGCCAGGCTTTCTCACCCAGCCCCATGGCTGCTGCAGGGCACCCCGTCCCGGGGCTGGCAGGTGCCCACCCAGCCATCCCCACCGGGGTGCTCCACAGCCTGTACCCCTGCCTGCGGAGGGTGGCCCGGACCACCCTGCACTCCCCGCCGAGGCTGGCATCGGCGGCGGGGGAATAAACAAGAGCAATTTGTTTTCTTTTAGCATGCTAACCAGTTGAAGTGATGAACACAGGCAATCTTTTAGACCGGTTTCGGTGCTACTGAGACTAATGCAAATAGGGTACTTTTTGCTTAAAAAAAAAAAAAAAGAAGGGGGGAAAAAAGTCCTCCCATGAAAGCTGTTTCTCTGGGAAGGGGTTGGGCTCAGCACACCCAGGCAAGCTGCCAGCCTGGGCCGGGCAGCACGCTGTCACCAGGCTGGGCTGGGGTTAGACCACCAGCCAAAGAGTCTTGGGTCTCATCGCCACCCTTCTCCAGTGAGGCAGGGCGCCTGGGGGAGACGGGATGGAGAAGGTGCCACGTGGGCACCACCGTGCTGACACGGTCTGCGTGGCCCCTTCTGTCCTCAGCGAGGAGAGACCCCCTCATTAGCGAGCCGGAGGCGTGGGCAGACGGGCAGGCGGGAGCTCGCCTCCCTCCTATAAAACACGGCTATATTTAGAGACAAATTGCAAACAAAGCCACGGTGAGCTGCTGCTGCCGCCCATAAATTATCCAGCCGCCTGGGATGCGGAGGGGCTCACGGACACCACCGCCTGCCGCTCCTTGCTGGGAGCCGGAGAAGGACCCGGGAGGAGGAGATGCTGCCTTCCCAATACTCGTGAGGTTTTCCCCCCGGCCTCCCGTCTCACCCGCGCTCCCCCTCCCCGACTAGGCCCGGCAGTGGGAACGGAGGTTCAGCGGATGGTTGCCATGGGTTACCTCCGCGCCGCAGATACTCCCTTCCGAAATAGCACGGCTAATTGAAAACAGGGGCTCCACACTGTCACTTCGAGGTTTGCTTCAGCAGGCTCGTGGTCCTCGCCGGCAAGGCGCAACCGGGGCTGGCTTGCCAGAGAGCTGCAACGGCACCAGCAGGCCTCACGGGCCCCAAAACCTCCTTCCTCGCAAGCCCGGGTGGCCTCACAACATCCCCCATGGGTGATGAGTTGGGGACCGGGGTTGAGCATGACCTGGCCCCACGGGGGGGACTGTCATAGCACAAAGCCTGGGGAACAGGGCCACAAGAAAGGAAGGAGGATGGAGGGACAGCGACCCTTGACAGGTGGTGGCCCCGCTGCACAAGATGCACAAGTCTGGGGGCAGCGATATCTAAATTACAGAGGTGAAGGCCGTGCCAGGGTTACCCAGGTGCTCAGCAGCCAAGCTGGGGATAGAGCCCAGCTCTCCTGAGCACGGCCCCATCCTCATGCTCCCTCTGGTGAAACAGTGCTTTTAAGAGGACTTGAGTGGGGCTCCTCAAGACACTTTGCTACACTGACAAAAAGCTGGAAGGATGACCACAGAAGAAGAGGGGTGGTAATTAGAGAGACGGGGTACTGGAGGAGGTGCCTGGCAGGGTGTTACAGGGATCAGTGGTAGGTCTCATCTTACTTTAACACATTCCTTTTTTTAGGACGATTAACGTGTAATCAGTAGGCTTGCAAAATTTAGATAGTGTAACCTGCTGCCACCAATTAGCAAGATATTTCCATTCTGCAGAGGACTCTCAGCCTGTAGCGTGGGCTACCATTATAGGTATGACATCTGCAAGCAATGAGAAAAGCTGGTCTCCTGCTCAGGGGAGACTGCTTCCCCTCATCTCCCCACCCCCACACTCGGGGACTTCCCAGCTCCTTTTCACACTCTCTTCCCCCCGTGCTGTGAGGGGACCATCCCTGCCTGGCCTAGAGCTGCTCTGAGGATGCACTCGCCGCTGCCTGGGGGACACGCAGCACGGTGGGGGCGAGCACAGGAGGGTCTGTGCAGCGCTGTTCTCAGAGCCTGAGCAGTAACAACGCCCTTTCTGCATTAAGTTCTGATTTATTCAACTCCTACACGAGTAATGTTTTACCTGAGGCTGCACCACTTCACATGCAGATAAGACTTTGCCTCTAAGGTGGCAGATAGCCTGGTCGGTGTATCTCTCCTCGTGGGATCCCATCCAAAAGTTCAGCTCTGCCTTCCTTGATGCCAAACCAAACCCGCTCACCTCCCGCTGTTTCAGTCCTAAACACCTCTGGGGTTGATCCCCAGTGCTGCAGGCATCTCCAGGATCTGCTCCAATGTCTTGTCAGGCTTTCTGGGTCTTTTTATGTGAGCTGAGAGGGACATTTGCAAAACTCCGCTGCCAAAATCAGGGCCTAAAGGCTACTTTAGCATCCCTTCTCATGACACCTCTGAAAATTGACAGTATAGGAGAGGTAACTTTAATCAGATGGTTCAGAAGATTTGCAAGAAGTTCTGCTTTAAAAACAAAACAAAACAAAACAAAAAAGAGCTACTCCAATTACTCCTCTGCAATCTTAACCAGCCCTCTTAGCTCCCGCAGGATTTGCTTCACCCTCTGCTTGCGCAGACAAACACCGGAGGTCAGCACATTAGGGAAACCCACCAACAGATGGAAAGTTGTAGCATGAACATGTTAGGTTATCGGATTCATTCCGCATAAGGCAATGATATCAGAAGTCTGACATCATCTGTGACATCTGGGAAGCATCAGAGCGTCTACAGTGTAGAGCAAAGTAGCTTGGCAGCAATGCTGGGGGAATTACGCTGCTTGCAATGCGTTAGCACAATGGGCAGGGTGACGTGCCAGACTGTGGAGTCATTATGTGATGCACTGGAGGATGACCCGTGTTTCTGTATCCACATAGGCTGCTAAACACCATCCAATGCGCTATACTGTCAGAGAAGTATTGTACTGATAGGAGAGCTCAGAGGAGGTTTGACTTAGCAAAAGCTGAAAGAGTTTAAGATGTCTTTCCTGGCCAGATGTCAGCTGAGGATGCATAACATCCTATTCTACAAGTATCCTAGGAGGTACTCTGACCACAGTATCCTTGCTCCCACTCAGACCACAGTGGAAAAATAATTGCATCCAGAAGGAGAATTGATAAGCGGAGCAAAATGAACTTGAGTTAATAAAAATGGGTAAAGATTTTCCCAACAGCAAAATCTGTTGGGCCATGAAAGAAGGAGCTCCCCTGGTTGAGCCTTTTAAGAGTAGATTAGAGGACACAGCCCACCTTGCTCTCTGGAGCAGCACAGAGAGTAGACGCCAAGGAACAGACCTTATTCTTTAGTCACAAGCCTGTATCATTAGGAAGGCAGCCTTTATTTTGCTTTTTACAGCCACCAGAGAACCAACACTGGATTTCCATGTCTACCTTGACCAAGTACTGGCAGGACGTGAGCAAATTTTAGGGAAAGTAGTCAAATCTTACAGCACAACATTGCAGATTGCTCTCAAGAGCAGCCATCTCTTGCTCTCAAAAGCATGTACTGTAGCGTGGGGCTGGGAGCTGCAGGGCCATGGCCACTTTGCTGGCTGGATGTATGAGCGAGCGTGTCTCATTAACAGGGATTCATCAGCACCACTGTTAATAATGCAGGAGCTGCTTGTCTCCGGGGGAGTTCCTCAGCAAAAACTGCGCTGCTTTTGTATTTCAAACACAGCCTCTGCTGGCGTGATGGGCTTCCAGGCTGACAAAGCATTTTGGTTATTTGTTATTCTCAAACGGCATCTCAGTGCTGAGCGGTGACAGAGCTGAGAGGTACATCCAGAGCAGAGGAGAGCAAAGCCAGCCCTGTTCCAGTCTTGGACCTACCCATGTCTTGGCATCAGCAGGGACAAGTGTGATTGCTGATGAAAGAGCTCTGGTCCTGAGGTTGTCTTTGGGGAAGGCAAGAGCAGGAGTTCAGTCTGTCCTGGCATTATGCCCTGCTCCAGTCACTCCAGTGTAGGGAAAGGGGATGAGTTCACAGTCGTCCTGCTATCTCCAACCTCCTCTTCTTTCAGGATGATCTGCCTGGAGCCTTCATGGTGGCCTTTAAGGGTCTGCCAGCACAGGAGATACTGCAGCTGGGGCCAGCCTCTCACATGAAACTGCTTAGTCCTCCCAGTACTGCAGCCTGTGTGAAAGATAGAATATATGTTGTAATTCCCCGTTAGAATCACTTGGAAGCCTTATTTTGTCATTACACACTTGTGTATGGCAGCACGTGGGATAAGGGGCAATTTCACACTGTATGATAGGGATGCTCTAAGGCTAGCCAGCCCACTGCGAGCCTGCCAGTTCTGCTGCTGGTGGTGCTGGGCAGCCTCAAGGTGCCCTTTAACATTCACCCGGAGAGGAAATCTAATAAGAAACTTTAAAGTGATCAACCTATCAAAGCAGCCTATTAAAAAAAAAAACAAAAACAACAAACAACACCAAAGCTGCCCTTTGGCTGCTGTAGGCTGTTCTCCAGCCAGGCATCTTTGGGCATGCATAGAGGCAGCAATCTCATAAAGAAATAATTGCCAGGGCCTGTATGGTGGAGTTCCCCAGGAAGCATGAACCTCCAGCCAGGGCAGCATGCCCATTAAAAGCAAATGTTTTGATTGAGGTGAGATACCACCATCCCTTGGGAGGAGTAAGCATGCCCTCTCTCATCCTGGCTTGGAAGGTAGAAACAGCTATGCTTTTCGGCTCAGCTGTGGGGGCATCACATGCTGGGGTGGGTCCAGGGGAGGACACATCTCTTGTCTGAGGTGGGGAGATGCTTTACCCCAATTACTGTGGCCACCCAGCCCAGAAGACGGCTCGCATGTAGGGGGTGTGCGTGGTTGGTTCAAGCTACCCAGCGCCTGCTCCGGTACCAGCACAGAGATCACATCCCTCTGCCCTGAGCCGTCGCATGGAGCGATGATGGCAGATGGCTGCAGGGATCAGCCTGCCATCTGGGACTTTGTCATACCTCCCTACCCTGTCTGCCACAGACAGATCCCTGCTGATGGGGCTGGTGTAAAAAAAGGGAACACCATGGGCCAAAGCCAAGAAACGTATCCAGTTTCAGGGTCAGCGTGACCTCTTCATGCAGGTCAAGGTCTTGGGGCCACCCTGCTTTCAAAGCAGATTTGGTAGTTCACCATTAGAAAGATGAGATCTTCCTGCACGTGGCTGGGCAGCCCTGGTGGCAAGTGTTGTGATTTCCCCACCTCAGAAATGAAGGCAGTGCCATCCTGGCCTTGCTTGGATGAGCATCTCTCTCCCTTTTTGCAGTTAGACCAGCAAAAAAGGGCAGCATTGCTCCCAGCACTCTCTGAAAGCTCTGGAAAAACTAACAATGTGCTTGTAAACCCCTGCAAAAATTCAAAATATTGTGATAAGTTTAGCTAAATAAAAGTCCTTACCTCCGAGTCTGCTGCTGAGAGGGGCAACGGCTGTGATGCATGTGGACATCTCAGTGGATGCAGGGAAGACATCAGAAAAATGGCTGTGGGGCCAAGCTGCCTGGCAAGAGATTCATCAGCTGATCGTATATTTCTGTGAGGAGCCAAGAGCAGTGCAGACGGGTGCCATACATATGGCTTGCCTGAGGAGCTGGGAAGTTCACCCTCTTTTAGATGAAGGACCCTAGGGTTGCTCCAGCCCCAAAGTCTCAGTGCCCGGGAGGAAGCTTACCTTAGATCCACGTTTTGCTGTGGGATGAGTCTGCGCTACGGCATAGCTAGACAACAGGCAGCTGCAGACAACTCCCGCGGGGAGATGATGCTTTCCAGAGGGTGAGCACCACAGCCCTTCATACCTGCCCTGCTCTGCATTTTGCTCCAGCCACCCCCGTGCTAAGGTCCCTGTCCCACCGCTGCTTGTTTGGGCGAGTCAGGCGGGTGAAGGTGCATCACTGCTCCATCATGCAGATCCCCACACGACTCCTGCCTCTGGTGTCCACACACACCTATCCTGATATCTCAGCACTGCTGCAGCTTCTCCTGCTATGCCCAGGTCACCCCTGGCTGGCGGCTCTCCTTTATGGATGGAATAAATTCTTCAGGACCTTTCCACTAGGGGTTTTGAAAGGAAGGTCTGGGGGACTCCCAGTGTCCTCAGGGTATGCTGCTTCACTTTAAGGAAGAAAGGCTGCACCCTCTGCAGCCATTCAAAGCCCTTTCCATCACTGCTTTCACCTCTCAGCAAGCCCCTGTGCCCATCCAGGGAGGAGGCCCCAAGGTCCTTGCTGGGCTGATCTGTCCCAGCCCACAGTACCCTGGCTGCACTCTGCCAGTGCCTGCAGACTCTCTGCCCTCCTCTCCGCTCTACCCATGCTGCTAAGTAAACCATATCTAAACATAGAAAACTGCCTAGCTTGGGTTTGGGAAAGCACCCAAGAACTCAGATCGTTTCCATTCCCTCATCACACCCACAGAAAACTCACGAGCTGTCCAGCCCAGTACACCAGGCACTTTACATGCCAGGCTTTGAGAAATTACTGTGAATTCTCATTTTGGCTAGGTATTCGCACAGCAACACTAGCCTTTCACCATTGGAAAAAGAGGAAATATAAGGAAACCACAAAAAAGAGTGACATGAAAAAAAACACATCAGAGTCTTCCTAAAATGGTTCAAACATAGGCACCAGTCTGGGAAGAAGATCTTATTTTCTAACCTCTCCCCACCAATGTAGTAACTTAGACTCCTTGAACTCTGTATCTGTGCCTGGCAGCCCACAAGAGTAACGCCTTGTTCCCACAGGGACTTTCCAATTCAGTGCTTGGAAGAGCATCCATCAAGACCTTCAATTTCTGCCGAAGCCTTTGAATCTGCACACTGCCAGACACTGCCTGAGGCTCCCTGGGAAGGCTTGTGGGTCAGTGGCGTCAGAAGGACTCAGCTGCTCCCATGCAGGCTCCCAAACCTCTGCTTTCCCAGGCCAGGGTGGCACAAGACAACAATGAACATTTGTTCCTTCCCCATTGGGTCTGAATGACGAAGCTGCAAAACCCAGGACTGAATAATTATCTGTGAAAGCTAGTTGCAGTAAGTTATCTTCCTAGGCACCTATAGGACCACTTGTCAGGTGCCCGCTGTTGCTTCAAGTTGTAGGAAGACTCGCTTTCTCAACTGGTTTCTTGGAGCAGGCAGAGGAAGAGCAAGGTTCATCCTGGCAGAGGTTAGAGTTGGGAGAAAGGATGCAGAGAACGAGCCCTTGCTACCAGCCCTGCTGCTGTGACTGTATGTGCCTGCTTTCAGAGGCCAGATGCTGCCAGGCAAACAAAGATCTCCTTACATTTGTTTTAAAGCTCGAGGAATCTCTTGAGATAAACATCCTAAATTAAAGATAAAAGCGCTGTGGGTTTGCCAGCAGCCTCTGTCTCCCTCCCTGGGGATAAGCTCTCGCCCGAGTCACACACACGTCTTCCTGCTGTTTGTCCTGACCAAGGTCTGCACCCAAAGGTGCCCCTCTCCAGGGGGTCCGGGGAGGTAACAAAACCCCTCTGCCCCACTGTCTCGGCTCCCTCTGATGGCAGGTTCATCCAGAGCAGCACTTTGTCCCAGTTTCCATTCTCGGGATCTCTTGGGAGGACGTTAAATCCCGGCTAGCCCTGGCTGTATTTAAAGTGATTGTAATTCACATGGATTGGGCTGTGGTTATAAGCTGAATTACATTCCGATTTAGCAGCAGGGATTAAGGCTCTGCATTTTAACTTATTAACCCAATCCAAGTTAAGGAGAATTCCTCTTGCTGCCCTGCTAAGCTCCTGCGCAAGGAAGCGCAAGGCTACATGATGGGGAGCGGTGAGGATGGGAAGGGAGGACCATGCCCAGGCTGGGTCCCACCTTCCCAGCTCCTGCAGCAGGGGGAAAGGAGAGGAAAGGAAGCACGCAGAAGGGGCTACGGCACTTGTTTAGTATTTTCTATGCACAGGAAACTTCCTCCAGGTTAAACCTGGCAGAAAGGGGTACGAGAGCGATTAATTCCCCAGCGAGCAACCAGGGAGGTGTCTGCTGCTTGCAATTGCCGCTCCAGCCCGAGCCAGCGATGCTCTGTCCCTAGGACCCCAGTTGTCTCCCTCCCCTGATCTCTCACTGAAGAAGCCTACAAAAGTTAATGCTCCTCTTTGGGCCGTACCAGGGGTGGGACAGCTTGCAGAGATGCTGCTGGAAGAAGAGGACCTGCATAGGTAGCCCAACATCCAACGATGCCCATCGTCACTGCTCCTGAGCGGGAAGCCCTGCACCTCCAGACCCAGGGTTACCCTGCTTGGCTTCTGTCTCTTGCCGTCAGACAGACAATTGAAAACAGCCCCGGCACGCACTGGAAAACTTCACTCCATTTAATATTTAATGAAAACCCAGTGTAACTGTCATGTCCTTTTCTGTTTTCTCTCTCTAGCACTGCTGGCTGCACAGGTATCTGTGTGTAAACAGAGCCCGTCTCCTTTCCACTCGGTTGCCTGTCTCCAGCTCGGGGCACAGCTTGTGACACCCGGAGTCACCTTCAGAGGAACTCCTGGGGCAGCGCTGCCAAAGACAGCACGACGCCCTCCCTGCACCGTGCCCTCGCAGCTCCGGGCATCCGAGGGCATCCCAACCCAGCCCAGAGAGGCCGAGGGACGGGAGGCTCTGGAAATCACACCCACCGTCGCGGCAGGGAATTGCGAGACGGCGGCTGCGACGTGGCACCCCGCTTGCCTCTGTGACACGAGCCCGACACCGCCTGGCTCTCATCTCCCAGGCCTGCAATTACCCACCGGGAAGGAGGGCATCGCACTTTGATTCCCCTGCCTGTGCTGAACCACCCGGTGGTCACATATCCCACTCGCTCCCACAGGGTGAGTTGCTACCAGAGCTGGGTAGACGACAGGGGAAGAAAAGGTGGGATGTGTTTTTATGAAGCAGTTTTTCCTCACAAAACTAAGCAGCAAACGGCTGGGGGGGGGGGGGGGAGCGAGGAGCAAAAACGTCTGATGTTTGTCACTAACATTTTCGATTTAGTTCAAAATAATTTTCTTTTCAAAAAACAACAAACCCCCAAAACCCAGTATAAAGAAAATAATGGTAGAGAAGTTTTTCCTTCCCTCCCTGAATGTGTTATCACAAGTATTGCATAGAGAGATCTGTGAACAGTTCTGCCAACTCAATGGGTGACCTTTGGACCAGGGCTTACACTGTCATTTGGAAGATGGTACCAGACAGAGGCCCAAGAGTACCACAGCTCTTCTTCATATGAATGCAAAAATGAGCTACTGGGCTCTGTAGAGAACTGGGGGCTCCGTCCAGGAAGGCAGAAGAGGATCTGCCTTCCTCTACACTGAGGTCTTCCCTGCCCAGGGCATGGTGGTGCACTGAATCCAGGTCAGGGAATATACCCCATTGAGCACCAACAAAACCCCTGTTTCTCCACACCCCATGCACAAGAGCAGGGCTGCAGAAACCCTAAGTCTTGGTCTAGGAATTCCAAGTCTGTTGCTTTCTTCTTGAACTAAGTGCTTGGGGAGGGAACTCCTGGCCTTAGAGAGGGAAGAGAAGACCTTATTTCATGCCACCCTCACCTTTTCCCCTGGTTCCAGAAGAAAGGGATGCATATATCCTGGTGGAAAATGTTCCTGCCAGCATCCTCCTCTGCAGGGGACACACACGAGCTGTGGGAAGGAGTCTCTGCCACACGCCGTATAACCTTCTCAGAAGAAGCAGACCTGAAAAGCATGTCCACCAGGGAAGAGCAGCAGTGAAAGCATTGCCTGGGAAGTGCTTTAAAGATGGGTCTGCTCCCTGTGACCTCCATCCTCTTGAACTGAGTGGCAAAACATCTCCATCACAAAGCATCCACACAAAAAAAAACATGTCCAGAACAAACCCTATGAGGTAGGGGTGGCAGCAGACCAAGACAGAGACCCTTCCCCATGGAGGCGGCTGTCACTGGTGGGAAACCGAGGCACGCTCTTAGATCTGCCAGCCAGTAAACTCTCCCTGCTGTGGTCAAGCAGAGAAACGCTGTCTCCCAGGCACGTCTGGTGCGCCTCAACAACAGTAAGTTTACTTAAAGAAGAAGAAAATGGCTTAACTAATCTTTGGTCACTCAGCTTAACTTCTGCCGCTGACACAGCAGGAGGTACTCGCAAGCCCAATGGCTTTATTTATTTAAGTGTATTGATTTTAGCCTAGATGGGAAGAAAACAGGCGGATAAAGGGCAGGAAATTCCTCAGCTGTGAGAACCATGCAGAGTACTAGAAATCAGATTTAAACTAGCAGATGAAAATACATTTGCCAGAACAAGGTAATGAATCATTCTGCCAGGAGCACAGAGATCTGGCCAAAAGCCAAACCCTGCCCACTTAAAAGCAGCAATTTGGGGTATTAAGCGGTGACTGTGTTCCTATCACTGACCATCATTTAATATAGCAGCAACGCTCGATGGCTCTCAACCAGAACTCAAAGCCTGATGCATAAAAACAGAGCAAAACCCGTCAGACCTTCCCCCTAGACCTTATTTATAATCAATGGCCTCAGAGTCAATCAGATTCAATAAGGGAGGGCTAAGCAAGAAGAATAGAGAAGGACACACCATAGCAGAAGTGTACTTTCCTACACAGGCTGCTGCACGCAAGCCGTGCTCAATGGCAGAAAACCACAAAGAGCAACGAGACATGCCAAAAGATGACAGGGGAAGGATTTTTGGAGGGTAGTATTTTGTTCATGTGCCAGCTCTCATTATCTGATTAACTTCTTTGTGAAAGCCCAGTGGCTGGGACTCCACGAGAGAGGTCACCATCTCCGTTGCTGTTGTCACAGGTCTTGCGTGCAGTGTGACATTGTCCCGTGGAGATGGGCAGGGAAAGAAAAGCACCTGAAAAGAATCCTAAAATTTAATCCCAGGAGCTAGTGGGAAATGAACATGTGCAGTCTGTGAAACCGGTTCCTACCTTCCCTGCCAGTGGGGAGACCTTGAGCAGCTCAGAATGAGAAACTGGGCTTCAGGTGCAAGTCCTTCTCCTTCCATGGGAACCTTCTGAGAGCCTCTGAAGGACCCATCCTGTCAACATAAAGGTATTGTTCAATACAGACAATGGGAGAGACAGAGAGGCGGCAGAGGTGATGGGATGGCTGCCCTGCCTTGAGAGATGACTAGGAAGCACACACACTGGATCTCTCTTATTCTCCCAACAAGTCCTCCGCTCCTTCCAATGCTGGTGAGGCCTGAGCACCCTTGCCAGTCACCTATGGCTTTTTCTGCTCCTCCTGCAGAAAAAGCCCTTGGCATGCCATTGAATATGGAGGTAGGAGCCGGGCTGTCCCCAGTCCCTCTGACCCATGGTGGGGAGCCTGCACCCAGAGACTGAGGGCCTCAGGTTCCCCATTTGCAGGGATGACAAGAGGCTATTCACTGCAGAAGAGACGGCACCACCAAATCCAGGAGAGGGGCAGCGTTTAGCTAAGCAGGGGACCAACAAGACAGGCATCAGCTAGGAGCATGGTTGAAGAGAATTAGCTTAGGTAGCAGTACAGCCGAGTATAGCACGACTTTTTTCCCAGCTGCACAGGGAAATTTACCTGTTTTGAGGTAAACTTCTGCATATCTATCGCACTGTGGACTTCCATGCCTATACTCATAGTGGTTTGTGAGCAGCAAGCACCTCTGCCAGAGCTTGCATCTCCGTGTCCTTAGAGCAGACATTCAGGGAAGAGCCTCTGCTGCGAAGGACCTTGAAGGCAAGTAGCTCGCAGCTACAGAGCTGGAGACTCACGGCTGTCTTGCAAGGGCAGAAGGGATTCTCCCCAGCAAGGTCGGACAGGTTACTATCAGAGCTAACCGATATTCCCATAAACATTCATTACTTGCTGCCCTGCAGGCACTGCAAAGGGCAAAGTTTGTCCCTGTTGTTGAAAACAAAGATAGGAGCATCTGATCTGATTTTTTTTTTTTTCCTGCAATCTGAAGCCCTAGTGACCCATCTAAGCCTGAGGCAAACACACAGCAGGAAGAAGCTTTGGGAAAACCAGATTGTGTCTGTGGAGCCAGAATCCAAACCAAGATATGCAAAACCCAAATACCCGCCAAACAGTGGACCTGGTGTCTTTCAGTTACAGGTTTGATAACTGATGTGCTGAATTGTAAAGACATTTTCCTGAGCTAACTGTTGATTTGCCTCCCCTCCCACTGGAAAACCACAGGTGAAAGACACTCAGCCCAGCACTTTGCAAGAGCCTCCCCTTAACCCAGAGCTGCAGGACTGAGTATTTTCACAGAAGCACCCTCTTCCCCTCACACCTGAGCATCACTGGGGAGGAAAGTTCAGTTCTCGGAGCCAGGGGGAGGTGCCTTATCACTTGGCAGGGGTTGGCACAAACCTTATTCTCAGTCCGTGCAGGTTTCCAGGCTCTCAAGCTTTGTTTTGAATTCTGTATTCAGGACAAGTCCGAAACTTCAGAGCAACTGCAATCTAAAGGGGCAGACTGATCTGCTCCTGCATCAGAGCTGCACTCAAGCGGTAGTTTCTTATAAGGAAAGGCACTCTGATGCTGTTCATCCAGCACGGTGGGAACTTGGTTAAAATGCTAATCTGCAGAGAGGGTTAAGATTGAACTGTATTCTAATCTGCCATTTTTTCAGATGTCAACTAAACGTGATGAAAATCCCCCGAACTGTGGACCTAACCTCTCAAAACCGTAGGAGTCAGTGGGCATCATACACGCTCAGCACTTCTGGAGAAAGACAAGGCAGGCGGTGTCAGCCTCCAAGCAGGCAGTAGGTCAGCCTCCCTCGAAACGGCCAGCTCCTTGCCTTACGCAGAGGGGACCACCAGGTTGCAAATGGTGCCCCAGAAAACATACACCTCCGTGGCGCAGGGAGGGTTTCGGTCCCGCCAGCACCGCTTGGATCTGCGCACCTTAACAAATCCTCAAAATAAACCATGGGCAAATTCAGCTTTGTAAGGGAAACGTACTGCTGGCAGAGTTCTGCTTCATTTTGAATGCTGCTGATTTCACTCCTCGAGCCCTTGACCAATTGGGAGAAATTGGCAAAGGGCTCCATTTAGTGCTGCACACGTAAGTGTGCTCAGCAAGGACACAACGCAACGACAACAAACGCAGAAAAGCACTTTGTAATTATTTAAATACATCTTCTTACATGGTGCTTTCGCCTCAGAGGAGGTAAGGGTCCAGGCTCTTGCTTGCACAAAGTCACTGTGAAAAGGGCCACCATAGAAGATGAGCACTATGCCCAGCACCTGAAGCCTGGAGGAGAAGGTCCTTTCTGACTGTTGCTAAACAGCATGTTACTGGAGCATTACACTGGTGTACCTGCTGTCCTGCACGTATGGCCAGATTTTTTTAGAGGTGCTGGACATCCAGAGCGCTCCAAAACCTCTCTTAGTCACAGGCAGAGTATCTCAAACCCCTTGGCCACCTGGAGGTATTCTCATATTTTTACAAACCTGGCCTGTATTGCTAAGTACATTAAACATTTCTGGACATTTCTGGACTCTTGGTAGCTTCCCAAGTTCTGTTGAGAGAAAGCTCCTTCAGCTAGAGGCACAGCACACAACTAGGAGCCTTTGTGCCTTCCAGAGGGGTAGGAGACACCTCCTGTGTCCAACACTAACAAGCTGGCTCAAAACCAAGTAATGCCTGAGGGATGCATGATGACCCCAAGCAACATGATTCTCTTGCTGATTCTTAACAGTGCTGCTGAGCTCCCCAGGACCAGTCTCTTCAGACACCTTGCAAGGGTCCGTAAGTTTAATCTGCCTCGCTGATGATGCACTCATCTGGCTTTCTCCACCCTAGCAGGCAGTGGTTCTGCCGTGGGTCTCAGGCAAATGTGGGCCCCACACTGTCCTGCCCTGGTGTTGCCCCAGAGCCCTCCCAGGTCCATCATTGACACCCAACTTTGCCCACTAAGGCAGCATTTCTTGGTTTTAGCCTGGCAGAGAGGGAGTTCCCTGTGCTTGCTCTCCCTACGAGATGATGCCAGGAGTGGAAAGGTAACCCAGGAGCCCTGTACCATACAACTGCCTGCTCTTGGCCTGGCAAAAAACACCTTGGAGTTTGCCCAGACAGCCCAGTAATGAGCACAGCAGAGTCCATCATACCTGAGGAGGCAGGAGCCTGGCGCTGCTGGCAGCTGTGGGTGGTGGGGAGGCTCGAGCATCTCCAGGGGAGAGGGTGGGAGGATAGGGAACAACTTCACCAACCTGCAGAAAAAAAGTTTGTGGGACTGAATCCAAAACTTGAGGAGGGTGGTCTGAACCCACCTTTGCTTTAAGTATCCTGGAAGTTAAGAAAGAGGAAGGATGGGGTTCTGCTAATTGCTGAGGTGGCTGGCAGCAGAGAAACAAATTCTGGCAGGGCAGAATTTATCCTCTAAGCTTGTTATCCTGTCAAAAAAGGAAATGAGGTTAGTTGAGGCTCATTTGTTTGTGACAAACTCCTGTCTCTTACTATTTGTCACCGTATACTATTACCAGCTGACTTAAGCCAAGTGCATTGTAGTTATGACGAGGCTGGTGGCAATGCAGCGAGGAACGGACAGGTGCCCAGAGCATCACCTCTCCCCAGCCCACTTCTGCACTCACAGAGATCCTCAGCACAAGGTCTCTTCAGGCTCCACCATGGGCCAGAGAAGCACATGGCATCGCTGGTCTGTTCAGAGGGGAAATGTTCAGTTTGGTGCATCAGCCTGAGGTTTAGCCTGGGGATGAGCAAACACCTCCTGTGGGACTGAGTGCTCTTCAGTGTCCTCTCTGCTCCCCCAGGGCCCACGTTTCCCCCTTGCACACACCAGAAGGAACAGGGGAATTAGACGACTGACTACGCATTCAACTGCCTTTGGAAACGGAGGATATTGAGGACCAACAGCATGTCCAACCTTCCCCAGGGACTGTGAAGGTTTGTGTAACAGGTATGCTCCCCCACTGAAGATGACCACGTGCTAACGCTGCACGGAGGAAAGCTGCAGAAAGGGAAAGCTTCATTCAGAGGGCAGCAAAGCTCTTTCTGTGCTGGATGATGTGGGGGCACATGCTGAGGCAGCAACAAGCCCAGCAAGATTGGAGTGAAGTTCCCAAAAATTTCACAGTGGGTCTCAAATGATGACAAATCAGAGGATAGAAATATATTTAACAACCAGCTCTGCTAGTTTTGTGGGCCTTCTCTGATGAGATGACACATTTACTTGACACATATCACACCTACCACTTGACTCCAAGGCTGACTCCAAGTCGACTTTAGGGAGGACTGTTGTAAGGCATTTGACATTCGACTGTACAACATTCTGATTAAAAAATTAGCAGTATATAGTACCAATAAACCACACGTTAACTGGATTAAGCACTAGCTGACAGATCTCAACAAGCAATTGTTAGCAGTGAATCATCTTCAGATGGGAGTGTTTCTAGCAGGGTTCTTCAGGGAGCTGCTTGAGGCCTGACACTTTCCAGCATTTTCATCACTGGGAAGCAAATGCAAATCTCAGTGCTGTTACAGTGCATAAATGAGAAAGAGATTCAAAGTGATGAATAATGAGGAGCACAGGGCAACCATGCAAAACAATCTCTACAGCTCAGTGAGCAAAGCCCACTTAAACAAGAATATTTTACTGCAAAAAGTTGTCCCCAGAATAAGGAGTGCCAGTCAGAGTCCTAGGGTGCCTTGTCTGTAAAGCAGAGGCTCTGCGAAGGAATTTGGCGATCAACACAGAATATGAACTAACAGCACAAAGCTGTGGCAAGAGGGTGACAATAGACATACGCTCTGGGAATAATGAGTAAGCAAGTCATATACACCCTTGATGCACGCCAGCGAGACGAATCCCAGGTCACTGCCTCTACTGCAGTGACATCGCTCTGAAAAGATTGCTGGAAGAATCAGGTATAGAAGGAGCCAAATGATCTCAGTGCTCCTGGGGGAAAGAAAACCAAACCTTTCCAGCAAACACATAAAGCACTCGATTTACTTTATCAAAAAGAAAATTGAGAGCTGACCTCAAGGGAAGGAAATGCCAGGTTGAGTTCTCAGTGAGGAGAAGGATGGGGAACAAAAGAGAAATGGTGCAAAGAGTGACAGGGATAAGAATCTGGAAGTGGACATTTCCAGTGAAAGGCTGATGTGCTCAGCTGGATGAAGGGGACAGCTAAAGAAGCTCCAGACCAAAATTCAGAACGAGCTGTCAGGATAAAACAAGGAGATGGTAGCAAAGGTTTCTAAAGGAACCAGCAGGTAGGAGAGGAGGAAGAGGTATGGTACTAAAAGACTAAAGAACAGCATGTGATGGATACACAGACATGGGCACACAAGCAGCCCATAAGCACTAAAGCTTTGCATACCTCTTGTGAAGGGAAGGCTGAGATGGAAGACAAAAGTAAGTAAAAATCAGAGGCAAGATGGGTTTTACAACAGGTAAATCATCTTCTGCACAGATGATACACTTTGGTGAAATACTTTCCTAGACAAAGACATAGCAATAGATCTCTTCTATCCGGACTTCACAGAAAATGTCTGTTAGTGGAAAATTAACAGTTAAGCCAGCAAAATTGAGGATTAGTGCAAACACTGGAAGATGAGTAGCAACCCAACTAGAAAGGAGCTGGTAGGGCCAGCACTGAAAGGAGGACTGGATGAAACACCTTTCAGCCTGCTGGTTTTCTTGTTTTGTGTTTTTTTTTTTAAACACCTCAGCACAGGAAAGCCAGGGGTATGCTAATGCAGTATTTTGGTGACAAAGGGGAGAGCATTGCCTATAGGGTGGAATACTGAAATACACGGGAAGGAATAGATCACTGTAAGGAGCCTGGTAACTAAAAACAAATAAGAGACAACAGCCCAGAAGCTAAGGTCCGGCAGCCAGGAACAAATAGCTCAAATTCCTCTCACTCACTAGAAGAATAGCAACTGAAACTGGAGGGGGGAGAGAAAAAAAAGAAATAAAAAAAGAGAGATGGGCTTTCTTAGCATGCTTTTTTCCCCACTGACTTGCCCCACCTGACTTAGTGCTGGGCTGGGTGGACTGCCTGACGAGGACAGGTATAACATCAGTTTAACCTTGCTATTCACAGAGCGAGGCCGTATCCCTTGCCTTCTGCATGCTGCCCAGTAGTCTCCCCAAAGACTCAATAATCTCTTCATGGGCTATTCTCTTGGGATCATGCTTACAGCATCTAGGTTTACATCATATATTAATGAAGTTATTTTCACTGCAGCCCTGTAAAATCGAGCAGAGGGAGAGAGGGGCGAGACTGAGATGCAGAGGTATACTAGTTTTGGTGATGCAAAATGCCGAGGTAACGAGTTTTGTTACCTAACACTTGATATGCTCAGATAGCACCATACTTCTCCAAAGGAGACCACAGCATCTCGCAGTATCCGAAACATGAGGAACATGCAGTGCATGCAAGAGGGGCTTCCCTGCTCCATGTGGGAAGTAGGTACAGGGCTGACTGCAGGTCTGCTCTGGGGCTGGAGGCACTTGCATTTCTCAAACATAATAAGACTTTTTATGAACATATTTTGTCCTTAGTCTGGCTCTGAGAAACAACTGAACCGTTTTTGCTGAAGCTTCTGTTTAAAGGGAAAAAAAAAAAATAGCCTGGGGCAGACATTTGGCATAGAAATCCTCGGCTGCAACGCTCAGGGTCTGGCCATCCTAGGAGTGACTGAGAGGAAGGCCTCGGTCAGCGCGGCCTGTCTCCGACGTTGATGGGGGCACCCCCAGACCTGCCCAGAGGACAGGCGCGGTGCCAGCGGGGCTGTGCGGCTGCTGCAGGCCCGGAGGCTCGCTCGCCCTTTCCTGCCCCCGGGCTGAGACCGGAGTTGTCAGAGCGCCGGTGCTGCCCGCTGCTCGAGCAACGGCGTTTCCAGCACCGCCACTGCGAGGGGGCAGGGGCCTGGCATTGATCGGGAGGTGAGGGCTGCTTATTGGATTAAGGCTGTTTCCTGGAGGAGGTCGCTCCTGTTCATCCCTGTCCAAGAGCTAGCTCTCCATAACGGGCCTGTTCCACGGCAAGGGGCCTCCCACCAGGAACCTCTGGGTTCCAGACGCAGGCATTAGCATCTGAATTTCTAGAGGATCTAGTGTCGTTCTGGCCAGCCTTCGCTTTTTTAACTCAGACTTTACAGCAGCAGAAAGCGGCGCGGGAGAGCACGTTGCCCCGGCATGGTGAGGGCGAGGATGCTGCGGCAGCCTGGGGTGCAGGGCTGTCATCTTCTGCCTCCTGGGCATGCAGAAGGCAGAGCAGTGAGGAAGAGCCAGGAGGTTACTTGTGCATGCCCTGGAGCAGCCATTTGCTCAACAGTCTGTGCTGTTGGGGGCAGGAATGGCAGAGCCCTTTTGGAGTGGTTTCCAAGGCAGGATGCTGGCTGCTCACCACCACCACCTTTTTTTTTTTTTTATTAATTATATCCACATGACTGTGATTCACAGTCATGTTTGGTCTCCCTTTTGGGAGGAGCATGGTCAAAGTTCGGAGATTGAGAGCTTCACTTGGCCACTGCTGTGTTTGCGGAAGCTCTTTCTCTACCCAGAAGATGTGGAAAGGTCAGAGTGGCAGTAGATGCCCAGGAACCCAGGTGGATTGCTACCTCCCAGCCCAAAGCCTCCAGCCACGTGGGCTGCAATGTAACTGGTCTCTCTACACATGCTGCATCCAGCCAGAGCAGGATGTCAAGGGGGTCAAGGGTGGAAACAGGAGGAGCCAGCCCTTAGGCTTCTTTTCCCCCCATATTGGAAGCGAAGCCAAGACCATTCTCTCTAAATGTAGCCTGCAGAGGTGCAACAAATCTCCCTCTTTCACCCCAACTTTCAAAAAAGACCCCTAAAACAACAAACAACCCCAAACCAACTACAACACTTCATGTTGGAAGGAATCAAAATAATTTGCCAGCTAAAGTTGCATTTTTCTGTGAATAAAAACATTCCTTTTCCCTGCATCCCACCACAGATCTGCT
>JAHREE010000363.1:15200170-15240624 GCA_033628505.1 Tringa tobata | reverse complement strand
CCCCCCAACTCCTCCCTGCAGGGACGGCTGCCAAGTACATCCCCCTGCCACCTCCTTCTCCTCCTCCCTGGGCTACCATCCATCTGACAGCTGGGGCCAGCACCATTGCTCCAACCCATTACTCATTTTCCCATCAAACCCAACAGGACCAGCACGGCGACTAGAGAGCCTGAGTTTCCCAGTCCACGCTGGGTTTCTATCCACCCAGCCCTGTCCTTTCACATAGGAGTGGGGTCCCCACATCCAGCGCTTTTTGAATGGCTCAGCTCTCATCAGGTGCTCGGCGGCGTGAGGATGCAGGTGACACTTTGCCCGTGCAAGACCCGTGAGGGCAGATAGCCAGCAGCCACCAGTTGCCCCCTTGACAGGAGGTGGCAGGGGGTGGGGGGGGGGAAAGGGGGCTTTTGCCAGGTGAGCACTGCTGGAAATGCAGGGACCTGCTCCGGGGAGAGCAGGTCAGCCACACTAGTGCTTTGGTGTGCAGGGCTGTGCTCTCCTGCTCGGCGCGGGGCCATCCGAGTGCCCTCCAGGTCAGGGAGCAGCAGGTTCCCACTGGCCTTACCCTTTCACAACTCCAACTCGGCACTTCAGCGCTAGGACCCTCCACGCTCCTCCCTGACAAAGGAAACGCAGCTCTTGGCAGGCCCTTGTTATTTCAGCTAAGGCTCATCAACCATCCTTCTGTCACTAAATGCCTTATTATGTGCAATTAATGGACTGACTGAGAGCAGCTACAAAGTCGTTCTCCCCATGAACCGACAGAGGCAGCTGGGTTACTTCTAGTGATTTTCTGATGCTGCCAGCTTCATTACTAAATGCAGCTGTGCAAGGGGAGAGAGGGAGGGAAGATGAAGCAAATGAGTTAGCTCAAATCCAGCAGTCATGCCTTTCAAACACCCCCAGGCAGCGTGGCAAAGAGCTGCCTGCTGTCCCCAGGGCCGGCGTGTCCCTTTGAGGGACGCTCAAACGCTGGTCACCATCCACAATTACTACAGGCAATCAATGGCTCCAAACCTGCCCCACACACATAGGTCCTTGCCACCGTCTTTAACTTTTTTTATTATTATTAATAATACAACAAGAGGAAAGAGAGATAAGAGCAAGCTGACAGTGTAGGCTGAAACAGCTAATTTGACTGTAGCCAAACTGCACTCAGATGTGCAAAGCAAGAGAATAATTTCCTCTCTCTGATCTCTCAAAGATCATCCTCTTAGATGTCACGATTACATTTGAAAACAGTCTGACGGTACTTGAAGTCGGTGTCCCTTGACAATTAACCTATATGTGCACACCCTTCATGACTTCCTGCTGCAATACAGGTGTGTGTTTTGAACCACTGCTAGACTCCCCAAGTACGCAACTGAAAACAAGATCTAGGTAGCAGAGGGTTCCTAAGCCAGTCCCGGAGAAAAGGGCACTGGTCTCATTGGAGCGTGGCACTGAATTAATCTGCCTTTAGTAATGCCTCGTTACCCAAAATAAGAGAGTTACAGCTGGCATTTATGCAATCAATTCTTCCACTGCGCTAAGGCAGATCCTAAGGACTGAGTGATAAGGAATTTGTCGTAGCTTAAAAAAAAAAAAAAAGAAAGAAAAAAAGAGCCACATTTCATGTATTTTAAGTCCTTCTGCCTTATTTCCTCTATGCAGAACGTCTGTTGCCCTTCTACCAAAGGACATCTGATTTTTTTTTTGAGGATGGGAAGTACAAAAGAATATTAGACCTGTAGATATGTAAATTTTGGGGCCAAATTCATCTCTGAGTGAAATGGACCTAAGCCCTTTGAAGTAAAGGGCGAGGCAACTTCTTAGATTAATCCTAACGACCCAAGCCAGAACTCACGGACAAACACTTGCAGGGCTTCCAGCTCTTGAGCAAATGTAGCCTGAGCAGCTGTTACATTTTGGAAAGAAAAACGAAACCCTAAGGATTTGCCTTAAAGCAATTTACATCCATCCTAACAGTAAAACACTCTGCTCTGAATATTAACAAAGGGCTGGTCAGCCTGCCATGGCTACTGCTCCGAGGGATGAGAGTAGCTCTTCCTCTGCTCTGCTGGGCTTAGACTGAAGATGGAGAAATTGGGAAAGTCCCATCTAAAAAACTGTTATTGGGACCCTCATTGAAGCCTGGCAGGAGTCAGGATGACAAACACAGTGCACTTAGAGTAACGGTTTCAAACAAAGTCAAATCACGACAACTTTCCTTAGAGAGCAAAGACAGTGCAAGTACTGCGTGAGGGGAAGAGGCACGCAGCCACACGTCCACTCCAGCATCGGGTGGTGAGGAGAGGCACCAGCCACACAGCGCAGAGCTGATGGGAAGCTGCAGCCTTCTTCCCCCTTCCCTCTCCCTGCACACCCAGGAAATCCTCTCCTGTTTAGAGAGGTGAGGAGAGGAACCGTCAATAAACCTCAGTCAACCACCCAAGGAAAATGACTGGGGCAAGCAGCTTCCCAGAAGGTTGTGATGGTAATGCATCCACCAAGGGCCAGACTTCACACTCGTGCCCAAGTGCACAACAGCTCTCCATCATTGCCAGTCCCGATCCCAGTTATTTTGGCACGATTCAGGACATGAGCTATCTGTCCGTGAGGTAGTTTTATAATCCTGGTCCTCTTTACCCTCCTGCTTCCCTCTCTCCTCCACCTACATTTTACCTTTACTCGGCAGAGAGGACTTTTCACGGCACCACCTAAAAGAGTAGCAAAAGGGCTTTCTGCACATGTAACCCAAAGGAAAACATGAGATGCTATTTTCCACTTCAGCCAAGATGTCTTTTTAATACCATGCAAGCTGGGAGCATCTTCAAGGCTTTGTTGTTTCTTAAGCAGAGGGGGGAGCACTAAAGGTTGAATTTGAATGCTAAAAACATTTCTTTGAACTGGCGAGATTCACCGGTGTGCACATGGCTCCCAATACAGACACACACTTGGAAAAAAAAAAAAGAAAGAAAAGAAAAAAAAAAAGGAAAAGAAAATGGAAAACATATCTATTCCCTCTCGGTTTCTGTCACCATTTGATTCCACCGCACTGCAGTTTTACTAGGGAAATTATTGGGGGAAAGGGAGTTAGACTGCATTTCCCTGACAGCAGCTTGTCAACCTGTTCTTTGAGTGTCAGGAAAAAGAGCTGTATCTCACATCTTTAAAGTGTCATTCTGCCACACCAGAAGGGGAAGACACACACCCGGCTTCCCTGGGGCCATGTGCCTGTCCCCCCTTCTCCTTCACCAGAGCTGCTGCCAGTGCACATGGCAGACCCACGGCCTGTGTCCCCTCAGCTGCCCGGTTTCTCCTTGCTCCATCCCCAACCAAAAGCTCACCATCAGCTGCATTCAGGGGCACTGGACCTCTTCAAGGGATGCTTGGTGCTATTATCACTTACAGTGCAGTGCTCATGGCCTGGCTGGCACAGAGGGGAAATCAGAGTGAGATTCTCCAACATCCCACCTCCACCTGACATCACATAGTATATAAGGGGAGAATAAGAAGTGTTTCCAATGAGGACAACAGCAGGAGGTTCTCTCACTGTAGAAGAGGCATACAATCCCTGACAGCCCTCTGGGACAACTCAGCACACCCGTTTTTACGGTCTTAGAGAGGAGGCTCCATCTATCTTATCTGGAGAGTACAGCACTGAATCAAACTTGTGATGCTCTGAGTTGATGGCTCCAGAGAGCCTGAGTATTTCAAACCCAGAGCTGACACTGTACAAAAACCCCATTGACTCCATCTCACGTTATCTGGATAGGGTCATGGTCAGTCCAGCAGCCACTGATATTATTGGAGCACAACAAAATCCTCTGCTGCCTCACCGCTGCCTCGCACGTGCTTTAAACCCAAAGAGCAAGACCTCCTAAATAGTTTCATTTTAATAGCAAATAGCCTTATTTTTCAAGCCCCTGCTTTCTGAAGATGAAATACCCCAAGCTAAGAGCGGGCATTTCTGGAAGTGCGGGTTTAGCATCAGGAGAGCAAGGGATGCAGTTCGCAGCTGCGATCAGGTTATCTCCCTCGATGTTTCCTTGGCAACCAAAAAGCTCAAGGTCTGGGTGACAGTTGCAAAGTGTAATAGTTTTTGAAAGCCAAAATATACATATTTTGTCAGTTAGTGCTGTGCTTCCCTTGAGAGAGGCCAAAGGATCAAAAAGAAACTCCACTGAGAGCTGATTAGCCTCCATGTAAATAGGGCAGACAAGTAACTTATCAACATACCCCAGCACCTGGGGGTTAGCACTGTGTTTCCATACTGCTTGCGCACCCACACAGCCACCATTTATTGAGGACCTCAAGATATCATTTAAAAAGTGTAATTAAGGGAAACAAAATACACCTGAGACATATTTGGGAACTACCATACAAAAACTAGTCTAGAAAGCCAGAAAGAGTGCAGGATGCTGTGGGGGAGATGGGAAGAAAGGGAGAAGACTTGCCTGCAGCAATGGAGGGAGTGAGCAGCAGTTCCTTGATTAGAGCTGAAGGACTCTTCGTCTCCATCCATCCTGTAGCCAGTCCAACCACCTACTGCTGTACTCTCACCAAAAGAGTTTGATCCCCACCTCAAGTGCTCCTGTAGGACTATACCAGAAACAAACTCACCATAGGCACCAAGGCATGTATATATACCCCTTGCATTGCCCCTCTCTGCCTTATCTTGTGACTAGCTACAGCTGTTGTGGGAGGGCACCCAAAGAGGGTACAAGGCCAATCAGCTCATGTTCTCACCCCTTTCCAATTTTTGCTGCAAAGGGTGCACTAAAGAATAGGCAAGAAATGTCATTTTTTGTTTCCTACTCCTAGCCTTTCTACTGGGAACGTTTCTAAAGTAGCAGCTCCAAGCGGCTTCTAGCTCCTTTATAGGGACCCTCAGGATCAAGGCTAGGTCAGCTTTTTTTCACAGGATCATTTCTCTCTGTTTTTATGCCCCATATTCCACTGGAGCTGCTGTCCTTTGAAAATTATTTTGCAATATGAAGTTTCCCGTCTATTTCTGAACAGCGGCAGGTGTGTGAAGAATCGCCCTCCAGGTGATGCTGCCCACAGCTTAATAACAGGGTTACCCATTTGTTCTCAGATGAGGTACTGAGGCGTGAGTTGTAGCTTTCAAGACAACAAGTGTTTGTGAAAACAAACTTCTGGTGGTGGTTACATCAAGGGCAAGAAACTCAAAGCTCTCCTGCAGCGTGGGCAGAAGTTGGCTGCTGCAACCTAAACATCTGATCATGTGTTTCTTTCCCCTCCCTCCTCACCCCTCTTGCTTGGTTCCTTTTTGTTCAGGAGGATCTGTGAACAGGATCTCCCAAATGCCTAACGACCTGATCAGCTGCTGTTTTGCTCCACAAACATTTGCCTCTGGGAAGATAAACAAGCATAAGTCTGGCTCCATACAAGTCATATCTTCCAGCTGCTGTCTGTGGTTGTGCCGTGTGAAGGCTCAGGTTGGGCGATGCTGAGGATGCAGCATTCACCCAGCTCCTTGGCTTTGAGAGACTGCTGAACAGCGAAGCGTGGACCACCCTTGTCCCCAGCAATTTGTTGGGGTCAAACCGCAGAATTACGGGCATAACTCCAGGGCTGTGCTGCTCCCAGTGCTTGTGACGGGCAAAAGAAAAGCAGATGGTGCTGGCTTCTTCCTTAGGTGTGTGGCTCAGGTGCCAGCCTTGCAGTCTGGACAGGACGAGAGGTGCCTCTGGAGAAGCCCTCTGCCCAGGTGCACGTGAGCTGCCGTGTGGTCCCTTTAAGACAGTTTTGCTGCTGTGGAAATATTTATAGGAGGCTCATCACCATGGTATCTGAGCACTACTGACTAATGGGGCGTATGAAACGCGCCTGGTTGTATTTGTTATTAATTTCTTTAAGGGTGGATTTTTTGACATTTTGTTTTTATTCTCTCCTTCAATTTGGACGTACTGCTTGTGTGTATAGCACCTTTCATAGTGGTGTCCCTTGAAGGCACCGTGGAAGAGATGAGCATTGGGAGTGAGGATAATTAAAGGAATCCTGTCAGTCAGTTCCATCCCCAAGGTTTAGAGGTGGTTTAAAAAAGAAAAGAGGAAGGAGGCAGGGATGGTATTAAAGCCATAAGGAATTAAAATGCTTTCATCATTTAAAAATAAGAATTCAATGGAATGGGTAGGTCACGATTGCTTTCCGCTCCTGGGATGAAAGGAGGAAAGTGACATTGAGAAGATGGTGACCACTCGGACCAAAAAGAATGAAGGGAAGGGAATCAGCGGTGATACCAGCCAGGATGAGGGATGCTTTGAAACTCTATGACTTGAACACGCTAGGATTTTTTTTCATTTCAGCTAAAAAAAAATAAAATATATTGGCAGTAGTCCTAGAGTAATAAGCCCTGATGAAAAAACAGAGTCAAAACTATGACTTTTCTTTGAATAGACAATTTTGCTGGTGCGACTGTGTAATGCTGAATACTTCCGTTAGCCCCTTGGCCAGATCTGGCCAGCTGGCAGCTCCCTTTTGCCAAAGAAGCCTTTTGTGAAGACAAAAAAAGCACATTGCAAAAGGGAAGTGGCGTAGAGCAAATCCTTGCTGCAAGATCAGAGTCACGGGGAAGTATTTTATGGTTTTAGCCTTTCCACAAAGGGATTGCTGGAAAAGCTCCTGATATGCATCCGTGCTCTGTGCTGTTTTGTGTGATGGCCCCTGAGGGCTGTTCCACTAAGAACTTGGATCAAAGCATCCCAGCTATGTCCATGATTCTGGCCTTTCCAGCTCTTCCCAAACGCAGCCACATTGACCCTTCCAGCATTTACCATGCCCCCGGCTCACCTACACTACGTGTGTTTCTGGATGTAGCACAACTGACCACCAGGGCAAAATAACACTTCCAACAAGAAGTGATGGAGTCAGAAATCCAGGGGGTTGCCCCATAGACTTTGACATATTCTATCTGCACTAGCACCTGGTAGGCAACAAAGGGGCAAATGCCTGTCACCCTAAGCTTTGTTGAGAGCTCCAGACCTTGGAGGCTCTGGGGCTGAAGCACAAATCCCACAGTGTTCCTGGTGTACAATTCAGGGATGAAGTACCCTCTTTCTGGGTTGCCTGCCCTCTTCCTGGCCACTCAGCAGATCTCAGAAGTTGACCTGTCCACAGTAAACGGGACACATCCACCAGCACAAGCCACCTTTTGCATCCAAGCAAGCCTCAATCCCTCTGGGCTTGTCTCCCCTGGTGGGAAAACAAGGGGCCCAAACGCCCTGCGGTTTGGAGAGGGAACAGCGTGTGTGAGCATGCCAGCCTGCAGCAGAGGGCAGCTGATTCCACCCATCCTTTCTTCTCCATCCTTGGACTGCCCAAAACTCAGCTCTGGTGGTTTCTTTCTTTGTCTCTGAGCATCGGCCTGGCTCTGGCTTTCCTTTACTTTCCAGGTTCTATCGAAGTTGCAAATCTGTCAGACCCCGGAGTAATGGGAAGCGACTCCACCTTACTGTGGCCATGGGAGACAGCCAGGTTAGTTAGACCTGCAGACTTGCCTTTGCTCAGAGCCATTTTCCAAGATTTCCACAATGGAGCCTTTAACGCTGTGTGTGACAGGTGCAGGGAAGTCAGTCTAGACCCTGAGAGAAGCCTGACAGGTTTCTCTCTCAGGGCCACGTGGATGTCCGTGTAACTCCTTAGCTTTTAACAGCAGAAATCGGATCCAGAGGTAGACTGGATAAATGCAGTCACTCATTTTGCAGCCCTACTTAAGCCAGAGGACTCCTTGCACAAATCCTTACAGTGAGATCAGGTTGCCTAGAGAGTCAAAAACTGCCTTGCAAAAGGTGAAGATAAGGTCCAGCTGAAGGACTGGAAAACGAGCTGGAAAGGCTGCAGTGACACTCCTGCGGCACTGGCACTTTTGGAAGCAGCCAGCATGAACACGAAGCTCGCTTTGCCCTGGAACAACCACGTCTGGGGCTCCAGTTTTTGTAATTACCTCCTGCTTATGCAGACCTGATGTATGCCATCAGCGTTTCACTGCCCACTTGGAGGACCTGCTAGCCAGCACGACCCTTTGTGTAGCTCCAGGATAGCCGAGCGGCAGGGATGTGGCAGAGCACTCACCAAAGAGGACCGGTGAGACCATCCGAGGAGGGAAGACGGTAGGTGAGCCTGGATTACCCTCCTCGTTTCCTGACCTTTCAGCGTGCCTGATGTGCAGCGAAGCAGCCGAAATGAGAGGAGACAGACCTGACCGGGAGCAGCCGAGGAGCACGTGCGGGCACAAGAGGCTGCCAGCTCCCAGCTGCCGGCAGCCCGGGCAGCCACCACCACGCCATGGGATGCCAGCGGTGAGCTGCTGCCCAATGCCAGGGGAGACAGGGACTCCACCACGGACCCCCGCTGAGCCCTGCAAGGGCAGCTCCAAAGGGGCTTCTCCCAGTTCCAGCATCATCCCAACAGTTAACACTCACAGTTCCAGGGTGGCAAGGAGACTGATGATGCTCCCTGCCCGAGCGAAAGCACTAGGCAACTTCTATGCTCCTTGGCCCAGCGATTATCTCCTATTTTTTCACCCTGGGAGGAGCTGTCATTGTCACTCTGTGGTCTGACCCTCCACCAGCTCCTTCTCGTGTGTTTCCCTTGCTCTTATCTTTATAATCCTCAGCTGCTGCTCTTCAACAGCTACAGTTTGAGATCGGGAGACTTGCAAGGCTCAAAATTGTTTTAACTCTTTCTTCCCAACAGAAGGCTCATTTTAAGATGTCTGCACGACAGTGCTAACGGGACCCAAACTCCCCTGTCCTCTGTTAGCTTGGCTCCCCCAGCTTCACAGGATAGGTACAAGAAGGCATCTTTTCCACTCTCCCTGTCTTTTTTATTTAGTTTCATCTTCAGACCTATGGTTCTCCTTTCCCTTGCTTTGCCTGCTCTGTTGCTTTGTCTACATCATAGTCCCCTGCCGGGGGGGGCAGCCATTCCCCCCATGGGGAGCAGGGCTGGCACAGAGGGAGGTCTCGAATGGCAGAGGGGTCCCACCAGCCCCATGGGGATGACAGCAGGCAGCCCCACCAGCCCCAAAGAGAAAGGCTGCTGTGTTTTCTCCCAGCTCCCCACTGAGCCCCATCCTGTCCCCTCAGGCTCCGCTGCGGGGGAGGCAGGCAGGGGGCTGAGGTCTCACTCTCAATCTGATCAAACCCATGTTTTGTTTTCCGTCACACAGTCCTTTAAGGAGCTTATAACCTGGGATGGGCTACATTCCTTGGGCAGATAGGTTATTCCACTTGTTGGAAAGCGGGGGGAGAATAAAATGCCATTTTGCAGCAACTATTCTATTTCTGCAGCTCACTGGTAAAACAGTTTCTGATTTGCTTAGTTGTTTCCCAAACATCTTGACCTGATGTTGTTTCAAGAGGAAGTTCTGTTCTGAAAACGATAGAGAGATATCCTAAGAATGCAAACAAAACGTTATTTTAAACCTCATATATCCACTCTTCTTCAGTCCCAATTTTTAATTTGGTCACCAAACAAAAAAAACACAAACAAAAACAACAAAAAAACCAAAACAGATTTTAACACTGCCTTATTCAGTGAAAGGCAAGGTATTATCAGGGGCAAGACAATTCTGTGCAATTCACATCCTCACCTTAGTGCAATTCTTTCTATAAACACCCAGGACAGATTAAATATGTGAACGCTGCTCACAGCACTTCGAACTGGGAATGTGATTAGTAACTGATTTATGTCTTCTAGTAGCAGAACAAAGGCAACTTAAGCAGCAAATAAAAGCATATTCTGTTTGCTCGCCTTGTTATCTGCTCTTCTGCAAACACACTAGCAGGATCTAATAGCAGGGAATTTTAACAATTTTTTGTTCATTAAAAGAATAATTTTCTTACCATTTATTACACATAATTTCACAATCCTCTTAGTCCGGCTATGTGGAGATGGTACTCTGCTGACCCCACTCCTCCTTTGCATTGACATTTAGTTTGGCTCCACTTTCTGTCCTTCTATCTTCCTTGGACAGAGAAAAGTCCTCGATGGAGGTGTGTGCCTCAAATCACTTTCAGTGGCTGGGAATGGACTTCCTTGCCCACTCCTCCCATGGTCTGGGGTAACACCCTGCCTATAGTGCCCACGAGAAAAAGGTGTCACAGTGAGCACATGCTAACCTGACAACACTTTGTATTGTTGAACATATGAAAATATTTTCAGCATCCTGTTTTAATCTCTTCCTAAAACACTTAGTATACTGCGTAGATTTTGCCCGCACAAGCGTAGCTGCCTGAAAAGCAGAGACTTAGTTACAGCAGGACAATTGCTGTGTGGATGTGATTTGAATTCTTTTGCTGCCAATCATCACAGGCAAAACAACAGGAATAGCATTTGCTTATCGACATCAGGGATTTTGCAGCATAATGCATAATTCAGTCGGTTAGGTGTGAGATATTTCTCTCCTGACAGTGCTAATTCTTGCCAGCAAGACTCACCCTCTCACCCTATGATTTGCTTTTAGCCGCTGCTTCCATCACACAGTCCACGAGGATACAAAGAACATATTAAAGAGCCTACAGTTAAATCAGGTCCCGCAGGAACAGGCACACAATGCAATTCCCTCCCACCCCAAACGTATATTTCATAACAGGGAAAGGTATTTGTTAGGATTTTTACATTTATGTCTCCGTATTAGGTTCTACTGCTCAGCTTTTTTTTAGGGGGGGGACGGGGGGGCACGTTTCAAATCCCAGCACAGTGACAGGAGTAAGTGCTCAGCCAGTTCTGCGCTTCCCCCTTTCAAAAGCATTTGGTTGCTTAACAAGGAAATGTGTTTGTTCAGATGCCCTGGGAGCCCACCCTCGTGTGAACTCACCTGGAAAGAAGAGTTTATCTATCTCCTCCGCTGTGTTTAGCTAGCTCCAGAGATAAGCTATCAAAAGTGGTTTCTTTGCTAGGGGAGGAAAGGAGGAAGGAAATCAATATGGGTATCATTTATCAAAACGTTAGGACAACTGATGCCTCCTGAAGCACTTGGGAATGCAGGCAGACTATTGAAAGGTGTCATTTTGAAGAACTTGATGATTTCAAATTGAACAAGACACAACTGTGAAACATGGCAAACAAGGAACTTCTACAAAAAAAAAAAAAAAAAAAAGAAAAAACCCAAACAACCCCAAACCCACCAAAAACCACCCACTTGTGATTAGGCGAGTGCATAGTCTCTCCCAACTGGGTGACATTCCTCCTCAGCAACCTCACCAGCACCCAGAGCACCCAAGAAACCCAAGAGAATTTTGCCTGACAAGCCTCAGGGACTAAGCTCCACCAAAACCCCAAAGATGACAGGCATAGGATGACCCCATTAGTTTTGTAATGGAGTGCCACCAGGAAAACCTGATGTGTGCCCTCTGCTCCCCACCAGTCAAGGCTCAGGGACATTAGGGTATATTAACCCTCTATCATGCCAACTATCTCTGTTTGCAGGTGATGTGGGGAGGGTAGGTGACATGCCCAAGGCCACCTGTCCTCAGGTGCCCATGGCCACTGCTTGGTCCCTCATTTATCACTAGCTCCTGATGCTTTACCTTCACCACGGGGAGGATCAGGGCTGCTACAACACACTTCATGCAAGGCTAAGTGCCTATCACCAGCTGTGCTGGATTCGTGAAGACCTGTGAAGGACAAGCTGTCCTCTCTCCTCCTTTCCAGAGCAGTGACGCCTGGTCCTGCCTCCAGCACCCACGTCTTCCCCACCCTGTGCAGCTTGACTCTGCCCCTCTGACTTAGAGGAGCCAACGTGTGCTTTGCCAGCTTCAGTCGCCACGCAGCATACTGTGGCTGACACGAGCAATAAGGGACCGGCCTGAAAGCTAGTGCATTATAAATGATTTATTGGTCTAATAAAGAGCCTCAAATTATCCACCGCCTCCTTCCTTTCCCCCCTCGCCCCAAGGACCAATACAGCTACTGTACAAACATTTTCTACCTCACATTATGTAATGTCACAGAGAAGAAAAACAAGTATACGGCCCCCCGGAGAGCCACCCGGCTGGCGGCCCCCCTCGTCCCCACCAGCGGGCTGGTACAGCAGCCCCCGGCGCCACAGCTCAGGCATCGCTGCCACGCAGACACCGATAGCTCCACGCTCCGTCACAGGAACCATTTTGCTGCTCTTTTCTTCCCATCTGTAGAGCCTCTTGCCTCCGCCATCCCAGAGAAAACGAGTTCCTAAAACGAGTTCCTAAAGGGTGGGTTGAAGGAGGATGGAGCCGGACTCTTTTCAGTGGTTTCCAGCGATAAGGCATAAGCTGGAACATAGGAAGTTCCACTCAAATATGAGGAAGAACTTCTTTACGGTGAGGGTGACAGAGCCCTGGAACAGGCTGCCGAGAGAGGTCATGGGGTCTCCTTCTTTGGAGATCTTCAAGACCCACCTGGATGCCGTCCTGAGTGATGTGCTCTGGGCAATCCTGCTTTGGCAGGGGAGTTGGACTAGATGATCTCTAGAGGTGTCTTCAACTCTGTCAAATCTGTGAATCCGTGAGTGACCTGCTGTCTCCCTGTTCCCCTGTTTCAGGCTGCAGGTTGCCAGGGATATCCTCTCCTGCCCAGCCATGTGGTCCCTGCCTCTCACCCCACACAGGGATGGGGCTCTCACGGTTGAGGGTTTGAAGCCCCAAAGCCAACAAGATCCTGCTGCTCTGGAGTGTCAGCCAGGCCGGTGACTGGAAGACCCCATTTATTGTAGGAATGGAGGATTTTGCCCTCCAGTGTGGGAGCCCTGGTAGGTCACCCAGCCTCCTACTCACCATCCTCCTCTCTAATCCATACAGTACTCCATCACCATCCTTTTCACAGCAGTCAATACAAATCTTCAGTTGACAAAGTCTGGGAGCCTTTTATCTACTATTACACAGGTAGCTTTTTTCGCTCAGCTCCTCGGGGACCTTCCCTCCTCTCTGTTTAGCCCACCCTCCTGCATGCCCTCCTGCTGGTTGCTCCAGGCAGAGCCCTTTCCCAGGACAAGTAGCTATATGAGCCGCGCTACGTGCTGAGAGGGCATGTGGTCCTTCCTGCCCCACGGTTCAAGCCCACAAGTTCTGCTTTTCCTTCCAGCTCACTTGAACAAGCCACAACTTCTCGCCATAGACAGAGCAGGAGTAATAAACTAACCTACTTTAGGTGGCTTGCAGGCCTTAACAAGTAACCGTTGCTGAAGGGCTCGCGGAGTCTCAGAAAGTGGCACTGTAAAACAGCAGAATATTATCATCCTCGTCATCGCCTGCTATTATCCTAAAGATCACGAGGTCAGATGAGGTGAACTGAAGAAAACAAAACAGTCTTAAATATTCAACATCAAATTATTTGAAGTGTGGCAGAGGGATAAAAAAAAAAAAAAAAAAGGGAAAGCTGCAGCGCAGTTGTCCTTCCAGGCATTTTAGCTTCCGCATGTGACAGGAGCCCTGCAACTGCGAGGCTACATTCTGCAGGGAGCACAGGAGGTCTCCTGGGCAAGGTGGGCATCCCAGGGCTTCCCACAACTCCCAGGACCTTCATCGGGGCTGACAGCTTCTCAGGGGCAAACCTGTACCTGAGCCCACGAGGTCTCTGCAATTGGCACAAATGGGACCCAAAAATGCTGTTCACCAGAGAGAAAAAAAAAACAAAAACAAACCACCTGGGGGGCAATGCAGAGATCTGAGAATGGAGGGATACCTATCTCAGGCCTGAACTTCTTGGCCAGGGTAAGTAAGAGAAGAAAAAATCTGGGAATGATGTTATAAAAGGTGTATTTTCAGTACTTACATTCCTAGCAAGGTTGACCTATTTATAAGCAGAGGCACTTTAGCCCCTGAGGAGAATTAAATAATATTGTTAGGAAACAGGGACTGTAGGGAAAGAAGTGACCGTCCCAGTGGTTGAAAGCCTTCTCTTACCTGTGTCCTGGAGGCAGACAGCTACGCCTCAGCCTGCGGTGAGCGGGGAGCGGGGCTGCCCTTGGGGAGGAAACACACTCAAAGAGGAGAGTGAAAAGCCTTTGCCCTGTGGCATTCAACAGCCCAGCCCTCCTTGTCTCCCTTACCGCACGGGGTGCAAGGGTGTGCACGGGGCGGGGGGGCCCTTGTTTCCAGACATCTTGGTAACAGCAGGCCTCTCTATATGAGTTTGTTTGTGTCTTCATGTGTTTTGTCCATTTGAATGGGAAGATGGCCCAGATACGTTTTACCAATTGCATTGCACCATGGTTGCTGATGGTACTGATGGGCAGGTCCCAGGACTGAAATCCCCAGCCCGGGAGCAAGAGAAGACCACAAAAGAGGCCATGGCTGAGCAGCTGGGAATGAGTCAGAGCAGCCCCCCCAGGCACTCCCTCTTCCCACCAGTAATGGGTGTCAGACAAGTCTCCACAGCAGCATCCCAGCTCACTGCTCTCCCTGCCACCCCAGCAGCTCGGCCATGCCACGTGGTTGCTTGAGCCCACGTGCACAATCACCTCCTTTGCCAGTTATTTACATGGGTTTCACACCTCATCCTAATTTCAGACCTAAAGGATCACATTTAATCGTGCACAATGCAATACAGCAGAAGCTCACTTTCCCTTGCTGGGAGGCTTCGATGTGATGGTTTCAGATGGTGGTGGAAGGAGATGCGGTTTGATTTTCTAGTTGTCTCCAACCCACTCGCCAAAGCACTTGATTCTTTTCCAGAGTAGAAAGACGCTTGCATCCATGCAGTTTCCAAAAAACCTCTCCCCCAGGTAACTGAGATAAGAGGGAATCTATACCTCCTCTGCTCCTACGTCTCGTCTCTTTCAGCAGAGATGCCAACTCCTACCTCCATCAGCTCATGTGTCATATTTTCAGACACGCTCACTGGTGCTTCCTGCCTTGTTGTCCCTCACACCAGAGAAGACTTCCCATAAGCATCCGAAAAGTTGCCTCTTCCTTCTCTAAATCCCTACTATAGTACACCTGAGGACTGCAAAATACTTCACAAGCCCTAGGCCGCTGCTGTGCCAAGGCTACCACATATCATGCTGACCAGTACAGTCCCCTTGCCTTCTTGCACTTCTTCCTCCTCTGCCTGGAGTACTCTCCTACCTCTTCCATCTGCTATGTGGTCACTCTGTGGAAGCAAACATCTTGATTTTATAGGACCTCGCAGACATAATCCAGTTTCACACGCTGAAATATGAGTGGGCTCAAGGGCACCAGACAAATGCATGGAGGCTGGACCTGTGTGTAGCTACTCCAGCAGAGGCACAGTCCATTTGCTCCAGAAGCCTTTGAACTGGTTATTGCCCAAAGACAGGAGGACTTACCCGAGGACACATCAGTCTGCTTTTGCCCACTCCATACATTCCTTCCCTAAGCATTTCCTGTTAGTCCCTGATGGTACACCACTAGTGCAGGGTAACGCTGCAGTGCATCCCAGTCTGCCCATTCGCAAGTGGTTTTAACTGGGGCTGTAACAAACTGCAAGCAAGGAGGAGAAGCCTGATTATTACTAATTGCCTACACCTGTCTGCTCCCTTCTGCGGTCTTCTGCTGCTCTACACTGAATGGGTGCGAGAAGGCTGAACCTACCTGAAGCTGTAACAGTAGGTGTCAGCGGCCAAAGGGCAAAATTTTAGGATGCTGTTTTCTCTTAATCTACCCCTTTCTCTCAAGGAGAGAGACTCCAATGGTTTTTATTACTTTACCCTTGACATCCAAGCCAGAGCAACTGCTAAAAGCAACAGAGATAAGTAGAATATAGAAATGCTACCAAATAAAACCACTTACCTCTGTACACTCACCAGCTCAGTATAAAGGGCTGGGTCTGAAGAACACCGGATCAGGACCTAGGACTCCAGGGAAGAACAGGCAGCACTGCAGGGTGTTTCCACTGACAGCCATGAATTCCTGGAAAACACCTGCGAGGTGGCTCTCCACACATGACTCTAGCATTGCCTCCAACCTCAGGCAGCTGCTGCATGAACTTTCTTTCTGCAGGTGAAACCAGCCCAACGAGAGAGCTCCCGGTGTGGTAGCAGTGCTTGGCTAAAGCCCAGGGAGAGCCCAGGTGAGCAGCGCAGGTCACAGCATCCACAGCTCCTGACTCTGGCCTTCACAGTAACACCAGGGAGCCCCCCTCTGCCCTCTCCAGCCCTTGCTGTGTATCAGCGGCCCCTTTCACATCTCTTGTGAAGAGCTGGCTGTCAAACAAAACAAAACGAAACAAAAAAAAGGAATAGAAGGTTTTAATCTGAAGTCGATTTAAATGACATCAGCACACACTGCTGCTCTTTGAACAGGAGCTACGTCACAGGCAGCTTAATTACACCACGTGTCCCATTAACGTGCAGGTACAGGACATCCCCTGTGCTTTCCTCCACCATGGTGGCAGGGGGGTATCCATGCAAGGTCCCTTGTGCCAGGCCGAGTAATGACAGGCAGAGCAGCCCTGGTAGCCAGGGCAGCCAGCCCTGTGCCCTAAGGCAAGCTGGCAGATTTGCTGCCCACAGGAGACAGCAACACCGACTAATTGGTCGCCTCCCTGACCGCTCCAATCTTAATGCTACATAACCCAGGTGACAGGAAACCTGCTATGGCTGGTTTGGGATTGCTCGGGAGCTGGCGCAAGTGCTGGTGGAGTTTTATTATTACTGTTATTTATCATTATTTGCATTACAATAGTGCCCTGGGGGCTCTGTTAGGATTAGGACGTGGTTGTCCTGGGTGCGGGGAATATTTAGCCAGAGACTGGCAGCTGGGAACAAGGTATGTGCTTAAACTCCCTTGGAGAAGCACTGCTGTGAATACAAAAGAGTCTCTACTCCAGAGGGTTTTAGTCTTTCCTACTCCCTTAACATTCCTGCTTCTGAACATGGCACCTCCTGAGATCCGCCAGCCTCAGGAAAGGCTTAGAGCCCAACCAGGAGTGCTTTTCTTTCTGATTAACGGAGGATCCCAGCCATTCCCTCACCACCCCCGGGATTAAAAGGCAGTCCAGAAACCAAGGAGACATCTCATAAAGTCTGCCAGGACCCCCAAACCCACAGAAGAGCTGTGCACATGTTTGGGTTGGCAGCATCTCTCCGCCCGGCCACTGCAGCAGGGAGGTGGTGGGCACAGCTGGTGGGGAACGGCTCTTCTCTTGCAGATCAACCCATGGGCTCCTGGCCAAGCTACTCAGCTCAGCACGGTCACGGGGAAGGACAACAGGGTGAAGAGAGTGTGATCTGCCTTGTCTCCTGCCCGTCTCCCGAGCCTTCGTGTGGGTTGAACAGACAAAACTGAAGCCAGAAGAGCTCAGCAGTTGTTCTCATTTCCACAAAGCAAACACCCCAAAGACCCAGGAGCTCCAAAGGCATAATGTGACAGATACCTAATGGCACACAGCAGCGCCAGGCAACAGCTTAAGAAATGCTGTAATGATTGCCCTGTTACATTATGACCACTTTTTGCTATTTATTCAGCCCCATTAGCATTTGTCAGAGCAAATGGAAACCGGTCACTGTCTCAAGGAATTCAGTCTCTTTCAATTGTCAGGCCATAAAAATTCAAGGTGTGGGATGTGGGGATAAGAGCTGAAATCACAGTTGAGGGAGTGAGGAGATCTGCTGTAATGTGAATGTCGTTACACACATTAAATCTGACTAGGACATGAGGCTGAACACCACTGTACTTCAGACATTGACAAGAGCGTCTCTGGTGACCAGGTCTCATTTAGGTCATCATTTCTCCAGCTGTACACGGTTACAGCCTTCATTTAGTCAGCAGCACCACCACTCCTCGCAGTGGACAGGACCTCAGCTGGTTACAGAGCAGATGAAAGAAGCCTGTAGCCCCTGTGGGACAACCACAGCAACAAGCAATTCAGTATCTGCCTCCCATCCAAAGGCCGAGTCTGGCCACCCCTTGTGAGCTATTAAAAAAACTGCTGAAATTATACCTACAGGAGAAAAAGGGCTGAACCTGGCAAAGACTTTCCAGAACGCTACCAGGCTGCATCAGAGCAATACCTGCAATGTGAACGTCCTGCAGCTGCCCTCCAGCAGAGTGAAGTGGTTGGGGTCTAGGTAGTGGGGTTGGGCCCCTTGCTTTTAGGATCTTTTTTTAGGTAGGCTTTTGGGCCTACCTTTAGGATCAGCAAGTGAACACAGCCCTCTCTGCACAAGAGAAGTTCCACCCAGATACCCCATGCTGCGCTTCCAGACACGTGGTACCAAGTCTGATGTGACTGTATGCCCCTGAGTAAAAGATCATTTTAAACGTTCAAGTAGTCAAGTAAAAAGCTTCCCCACTAGGTTCACCCAGCAGTAAACTTATTAGCAATGGGACTTCCTAGATAACATAGGTGGAAGAGGGCAACTTGCTGGTATATGGGGAGAGGCAGCTTTCCACTGCTCAATCAGCTGGCAAACCTCAGCAGGGACCATGCCTCCAGCGTCCAACAGGCCTGGCTCAGCATGGAGTAAGTGAATCTTGCTGTATTTAAAGAGTTGGTCTCAAGGGTTCCCTTTTAATCTCATCTCTGTTTGCAATTCCCCCTTCTGAGCCTACGAGCAACAATTCTTTCCCCTTCAAGTGCTACTCTGCTCTGTTCAATTTTCTCTTCATCCCTCCCTGCCCTCTCCTTCCCTCCGCTATCCCCATCCCCATGTTTCTTTAATGGAGCTTGAAATTATAATACCGTGATTCAGCTTCCTTTCATGTCTGCCAAGAGCCAGTGGTGCAAGCCTGGAAATAGGGCTTGCTGGCTTTCTCAGCCCGGTCTGCAGCAAACAGCTCACACTGTGGGGCTGGGGACCTTCTTCCTATCACTGGTGGCAAGGAGAGGAACCTGCCCGGGAGCTCCTGGGGTTGGCCATGGCCCACTGTGCAGTCATGGGACACAACGTACCAGGTCCAGAGCATGTTGTCCCTTGCTGGGCATATGCGTGCGGATTTGCTGGGGAATGTTTGAGCTGAAGGGCTTGGGAGGTGCCAGGGAATGTGCCAACTGGAGTCCCAGTGCTCTCACCCCTTCCCAAAGCCACAAGCACTGGCTGTGTTGGGGCTGGGACTCACCCAAAGGTGATGCCTAGACCTGTCTCCCGAGAAGCTCTGAGGGCTGCATCAGGGATTGACTTGTAGCTCAAAGATTTGCTTCCTGAAAACAATAGCCTCTACAGGTTACACACAAGTTACAGCCTGCATTTCTTTCTTTGTAGTACAATGGCAGAGCTGCAAAGTCATGAGGAATTTTCCTTCTTGTCTCCCCGATGCTCGTGGCCGCCCTCTGACACCTTTCACTCTCTGCCCTGCCCCGGTCCTCATTCTCTTGGCTTTCAAACCAACAGACATGCAGCCCCATGTTTCCTCTTCCCACTTCTACTCCCCGCTGCACGGACCTCACACTCTTATCCCCAGCTTGCCTCAATCCCCAGTTAACCACTTTCCCTCTCCCACCAGCACGGCACATGCTATGGAAGAAATATCTGCCAAGTACCCTCTCTGCCACCAGCCCAGACTTGCTTTACTCCTTTCTTTCCTTCCAAGCAATATTCCTCCTCTGGAACAGAGAATTTCTTGTGCCACTGACTCTTTCCTCCCTTTCATTTACCAGCCTCCAGGTGTTCCAGCTTTGGAGACACAGTGTTGACACTCTCCTGGAAGAAAGAGTGTGCAGCCCAGCTCCTACCAGTTATTCCTGCTCAACTTAATCCTTTCTAGAGGAGCATGTTGTCTTGGTTTCATTTTGTCACCTTCTCTCCCACCTGCTTCTCTGCTCAGCCCTTTCACTGAAAGTGCTCATACTTTCTCACCGCACATTTGTTCATAACCCATGCTCTAAAATCCCACAACATCTCCTTCCTTTGACTTCACCTCACTCATCAGCCAATTTTATCTCTTGCATCTTCTTCATCCGCAGTTTGTTCGCTTTTCTCAACCCCTTCCACTGCAGCATCCGTGGAATGCTCCTCTCTCTCTCCCTCCTGCAGGATGTGCAGGGGTCTCAGGGGACAAATGTCCTGCGTCCTGCCCCACTTCTTCCCGAAGCAATAATTAGCAATAATGACTTCTGCCAAATTCTCCTTTACTTTCACTGGCTGTGAAGTCTGTCAGCAGGCAGTTAGCCTTTTCCTCCATGCAGTGAGCAGGAACAAAGAGGCATTATATGGATATGTGGCGCACAGGAGGTGACCATTACCTTGAGGACTTCCAGAGTCAAACAGCATGAATTTTTATGGCTCGGGCCTGAAAGCTGGACTGCCTGCTAGGGAACAAGCACAAGTCCCCCGTGGGTCAGCTGCAGGGGGGAGGAACCAGCATCTGCTGAGCTGTGAGTTATGAGTGCACGTGCAGCAGTAGGGATGTATGGAGTGAATGTATACGTGCTGGGTAGGAAACGTCGTTCAACAGCCCATCAGCATGGTTGGGAACACACAGGGAGTAACGAGTGTGTCTGTGGGTACCGTGCCACTGCCCACAGCAGAGACCACTGTGGTGTGCGAGTGCGAACGCGTGCATGTGCTTAGAGCAGCCTGGACGTGTCTTCTGGCCTTTCAGGTTAATTGATTTAGGAAGTAGTTAGGCTTTTCCTCCATTAGTGAGGCAACCGTTCCTCCCTAGAGCTCACCCAGGGACACTTTCCAGTAACTGTTCAGATAACAATAAATGATGCATGAGCTAAAGATACTACGTCAATAAGGAGAGGTTGTATAATAAACAGGAATTACATGAAGGGAAAATCAAATCCCTAATTCAATTCATAAAAGTGAAGTACTCTGTATAAAAGGTAGAAAGCTGGACCCTTTTGAAGAACTGGCCATTTTTAAGAAGCATCAGTAATCCATCTCATCTATCATTTCTTAAAATCCTATATAATGGTACTTCAGCCAAGGCAAGACTTCGCTGTTGGCAATGTACAGGAATGTAAGCAGTATCACTTTGGCAATGTACAGGAATGTAAGCAGTATCACTTTGAATAGATTCAGAGCCCCGTAGCATCCCTTAACACCTCCTGCATGCCAGAAACCATTGGAGCCCTCTCAGATAGGCGCACCTGCCAGCAAAGGCAGAGAGCAAGAGCTAGTTGTGCCCCCACGTAGGGAGAAGTCATCACCACAGAACAACCAGCATATCCCAAGCCACGTTCTCTGACCACCAGACTACTCTTGGTCCCCTGTATGTGCCCTGAAGAGGAGAGTTTGCTATGTGCACTCAGGATTTTCAGGCCTATAGAAGCTGCATCAGAAGCCTGGGTTGTAGCTGAAACCACCCCCAAATCAACACGCAAGTACAGAACATGCCCCCAGGAGACACCAGAGCCATTGCATGGAAATACCAACAGAAATGTCTTTTGTCATGGCCCCTGTGCCTCTCTGCCCCCCCTATACTACACAACACAGGAAGCAAGGACCATGACAGTACCCAGAAATCCAGAGATGGAGGTTGGCAATTGTGCTACACTAGAAATGGAATGGTTAAACTGTCAAAAAAGTGCCTTTTTCCCCCCTCCTTCAGTCTCATACAGAACCCTCCTTTATAGGGGTACACGAAGGCAAGAGGGGAAAAACATATGCATTTACTAACCCCACAGGAGCTGTAACCCTAAGTTCCATCATGTATAAACCTCATTTCAGATTATTTTAATTGCAAGTAGAGTTTTTAATGGAGAGTATCAAATGGCTGCTGGACACTACATTCGTGTTTGCATGAGACAGGTGTTCTGCTTTGCTTTACTTTCCCTGTTGCAATGTGTAGGTTGCTTCACACAAAAGTGTGAACTTCAGCAATCTTGGTGTAATCCAGAGGTGGAGTCACAATGGGGGAAGAGGGAGCCCCTGTCCTCAGAAAGCCTGCAGGGCCAGAGACTGAGGAGTCTCCTCTGCCTCCAAGAGATGCTTCTTTCTCATGCAAGCTCAGCTAGCCTGCAAAACAGAAGGAAACCCCCCTGCCACTTACTTCTTACTTTGCAGCTGCTAAGAAGACAGCCCTGCTCCTGCAGACCTGAGGACATCTGCCAGGGCAATGTCAAGAAGGAATTAATTATGGTGACAACAATTCTCACCACCATATGGCAGTCAGAATTGCTCAAGAAGGGAGAACACCTCTCTTTTCTCACCTTTCTTTTACCCCAGGAGAAGCTTCATGTCTGGATAGTTCATGACGGGGTGACAACAAGTGTCACCCTGTCTTTGCGCACAGCCCTTCCTCTTCACCCCTTAACATGAGGCTGCTGCTTTCTGGCTCACAGGGTGCTAATATTTCTCAACACCCCGCTCAGGAGGAGAGTCAGATCACAGGTAGACCAGTGGCTCATTCCCTCTTGCAGCATCTGCCCAGGAGGAGTTTGCCTTGCCATCGGACTCGTTGCCATCCTCTTCCTCTGCCACTGTTGTGTCAACACTCTTTCCTGCTGGCCTCTCCCAGAAGCCGGTGGAGGATTCTGGATGGCCTGAACCTCATTGTCTCCTCAGCAAGCCTGCAAGAAATCTCTGTTGTGGCCAGGGATGCTCTCTTGGGTCCATGGTGATTCACTAGCCCCTGATAACATGGCTGGTCTTTGCCCAAGCAATCCATCTCAGGGAGTGGGAGAGAAATTTCTGGCTGCTTTAGTTGTGGGGAGCCATTGCCTCCTTAAAACCATCCTAAAATCTGGAAAAGCAGGAAGGTTATTCTCCTACTATGTCACCTTCTGCCCCACACTAAAAGGCCCATACTGGTTTTGCTAACCTGCTTTTCTCTGCTCTAGCTAGCCCAAGATCCCCCTTTTAACGTATTCCTCCCTGGTTTCTCAGAAACTGTGGCTCAGGGACTTTCTGAGCAAGAAGGCATGTTTTTCTCATGCTTAATAGCCCTAGGAGGTTTGTTTGGTTTTTTTTCCCCTGAGTTTGCCCAAACACTTTGTGAACCATGTAAACGTAAACCCATAGCATACTGAGGCAGGGAGATCCCCAGATTAATGGCACCTCGTGTTAGGAATTGCTCCCTGCTGTTCTGAAGATCCAGCATGTTACCCCTTCAGCTGTTACCCCTTTATTCTTGTAGGACAGCAGCTCGGGAATGGATGTTCCCCACTTGCCCTCTCTGTGCTGCTTCTCATTTTATAGACCTCTATCAAAAACTATTCAGCAAATTTTCAGCTGAAGAATTCGGCCCTTCTCAGGCAGGCTGCACTGATTTATGCCAGCTGGGGTCCTGGCCCTCCATCCTTACAGAAAATGCAGGATGACCTCTAAAGACTAGGTAAGCTTTGTGAAAACACTTTGTGTGGTGAAGGTCAGTGTGTGTCTCAGGCATTTTCTGTTCCTCCAAGACATATACAGCTACAGTTTTCAGCTCAGAAATTTCTTTTCAAGACAAAAATGGCAAGTCAAAGCAGGCATGAATCTACTGACCAACATCTTGTTACAGAGAAATTTGTTCCACAGTATTCAGGGGATGTTTTGAATGAGATGATCAGAATAGCTCAGGCTTAATACAGCTTTACATCATTAACAGTTAATGTTGAGTCAGAACAGTGGAGTAAGCTGTTATTATTGCTAGTCAGATAGTCTGCAATGGCCAAGGAGAAAATAATCACTAAAGGCAAGAGGAGATTAAAGTGAGGTGATAATGTCTGAGTGCTCATTTTTCTAAAAATTGTACAATTTACTTGGCAGTGCTCACAGCCCGTTTATTCACCGGCGGTCACACAAGGAAGGATAATCCTTTTCCTTCATCAACCTGTTTATAGCAAACCATGTCCCTTCCTTAGCCTCAGCTCAAGTGACTGTGGGCACACGAAGCATCCAGCACATGTCAGGAAGGGACTGGCCTCCTGCTTCACAGGTGGCACCAGGATTTCAGGACATGGAGGTTCATTCCCTCCCAAGGGCATGATTCCTTGGTTTTCTTCAACCCAAAGGAAAGAGAGAAAACACACAGCAAAACCATAATAAAAGCAAGGAGTGAGCGGTGTTGTATCTCCCTCCCAGCGTCCCAAGATCATCGGACATGCTGCACAAGCCCCTTGCCAGGGAGACCCTCACCAGGCGACCGCAGGGGGCACTTGTGAGAAATGGTGTCCCCCGAGCCTCCCCCGAAGCCCTGCTCCTAACGAAAACCTGGGTTTAGATGATGTCATTTGGCCCCGAGGCATCACGGTAGGAATACGAGATGCTGCCTTAGCAATGCTGCAGCTCAGCTTTGTTCTCCAGGGTGAAACCACAAGCCCAGATACTGCCTTCATCGTGCCCCAACACCGCAGCAGAGAAAATGAAGCTCCTGAGGCTACCAGCTTGCGCGAGATAAACCCACGGCCGCTTCCCTTGCTCCTGGCTGCCCTGCCATGCCAGCACCTGTACGGCTGGAGAACAGGCCACCCTGGGTACCAGGCCAGAGTTAATTTGCAGTGCCGGCAACAGACGGAGGGTCCCTAACCCGCAGGTGAAACCTGACATGTTTTTTTTGATTAAAGCAGCCTCTGAGCGTGGCAGGTTTTTGTGCTAATGATGACAGCCGCACACTTGAACAACCACCGCCCCCTCTTCTTGCAACAGTCCTTATTTAGCAAACAAAAAGGAAACCCAAAGAGCTCAAAGCCTGCTGATTGTTAGCGCCTGTGCTCCTCACCCACCTCTGCAAACCACCACGGGGTCTGACCTCCCCGGTGACTGGCTGTACCGTGCCTAAACACGTGTGGTCAAGCAGCGCTTGTGGCAGAAGAAAGTTTTGGAAGGGGAAACAGCCCTTCTGCTGCATCTGCAAGCACAGCTTAGCCAGCAAACTGCACAAAGCTGGGTCTGAGCAATAGCGATGGCACCCTGCGGCAGGGCTAGCAGCAGGGAACACAGCCAGAGCATCCAGACCGCAGCTGGGGTTTTATCCCTCCAAGCTGGTGAACCCCGGGGTGTAACAGCTGAAACCAGTCAAGCTGCTTACATCAGAGAGCAGAAACCAAAATCCTACTTGTGAGCACAGCCAGGGAGATAGAAGAGACATGGGCTGCCTTCACCTGCCTGGGTTCGCCACGAGGGATCTGTGTCCCCGAGTCCCCTGTGTAGGGCTCAGATCCCCGCTTACAAACCACAGGCTGCTCATAACAACATTTCCTGATGTTGCCCAAACAAAGGCAGTCTCTGGTGCAGGGCAATTCATTTGCAAATGATGCATTCATTTTTTGAGAGCTACCAAGCAGCTCTCTGTCCTGTCTCGGGAACTAAAACAACTCAGACCTTCAGCGCACTTTAAAGTGGCCCTACACACCGCTTTGGGTTTGTAGAGTCCACTTCAGGAACCGTGGCCTGTGATGCCAAAACAGACCGAGGCTCTTGAGAGGGATGCAAGGAGACACACGCTCTCCCAGGCAGGTGGATATTTAGGCTGGATTGGCACTGTCTGATCGGCACTAGAAATAGAAACTCTTGCTTAGTCCCTGCAGTCAAAACATCTGCTTCACGCTTCTTGGCCCTGGGACCTTGAGCCCAAATTCAAGTACAGCTCTCAAAGGCAACATAGACCTAAGTACTTCTAAAAGTAGTGGACAGAACTAGGATTTCTGCATGTACGGGGCATACGCCACAATAATTTTTATTTCAAAAGCACAAACCTTGCAAAATACCTTACAAGTGAGATATCCCGCAGCAGGACACCTGTATGTGTCCATCCTTCAGTGACTGTGGTTTGCTCTCCAACTTTTTCTATTAGGCGATCCTGAGATGTAAGACACCACTGGGCTACAAAGCTCACACGCAAGGGATCTCCTTGATGTGAAAAGAGTTACACTGAGGCCCCTTTACCCCTTCACCGATGTAAGTGGTGAAACCAAAGCACTGCTGTTACCTCTTTCAGCTTTTATCCCTTAATAAGAATGTGAACAGACACTAATTCTGGTATTAGAGTGCCTTTCTTTGGTTTAGCTTATGGGGCTTGTGAAGGGGTTTTTGCTAAACTGAAGAAACTCAAACCCTCAGTCACTGGCAGCCTGCAATGTAAGAGCTCAGGGTGGGAGGTGGGTTGCAGTGAGGTGAAACCCCACCTGAGCAGCTACACCTCAGTATCTGGTAAAAGTACTGCACATAGGCCTTAGTTTCAGCACAGGCTTGTCCTCTCCAGTTGCATAGTCTCTCCCATGCCATACTTAGCCTCTGGATTGACATTTATAAAACTGTCCCCAGACTTAGTTCTTTTAACTCATCTGTCCCTTTTTGTTCCTCTATACTTCACAGATAGGGTCCTTGTTGGCAGACTTCTCGATGTCCACTGCCGCTCAGAAGAGCCTCTGGCCTGTTTCACCAAGTGTCCAGCCCTCCTAAAGCTTCAACCAACCGAAACCATTTTTCTTACATGAGTCTACTCTTCCTTACCTTCCCTTTCCAGGGATTTGAACTTACCAGGGGCACAGGTGGAGTGAGAGGTGCCCTACGCACTGAAATACTGGGAAGCCCGCAGTGCCCTTGAAGGGCTGGAGAACCGGGAACTCCTGGCTTCCAGCCCCCCACCCACCTCCATCTTTGGATTGAACGCTTGGATCCCCCCACCCACCTCCATCCTTGGATTGAACGCTTGGATCCCCCCATCAGACGCCAAGGCGGTGATTGAAAGCTGCTTGGCGTTACCGCTGTTACTGTTTCACGTTGCCCTCCTTGATGGCGTGTTAGATCTCACGCTGAACAAATGCCTTGGTGCCTGCTCGCGGCCCCGCTTCCCCTCCCCGCGGCCCCCTGCCAGCGCTGGCTTTCAGGGTGCCAGCTGTCACTCGCTCGGCCTCCTTCCCGCCGAGACGCGGGCCTACCGGCGCGGCGGCAAAGGCACGCAGGCAGAAAGAGAGAGAAAGGCATTTGGAGAGCTGGAGCGGCACCAAGGGAGCGAGGAACAGCAAGCGAGGAGAGCTCTTCAAAGAGGAACATCAAAGCATCAGAGACGGGGAGAGAGCTGGGAATGACAGATCTGGTTTAAAGAGACATCTATCTCCCAGCTCTTACTATGTAAATTACTCCTGCTCACTGGCTGCCGCTGCCATGGAGGTAATTGTTAATATTTTTTGGAAGCACCTCCTCTGTGCCAAGACACCAGGCCTTCTTCCCCCCTCTCACAGCAGTGTAGGTGGCAGGGATGTCCCCCACTGTGTGGGAGCCATGCTGGCCATGGCATGCCAGGGCAGCGAGATCCTTCTTGGGATGGGGCAGCTGTGCCAGTAAGGGTGGGAGGCCAGCAACCTGCTCTTTGGTTGGCCCCTTCTCCATCTGCCCTTCCTGGCTTCCAAGTCTCTCCGCAGGCTTCTCACTGGGCTGTTACCCTCGGTCCTCCCATCCCGTCTGCCCACGTTATTTCATCCTCTTCTCTCCCTCCCATCCTCCTCCACCCCACTGCTCCTTCCACTTCCCACTCCTTATCCTTCTCTTCTGGGGACTCACTCGCACCCTGGCCCCTTTCCAGCCACCTGGCTGACTACAAGCCTGCCAGCTTCCACAGCCTGAACAGCATAGTGGGGTGAAAAGGATGCTGGCCAAGGCTGGAGTCAGCAACACTAAAACGGAGAGGCTTAGGAAACCCTCGGTGCTATCTCTTGTCAGGTTTACAGCGCTTGGATCTCCCAGTTGAAAAGGAGGCAGAAGATAGCACCCAACCCAGGACTAAGGAGGCAGGCATTGCCTTTTGTAGTCTCTCCATCGGTCTGTTCCCCAGAGCCAGAGCTTTTTTCTTTCGAAGGAGAGCTGAGCATTTTGGTAATGTCACCACTTTGAAGTGAGGCGAGCCAAAGCTGTTCACCAAAGACCTCCCTTTACCCTTGAGAAGACCCAACTCCAAGGCCAACCAAGCATGTCCTCAGTGAGTCCCTCCTCCTTTCTCTCCACCCATCCATTTCCCTTCTCCCATGTCTGGTGCCTTTACTGAAAACTGGATACTTTCTCCCTTCCTCACAAGGTGACATATCCGTATGGTCCCTCTGTCCCCTTCCACTCCCCAGGACCCCCAGGCTCAGCATGAACTCTTCTCTCCATCCTTCCTCCTCCAGTTGCTCTTCACTGACCTTCCCAACCTGGGGAGGGCTAAGCACAACTATGAGTGAGAAGAGAAAAGCAAATTAATATCTGGAGAGGCTGGAAGGGATAAGGTTATCATATGAGGACACAGGGCTATGTGTTTCTTGGAGTCTTCCGCACCCTTGATAAAATGATCAAGGATAATGGCCCACCGCAATCCCCACGGAAAATACTAAGTTTGGATGCATTTCCCTCCCAAGGGTTAAGACATAACACATTTTCTTCCCTAGCTTCATCTAGCTTGATGGAGGGAACGAGGTCCTGCAATTCACCTTACAGGCTGAAAACGAGCATGAGAAATTGCAGCCCAAAGGGTCAATTTTCCAGAAATATCTAAGTACCCAGGAACGGGGGCTCGAAATGAAAGTGTCTCTCGAGCCATCGTTTCCCTTCACCGCTGTGGTGTGATAATAAGGTGCTTTTTATGTAAGTGACCTATTTTCCAGGGAAGCCAGTTCTCCGAGTGGGGAATTGGAAAATGAAGAGTGCAGCAGTTTCGTACTTTAATATGTTTTCATTCTCCACGAGCAACAAGCAGCTACTGTACCCAGAGGACAGAGGAACTGTCTGCTCTCATCAGGGATGCTCCCTGGTGCCCAGCCCAGACAGGAGGCGGGAGGCGAGCCCACGCCAGGCGGAGCTGACAGGCAGAGCTTTCCCCTCGTACCTGCCGACAGAAAAGCCTTCCCTCCCTTCCCAGCCCATCCCAGCTATTTTTCTGTAAAAGTCACTAACGTGAGGCTGGGGCTGGAAACTGAGGAGCCTGAAAGTTGCACGGAGGAGCAACAGTGAGCTGTCAGTGGGCTTTGGGATGAGTTGGGAAGGAGGGGTCATGGCTGGTATCCAGCCCTGGCTGCCCACCAGCCAAGCACCATGGCAGGGAGGGGGACCAGGCACGCTGCATGTAAAACAGGAGGGAATAGGGGGGGAGGTACAGACACCCCTGTGGGGAGGCTGAGCACTGAAAAGACGCTGCCCACTAGGAGACAGACTGGTGTGCTTCGAATCTGGTATAAGCCCAGGGCACGGCTTCAGGGCACAAAAGGGCTTGCTGTCCCAGCTCCAGCAGAGCAATTCCTCAGGAATCAAATCCAACTCACTGCCCTCCGGCAGTCTTGTGTGATGTGAGGGCCACCAAACACCAGAAACCGGCCCTCTAATGTCTCATCTCCTAACTAAAAACTGCAATAGCCAGAACACTGTCCCTGAACCACACCTGGGTGGCATAACCAGATGATGCTCACAAAGAAGATGAAGCCAGACTTCCTAGAAATGAGAAACCCTGTTAAGGCTTGGTTCCATCCCATAAATGTCGGCAAGAAGGGAAGCATCAGCAAAAAGCCTCTGTGCCCAACACCTGCAGTTCACTCCCACAGCCATCCCAGCCATGGCACAGCTGTGAACCCATTCCCACGCTTCCCCACGTGCTGCCTCTGCCCCCTTTGACGAGCACAACAGACCTCCTCCACTTATGAGGAGCCTTGTGCGAGGAAGGAAGTAGCGGTGATCCCCCAGCCTCACTCCTTGTGACTGTCAGAAAGGTGTGAAGCCTCCTCAAGACAAGGCTTGACCTCTTCCTTTGCCAGCTGCCTTGTGTAACTCCTGCAGGTTGGTGCCCGCTCGACTTGGGAGCAGCAGGATGCATGGCACCCTGCTCCTCCTCACCTCATCAGCCAGGCAGGAAAGCGCAGTTATATTTTTGTCCAGCAGCGAAATAGTGCCAGCATTGTAATTCAGTGTACCCCAAGGAGAAGGGGGAGACGTACGTGTCTCTCTCCCAGAGGGACTCCCTTCCTATTCAGGCACGTGGCATCGCAGCAGTTACACCCCGCTCACATGCTAAGGGTTCTCCCTTTGCTAAAAACTCACATTTTTAAAAATTAAAAGCCGTGATTCTGGCATGAGAGATGCATTCACCAGGGACAAGTTTCAGCTCACCAAGCTGCTGTGAATCAGTAGACCCCTTCGCCCCAAGGCATCAGGAGAGATTAAAAACCATTAGTACACTCGAAAGACAACAGCGGTTTAATCAAAACATCTTGGGAGCAGCTTATGAATACTGTTAGCAGGCAATATTTTCTAGTGTATTTGTCTCTCATTAAGAAGAGCCTCACTTAAGCAGCTTCCCTTTGACTTTTTGCTTTCTCAGACTTGAATTTGGTTTAATTGCTAGCGCACAGGCCTGGCTGGCCACTCGCCGCCTTCTGTTCCTCCCGTATCCATCACTGCGGTTCAGCATTCCTGAGTTTTAGCCAGGATGCTGATTGCGGCCTCTTTTGTTTACTGGTTTCCTTCCCCTGGTATTTGCAATTCTAAATAAGTTGAATATTTATTACCAGCTCATCATTTTATACCGAGGACCGCTCTCCCCCCAACACGTACACCCAGCCAGGCTCCATGGGGTGAGGGACGCCTTTCTTCACTCTGCCATGGCCCACAAGGCAGTCCCCAGGGACTGTCAGGGCCAGGGATGCCACCTCCAGGTTCACAGGGAGGAAAAGGCAGTTCTTCACAAGAGATGGCCAAAACTGCACTCGCTGCGTGTGCCCCTGCAGGCTCTGTGGGGTTGGTCCCTTCCCACCTGGTCCTGACCAGCTGCCACCCTGGAGGTCTCACATGCCACTACTGACATAAGGTGAAAGTAGGCATCTAGGGACAGAGGCCGGTCCCTGCAGAGGGCACAGCACCTCTGCTGGGCTTGGTAGATCCAGATGCTGTGGCAGGGTGCCCAGAAATATAGGGGCCTGCTGCCCATCATGCAGAGGAGGAGAGTCAGGAACAGGCTGTGGACTGAAGGAGGCTGTCGTTGAAGAGAAAGACCCTCCATTTCCAGCGCTAGGGTAAGTGCTGCCTTTGCTTGCTGGCCAAACGCTTGCTGCTGGCCTCTCCTCCCGGCTGAGCTGATACCAGCTGTCAATGCCATCACAGGCTGGGAAAAGCCACGCTGAGGCTATCTGAGAAACAGAGGCAGGGAGGGAGGGTAAGGCTGATGGGATCAGGGACGACTTCTCAGGGGAACAAGGCTGGGAAATCTGAACCACTGGGCTGTTGATTCCCTTGACGGCTGCACACAGCTGCAGAAAATAGCCCTGCTGCTGTGCTTGCTGCTCTCTGGTAGGGCCATGCATGGAGGAAACTGGGCAGGCTAAAAGGAAGGAGGAGGAGGAGGGCAACAAAACTGGTGAAGGGCCTGGAAAACAAATCATATGAAGAGCGGCTGAAGGAGCTGGGACTGTTTAGTATGAGGAAGAGGAGGCTGAGGGGAGACCTCATCACTCTCCACAACTACTTGAAAGGACACTGTAGAGACGTTGGTGCTAGTCTCTTCTCACAGGTAATTAATGACAGAACGAGAGGGAACGGCTTCAAGCTCCAACAGGGTAGGTTTAGACTGAACATTAGGAAAGAATTCTTCACGGAAAGAGTGGTCAGGCATTGGAATAGGCTGCCCAGGGAGGTGGTTGAGTCACCATCCCTGGATGTGTTTAAGAGCCGTTTAGATGCGGTGCTGAGGGATACAGTGTAGGGGAGGACTTTGTAGAGTAGGGTAGATGGTTGGACTTGATGATCCCAAGGGTCTCTTCCAACCTAGATGATTCTATGATTCTATGAAGCTACCACAGAGCAGCATCCAGCAAGGTGGTACCCACTCTTGGGCCGCGCACCAGCTGATGGGTATCTGATCTGCGCCCTTCTCCCTCTCCCCTTCCCCACCTCTGCCAACCACGGAGAGGCACCGTTCCATACAACTAGCGCAGGCTGCGTCTAAACGTGTGCTGTAGGAGCTTATCCTTACGGGCTGCAGGTGACCTTCCTCCAGCCCCTCTCGTGTCCACACACAGAGAAAGCGCACAAGGCAAAACTTCAGAATGAAAATATTTCTTTTTCTATAGGATTGACAGCTAAAGAAACCTTCCCTTCCCAAACAAAAATAAAATAAATAAATAAATAACAAAGCAAACTTCCTCCTAACTGTCCAAAGGAAAGCAAGCAGTATTCAGAGTAAAATTGCTGAAAATGGAACAGCATGCCCCTCTGTCATCCTTTTTCTGACAAAATCGCCACGATTTTCACACTGGGCTAATACACACCATCTAGCATCTGTCCAATCTTTTTTTTTTTTAAATAACCCAATTGTGGAGAAGCTTCTATCAGTTCACCAAGAGGCTGTTTTACAGCCCTGATCTTAAGAAATTCTCCCGTTCCTCAGCCTACATGTTGTTATGCTTTATTCATTGCTCTGGTTAGTCCACCTGCCAGACGTCCAACACACCATCAGAGGGCTGCTCAGTTACTGCACCTTGACATGCCACCGTGTGACTTCTGTGAAATATAGGACTGAAATTTAATCTACGCGCCTGTAGCCCAAAGCTATTAAGACCAGGTTGTAGATTTATAACAACACACTTTTTCTCCTTGTCACTGGCCCAAGGACTCGGCAGCTGCTGTGACCCCAGGACCTGGTTTGTTGCTTGCTCGCACCGCCTGCCTGTTCACTCAGCTGGGACATGGGAGAAGCAGTGAGGGTGGAGGAACCCATTTAAGTGCCACCTATGCCCCAGCATCTCTGTTCTATCTCCCCACACCGACAGCAGACAGTAGGCACAGAGGAATTTGGGGTCAGGCTGCGCACAAATGGGGACACCACAGGGATCCTGACTAAGGTCACACCAAGACCAAGCTGGTCAGTATAGTCGTGCAGATGGTTGTGTGCTTTGGGTGACTAACAGCATAAAGGGTTCACATTGACCTTCTTTCCTTGCTGAGAAACTCAGCAAGCCAAACACTTCTCTCTCCAGATGGGTCCCAGCTGCACATCTCCATCCTCCTTAAAGCTGTAAGACCACAAGAGGTTTGAGAGCTGCTCCAATAGCCATGCAGAGCATGCTTTGGAGAGTCCCAGCAAATGGTGGATGTATGAGAAAACCACTCTGCTCACCGAAGAGTAGAGTGATACCTTAAATACCCCTCTGGGTTATCAGAGGATGAGCTGAGGAAAAAAACAATAGGATGCCTCCTGCCATACAGCCAGGCAACCCGCTCCTACTGCTTGAGCCACAAATGCCATTTTTCTGCACCTTGCAGCCTGGCATACTGTGCCATGGGAGATGCTGATCACTGCCAGAAAACCCAAGCTATACTATTCAAGTTATAACACACCTTCAGGAAGTCCCCAAAATCCAGATCAGGGTAAATCCCTGGGTAATAGTGGTGCCCTTGAGGGCTTTGTAACTTTCAGCCAGAAGAAGTTAGGACAAACTCTTCTCTCAAAGAAACCCCTTTTGCACCAGATTACATTTTCCCATCTTCTGAGTAGCCTTGCGATGGGCAAAAATTCACTCATCCAAAACTCAAGCATCTCTGAGCTGTGAGGCAGGGTGCACAGCAGTTACTGAGTAGTAGAAAAGCGTCACATATCCAAGACACTTATAATTAATGCCAACATGGAAGATCAGGACGCAGGAATGGTGGAACCCAGATTACTGCATGGCATGCCTCAGCACTCACAAAACCCACTCGGGCTTGCAGGGTGGCTTGTAGGGCACCGTGTGCTGTTGCCCTGATTGTACATCCCAGGCCCACTGCGCAAGGTAGCACCGGCTTTGGAGATGAGCCTGAACGGCTTGCAAACCTCTAGTGTCTTTAGAGGCCAGGCTTAGCTGCCCCTGCCTCACAGCACAAAGTGTTTTGTCTGTAAGAATTAGGAGCAGCATGGGGAATTTCCAAACACAGGCAAGAACCCAGCTCCTTGGAGGCACCATCTAATCTGCACGCTTGGCTGCAGCTCTGGCGCTGGTGGGGCCACTCCACCCCGCAGACCTCTTCTCCTAATGAGCAAAGCCTTCTGCACGTTTCACAGATCCACCACAAATAAACAAGTAGGTCATTCTTGTAATCTCTTCAGCTGGGTATTAAAAAGCTTGTCCAAATTTAAGCTTGGGGTGTGTCAGCCTTATTACTCTCCAGGGCTTCTGTTTGTGTCTGGCTGAGGCAGCACCAAGGCTGCTGAAATTAAAGAAAGATTTTCCAATGGCTGACGAGTGCCCTACATCACTCTTTCCAAAACTCCCCTGCCCAAACGCACCTGCGACAGAGCCCAACTCTCCCAGTCCCAAACCGGAGACGGGGGAGGTGGGGGCTGGACAAACAGGCTGCTTTTTTTCCAAGCACAGAGCGCGCCGAGTCCACGATGAGGGACTCCCCATGGCTGCCGCCAGGAAGACAGAGACTTTTCTGAAGGAAATACTGCCTGGCGTTTAGCTGCAAAGACCCTGATTTTATCAGCGAATACAGATGTGGGTGAACGCACGGTGAGCGACGGCGCGTGAGAGCAGGGAGGCACTTTGTTAGCAGCCCAGCCGCTGGAAACCGGAGCCTGCGAGGGAGCTGACTCCAACTCAATATTGCACAGCAAATTGAGAGTGCTTGTTGCACACAATGCAATAATTGTATCTGGGTCTAAATGAACTCGGCGATCACTCCAGGATATAGTTATTATTACAGTTAACGGGAAGCTAACACCAGTTACTGCTCTGAAATGTACTGTTTCCTTGTCTCCTGATTGGATACCATCACTCTCTTGCTCCTAACAGTGATTGCTTTCCACAGCCTCCATCCATTTTCCCTGCAACAAATACAGCTGCCTTGGTTTTTGACTCCTTCCTCATTGCATTGATCCAAATCACATTTCTCTCCCTCCGTCCCATAGGCACCCATAGCCTCCAAAACATGATGTCCAGGCCAAAAATCAAAGCAGTAAATTTTCACTAGGCAGACATTACATCCAGATGCTGTCAGTCAAACACTGGGGACATCACACCCACACACGCTGTGGGTACATGCCACTTGTCAGAACCCATTTACAAGCAAGTGCGTGCTAATACCCAAAGAACAAGAAGAGTTTTTCCCACATAAAGTCCTTGCTCTGGTGTTTGAAATGATACTGGTGTTAAGATTGCCGATTGTGGTCTACTGACAGGGTCCAGATGTTTGCCTGCTCTACCGATCTTCCCTAGCATCTAGGTTAGTATTAATGTCACCCCTCACCAAAGAGGAGAGCAGAGCTCAGTAGCTTTCTGGGGCATGAAGAATGAGCTGGTGCTGCAAACCCTGGCCCTTGTTTTCCCCAAATGCAAAGCTTCACGTGCTACTTCTAACATTCACTTTCAAATACAGCATCTCTCTTAAGCAAAAGACAGTTAAAGACTTCAGAACTCAATACCAAATGCTTTTCATGCTCTAGCTGAGATTCTCCTGAGGTATACACTGACTCTGGCTTCTGCTTAGACAATATATACATTTCCATAAATGTTGCTGTTCATCTCAGTGGTGCGGAGAACTGCTTTAAGAGCAGTTGGCTAGTTTTGCTCCATTACAGAGCAACACCAGCGTGGCTGACGCGAGCCCAGGAGGTTGGATTGGGCATTTTGGCTACTGGCAGCCCTCCCCCTTGAAGGTGCAGGTGGAGCTGGTGGGAGGCTCACCTTCACAGAAAGGGAGCTGGCTTGGGCATTCACTTCCATGGCAGTTTAGGACATAGAGATCACCTGTCTCTGAGGCTGGAGAAGAAAAAGGCAAGGAGAATCGTGAGCTATCATTATTGACCTACCTACTGGGTCTGCTGTCCCTGGACCCTGCTCCTGAACTCTCCTGCAAGTGTTAGGATCCAGTGGGGAACAGGGAGTATGGGAGGATAGCCACCACCCCCCGGCCCCTCCAGCAGCATCCTGCTCCACACAGGCTTGCAGGGAGCACCCATGTGTGTCTGGGGTGCATGGAGAAACAGAACACACGCTGCCCCATCATTTCAGGCACAAGTAGGCAGATGCCCAGGTGGGTCCTCTCACAGCCTGCAGGGGTGGGCTGTTACAGCAGCCCCAGGCTGTGCAGCCATCTCAGCTGGGAAGCACCGCTGAGCCCTTCGCAACAGCATTAACACTTTCTCCATGTCCTACAGAGGAGAAATGACAGGCAAAACGAGCAGCCTGGAGCAGCTCAAGCCCTCCTGGCTGGGGCTGCCCACGGAGCACCTCAGGCTGGTCCCCAGCCAGCCTTGCCACTGACAGTGCCTCAACGCCCTCTCTTGGCAGCTGCATTTGCATTTCCACGGTTTCAGCTGCTCTGCCCGGAGGAACCAGCGGCTTGTACTCTTTAAGAGACGGGCAGGGATGCTCTGCTCGGCGGGACCAGCGAGAGGCAGAGGAACAGACAGGAAACCAGCCAGCCAGAGGGTGGGAAGATGCGGGGGGCCTTTTCTGACAGCTGACGGCTAAGCGTTAGTAACAACGAGAAGAGGAACTCGGACTTGTGTTTTCCCCTGCTTTATGCGTGGGACAGGACATTCACACTCGTACAGTGACGGGGCGTTAGACACCCACCAGTACCAGGCAAAGGAGCCCTGTGGTGTGTGCTCGATAGCCAAGGATTAGACCCTGGCAGCTGGCTAGGGAGCCTCTGTTGGGAGGCTCGTCGAGAAACGGGGAGGGCTTTTGTTCATTCTGAAATCAGGGAAGGGTTTTATAAGTTGCTTCCCCTGTAAAGCAGGGCTAGAGGACTTGTGGTACCGGCTGACACTGAACTTGCTGGAAGGGTCTGCACGCTACAAGCAAAACCCCAGGTAGCCCAAGCAAAGCCCTGCTGCCGCTCAGGCTGGTACGTGCTGGCCACTGGATAAAGAGCTGCACAGCAGCTCGCTGATGGCTGGGTTTCACCAAGGTGTTCCTCTGGCCAGTTCCCTGCAGGAGCTGCCCCAGGCTCGCACGGAATACAAGAAGTTAAAGTAACTTGGGTCACCAGCTCCCTGATCTGCTGGTGAGACACCAGGTACGCAGCCCCGTAATGCCAGCCAGCCAAGTTGATCAAGCAATGCTTTAAGGGACGGAATAATTTGATCGAGTGTGGTTTGTCTGACCACGTGGGAGAGATACGCCATCAGCTGGTTTGCCCATGGAGGCAGAAAGGAGCCAGGCAGGGATGGCTGGAAAAGCCCAAGTGCTCAGTGAGGCCAAGAGAGAAACAGAACGGAGAAAAGACTGCACATTGACAGATGAGGATTTTGGCAGTGGGGAAAGCCATCACTGTGTGTACTACATGTACCTCATGGCATTGTCGCAAAGCTTAATTAATTAATAAGAGCCCTGGGAAGTTCAGGTGCTATGGAAGAACAAGGCAACGGCGCCAATCCTGCGACAACAGCCACCACCTGCAACGTGAGCTGCCCTGGGGGACAGGCAGAGGAAAAGATCCGTCTTACTTAGATCAGAGTGATGCCAATGGGCCTGAATGACGCAGAAAGAGGAATTGCACCTCTGCTTCAGGAATCTGCTTTATCTGTCTGTGTTGGGTACAAATAAGAGGAGAGAGATCATTTTGAGAGTGGCGATGAGATTGCTTAGAAAATGGGACCTGTGAAATTGATTTCTCTGCTCAATGTTAGGGGTGGAAAAAAAGAATAATTTCAGGTTGTCCAGAAATGCAGATTTTCCAGCTTTCTTGCTGACAACTACCATGGAAAAAAAATAAACACCGTGGGCTGGCTAAATCCTTGCTTTTGACACAAAAATTCAGTGCCATTTACTTCATTTTCAGGGCTTGTGTTTTGCTTCATGCTTTTTTTAAAAATCATATTTCATAATGGAACATTATTTCAAAATGAAAAAGTGAAATGTTTTGTTTAGAAACTGTGGAAATAAAACATTTAGATTGAAAAAAAGCCACCCTCCATTATTTAATCTCAAACTATTTGTCTAACTCGACATGCATTTGCAAATGGATTCAGTTGCCCTGAAAATTGAGGGGTTTTTTTTCTTGCTGATAGCTGCTTCAGGGGCCAGAGAGAAAATAGCCTATTTCTGCCTTGGAGTTCATTTGTTCTTGAAGCTCTTCAACTCAGCTGGAGTCAGAAATGTTCGTATTTGCTGTGGGAATGACCAGGCTGCAAAATCAGCCTGGAGGCAAGGGATGACAAAGGTGCATCTCCCCGATGCGTCTCCTTGCACCATGCTCTGGAGCAGGGAGGGCTGCAGCCCCTGCTTCTGCTCTGGTGTAACCCCTTCCAGGAGGTTACAAGATTTGGAATTGCACATGGGGACCTGTCAGGGAAAGCCCCTGGGAGCCGGAGCTGCCTGGAAATGCCCCAAAAGCATATTGTTTCCGAACAGAACGGCTCATTAAAGCTCCCCTCAGCACAGGCCCCCTGTACCACACCATTGCATGAAGCTGGGTGACTTTCTCTAGGAGAAGCAGCAGCAACGAGGCATGAAACCCAGCTGCAGGATCTGGCGATGCGATCCTCCTGCCCCAGTAGCCCTTCCCACCGCGAGGGCGGCAGGGCAGCATCGCTCTTCACAGAAGCGGTCCTTGCTGCTTATCCGATACCGCTGTTGTTTATCCTACTTCTGCACTTCTAATTAAGTTCCTTATTAAAGCAATTAATTCTCCAAACACAAAACTGCAGTGAGTGAAAATTATTACCAACCAAATGCTGCGTGGTAGAGTGTGGTAAATGAGTCGCGGAGCACTGCAGCTTAATCTTGGTCCCCATGGATAAGGATTGTTGCAAGAAAGCTTCCCCCCACTGCTGGAGGGTTTTTTGTCAGGGCAAAGAAGAAGACAAGGGCGAAGAGAAGCACAGACACCCTCCTCCCCTGGGAGCAGCACTAAGGGAGCCTCCAAACCTCATTCCTGACAACACAGCGTGGGCATCCTCTTATTTTGAGAAGTGCTGTGTATATTAGGATTTAATAACAAGTTCAGGATTTGAGCCTCCACAGCCTGAGGGCCGCCCTTCTACACTAGCACAAGAGCCATGAAAAAACAAGACAGGAGTCCACTCCTCCCTCTAGAAGACATCTCTACTTCTCCACACTCTTCTCACACCAGGATGTCAAGCTCTCCTAGACCTTACCCTAGTAACAGCTGGGAAGAACTAAAACATCTTCTTTTGTTATTTAGATATCATTACCTTTTACAGCATAAGGAATCTTCTCCCTACATTTCTACCATTCCCAAACACAGGCTGTGATAAGCCCCACCCTTAATTCTGGTTTCCTACAAAAGAAAAGAGGCGGAAAAGAATCAGCAATACAAGAAGGATGAGCAGTAACTGGGGCTGACAAGCAGCCCACCTAACACAAGGAGGAGATTCCCCTGTATGCTGACTGCCCTGCTTAGACCATCCCATGATTTGCCTGAGCAGCAGTGCAGTAAGAAACATTTGTAATATCATGAGTGACAAACGTAAGAAAACTCATTTTCTCACCCTCACCCTGTTGATAACTGTTGCGTGGTATTCAAAGAGTACCTGCTCCTTTTCTAGGGCAGACCCACTTGACCAGCTAAAGCTTTCTTTTTCTCCCTTGAGTGGCTTCCTCCCCACTCCAAACTTGCTGGAGTGGGCAAGGCACCTTTCCAGGCACCCACAGCAAGCTTTTGGCAACCACAATGCCTATCAACAGAACAGAGAGAGGATGAGCCACAGCACCAGTGAGTCAAAAGCAGTTCCAGCAGCCCTGCCATCCTTTAGCTTCATCCATCCCTTCCCCAAACCTTCCACTCCTTGGCTCTACTACAGTGAGTTGGCAAATATCCCCTTCCTACCATGTGGCCCCATTTCCCAGGGGGACGCTCCTTGCTGTGCTTTTGCAGACAAGGCAGTCACTGAACCGGGAGCTAGTTGAGGTCCAGGTTGCCTGGTCCCATCTCCAAGTCTCCTCCCCAGTTCTACTTTCTCCAGCACCTGGATGCAAACAGCCCCTAAAGAGAGCATTGTCCATACAGCTTACCTCATCACGGTCTCACTTCTGCTCCAGCTCAGGCATTGTCCCATGGAGAGGGGTAGCTGCCACAGGAGGTAGCTGGCAAGCAAGCCCTTGCACCGGCTTGGTGGGGCTGGTATAATCAGCAGGCACACAGGGAGCCCTGCTGGGGAAAGGTGTGCCTTCTGCTGGGAGAGGGCAGAGCCACTGCTCTCTCTGCNAGAGGGGTAGCTGCCACAGGAGGTAGCTGGCAAGCAAGCCCTTGCACCGGCTTGGTGGGGCTGGTATAATCAGCAGGCACACAGGGAGCCCTGCTGGGGAAAGGTGTGCCTTCTGCTGGGAGAGGGCAGAGCCACTGCTCTCTCTGCAACAAGCACATCAGCAGGCACACCTTCTGCCCCCAATCAAGCTACAAGCCCAAATATCCTTCAGATTGATTAGAGGCTGCTGGAGAGGTCAGGGATTTTTTAAAAGAGGGCCTGGGTGTTGCCACAGCCAGCACCCACAGGTGGGGGAGGGATTCGTTTGCCCTCCCTAACCTGGAGCCAGCCGTATTTCAGAGGAGCTGGGCTTTTTCCCCCCTCTCCTGCTTTTACCCCCACGGCAAACACAGAGCACTGCCCTGACCCCACATCACAGGCTGCACGGCACAGCCTGGCCTGGCTGTCACCCTGCCACTGAGGAAACAGCAGAAAGGGACACCTCCCCAGGGATTAACAGGCTCCCTGGCCAGCCGGGAGCAGGTA
>JAHREE010000363.1:15168196-15196051 GCA_033628505.1 Tringa tobata | reverse complement strand
GCTGCAGGTGGGTCAAACATGAGGCATTTCCCCACTGAGCCAAAGGTTTCCAACCACTTGCGGAGCCCAGAGCGATTTCCAGTGGAGGACACATGCCCTTGTGTCAGCAAGGCTGCCAGCAGACTCACATACCTGAGACCCCAGCAAGGACAGAAAACTGCTGACCTAGAAACAGCCACCCGTGCTTTGGTGCTCCCAGCTGGTGGTGATGCAGTCACACTAAACAAGAGTCAGCTCTTAAATTACAGAGCAGAGAGCCCACCCGTTTCTCATCTACACCCAACAGCTGAGCTCACCCCCATGTTATTTAAAACCATGACGCCACTGTTCCAGGCACGCCACTGAGACCAGGAGCTGAGAGAGCTGAGCAAGCAGAGCCCCTCTGGAAATCAGGGCTGGGACCAACAGCCCAGTGCCCCAGAAGGGGACTTACTGCTCGAGCCTCCATGTGGGAGCTCAGCTTTGCTTTCCCTCAGGAAGTATCCTCTCCTTCCCTCCACTCCAGGTGCTCATACAGGGCATTGCACCACCAAACCCTGCTCTCTGCTCTGAGGGCTTTTCCCCAGCCTGTCAGCCAGACCAGGTGGGCTTTGCATGCTGGAGACATTCCCCAGTCTGACCACCAAGGTGCTGCTGCTGCCTGAATGGCTACAGCCCCGGCCCTCTCACAAACATATGTGAGCTGTGCCCTTCTCTCCTCCCTGTTACGTGCTTCCTGAGGAACACTGTCCCAACCTCTTCCTCCAGCAGGCAGCCTATCTCTTCATCCCCAGCACCCCTAGCCATGCCCTCGGGATGCAGCCACCTTACTTGTCCCCTGTCCCTGCCTTGCAACTTACAGCCATGAGCATGCATAGCTCTTCCCTGCTTATTTGGGGATTGCAGGTGCTTCAGCCTTGCTCTATAAACATCTGTGTGTCTCCAACGGGGCTCCCTGCCTCAGGGCGGGGGTTTCTCCTTCCCCTCCAGCACCTCCCCGCTGCTGACACATCTAATTAAGCGCTGGGCAGCTGGAGCATCCTCTCTGCCCCACTCCTTGCAGCCTGCACGCCTGTGTGTCGGTGCCGCCGCTAGCCGGGCTGGCAGGGACCCGGCAGCAGGCAGCACAGTGCCACCCCAGCAGCTCTGCGAGGTGTTGGCAGCCACCAGCCTCAAAAGCACCCCCAGATGAAGCCTCCCTCCAGCTGAGGTTTATTTCCAGGCCAGTTTCCGCAATAAAGAGGCCTGAGAGAGCATTTTGCCCGTGGGATGTGTACTCGCTGCCCTCTCTTCAAGTTGCAATGAAATTTGATTGAGAGGGTAGCAGTCTCAGCTATATTAAGGTCTCCTTGACTTACAGCCTGTATTTCCACAAACGTAGGTGAGCGGAGAGAGGATTGAGACCCTGTCAGCACTCTGGCCTTTGCTTGGCTGCCATTAGCCTGTTATGACTCCCTGGGGCATGGTTAGGTATGTTGTCCCCACAGGGGCATTTTTAATCAGAGGCTTCATCTTGTTTGATTCTCACTGGGTGGGTTGCTGCCACCAGTGGGGCCCTCGGTCACAAACCACAACCTCTGTGTTGCATAAACAAAACAAAGATAAGACAGCACCCAGCAGGACACACTTGAGTGTGAACATTGCCACAGCAGAGAAATCAGGAGCAGAAGAATCGAGGACAGCGGTGCGATTTCGCATATTTAACCTCCCGGTAATTCCCTCTGTCGGTATTACCTGTCAGCTTCCAAATCCTCAGTTTTGCTCAGAGAGAGGGAGATTTCTCTCAAAGCTTTAATTCTTGGGATTAGACACCTAGGAAACGCCTGAGCGGGACATAGTGATGGGCTGTCTAGCCTGTTCTCCCACCACTGCCATGGGAGGGAGCACACAGGGTCAATAACTCCCGGGATCCGTCTCTATCATCCTTCCACATCACTCATCATCGCGGAGCCAAGGGTGTGAGAGAGCATTTCCCATCCTTTTGAGTACCCCACTCCCAAGTCTGCTGTCCTCAAATGCCTCTCACCCTGCCCGAGCCTGCCAGTCCTGCCTGCCTCTCCGGGGGGGGCAGCGGGGGCCAGGCATCCAGGACCTGCTGCATGAAGACATGCTTCCTCCTGTCGCTTTTTCCAAAGAGGTGTAGGAGTTTCAGCGAGTGTCGCACAGTGGCCGTGCTGCAGGGCTGGGTGAACAAACAACTCCCTCTTCACTGCCTCTGTGGTTTAGCAAACCTCATTTGTATTCCCTACCAGCCTCCTCCTCTCCAAAAACTGGAATCTTTTCACATCCCTCGGACATCAAAGGACAGAGTTAGGGCTACAGCAGCCTAACCTGCATGCCTGAAAGAAACAATATAACCACACCTAATTCCATACCTGCCTTGGTATTCAGGTAATCAGCCCAGGCTGAAGCCAAGGACATGCCCAAAGGGACCAGACACACATCTGGGGAGCTGTGGGAGGACACAAGCTGAAGACCAGTATGTAAGCTGGTGTAGATCTGGCATGTACCCATCAACTTTAACCTAGTGCCAGCTACAGGTCTAGCCCATGCGTCTTTGAGTATGAGGACACAGAAGGTTTTAAGAGAAGTGAGAGAGAGACATTCTGCAAACTGCTGCTGGACTGGAAGTGTCGCATGAACAGCCTGTGCTGGTGTGGTTTCAGTTGCTCGCAATTTGTGTAGAGGTTTCATATCACACCACGGGACTGATCGTGTGTAGCCTGACATTTCTAGAGCAGGCAAAGACAGCAACGAACATCAGTGCATACATAACAAGTGCTAGAGGTTTTATCTGGATCTCCAGACGGGTTGCACAAGGCAGTTACGAGACTCCAAGCTGGCTAGACTTCTATGACAATGACAAGCAAGAAAAAAAGTTCAGTACCTCATTGGGTTTTCCACTTACCTAAGGCTTTTGAAGGGACAGAGGCCACTTCACAATGATCCTTTCCTGGATGTTTTTCAAAAGTTTTTGTCCCTCCTTGATGAGTTTGGTCCCCCTGCAATGATGTCCTTGATAAGGAGGCCAACTCCATCATCAGCAAATCACTCTTTGGAGGCTGATATTTAAACAAAGGTGTTTCAAGCATATGCAGGGTGTGGAAGAGAGGTGGGGAAGGGAATAAATTTATGCAGGGCTGATATAAAAGCTTTAGCCTGGCAGAAAAGATATGAGAGATTTACCCTGACAATGAAACTAAATGTGTGTGACACAGCTGAAGGCGAGCATGTGTGTTAACAGACAAACAACCCCCAGGAACAAAAAATGAGATGAGAAGGGAGCTAAAGAAAGCAAACACCCAGGAATTCACGCCACTCAAAGACACAGAGGGGTAGCAACAGGATCACACCACCAGCTGCACATCTGCAGCCCGACTGTGTGCTGCTGTGCATGGCCCTGCCTGGGACAAAGCTTACAGTGGTGGACAACATGCTGTGGGGTGTGGGTGGGAGAAGGGACAGGACACGGACCAAGCAGTACATCTGTTAACTTCTTTATGGGTAGCTGGGGTGAGACACGAAAAACAGGGTGGATGACTGTCAGCCTCCCGGCCGCGTGATGAGCCCTCCCAACACCCACCCCCAGCCATTGCATTTAGCCTTCAAGGCTAAAACATCACATGTCCGGGGGTAGGTAACCTCAGTGAGAGCTGCTGAGCAGCATGAGACATTACTTGATGGGCTAGTCAGGAGGGGGAGAAACAAAATACTGCCACCCCCCATCCAAATTCTGGTTGGGCCAGCAAGCCGTCCAAGTCTAGCACTCAGCCATGTTGGCACCCTTGTTAGCTGCCCTCACAACATTTGCCTCCTTCCCCCATGAAAGTAAAAAGAACGTTGTGGTCCTTTCTGAAGAACAGGAAGCTCTCGCAGCACTAAACACCAGGGTAGAAGACCACAGAAAGCTTATTCTTCTGTCCCCGCCACAGTGGGGAGTGGTCTCTCTCCCCGTCCTTGTTGCAGTGCTTTTATCTGCGTGACATGAAGATGCTACAGTAGCTGGGACTCAGCAGGACGGCCCAGGTGTTGTGACCAGCAGGATGCCCCTACACCCTACATCTGCTGGCACCAGCGCAATAGATTCAGGCCTACCCGGGAACTCCTGAGCGCCTGGCCCCAAGGATCTCAATTGCTCCAACAGCTTTAAAAACACTGGCAACCAGAACTGTGGCCAGGACAGCGCATTTCAGAAAGCTTAGGGAAAACACCCATCCTAGAATCATGTCAAAACTATATTTAAAAAAAAAAAACAACCCCAAAATTCTGTAATGTATCAAGCTCTAAATTAGCCATCTCTTAGGGCTCCAGCTCAAACATGTGAAATCTCCTGTCCTTGGAAGGGGAGTAGCCTGGGGAGAAGCAGATCAAGAAATCCTTAGAAGCACTAAGGAAGCCTCAGTGGGCTGCCAGCGGCAGGGACCCAGCTTCAGGGTCATGAAACTTCACTGCCTGGGCTAAAACACCGTGTCTCAGCTTGGGGGCAGTGATCAAAACCAGTGATCTCCTCCAACGCCTGGGTGCTGGAGCATTTATACACAACCCGTCAGCGTGCACTATGTTTGCAAAGACCAATAACCTGCCCAGGATGAGCCCAGGCTCCTCTAGGGTTTCAGACAAAAGGCACCACCAAGCTAATGATCTGCTGAGCACCTCATCACGGTTGGCCTAGATACCAGCATCTTAAACAGAGAGAGATATTCAGTGTAGGTGCACAGCATTCCCAATTCATAACCATAAAGACATCCACCCCTTCCCTTGAAATAGGTTTGGGTGCTGAAGCCAAGGAGATCTGCAAAACGAAGCAACCTGGACACTCCTTCCTGGCTCCATGAACCACACAGCTGATGGTCAGCAGTAGTGTACCAGACTGGCAGAGAAGGGAAAGCTGTCATGAGCTGATGTCCAAACGGCTCACCATTTAGTCTGCTTATGTTCATCAGAGTTTAGGCTGCCTCAAACCATAAACCCACAACCTCAGCCAAAACTGAGGAACTTCAAGCAACTTGAGAAGCTCAGGAGCAGCAGAAAACCCAGGGCCAGAGCAGAAGCATTAAATACAGTTCACCTTGCCCATGTGCAGAATCAGCTGTAACCCAAGCGTCCCTGTTGAAGGCCAGGTGTCCCGATGAGCAGCTTGAGGGAGGGAGAACCACTCATTCACATGAAGACACAACGCCAAGAGAGACAACACCATCACAGAGGATATGGCAGGAATCAGGTGGAAAAAACATTTTTCAGGGCCTTGACAGTGACCCAGAGCACTCCCGCTGCAAGAGGAATTTCTTTCAAAAGCACTCTCGCTGGGGATTTATGGGTGAACATGACTGTATATTTTACAGTACATTCTTATGGCCTCATCGGTCAATAATCTGCATTTAACTCAGTCCCTTCAGAGTGTGATGGGCCATAACGCTTGCGAAGCAGCTGCTACATGCTGAAATAATAATCAAGGAAGCAGAGAGCAGAGCTGATAATTGACTCTGCTAATGTGCAAGTCGGGAGTTTGAGTTATTGATCAGATGTGCTTCAGTGGCTCAGCAAGAGCATGGTCCTCCATGCCTGGAGGTTATCGACTTGGATGTTACCAAGAAGGGGTTCCTCTCTTCTCTCTGCCTACTCCCTTCTCAGCTAGTCAACTATTCTGGATTTCTTTCAACATTTCCCCTGGGACTAGTCTAATATAGACCCCTGAAATGACCCACTAAAGCAATTTTGTCCTTGCTGCCAGCCTGCTGGTGTCCTACACACACAGGTCTTTAATATCAGGGACGTAAACAGGCGATGCTGAGGAGACGACGACTCTCACCCCTCAGTACCTTTTCCTTGCACCATCCTTGGCATAGGTACCCCTCCCTGACAACTCCTTTTCCTTCTACCCTCCGAGTGAATTCATTGCTTCCCCCTTCAGGTGTTCCACCCACCTTTCCTCCTCCTTCTTGAGTGACATAAGCTTCACCGAAGCTGTGGCTTCGGCATGTTTCTCCCTGGCCCCAGAGGTTACAGTGCCTTGGCTGATCTAAGTGCTGCACTTGCACCTCATCCCCCATGCCAACACTAACCACCTGCTCTCTCACCTCCTAGTTGGTGTTGGAGCCATAGTGATAAGCCACTTCCTCCACTGTTAGCTGGATGTCTGCAGCCACATCTTGAATGTGCCCTTGCAAAGAGCCTGCTGAAAAAAAAAGCTAAATAAATTATGTCAGACAGTTCTTCTTTCTCAGCTAATTCACTGGCTTGTTCAAAGACTTGCAAGAGTTCAGGAAACGCGGTTTCCTTTTGCAGAATCTCTGCAGGTTGCACCTCCGAGCAGTTTTACCCATGTAAGCTTCACGGCCAATTCTCCTAATTTCCTAGGTATTGCATTCATTTGCATGCATGTCGAACAGGCCTATAATTCTCCGGATCATCCCAAGAGCCGTTAAAAATGTGCATACAACATTCTCCATCCTTATCAAACACTGCTTTCTCTTTCAGAGGTTTTTGTGGGGGAATTGTTTTTTTTTTTCCTTCCAGAAGAGAAGAAATACTTCTTTTCAAGATGCAGCCCTTTCATGCTCGTGTTCCCCAAGACCTCTTGCCTGTATGCCGTTGTGACCTGGCAGTTTATTGATAATAATACAGTCTGGTTGTTCCAGCTCCTCCTCTTTCAGTTCTCTGATGCTATCTCATCTTGATCCAGAAAAGAGCAAGGTCTGAGTAAGCACCTCCAGAACCACCTTTGTAGTGGAAACTAACGTGAAGGAATTATTCAGCCCTTCAAGAACATCTTTAGCTTCCTTAATTGCTCTCTTTTAAGTACAAGTGACTCAAACAATCCTGAAATATATAAGCAGACCTTCCAGTGTGGGTTACTTGAGAAATCAATGCTTTTGTATCTCTAGGTTTCTGTCCACTTAAACCCGTTTGGATGTTCTAAGACTGGGGAAAATGCTGTCCAATGAAGGATTTAGTCTGGGCTGTCCAAAAACACTTGTGAGATGCTTTAAGCAAGTACCTTCTGCAGAATCTTCAATAATTCAGTGGAGAAAGGTAAAAGAAGAGTTAGGCTGAAAGTTAAGAGTAAAAAAAACCCTATCGGGAACAAAACCCACCTTGCTCTTGGCTGGGAAGATAATTATCCACTGTAGTTTGCTCCAAGGGGAAGGCTGGAGCCTTTCCCTCTTAACTTCTTCATCACCACATTATTCAGACCTAACACAAGATATCCAGGTGAAAAGCTCTGTCCTGACTGAGGTCAGCCAAAATGCTCTGGTGGCCTTCCTGACTCCAAGTCCCACACATAGCCCCCCCCAGCGCACACCACCATGCTCAGTCCCCACTCCCTCCAAGGCACCAGACAGACCAGCCACTGGGAGCAGCCCTGCAATGTGATTAATCATAGAATCACAGAATGGTTAGCGTTGGAAGGGACCTTAAAGATCATCTAGTTCCAACCCCCCTGCCATGGGCAGGGACACCTCCCCCTAGATCAGGTTGCTCAAAGCCCCATCCAGCCTGGCCTTGAACACTTCCAGGGATGGGGCATCCACAACTGCCCTGGGCAACCTGTTCACCACCCTCACAGTAAAGAATTTCTTCCTAATATCTAATCTAAATCTCCCCTCTTCCAATTTAAAACCATTGCCCCTTGTCCTGTCACTACACTTCCTGACAAGAAGTCCCTCGCCAGCTCTCCTGTAGGCTGCCTTCAGATATTGGTAGGCTGCTATGAAGTCTCCCCTGCCACACAGCACCTAACCGAGGCACTTCACTCTCCTACACCACCCTGAAAGAAGCTGAAGAGGGGCAGGCAAGGCGTCCCCTGCCACCATCCAAGGCCAAGGGGTCCCTCATGGGTCCCCATCACCAGGGGCCAGATGACATGCAGGCAGGGCTAATGGCGACCCACAAGCCGCTGGGCCTCTGTAAAAACCTTCAAGAGGTGGCTGAGAGAAGTGTGACGTGTGGCCTGGTAACAGGGTGGGGAAAACAACCACAGCACTGAGCTGTCTGGCAGGTGGCAGCTGCAAGTCACGTCACCAGAAACCAAGCTAGTGGCCCCCCATGGAAGTGGTTAGCTGCTGCACTTGGCCTGCCGGCACGGCACGTCACAGCTGCCAAAGCGGGAGAGAGCCTGCATCTTGCACCATGCCCCTTCTGACCACCACCGCCTTCGCCGAGCTCAAAGCCCAGCAGATGCTCTCCCAGGCAGAGCCCCTCTCTCTTCTCTCTCCAGCCACTGCTTGAGAGGCTGGAGGGAATACTGATTCTCAGATACAAACCCCATCAGCCCACAAAGGTGTGGCAGGATTCTGCTGATAATCATGTTGGTTTTAACCACCAAACCAAAAGAACATGATGATTTCTTCCATATTTGCCATGGTTTGTTGATTGTCAACAAGTTGAAGCAGAAAAACGATGGTTTTAATTTTGCTTTCTTATAGATCGCCCTGCAGCCTTCCTGTCCCTCTCTTAACTAGAAATCCCACAAGGGCCCTCGCTTCTACGGATTACTCCTTACTGCTCTGCAGGCTGTGGTTCTGGGGCCAATGTCACAGCTCTGCAAGCCACCCTTCTTCACCTCCTCCTGAACACGATTCAAAAACAGAGACTTGTCCAAACCCAGAGTTGGATTTCAAAGGAAAAGACAGGATTCAACATGCAATGGAGCTGGTATCAGCTAACAGCCTTCAGGTGCGAGTCTGACTCTCAGTTGCCCACCATCACACCTCTTTGTGTGGAGGATGGGGCAGGCTGAACTCCCCAAAACCTAGCTGAAAAGCTTATAGGTTGCTTCCACCAGATGATAGATGTCTGATGGGCTCTGCTGCCCCTCTGTCTGCAGGAGAGAAGGACAGCTTCCCATCCAACTCTAGCCTGCCGGATGCTGTGGAATGCACCCAAGTTTCCACAGCTCTCTACGTCCCTTCTCATTTTCCGGGCTGTCTTTTCAACTAGTTTCGCCTACCACCAGACGTTGCTCACCTTGCTGAGTGTGTAGCTCATGCAGCTGCTAGATTTTCACAGAGGTTCAAAGTTTTTACCAAGAGTAGCGAAAAGTTGACAAGAAGCTTGCAGTTTTGCTGTGGCTGGCAGAGTGCTGAGTTGCAGCAAGGGGAAGAGGAAGGCTCTTGTTCAGCTCATTCCCATGATGAATGAAAAGCTAAGAAATAGCCAGGCAGGCAGGGGAGTGATGGCTCCATATGGAGACTCAAGATGCTGACGGTCAACTCTGCAACACACAGATGTGGAAGAGAGGGATCTTGAAAAGAAAAATGACATTTTACAGAAATAGACGTAAGTAGTTTCCAGACGAGCATCAGGAAAATATTTTCCAAATGCCTGTGCCAGCTGGACAGAGCCTTGCCTGGGAGGTGTGTACATAGAGAGCCCATGGTGGTGGGCAGCAGATCTGCAAGGAGCCACAGCAGGAGTGCTGGTGGCCTCCCCCAGCCCCAGGCCTCAGAGTTTCCCATGAGAAAGAAGAAGTTGCGGGGGGAGGGGGGATGAGGGGGGGCCACGTGTCTCAGCACCTTGGGGTTCCTGTTGCATCAAAGGCTTCCTGACTGATGTTGCAACTACTCTGTCCACCCTCAGCGTGCAAACAAGCCCTGCCACCCGTGCCTGGTGGCCGGCTCCCCTTTCCCTGGGGGAAAAGCAAAGCACTGCGGTGTGGCAGCCAGACAAGTTGAGTAGTACCCTTTGCAGAAACAAAATTCCTGCAGATGAACCATCCACCCCCTAGGGTGTCATCCTGACTTTTGTTGTATGGAGGGACACAGGAGGGGGCCCAGGTAGACAAGCTGAACATGAGTCGTCAGTGCAACGCTGCAGTAATTAAAGCAAATCAGATCCTGGGCTGCATCCACAGGGACATTACCAGCAGAGACAGAGGTGCGATCATCCCACTCTCCTCAGAGCTTGTCAGGCCACATCTAGCCTACTGTGTCCAGTTGTGGTCACCACAACTCAAAATAGATGCAGACAGACTGGAGAGGAACCAAAGGAGGGCCACGAAAATGATCAAAAGGTTGGAGAATCTGCCCTATGAGGAACAACTGAAGGAGTCAGGTCTCTTCTCCCTGGAGGAGAAAAGGCCCAGAGGTGACCTCACCACTTTTACTGTACCTAAGAGTGGTACAAATTGGACAGAGGTTCTCTCTTCATGAGGAGTCACATGGAGAGAACAAGGGGCAACAGGTACCAGTTGCCCCAGGAGAGTTTTCATCTTGATATAAGAAAGAAATTTTTCAAGTGAGAGCAATCAATCACTGGAACACATTCCTTCCCAGGGACATGGTGGAGTCCCCATCACTGGAGGTTTTCAAGACACAACCAGACAGGGTGCCAGACAACCTCATCTAGGCTCCCTTTCCCACAAAAGGTTGGACCAGATGGTCTTTCAAAGACACTTCCAACCTGGGTTGTTCTACAAGACTCATCTCCAGACCCCATCCTCCCTCCAGTTCTTTGCACCTCCTGGCCCCTGTGCAGTCCCTCTCCAGGCCAGCTCCCCTGCTACCCAGGGACACTGCTTTCAGCCATCCCTCCCCTGCCTCTTACAAGGGGTCATCACGACCATACTGTCCCCAGACAGGATCTGCACTTGACAGGACAAGTGTTGTCTCTGCTTGCAGACCCCTCGCTGCTTCTTTTCTTCTGCAGGAGGATTTGTTCCCTTGCTCATCCCCATATTTCCTGCAAAAGCAGAGAATGAAAAGAGAGACAAGTCTGCCACTTTCGCTGCCTGATCAGAAGGGTGCAAGGAATGGGAGAGGCTGTATTTAGGAACCTGAGGGATTTTGGATATCCTACTCACATAACCATTCAGTCAGTGGATCCAAACACCTCCTAGTTTTATGTCCTAATCCATCTACTTGTGCTGCTCAGCAATCACCCTTCACCATGAGTTCACACAACTCCTACACACACAAGAGCATGCACACCACCAAATGTGCAAATAAATCACAGTTAATCTACCTATTGTACAAGAACAGGAAACAAATCACTCGCTGATGATACAGAGCCAGGGAAGAGTTTTAGGAGTGCTGCAAAACGTGCCCAACATGGAAACATAGACGCCAGCTACTGGGCAGCTCCCAGCATTGGAGAGACAGTGCTGGAAGGTACCCACTAGACCTGTGCGTACACATCTCTGTTGCCTGCGCTGCCCTGCCTGAATTCAGAAATTGCTCCCCTCCAGTTTGGCAAGGAACATTTCTGCTCCAGAGTATATGAGGTTATGTACTCTCACATCAAGTTACATACTTGTCACATCAACAAGGGCCAGATCTGGGGATACTGTTTTGGATCCCACTCCACAGTATCTGCAAATGAGGTGGAGGTGGAAACGTCTGGTCCAAATCCGATCCAACTGCTTCAAATGTTCAGGACAAGTTTTTCGTCCTAATCTTTTACGAAACGCCGGAAAGCTCAGAGCGCCTTAGAAGCCTGCTAATGAAGCAAGTGCAATAGGGAGAGAGAGAAATAAGACTCCCATTTCTGTGCCAAAAGTGAGTTCAATTTTGTAGAGAGACCACACAGTCAATACTGCATCCTGTGATCAGTCAGTTCCAGTCTGCTCTTTTCCTTCCCTAACAGGATTTTCCCAGCACGACTTACCTCATCAGCCTTTCATAGCTGCTAAGCCAGGATTCCCAGACAATCTGTCCCACTGCCTCAAAACAACTTTCTGTCTGTCACTAACAGGTCTGCAGCACCCATATGTCCTGCAGCCTCCACTGCTAACAACAGTCTTAATCTTCTTCCTTAACACCAGTTATCAAAGTAACACTCCGAGGCAGGAATAGATGCTAAATTTCAAATCATTAGCAGAAAACAGAAGCAATTATGACAAAAAATAGCCAAGAGTAAGAGATAGCACACTGGATTAAAAATAGGTTGTTTTTATTCATTCTCATGACTTCAGTTTGGCATGCAAACAGCAGGCTTTGCAAGCTCAGAAGGGAAGTGTGCCTGGCTAGGAGACCAGCAGAGATGGCCCATGTGGGGATCTACCCATGCCTGCAGCATGGAGGAAGGTGTGGCCAACACCACGGCGTGCTTTGTGGGTCTGGGATGCCTCCCAGGGGGGATCTGGGCAAGACAGGCTGGGAAGTGGGCATCACCAGCCAGGGGCTGGGTGGCCGTCACTGCTGGGCGCGTGAGATCAGAGGCCCTGCTCAGACCTGAGGAGGCAGCAAAAGAGTGACATAAGTTGCTCCTCCCATGCAGATCCGTTCAACGCTTTGTACGCTGACATAGGTCACGGGCCTGCTCAGGGATTTGAAAGCATCTAAGGAGAAAGACTGTCCTTCAGGCCCCTGCAGCTCCCCTCATTAGTTTTGCTGGAGGGATGTAATTCCCTTTGACAGCATCCTTTCCTCACACCTTGAAAATCTTGGAACCAAAAACCACCACCAAAGGAGACACATAACTGCTGCCGTCGCTGCTGTGCACTTTTGATAGTAACAGCATAGCAGGCATTGACAAAACAAAAAAAAAAGCCTGTCCCAAACCAGGAGGAGCTGGGGGAGGATGTCTGCAAAGCAAGTGTGGCTCTCCTCAAGCACTAAGAAACAACTGAATCTCTGGGAGATGAAGCATGTCTTCCATCTCCCTGTCAGAGAAAGTTTTGAGAAAGAATAGTTTCCAGCTGTAAGGGAAAACCGAAGCCCAGCAGTGCAAAGCTGCAGCTGAAACTGCCCCTCTGCTGACCACCCAGGCTCCAGCACCAGCTTCACCATCAGTGACCATCACCACCCCAGTGCATGTAACAGCCTGGCGCAGTGACAGCACTGGTGGCCTGATGGGTGACAGGCGGGGGAGATCATTCACACAGATTCCACAGCGAGTCAATGGTTTCCATGTCGAATATCACATTAGGATGGATTGTATAAATGCCTTTGAGAGCTTAGTTTGGCTGGGACATGCACAGGGGCTCAGGGGAGGGAACAAGAAAATTAGATGCATTTTCCACATGGGTTATTTGTTCTTCAGCGTCTGAAGAGACCCTCAAAGTGCTATCATCAATAGGCTTAAATTCATTGTGTGGGACTCTATAGTGCTTCTGGGAAATGCTTGGGAAGGGGTCTACAAATAGACACCTCCGCAAATAAAAAGTTGAAAGCTAATGTGAAATAAAGAGGGAATAAGAAGATGGAAAGTTTGTGGGAAGAAGAGTAGCCACAGCTTGGTTACACAAAAGCTTCATCTATTCCAAGTATACCAAATGGGAATAAAACTCTGAGTCAGACCTTATTTGTCTTATTCATTTGGCTGAGCATAAAGTCACAACAGAGGGGGACCAAAACCACCACAAAACAGCCTTAAATAGCTTCAGCTAAAACCAATCATTTACCAGCAACACAGTCACAATAAAAACAATTAGCATGCAAGATATTAAAAACCTATGCTGTCTTTAAAATGTCTATAGGCCATAAATAGAGGTGCACAATAGATAGATTTGGAACAAATCACAACCTCTTATGCTATCAATTCTCAAGTTAATTATCTGATAATCACCCTGGTGTTCATTTACAAAATAAATATCCCATGTAAATTTAAGTCTGCATGTAAATAGAAAAAGAATTAATTAACAAAACAATAAAGTACCCAGCAATATAAACACTCTGCTGACTCCACTCCGCATTAGTGGGAGGAATCTGCGGGAACTTTGTGCTGAACTCCCAGACTGAAACACTGGGGTCTATGCACTGGGGTCTGTACTTTTAGCAGCAAAACAACACGTGCTGTCATAAAAGCTGCAAGTTTGTCAGTGGTAAAGAAGCACAAAAAGCTTGGATCCCAATTCAACACGGCTTGTCCTTATTTCTACTTCCATCAAATAAAGCACATAAGCCTCCATGGAAATCATATGCTTGCATCCTGAGCTGAATAGGGATAAGCAAAGAACATGCTTAAATATTTTGCAGAATTAGATCCACAATCTTCATTTCATACTGCAGTAATTCATTTTCAGAAAAATCTGTTTCTATGGAAACTTATTTTGGGTCCAGCAGAGAGATTTTTTCCCTTTGATTCTGACTTTTGGAATCAGTCTTTCCTCTTGTCTCCCTCTCTAGAGATATTCTAAAAAAGCAGATTTCTGATTTCTTTGCCTGTTTCACAGCAAACTACTGTGTCTAAGTTCCCTCATTTGTTAAGCAGAGAAAATTCTCAACTATGCTATTGTGAGGGTATGAAGACCTTGAATGGAAGAAGAGAAAGGATAATCTAAAGACTTCATCTTGCCTGGTGGCCTATAGCTTAATATGGTTTACTCTACTGCAAGAGAATTCTAATGCTTTTAGAAGCACTTTTTGGGGGGGGGGAAGGGGAAGACAAAATGTGAGTGGGTATGTGACTTTTTTGTATCTTGTACAGTTATATGTACAGCTACAAAGTAAACACAGAACAAGAACATTTAAAAGTTTGAATGGTCCGACTACGTACCTCCTCACCTTATCTGAGCAATGGCCATAAGCACAGGCCTAAAGCAGAAGACAAAAGCAGAGCAGTCTTATGTGACACTTCCCCAAATCCCTACCAAACCACAGCTCAGGACTTACCAGGATGGCTATGGTTAGCGATGCTCAGTAGATTCCCTTCTTGATCTTTTCTCCTGGAAAACCCAAAATTACAGCACAGCATCCCATAACGAAGAGTTTTCCAATCTAACTGCATGTTGTATGAAAACCTTGCTCCTTTCCTTCCATTTGGAGGCTGCTGATGGCTAGCTTCTTCCGTGTCCCACTGCTCTCATGCAGGGAGAGACAAAAAGCCCAACTGCTGTCAGTCCTTTCCTTGCCATTTGAGGCTTCTCTCACAGCCTGTGGTCATCTCCCCCAGATTGACAGGCCCACAGTGGTTCAGCCATTCCCCATCTGGAAGCCGTGTCATGGCTTTCATCAGTCACTGCCAGCCCTTCCTGCACCCTTACCAGGTCTGCTGTCCTCTCTGTGGTGGAGAAACGGTCCTGCACAGAAGATCTGAGTGCACCACAGATGTACAGAGCAGCAAAACAATGCTCTCTATTTCAGTCTGTATTTCTTTCCTGATAACTCACAACATCTAGTTTTCCATCTTGGCTGCTCTGAACATCACGCGGATGTTACAAACACCTGGCTATTCTCAATCAGGATCTTGCTTCTGAATGATAATGGTCAGCTCAGAGCCCATCATTTCATGTGCGAAGCTGAGGCTGATTTTTTTGCCACCGTGCCTCATTTTACAGTCACCTACACAGAATGTCATCTGCTGTTTCATTGCCTGGTCAGTCTCGTAACACCCCTGTGCATTTCGTCAGAGCCAGCCCTTGTCCTAATGCCTTGACTAACTTAATACTGCCTTTCTTCACTTATTCCAGACCATTTATGTGTTTATTGGCAGCAGAGGTCTCATCACTGGTGACCTCCCCTTTCTGCCAGAACTATTTACTTTCTTTTCTGCCTTGTATTTTTAACAAATAGTTTATCCATGCAAAGACCTGCCAGTCTTATCCCATCGTTACTTAGTTTCTGGAAGATCCTTTGATGATGGATATTGGTGGATCTTTTGGCTCTGCACAGACTCCATCTGTGAGATTTTTCTCATCCTGATGCTCATTGATTCCCTCAAACATCTGATAGATTTGTGAGCCACACCTGCCTTTTTCAAGAGCCAAATCATTTCTTCCTTGCTTGGTGTAGAGGTCAAGCTTCCCAGTTGCCTCCAGGTGCCCCAGCCTTGCTGTGCCAGGTTGATCTGGCGTAGCATCTTGCAGAGCCATCCAAGCCTCTGAGTACCCATACAAGACATACAACAAACTCTGGCCTGATCCTAAGGCCCAAGTACCTTGAATTAGTGAAGAGTGTGATAAATATGCCTTTAGACACTCATTCTTCAAAACAGGTAGGATCTTTACCCATAACAGAGGCTCAAGAAGATGTGGGTGTCCAGTATGAGACACCAGGCTCCCAGATCACTGCTTCTGTCTTGATGAATCCATTCCAAAGAACCTCTGGGTCTGCCCCAGAATGGCCTCGTCAGTTGAGTCACAAGTTTTTTCTTGCTCAAGTCTAGCTAAATGCCCAAAACGATAGCACAAAATGAGGTACTCATACCTTCACCTCACCTGGGGAATGCACCAAATTGATGTTCACACTCCGAGACCAAAGAGCAAGGATGACCTTGATTTGCCTGTACAGGATGCATGCTTTAAAACATAGATGTTTAATAGCAGGACAGTATATTAGTAGCTTTCTCTTTAGGCACAGAGGGGCTAGGGTCTTGCCAGAGGTATAGCTTCCCAAGGACGGAAGAGAGGGGACTTTGTGCCACACTGCTGGTGGCGAGTTACCCCGTGACATCCCCCATCCTTTCTCCCTGTCTCTTTAGACCTTCAGTAATTCTCTCTGAATAGCCTGCCTCTCCTAACATTATCAGGCAGAAGCGTACGTCCCACTTCATTAAGCCTGTAAGCCACTGGCTGGATGATATCTGACTTGCATCCGTTTGCAATTTAAAATGGGCATTTGCTTCAGATCAAAGCAGCAGCGGCAGCAGGAACAGAAATTAGCATCTCATGGTCTCTCTCTCCCCGGTTCCATTGCCACAGTGTGTCTCCCTCATTACCAGGGAAATGAAACGTCTTTACAGCTCAGGCTGCCTCTGCCTTTTATCCGGCGGCCACCGCGTGAGGCATTACAGCCACATTTAACGGCGATTGGTCATGGCCCTTCTCTTTCAAAGGGGACAGTGGGCCTCTCCTCCCTATTAGCATCCCACGAGGGGGCTGCGAGGAGTCGCAGCCCCTTGCGGTTTGCCACACTGCTCCCAGCATTCACACATTCATTCCCTCGTGCTCAAAATAATGAAAAAAACCAATGGGGTTTTCCCCCACTGGTGAATTTTCACGCTTAGTCGACAGTCCCAGAAACGAATGCTCCCCCCACCCCTACAGCAGCAGGTACAAACGGCACGCAGGAGGCCAGAGACCAGGTCAACCCCTGCCTTGCAGCCCCCCCCACCATGCTTTGCTTTCGTGGTGGTCCCCACGGAGGGGTCTGAGGATGGCACCCGTCGTGAGGGCAGGCTCCGGGGATGCCAGAGGATCAGCTCCCTTCCCTCCCCCCTCGCTTTGTCCAGCAGCCCAGGCACATGACCTGCACCCCGTGCCTGCAAGGGGAATGAGCACAGTGTCCATTAAATGACAAAATTCCCCCTCCTCCAATTATTATTTTTAAATAAAGCTGCTAATGGAAGCGAGTGGTTTGCAATGGCAGTAGCGAGCTTGCACCCGCACATCTCTGGAGAGCTCTCTGGTACTGGTTGGAAAGGAGGGCTCGGATCCCTGCCAATGTCACTTATAAACATACAACTGTCCTTAGAAACTTATAGAAAAAAAAAATTATAATAATTGAAAGCAAGAAAGACCAGGTGAGCGCACATTCAAATTTGTTCTTGTAGTATTCCATTTCCTGTCTGGATTGCAGAAGCAAGTAGTGTCTGGACCTCACTTTCCAGTTTGCATTTCTAAATAGGAGCTGCTAGGAAAACACACTTCTGTTTGGTTTAAACGTCATCCGTGAAAGGATTCTTTTTTTTTTTCTTTTTTTAATGCCCAGGCGGGTAGGGGGCGGTTAATCTTGTCAGTCCCACACCACCAGAGCCAGCCTCTTTGCTGGCAAGTGCAGCTGGCTGAAAGGATGCTGTGCTGGTCCCTCCTGCTCCCTGCCCTGGCAAAGCGAGCCAAACACTGCATTACCTCTCGCACACCCTTCCCACCTCCTGCCCCGTGGTTTGTACTGCTGCTGCCTTGGACAGCATTGCTCTAGGGCAAGGGCTGCTTTTTCCTGACCCCTGCAACAGGACTGTAATCCCATGTTATCTGCTGCAAGAAAAGAGGAAGAAGGAGGAGGACTGGGTAAGGACCAAAAAAATAGCAGCAGGTAGATATGATGCAGCAGTTTCTTAGTGGTTCAGGAAGATTTAGGGTCCTAGGAGTGGTTCCACTTTGGACCCTAAGACAAAGACCAAAGCTGAAGGACACACAGAACAAACAGGGGCTGCAGGAAACAGCTAGAATGATACGGCACCAAGTGAGACTAAAGCACATATCAAAACTTCATCTTTTATTTCCATTCCTTAAGTATTTTATCATAGGAAGAAAACAATGTCAAATTTCAAAACCAGCTCAGAGTTAATAGGAAGGAATGAAGAGATGCTGCTTGAGAGAGGACATGCCAGGAGAACTCCAAGTCATTTATTTGGAAGCATTTCTTGAAAGTTTGGCAACCTTCCTCAACGACCTTGCCCTGGCAGTACAGGACAGCACGCTGCTGCTGTGCCCTCTGCTCCCAGGGAGGAGGGCAGGACAGGAAACCACGAGCCATCGGCTGCCAGAAGATGCAAACTATCTCCTTCCTTGCAAGCCAATTCCCACCGCTCCTGCACAGCAACTAGCTCATCACCCACCCTTCCCTCCTCTCAGGGTAGAGGAGCCTTGCATTGAAAGGTCCTCAGTGCAGGGTGGGAGAGGCACTGGTGTGATCCTTTGTCCCACTGCGTGTTGGGCGAGCCACCCCAGCAGTCACTGAGACTTGTTCCTGCCCAAAGGTGCCCTGCGTCCCAGGAAGGCAACACAAGGCAGGGACTATCTTCACGCTCTCACATCACCCATCTTCTGAACAGTGAGGCCCTGCCCACAACACAGCTCTTGTGTTCCTATAGCCCTATACAAGCACTTCCCACTGGATTAATTCCTCTTGGACCCGGCTCTGTGTTGCCCTGTGGCCCCTTCAAGCTGCCTTAAAGCCTATGAAAGGACCCTGGATGTTCTCACCACATGCTGCCCTCACACAGGACATTCCCTGGGCAAGGGCACATCTTAGGGATGGAGTGCGACAGGGGCACTGCTGTGCTGCAGGGTCTGTCCGGTTGCACTGTGCTCCCCCACGGGGCTATAAAAGCTAAATATATATTTTATTTTATTTTTTTATATATATGGCGATGGGGGTGGGTAAAGGTGGCCAAGACCCCCAGTACCACCATGCCCTGACCCACCACACACACGTCTTTCCCTCTCGCACATTTACCTCAACCAAGTGAAATGTTCTCTTTAAAAATAGGACCGTTTTGGAGCTTTTGCTGTGATAAGTTACAACTCTTTCTGAGTTCACTCATGGCAAAAAGTACATCCAAAAAATATAGCCAAAAGGCTTGGCAGTGATCCAACAAAGCCAGAAAAGAAAATAAAGGGGAAAAATCCCCACCACTATAAAAACACACATTCTTCTTGCAGACCCTTTCATCAAGGCCCTAGGCACACTTTACAAACTTAAACTAAAACCTCTAAACCTGCATGAATAGAAAGCTGCTACTTACATAGGCCTCTGGCTAACTGAGCAAAAACGTGACAGAAGAAGTAAGTGCCCCGTTGATAGAGAAACCTCCCTCTCTCTGCCCCACCTTCTTCCCTCAGTCCACCAGACACAAAAATCTCATGTTGCAGTAGAGTGTGCAGCTTTTTACGTCAAGATCAGATGGCAGCAGAGACGCCTCCCCAGACCTGCAACAGAGTGGCCCAAGGTGGCCGAGTGAGGGGCCAGCATGGGCTTGGGGGATGCACCAAACACAGTCAGGTCACTCATAGGGCTCGCACAGCTTATGGAGACTGACCCACACACAGCAGCAAAGAGGGCATCCCACACCACCACCCCAGCACTTTGGTCATGAGTAGCAACTTAAATAGGTTAGGTTTTTGACAAGGTTTATCCTAAGACACATATAGAATGGGCTGCCAAGCCGCCTGTTAGTGGTTTTCTGCAGTAACACCCGAGGAGGTGTGAGACACCAAGTGACGAGAAAAGGGCAAAATTGTTTTTAAAAAGAAGGGGAAACTTAACACCCTGCATCTTCTTAACTGCAATCCTCAGGAAAACACGGGGACAAAGTACTTAAAAGCACCTAGAAGAAAGCAAGAAAAAAAGAATAGAAACTTTTTGGTTTTTTGGTTTATTTTGAACAAGAACAGAGCATGTCAGACCTATCTAATCTCCCCTGCAAGAAGGCTTGTGAGAAGGGGTAAGCAGTAGGCATCCTATATTCTTTACTTTACCAAGGCTTGTGAAGTACAGCTCCCAAGGTACTTTATGGGCAAGGTAAGGAAACAGTCCAAACGAAAACACAGAGGGACAGCACAAAATTGGCAGATAAACTATGCGCACAGAGTAGCTGCTAATGGTTCAAAATAGGTCAAAAATGGTTCCTTCTTTCCTTTCCCACACTCTCACACACCTATACCTCCCTTCTGTATCCCCTAATTATGAGCTGGGTGCCAGGCAGCCAGTATATGGCTGGCTTGGGGCTGGCTGTCAGGCAGCTCGCACTGCAGCCTTCTCTTAGGGGGACAACTCATCTGCCTCTTCATCCACCTACCACTTTTCACAAAACTTGTAGGAGTTTAATGTCCTGGGAGCATCTGTCGTTTCTGTCAAAACAGACCGAAACCGGTCCATGAGTTAAAGCATTACCGAGACAGAATTAAGACAAACAGACAGCGGGATCTTTCACAAACTGGTGCAGAGAGCTGTTCAACATACCCATGCAAACGGTGCTTCAGTTAGCATTAGATAGGAAAAGTCAACAGCCTGAGCACACAGCGGAGAAACAACTCGCTAGACAGCAAGTCTGCAGGAGAGGGGCCTGGGAATTGCAAGCCAAGCGCCAGCAGTGCCGCGCTGTCACACGCAGGCAGAAGATCAAACGTCTTACTGGGATGTGTAAACAGGACATAACCCACCAGGCAGGGGGGGAACCTCTCTGCAGAGAGCCCCACGTGCGGCCCCGAGCACTCACGCCGCGGGAGAGACAGGTGGGGTCAGGGCAAAAGGAAAAAGGTGCACGAGGTCCAGAAAACATAACTCCACAGGGAAAGGCTGAGCCAGTCAGGACAGACAGAGGCAGCTGAACAGGGAGACAAGAAGAGTAGTCTTCAAGCTCATACAAAAAGTGCTTTTTCAAGGAGAAAGTGACTGAAGCACCTCCCAGTTCCTTGGGATACAGGGCAGGCAGCTTTGCTAATTTTAAGGAAAGTGAAGGACTTGAACAGATCATCTAGAGGGGATGTGGTGTCTCCAACCCTCCCTCTGGACAAAGGAAGCAGGTTCATAAACATCTGCCATGATTTCCATATGGCTGCTTTTGTCTGAGGACAGTGCTTTGAGTGTCGCCCTGACACCTGACCTTACAACTCGCTGGGACCACATCCCACTTTGCACAATTAGGGGTTGAGGATCCCTGGATTTACGGGGACTGGATTGAAATCTTCTTTCCTCTAATGTTCCAGCCAGCCAGCCTTCAGGTAGCAGAGCTCATCAGCCTTGAAAAAATGAGCCTGAGTAAGATCCCAGAGCATAGAGGAGCTGCCCTGTAAGCACACACATGGCTTTTTTTTGTTATATGGTACAACTTGGGGGTGTGTAATACCAGGTCCCAGCCATGCAGCTTCCTGACTCAGACAGCCCAGGCACGAGCAGCTGGATGCTGTCTTTAACTACAGCAGTCCCAGCAAAGGAAGGAGCTGGAAAGTCTTCGTACATTTGTCTCCAAGATGGCTTGGTGTTCACTTTTTCCTTCTAGGATCCAAGACTCCATGCAAGTCCGTCATTGGGTCAACAGGATTCTTTTTTGTGGATGGCTGTGGTACCCCTGCTAGGCCTTTACACCACATAGATTTTATCAAGTCACCTAAAACAAGTAGCAATTTGATGCTTTTGTGTTGCAGTGAAAACAGCTGGTTTTCCTCTTGTACCTGCAGAGGAATAACACCACTTCCATCAACAGTGGGAGACACATACTGCAAGGACCTCAAGTATCCCACAATGAACAGGATGTGAAATGGGTGGGTACCTAACCTAAGAGACAGGAACGCCTTTTAAGAAAGCCCTATCTGCTTAGTAATTCAAAGGCACTTCATTCCACTGAAAGCGAACACACAGTTGCAAAAAGCTACTACAAAACAATGAAAAGTCCCTCTGCAAGTACTCAGTCCTCCTCAGCTGTCCAGGTCTGCTCCTTCAAATTACATCTGCCATTATAGACCAGCTAAGTTTTCTTGACCTCTCCATCCCCTTGCAGTTCCATTAGCTGGTTTCCTGTGATGTTGCCATTCTTGCTTTTTCGGAACTTGAAGTACCAGCAGAAGACAGCAAGGACCAGGAGAAGGATCAGAACCAGCGGTAAGTATAGCATGAACTTCAGCAGTAGTGGGGATGAACAGATCCTAGACAAAACAGTGGACTCTGAAGGAAAAAAAGAAAAAAAGTAAGTGAGGCTCCAAGCTAGTTTGAGGTTCTCTCTCCTACTGTTTCTGTAGGTTATCTTCTTATCACTCTTCCCTCAATCTTCAACAGCTACCAATTTTTAAGAATTCATACAGGCTACCCAAGGAGAAGGGTGAGAGAAACCAGATAATTCCCCTCAATTTCTTGTTTTGGGAGGTCAGGTAGGGCCCCAGCTCATTCAGCTGAAACACCCCAACACAAACAGCATGATTCTTCAGCTAACCCATTCCAGACTGGGCTCAGTAAGGAAAAAACACATACCCTTCACCCCCTGGGTCCCTACTGACACCAGTGACACCAGGGTAAGGTAGCTGTCTGTCAGAGACTGCACCACTGAACAAGGAGGGACAAGAGGGAAGCAAAGGAAACTAGGCCAACAATGTCCCTGTCTCCCCCAGAGACTTGTCCCTCCTTGTTTCTATCCTACTTCAGCAACCCCAAGCTGCAGGCAGCTCCTGCAGAACAGCTCCCCATTTGCCTGTGCTGCTGGTGGACCCTCTGTCCTTCAAAAAACCACGTATGATCAGTCCCATGCTAGCTGAAAAGCATGGGACTGGTTTTCAGACCCACGCCAACTCCTTTGGGTCTATGTTTTATCCATCTGAAAGTGCTGTTCCTCAGCTCTCCTCTTTACCTGAGATTCATGTGCAGATGTTTTATGCTTGCTCCGCAGAACCATGCTGAACACGCAGGTCTGCTGATTTGAAGCTGTTCATGGGGGAGCCACATAACCTGGTAGGCTAGGTGTGACCCTAGGGATGAACCAACCCAGGGGCCACTCCTGGCTGAGAAACTTGCTTTTACCTCTCTCTACCTCTGAAGCTCTGCACCCCATTCATATAAATGGAAGCAGCATTGACTCTCTCATAGGAAAACAGGGAGAAGTTTCTGCTACACGAATGCCTCCATAGTACTAGGGAGGTATCCTAAAGGGCAGCATCAGAGATTAGAGCTGAATCTGTGTCATTACCTCTCAGAAAACTCTGAAACATTAAAATTCATGAGCCAGAGGGGCATTCTGAGATACCTGCATCACTGGAGAAACACACACACACACACACACACACAAAAACACCCAACAACAACAACAAAAAACCAACAAACCAACAAAAACCCAAACAACTCATACCTCAAGTCACATGAAAAACATGAAAACCACTTGGCAAAAACACTTATATGAAAATTGGAGGAGAATTTTCCAGCAGTTACTGAGCAATTTTAGCAATAGTTACTACACCAGTAACGGGCAGCAAGAGACAGGGAGCTGATGAGGGAGAAATCTAAGCGCTAGAGGAAGCCTTGATGGACAACAGCAGGAACACAACAGCATGGGGAATGAAGTGCTGTCAGCCCCTCCCTGTGCAATTAAATCCAGATGAGTGTTGCTGTAGGTGCAGAGTCACTCAAGTAGGCTCTGTGCCTGCCTGTGCCAGTAGAAGGCACAAGGGAGGGCTCTACAGGGTCCCCCCTGAGCTCTTCCACATCAGTCAACATTGGAAATTGCTGCAGAAGCTCTAACCATATGTGGGCACCCAGGCTGGCTTTGGGCATGGCAACTCCAGGCCCAAAGGCACAAGAACTGTGTATTCTCTCAGCTGGGTGCAACACAATATGAACAGTGAAATCAGTTTTTTCCTTCACATGGGTCATCCAACCCTCCTATTTCCCCAAAGAGGCAACAAGAGCATACTTTTTCCCTGCCTGCTACCTCCTTAAAAAACAAACAAACAAACAAACAACTGTGTGTGCCTGACTGAACCCTTTGCTTTTTTAGATATTTTTATTTAAAATTATGCATGTAGAATCTAGCTCTATTTTTGCACTCGGCATTGAACCCCAACTCACTCCAAGAGGACAAAGACTGTTTTTTTAGAAACCTCACTGGAGATGGACTTGCCAGAAAAATGACACCAAGATTTTTTTTTCTTCTCAAAACCAGTTAGCATTCTTGGCCTGAATGGCATGACTGAGAGGAAGAGTTGTACCTGCAAAGGTCCTGCAGGGACGCCCACAAGGCAGCAAAGTGCTGCAGACACAAGTGCACTCAATGGTACTCTTTGGACCGTGTGCCTCACAGTCGGAGTTCTTGGAATCTCATCTGACCACCACCTCCAACGTCTACAATGTCAAGCACCTGGTTTTCAGCCCTGGCAGACCAACGGGATCTCATTGCCTCCCCCACCAGGCCCACAGCACGTGTCCCTCAAAGGGCTTCCCTGGCTCCCAACACAACTCTGGTGATCACCCCAGCACTGATCTCCTCTGCGACCCCTTAAGCAAGTCCTCCCAGCCATGCTGCATCCCTGCCATCGCCAGCAGAGAGCTGCCATTATCCCCACACACCCCCACACCAACACAGCTAATGGGGAAGCACCATGGGGTGGGCCGCCCCTCGCGCCCAGCAGCATTACCTGCTGGGATGGTGGTGAGCTGGGTGTACCCGGAGCGCGCCAGGGCTTGCAGAGCCCAGTCCTTCCCCTCGCTCTGCTGCTGCCACTCCTGCACCTGGCAGTGATACACCCCGGCATCCTCCTTCCCCACGCCGAGCAGCGTCAGGCTGAAGTCGCCAGCGGCGGGGCGGCGGAGGTGCAGCCTCCCCGCCAGGCTCTCCTCTGGGTACTCGATGGCACCGTCACGGCGGAGGGTGAGCAGGGGACCGACACGGCCGCTCTCCTTCCCCCGAAACCAGGTGGTGGAGAGGCGGGTGGTGGGCAGGCGGGCACCCCGCAGCAGGCAGCGCAGCGTCACCTCCTCGCCCTCCCTCGCCGAGACGCTGTAGTTGGTTCTCTCCAGCTGCAGCTCGCGCCCTGGGGTGGGATGCAAGCAGAGAGAGACCTTGCGGTGTTGCACTGCCATAGTAAAAATGCTCCTGCCCGCGGTCTGACAGAAAAAAACCTAGAGCAAAGTGTGGGGGATTGGGATGGCCCCCCCTGCAGGATACCCACAGGGCCCTTGCTCCTGTGACCCATTCTCCCTGGGGAGTCCTTCCCTCCCCTGTCATCTTTGACCTCTCTTCACAACCCTCTGCTGTAATACTTCCCACCCCCTCCAAATAAGTGACAGGGTATCCTTTGGACCAAAAGCTATTTAAGGTACTGGAATTCTCTGATCAATTTTACTTAGGGCCGCAACCCGTAAGCCAAGTGGGTTTGGGAGAGGGGAGAACTGAGCCAGGGAGACCCACTGTGCACCCCAGCGGTGCAAGTGCCCAAGGAGGGAGCAGCTGAGCCTTCAGCCTTGTTCTCAGCAGCAATGGTAAGGGTGAGGGTACCCCTGCAGGGCAAGGAAAACTGAGTGTCTTGCTTCAGAATGCTCAGGAGTACCAGGAAAGGGCTTCTTCTCTAGTCACAGCACTGTACAACCAACCAAGCGGCCCATGTGTTGGAGGGAAAAGAAAATGCCAGAATTCACTTTGCTATGAAGCATTAGACAAAAATAACAGCTTGGTTGGTTTAGGAGGATTTACCGCATCCTCCCAATTCCCTGTTTCCCTTTGAGAGGCACTGACACCTCCTGCACCCCTAAGCCTCAGATTCAATGTAGGAGCTGCTGCTCCTCCTAAGCCCTGCCAGAGAGGTCCTAAATTGATCCAACCTGGTCCAGCAGCGTCTGTACAAAAGAAAACTGCCAGCTCACCTGGGAGCTTGAACTCCAGAGTGGTCCCTCCCGATGTTCTCTCTCCAAGTTTGTACCAGCCATCCACCAGCCAGAGCCATTCCTCCACCACACAGTAGTACCTGCCTTGGTCCCTGGGGTTCGCAGAGAGTATCCGCAGCCAGAAGACATTGGTGGACACTCTCTGGCTCAGGAACCGGGACTTCTGTGCAGGAGAGCTGAATTCAGCCCCATATTCCTGTATGCTGCTGTAGTTGGTCCTTACGATTTGCAGGGGGGTGGCATTTGCCAGAGGAGGAGATGGTAGGAGGTACCAGGTAACGGCGAACTGAGAATTATTCAGGGCAGACACGATCCTGCACTCAACGGCTGCGTCAGCACCTCCAGCAATCTCCACAGACCTCTCTTCCGTAGCTACCTGAAGCTTGCTTTCTAGAATGGAGAAACAAAATAATCACACCATCTGCAGCTGCCAATAGGGGAACTGTGGCAAGGAGAGGAGTACGGCTGGCCCGAGAGACCCGCCAAAAGAGGAGGGAGGAAGAGAGTGCTCAGAGGAGAAAGACCTATTAGGGGATGCTGGAGCAGCGTGGGTGGGGGAAGGAGGGAAAGAGCAAACCCACCCACCCTTATTTGAACTGCGGCAGGGAATCACTGGGTGCTGCAGGTCAGGGGAGGAGCGGAGGATGCGCCTGGGGGACCACAGGGCAGGAATGGGGGGATGGAGGCAGATGCTGTGTTGGAGCTCTGGAGGCCGAGCCTCTCTCTGAAGCAAACATGTCCATCTACCACTGCTTCTATCAGCAGGCTCAGGCATAAGCGACAAAACCAACCCACAGCTTTGGGGACCGTGAAAAAGCATCTTATCTCAGAGAGACTACAGAACCTGCGTGCGTTTCGCTAACACTCACCACCTCAGATGTTTCCTGTGGTTATTAACTGGAAGCCACATAACACGGCCCTGAACATCCGCTGTGATTATACCCAGTAATTGTTCAGTTGAGCACCGAGCAGCTCAGGAGAGGAGAGCTGCAGTGCTGCCTGCAGCTCTGCCCCCACGGAAGGGCACACAGCCACTCCTGATGGGCCTGTGCTGCTCCTGCTTTGAAGGAGGAGCATCATCATTGCTGTTGCCTTTCCTTCTCCCCCAGCAGCAGAGAGGCTGTGAACCGGTCTCTTTGAAGGGCCTCCAACTGCCTGCGTTTCCCCTCAGCTCTCCCCTCCACGCTGAGACACCACCTCTGTCAGATGGGGCTGGTGAAGGAGTACACACAGATACCTACCTGTGGGTAGACAGAAATCACTCAACCTAAGACACCACCAGGGCTTCAAGGGACCACAGGGTGAGTTTCCGTTCTTAGTATTTTCCTTACATATGAGCTGAACAGTGGGACACCCTGTGCCACGGAGGCTGGGGGCAATCAAGCTCCCTTAAGCTCAGCCCCCAGATGCTGGCTCAGGGACGGGTTGCAGAGGACACACCGAGATGCCCCACAGAATGTCTCAGCCCCCTGCCCTCAGCCACAGGCTCAGCAGGGCACTCTCCTCCGCAGCACCTCCCTGAGGGATGCATCGGAAGCTGGTTATGGGAAGAGCCCATGGACCAGGAGGGAGCCGCGGCTTCTGCTGCTGAGGCCCATGGGGAAGAGGGACACCACAGGAGAAAGCCCACACATTTCCCTCTTCCTTCAAGCATTTCTTCTCAAACCTCAAGCAGTCCGTTTCAGAGTCCATCACTGCCTCTTTTGTGCAAAATAGCCCATCTGATGACTGTCCTGGTTTGAGGTAAAACAGAACTAATTTTCTGTTCAGTAATTTTACTTTTCCAGCTAGGCCTCTTCTAACGAACTAAACTCTGAAATTAACAGCATGTTGTTCAGAAACTGTTCACTTTCACAGTGATAAGACCTGATTATACCAAGGAACGGTGTGCAGAGAGGCCCTTGCTTATACT
>JAHREE010000363.1:15080423-15148350 GCA_033628505.1 Tringa tobata | reverse complement strand
GAAAGGCTGTTGTGATTGTTCTGCACCGAAATGCACATTACCATTGGTACAGGAGCTGAAACAAGTAATTAAAAACAAAAAAGCCATTGAAATCTATGAGCAGAACAGGCTGGGAAGCAGAGGAACACCCGTCCTGTGCGGTTGCAGCTTTCTAGGACTCTACCCGCTCTCAGTAGTGAGCAGCCAGGGCTGGCCTAGGAGGAACACACCCGCAGCTCTTTTTTGGTGAACTGGCATTTGTTCATGTTTGCATCATTATTTCTACTGCAAAAGTCAAAGAAGAACAAAATTGGCCAGGGCACTGCAGAGACACCAAAAGCCTTCAGGAAAATGGGATGGGTTATTCCTGCTTCCCTGTAGCAGCAGCAAGCAAACATACTTGTTCTGAACCTGCTCTGCCAGCAGGACATAAGCAGAGCCTGAACCACATGCCTCATCTATCTTATTCTAATAAAAGGTGCTCTTTAGCATTTCCTGCCCTCCCCCCCCCCACCACCCCTTTTTTTTTTTTTTTTTTAAAATCTTCTACCCACACAAAAGGGGTGAAAAGCCTGACCTTTGCGGTTTGGGCCAACAGTGCATTTCTGACGTAAATCTCCTGGACATCTCCCCTTTGCTGCAGGTGGCAGAAAGCTCAGGGAGGGGCACAACGTGCCCCTGGGGATCAGGAGGGATGCTGCACTGAGGGAGCTAATTCATCTCCTCCCTGCCAGCTCATGTGGCACCTCAAAGAGGCACTGCTCAGCAGCTGCCCCTTCCTCCGCCGCTGCACCAGGCCACGATTCCTCTGGCTGTGGGGCTTGTCTGCGGGCCAGTGCAGCTTGCCCTCTGTAAATCCTGGAGATGCCCCCGCTGCAGCACACGCAGACCCCCATCGTATCACCGAGCGGCCGGCAGGCACAGTCCCCCTGCCCTCCTCAGCTCCTGCTCAGCAGCAGGAGTTGCTACGTGCCACCCCCGAAACTTCAAAGCAGCATCAGCATCTTTTCAGCCAGCAGCACCATGAAAGACTGAAGCAGAGCAGCAGAGGGTTGCGCCCAGTTGTTCCAGTTCCCCATGGGACACAGCAAGGACAGAGGCCAGGGAAGAGAGGAGAGAGTTTAAGAGAGGGAAAGGGGGAAAGCAATCGCAGCGGGCTGTTGTTCAGTAGGAACTTCTGTGGGGGAACACAGAACAGTATTACGTGTTGGGAGAGAAGCTAGGTTTTAACATTAAGCTGCTTATTTAGGTCTCCAAGTTATGGAGATGCCCCACTTCAAAACTAATTAGATTGACAGAGCTTGGATTTGATTACAGGATTTCCAGAAGCAAGAGGGTTTAAAAAAAAATAAAATAGCTGCCCTGGAAATGTTAGCAAGGGAATTAAAAAGCCATTGCTGCAGCCAATTGTTAAATACATCTAAGCTGGGAAAAATGACAGTTCCAGCTGCCAAAACCCACTGCACCAGTGAGTAGAGTAGGGAGCTGCTCTCCTAACAGGCCTGAGTGGAAGATGCACAAAACACGTGTTTCCCAGTACTAAAGGTAGGCAGAGGGTCTACAAGGCCCTTTTCAGGAAGCACGTGCCTCCCTCTGATGGCAGCGTGCAAATCTGAAAGCGCAGGGATTTTTCCCTGCCATAGGCCGGCAACTGCAGGGCTGGGGCTGAAGAGGGAGAGGCTGCAGGTCTCACCGAGCAGCACAAGGGCTACCCAGGGAAGACCCAACACGTAAGCAGACAAAGTCCCATCCTTAGCAGTCAGGACACTAAGGCTCTGCCCGCACAGGCAGAGTGTGGCCACCCCACCACTAAGAAGAACATGGGAGTGACACCCAGCTATGCTCCTAGAGTGATAAAGCAAGGCAGCAACGGCAGAACTACCTTTAACAGCTCACCTAGCATCAAAGCCTTTCCTCATCTACCTGAAACAATTCCCTCTTGCCCACTCCTCTGAGATCACAGGAAAAGCAGCAGTTTCACAAGGTCTGATAGCTGGGCCAGAGCAGCCCTTTTTAAAATCCCAGAACCGCCAATTTTGGTTCCTCTTCAAGTGCCTAATGCATCCTTCCTCTGTGAATACAAAGCTTCTCTCCAAGTATACATACACAGGTGTCCAAAGAAATTCAGCTTGGGGCCTGAGGGGTTGTCAGTGTGGGCCCTTGACTCAAAATGTCGCATTAACATGCTGTTCAGTGGTCTGCGTGTGTTTAGGTACCAGACAGCTGTATGGTAGGTGTTCTGTTCCTATATGCCACCTTTTTACCCTCCTCAGCATCGGTTTGGGTAGAGCACTCTGGACAACACTGTCTCATGTTGCCCTCATTGCTGCACAAGCATCCCAAGAGCAGAACAGCAGGACACAGTGTAGGCAATATTGATGCTGTTGCTGCTGGTATCCTCCATTTGCACTAAAGGAGGATGTCTTAGCTACAGCCACAGAAAGGCTAAGTTATATTTACGCTAAGCCAAACAAATTTCCTTCAAACAAAAGGCAGGAACTCCAGGGAAAGCCTGCAGGGTACACAGCTGTGATTAAACAGAGACGTCAGGAAGAGTTGCAAATGTACAAACTAGATCTCACTTCTTTGTGCTTGGATTGTCAGTGTGAAAGCAGCTCCTCCTTCTGTGTTGATGCTGAAGGGCTTGATAAAGGATGCACCCAGTACTGCAACACAGCAGCCATTATCTTACTTTTCCCTGACACCTTCCACCTAAGAGGGCCTGTAGCACCTCCCCTGCTACTCCCAGAGACGTGGAGAACATCTCTCATTACTGAAATGTGGGTCTCAGTCAAGTTGGGAAAAGGTGACACTCAAATGACATGCTGCTACCACCACTGACATAAAGTAAGGGAGGGTTTAAACACAGCAATGCCATACCCAAGGGTCCTGAAAGTCGTCTTGTTAATGCTGTACACAATCAGGTCGAGGAAGGGGAAGTTAATGAATAGCAATTTACAAAAGACCTTTCTGGGTGAATGCAGGGGACTGGAAGACAGAAAGGAAGACAGAAAGAAAAAGGTAACGGCACAAAGCAAGGACACCTCAGCATGCACCTGAAAGGCTGCAGAAAAAGCCATCAGCTTCAAAAGGCCCTTAACATCTTATTTCTAAAGAAAATATATACTTCTGCCAAGCTGGGTCCTCAGAGCTCAGCTTCTGAAGGGGCTCTCCCTGAAACATCAGAGACAGACATTTCTGAGCTAGAGGAAGAGGCTATGCTTGTCAGCCCACAGTGATGGGGTGCTGGGGGGAAGAGAATGGGCAGTGACAGAAAACAGCTGTGGTTTGTCCCTGTGGAAGAAGGCCAAATACCCGATAAAGTAGGAGACATATTTTCATTGCTGGAAGACTCACCTTATGGCAATGATTTTGCTCTAAATAAATACTTCAAGAAGCCTGGTCACTCACTATTGGTACAGCTACTAGAAGAGACAGCTTCAGAGGGACAGGACATTAGACAACACACCAGGGACCTCAGTATGAGACTTGGTTGACTCCACTAGTCACACTGCAGAAAAGCTGCATGACTGAAGACTAGGAACCTGTGCAAGGACATAAACCATAATTAGAGTGGATTGGATCTATCCTGACAACCGTAATCCAATGACTATTCTTATGCAAAGTCAGAGATGTTATACGAGCACCAAAATTGAGATTAAAGTCCATCCTGGAACTGTCTTCACAAAAACATGTTATGTGAGAAGGGTCATTACAGAGATCTTGAGGACCCATCATTCATCTCTTGGTTGAATAATGACTACGGCTATCTGCTGTGCCTTCCTCCCTCCTTCCCCTGCCCATCACTAGAGGGAGGTGCCATTAGCTCATCTCTCTTAGCTCCTACCCGCCTCGCCAATACTTCTCTACATTTATCTTGCCTAATTCTCACATCTTAGGTGAGCTCCACTTTCCTGTACAGCTAATGGTGAGAAATGGGTACCTTCAGATTCTCCTTATTCTAAAATGCATGTCTCAAGTAGGTCAGATAAATTGCATTCTTTATGTAACCATTTCTCAAGTCTCAAGCTAGCCCAGGTTTTAGAGATGAATACTATCATAGTTACTATCATAGTTGAAATAGAATATTCAATAGAATATGAAATAGAATACTATCATAGTTGAAATATGACTTTAGTTCATACTAAGTATACTGTTCAAGCACAGTGGTCACTTTTCTGGAACTCATAGACACTGAGCAGCATTTGTGTTATGAGTGCAGCCACTCGGGAGAAAGCAGGCCCAAAACATCTTACTTAGAAAATTTGTCCCTCCTGCTTTGAACAAAGGAAATCTGAATGTCTCTTCGGAGTCATTTCCCCATCAGAGATGCTTAGTTTCCTTGCATATTGTCAGGAGTCCTCATGAGGAAAGAGACTCTAAAACATTTGTGGGCATTTGTGCCTGGTGCCAGCCTTGCAGATGATCTGTACTGGGCACTGGGCCGGAGCTCTGCAGCTTGAGCTCTCAGCAGATTGTTCAAGGATGCACCGCAACAACATACCCCAGCTCCCCCTCAGAGAGATCAACACAAAAGAGCGTGGTCCTTTAGAGATGCAGAGACAAACATCGGTCTAGATGGCAAAGGCAAGAAGAGATTCCTGAAGGAAAGAACGGGAAATGAAAGCGGGAAGGCAAAGGGAACAAAACATGGAGGAAATGAACAAAGCTGGGGAGGGAAAAAAAGAGGATGTACCTGAAGCCCAAAGGGGAGGTTAGTACTACTGTACTTGCATTCAGAACCTGCATTTGGCTGTAGCCACATACAGCTTCACATATACAGGCAGATACCAAGCAGCATGGATATCTTCCCTGTTTACCATAGCCCCAACACCCCAGCCGCTGCACACCATGCCCAGGACCTTTGTAGAGCTGAAGTCAGCACAGGGCCAACAAGAGCCACAAAGGCAACACTGGTCCTGTCCTCAGATGCCCAGTAACTGGTATGTTCCCATTGCTAGCCCTGTTGGAGGAGCTCTGGAAGTATCCTCCCTTCTCTCTAACTCCATCCTTTAGGAAACTTTTGCGTACTTGGTATCTTTGAGACTCCTTGCTGTCTTGCTGGACATGTCAAATCATCGGCAGGATCATACAAACAAGGAACCAGAGGGCATAAGCCAGGTTAAGTTGCCAACAAGAAATAGAACTTCATGTTCATCTATCTGAAGCTTCATTATTCACTTCTAAAACCAGCAAAGGTGCACTCAGACTGAGTTTGTGGTCTAGCCTAAGGCCCAGTACACGCTGCAGTTTATAAAATCCCACATGAACAAAGTACGATATAATACTAACTCGCTTCCACAAAGTCTGCTTTGGAAAGTCCTGCCTTTCTACCCCCTTGGCAGAGACAGAAGCAGACATGCACTTACACTTCTGGTACTTCATGGAATGCAGCTCAGCTGCCAGCGAGGGGAGAACAGCTTGTCTTTGTGGCAGCTCTCCTGAGGGACCTGGAAATCCACAGAACCTGGCTTCCTCAATAACCCAGGCATTCCCCTGGAGCACTCAGTATCAACCATCTGCTGGCTACCACCTAACGCTGTTTTCCTCAGTAACGGAAGGAGATCCTTGGCAAAGGGCTGTCTGATAGAAGGCTATGTGCTGTATTTAAGGAATATTGACATAACACAAGAGTGAGCTTTTCCTTCAGTTAGCATGTTCCATAGCTTGGATCAGTTGCTAAAGGCTCTTTCTTGAAACACAATCTCTACCGACACCTTCTGTACAGACCTCAGTCCCCTGCAATCATAGAAATGGAAGTTCCACTGAAAAGGCAAGAGCCATACATTTCCTTCAAAGATTTGGATGACCAGCTTCACCTTCACATGACAAAGAGGAGGCAGGTCTTCTCATGCATCCTACTCTGCACTCCAGTCAGATTAAGCCCAGTGGAGATTTCAGGACTGGCCTGGAAACAAACACAGCCAAGCACATTGCCTAAGCCTGGTGCTATCTTAGAAGCAACTAAACCCCCAGCTCTGGCACAGAGTGCTTTGTGCTTTCAGGCTGTCCCTATGACACTAGGCAGCCAGGTACCTCTACATGCAGGTAGTAGAGTTGAATACATGGCAGATAGAGACTGTGCCAGAGACACATGGCTGGAGACTTGGTAACTCCCATCATTTACTGCAACACTCAGGCAGTTACTTTCAGGTATTTCCCTTCATCCTCCAGACTTCACGTTTGGCTTTATTTTCTTCTTTATTATAAAATCCTACCACTCTTTCAAGAACTGTATTTAAGATCCAGGTCATCCCAGAGGCTGGGGGAGGCAAGAGGATTTCATAAAGCTAATCCAAACTTACCAGTAAGCTGTAACCTGCACAGCTAGAGGCCAACAGCTGCTGTCCCACAGCATGCCACTCATTACTTGTGGGCATGAATGTGTTAAGCATCTGCAGCTGCCAAAGTTACTGCTGAGGAATCAGAGAAATATCATAAATGGGCTCTATCTCAGCTGATGGTCTCTGCCACCTCTTAGGAACTTACAGCTTGATGCCACCTCCCAGCTTCCTGTAAACACACTCTACAGAGGATATCTTTCCATGCCAGCTGCAACACCACCACCTGGAAAGAAGCCCAAGGTATATACTTTGCTGTCAACTGGCCTGCACTGCAACCATTTCGAACAGAGCATGCACCAGTTTGAAAACAAACCACCCTTGCCAAAGTCTTGGCATCCCAAACCCACTTCTGCATTAAGCAACTTCTTGTTGGAAAGCAAGTCACCTTGCTGTACTATCACGGTGTCCTTACGTGGATGCTGGGGGCAGAGGATGGTGGGGTGAATCCTAAATTCAGCCATTAGCAAGGTAAGCAAGAAGTTTACTTCCAACACCACTTATTTTCCTCCTGGTAAGTTGAAAATTAGAAGTCTCCAGAAGGGTTCAGAGACTCAACATCTAACGCCCAGGTTTTACAGCAGATATTGAGCACACTAACTGTGACTCCTGACCCTAGGTAATCAAAAGGAAACCCCCCCCAACAAAAAGGTTGACAATTATGTTCCCCAAGTCATCACATAAATGTAGGCAAGTATATAAAACTTATTGTAAAATAGGGTTCATGCTTGTTTTAGAGAGTAGGCAGTGCTATTAACGGGACTGTAAGGTTTACATATGATACCCTTGCCTCAACAATAGTGTCTGCATAAATGCAAGGCACAAGGAAAGAACTGCCCATAGCTCAAACATCCAGACCCACAGCACAGATGTAATCAAAAAGGCTCGCTCTTTATTTTAAACATAAAAAGAAACATTTTACACAGCATTGTTAGAACTATTCGGTACCTGCATTCCAGAATTGTGCCAAACACTTTATTTTATAACTTTGAAATTAAAACAAAAGAAAGAAAATATCTTGCCCTTCTGCTATTTATGTTCAAGCTTGTCCTGGATCAAAATTCCAAGTGCCTGGAGGAATTTACCAGCTTAACCAGGAGATGTGGCAATGCAAACAGAGGAAGATCAACGTGAGCCCTTAGGATACTTTGACAATACCACAGGTAGCCGCAGGGAGGATATGGATGCTTGTGCTGCATCTCAGGCAGCTCACTCTCCTGATACTCTGCAGGTTTAATACACAACCAGATGCACACACACCTCCACTCACACAAACCCCGGTCACACAGGAAATAATAATAATAAAAAACATGAAAAGTGACCTAGATATTTTCTTTTCATTAGCGATAAGATTCCCACTCTATTTTTTAAAAAAGGGATAATAAAAAATTGGCACAAGTAGAAGGAAACCTGGGGGGGTAAGTCTAGCCCCTCAGCTTCTAGCCTTCCAACTACAGCAAATACAGGGTGGAAGGGGATGCAGCATTGCCTTCCAAGGGGCTGGCAGCAGTACAAGCTAGCAGCAAACTTGCTTCACTTGGAGTGACAAAGATGGTTTGTTATGGGCCATGAAGGAAGGCCAGCATTAGCTAAGGACCTAGGGCAGGGAGCTCTGACCAGAATAACCCTGAGTTTTTTCCAGCAGGGAGAAAGTGTGCTATGTTGTGTGCTTGGGAAGAGCTGGCAGTTCCCTGCTTGTTCATTCCCTAATTATTGCATTACAGTCATGACCCTCTTTCCTTAAAACTTAACCAAGAGCACAGAAAAAAAAGGAGTCAGTCTGCAAGGACAGAAAGTGACTGATTCTGTGCTTCAAACTTCACCACCACTACCACCCCTCCCAAGATGTCCCAATAGTACAGGCCTTCCATGAAGAAAGCAGATGTTATTGCAGGAAAGAAGCTGCTACGTCAGTGTGGGAAGGACAGCCAGCATCCCAAACACCAGAATTGTGTTTCATAGCATCCAAGGAAAAAAAGCAAGATTTCACTACAGCAGGCAGATAGGAGAGGAAGAAAAATTCTTGCTGTCGAAGTAATATCCATGTGAATTCTTTCCTCAACTCTCTTCCATTGGAAAGCATTGCTACGGATTTCTGAGCTTTCACAGCAGAAGCTAGAAACTGCTTCTGCCCTGTTCCCTCAACAGAGGCTGCTACGTCTGCCTGCAACATAGGATTTTTCAGAGCTCTTCCAAAGAGGAACACATCAGGCCAGAAAGACAAACTGCTATGAATGTTCAGGCCAAAGTCTTCCAGAGGTTTATAGGTTTTGGGTGTCCCTGGTCTGGAACACTACATGAAATGTTTTAGATAGTCAAATAAGTTGCAAGCCCCAACTTGGCAAATCAAGTCCATTTTGAAGATGTCTCAGATTCAGCTCCCAAAAATCATTGGACACCTCTATGTATACATACGTATACACGTGACTGGCATGCGGGAAGCAGAACAGTGTTCTAGAAAAAAACCTCATGTCAGCCTCAGAACAAAGGTCACAATGCAAGACAGGAAAAAAAAACCAAGCACAAAAACAAAAAACAACCCAGCACAAAGAAAATTTACCGCAAAAAAAAACCCTGATTTTGAAATAGTGAGTGTTGAGTGCAAGGTTCCACAAACACTAATGTAAAATGAAACCTTCGTAGCACAGATACAATAACTGCAACTCCCCTGGAATGTGCTGTGGGATGAGCTATTCATGAAGCAGATTGAATACATAACACATGGTCTATAATGGCAACAGCACATCACAGCCACTGCCTTTCATGGATGCTTTCCTTTAGCATCTTTCCTTTTATCTTAAAAAAAAATAATATATTTATCTGGAAATGATTGAGCCCTGGCCTCAACTCTACATTTCTCACCCTTCTTGATGCACGCCAAACCCTGGCTGTGACCTCAGGTTGCGGTACAGTCCTACTTCCTTGTTTGTTTATACACAGCATCTTTATTCTGACTTTTATTGCTTAAAACACCAGCTGCACTGGGAAGACAGAACTGCCTGGAAAAGGAGCTGCTCCCAATCAGGAGGCAGCTCGGTGTATGTGGAAGACCAAAGCAGGACTTCTATACTCTAGCACCTAGGAATAGGTCTCAAACCCATGAGGAAAGCCCTGCTGCAGGCTCATATACAGGATCATTGGAACCTGAAGGAAAAATCCTGCTGCCCTACTGGGCTTGCTCCTATTCCTACCTTGAACTGCACTTCAGCTACTGCTGATTTCAGACTCTACTCACAGGTTCAAGGGTCACCACACTGAGTGACTGGCAAAAGCAGCACTGGAGTCTGGTCTGTGCATTTGGCAATACAGAGTTTACAAGACTTGTCTAAACATGATCAGTTGGCCAACTGCAGACAAAGATCCATCTCATTTTTAATTATTTTTTTCCCATAAGTCACACCATCACCAGTGGGGAAAGGTCTGCCTCTCTGCCAAGGCCAGCAGAAAGCCAGACATTGTCCCTAGACACCACGTGCCCCCTGCTACAAGGAGAACAGGGTCTCAGGCACAACATGAGCAGCTGTAGTGGGGGGAAAAGAAGGAGGAAGGGTGGGAGAGAAGGTGGCCAGACATCCAAGCAGACATCCAACAAATGCTTGTCTGAGGATTGACTCTTTAGGGTTGCCAAGTTAGCCTCTATTCAGCACAGCTAAGAGCTTTGAGCACTGAAAATAAAATAAAAAACGTTCATAAAGTGTCTCAAAGACCTCCAGGCAAGTTACATTTTGGAGTTGACTGCAAATCCTTTGAAAGTCAGGGAAGAGAAGGCATGCTGACAACCACAAACTGATTCTTTGCTGGAACAGTCTCATGAGGCACCGCAGAAGAACCTTCTCCAGCCTTCAGTCCAATACAAAGAAGGCTGTGAGATACCAAGGTGGACAGAGAAAGGGAAGAGGATGCTGTGATGGAGGTAGAGGGAAACAGTAGATTAGTTAATACACTTAAAGTCTAACACTTCTACCAGTCCCTTTCCCACCCATCGCCTTGCCCATCATGATTTCATACAGGGACATCTTTTCAAAACCAAGAAGGGGGTGGGGAGGGGGAATCACCAAACAAACAAACAAAAAACTTAGTGAATTTTGTCACAGGGCCCTGCTGAAAGAACGTTCAACAGTTTGCACATTAGAAGGACGTGATCCCTATGCAGAAAGTGCTGCTGGAAAAAGAGCACTCCGAGTTGCTAAATATGGCCTGAATGCTCTCAGGACATGATGTGTAACAAGGAGAAGCTTGAGGTCCAGGCTGAAATCAGAGAGGAAACACACTGTCTTGTCTGGGCCTGTGAGCGAGTGTATCAGTACAGTCTGAGAGCCCCGTGAGTTCCTCCTGAAATGCAAATGTGTCTGGCTCCCACACTCAGTCCATCTCCATCGACATTAGCCGGCGACGCTCTCGTCTTGTTTCCTGCACTTCCTTCTTGCAGCACCAACGGGAGCTGCAGTAGCCAATGAGGCAGGATAAGAGTCCAATGACAGTGGCCAGACCGATGCCAATCAACAGGGGATACTTGAAAGCATTCAAAACTGAAAAGAGGAAGGCAAAGTCATTAGATATCACTGAGAAATTCAGAGCGCCCCTTTATTTGTTTTTGCCTAAAAAAGGAAGAAATCCCACATAATGAATCTGCCCATGACTGAATAATTTCAGGAAGAAGTTACACTAATTTTCCTTTTTGATTTCTGTCTTTTGAGGTTTGGAAAGTTAGTCTCTTACTGGACTCTCTTAACTCATCATCCTAATTCTTCCTCCATCATTTCAAAGCCTCAGGGAGGCTGGAAGCACCAGAAGGAACCTTGGAGTGAGACAGCAAAGTAGAGCTAGTTCCAAGAAGTATTCCATTACCTGGTTACTCCAAACAGAAGCCTTGCAAAGTTTCCCCATCGCCGGCAGGCTGTGGCTGCATTCTTTGTCGCATGTTTCCAAATGGCAAGGAGTGGACAGCTTTATACTTTGCTCAATTAGAACTAACCGTACAGTATATTCACTGCCTCTAGGCACACCCTGTCTAATCAACCTCCAAAGCTGGTACCTAAACAAGAGATTTAATTCACAGGCACCCACTGCTAAGTTAAAAGGCAGCGTCAAGAACTATAGGGAGTTTGGAAAGTAAAGTTTAAATAGTCATCTGCACAGTAGGGAAAGCAAAACCTGATTCCTTTCAAGTTCATGGAATTTCCCAATATGACCTTTCCTGGAAATACTGAGAATAAAGCAATTAGTTCAAAACCCCTCCTGCATTAATTTTCCTCCTTAGCTACATGCTGAATGCAGCAACTAGCACGCAACTTGCTTCTGATGAAGTCTAGCAACACTTGCAACTCAAGCTGCAAAGCAGACAAGGCATTAAGTGCAGGGAGCAGCACGTCTTGTGGTTAGGAAAGGGAGGAAAGAGTCAGAGCTCTGACTTTCTGTTCTCAGATTTGGTATTAACCACAACACGACTCTACTTCAGCATGCCCCATCTGCAAACCAAGGCTTCCTCCTGCAGGCAGCAGAAGAGTTAACACTTGGAGAGAATACTATGCCTTGATTGAAAGGTGCCCCAACTATGCAAGACATCATCAAGAGATGATCAGAAAAGAGAACACTCCAGTCTTATGAGTATGATCTGTTCAGGCCTAAATAGTCTACAGAATCTGGAATCAGAAGTTGCAAAAAATAGAAAAGGATAACAAAATCTAATGAGATTATCACAGGCACCTTTAAAAATAGCCATGAGGAATATTTGTCACAGTAAGATATAACAAGGTGTTTAAAAAAAAAATTGCATAACACGTGTTGCAATCTCTTACCATCCATTTTCACAGACAGAAAGATGGGTTTGGCTTTGATGTCGGGTTCCCGCTGCCATACACCGGTGGCAGATCGCACCCACGGGGTCACTACGCAGTAGTGGTTCCCAAAGTCATGGTCCTCACAGCCATGCACGCGGAGCCGGAATTCCAGTGGGCTGATTCTCTCCAGGCTGAGATCACTGCTCCCATTTCTCCTGCTTCGCGTGACAATCCCTCTCCGGTCCAGCGAGGCCAGCAAGACAGGCTCTCTGTCCAACGCAAAGGAGCGCACAGCAAACCAGGAGACATCAAAGGACATATCATCTGCATTTATGGACAAAGAAGAATTTGGACATGTTGGTGAGGTCTGAGGAGTATTAATAGTGCCACTTCTCAGCAGAAAGGTTCATCTGCAAGTAGCATAGCCAACACTTGTCTGACAGTGGAAGAAAAAAAAGAAAAGAAATTAAGAAAAAAGAAAAGAGTACCCTGAACATGTCCTTTCTAAGAGGATTCAAACAGCGAACTTCTGAAATCCACTGGCATGAAGAAGGCAGCTGCACAGAAAGGGTGACTTACTAGAGGGACAACAAAGCAGAGATTTCTTGCTTTCCTGTCTGCCATTCTGAAATTTGTATTTCATCTCTGACCTACGTTTTCATCAAGCAGGCCTAATGTCATAATAATTTCTACAACTATGCTGAACCTACATTGAAAAGGGACTGGAAGAGCTCGGTATTTGCTATCAGAGAGTGATTTGCTATCACTGTCTTCATGCAGAGTCTACACAACCACAGTCAGAAGTCTCTTTCCCAAAGACTCCTTCCTTACATTTATCTGCTGAAATGAATACAGAGGTTCTACACAGAGCACAAAAAATTATCTACAAAAATACAAAGTAATCAGGAGCAACGCCTGACATTTTTTTTACCCCAGAGTTGGGGGTTACTGTCACACATCATCAGGCATCACGCCTTGTACAAGTTTTACCACCCAAGGAGATACTCTATAAAATGCATTTACAACACCTCTAACATTTAACATAGCTGACAGGTAGTCAGAGTTCATCAAGACATCTAGCTCTTTTGATGTTCATGCAAGATTCTATTGATCCCATTAGCAGATCTCAGTCTTAACCCTGCTAAGCTGACGTAGCTGAGAATCTACTTTAAAAAATCACTGCTATTCTTTGCTAACGTGAGCCCAGCAACACCTGTCAGAGCCTGAAACCTGACATGACCTAAAGTATAGACAGGAAAGCCTGCTCGTTTGTTTCATCAACAGGTCTTCCTTCCTGGCACATGAGCAAACTGGTGGGCCCAAACTGGAAACGGGCATTACTATTTCTGTACTGCGTTTTGGGTATTGGTAGAATGCCTGCACAGGACTTGACTTTTCACACAGTCCCAGTGATTTTGGCAATGTATCAAGCCTCCATTCGTTAGTACTGAGATATCCGAAAAATACAGTATTAGAAACCTGAAATTTAAAACTGATCTTTTGGCTAATTTAGTTTGCTCTTCTCAACTTCCAAATTTGATCTCCAGGCTCATGGAAAAATTAAAGCCCTAAACCTGCTGCTGTGCTCAAATTCTTTGCAGATATAAAGTGAAGACAGATTTTAAGCCTCTATCAGGCAAGCTAACACTTCAGGAAAGAAGAGAATCTTAAAATATTATTTTAAAGTAAAGTGACGTAAAGGGACATCCTCAGCTCTGCTACTTTAAGTATAGCTTCAGCTGGCCAGGTTGAACATTCCCCCCTTACTGCAGCCAAAACCCACCCACTGGTTGGGGTATAATTAATTCCCCTGTAAGGTGCACTGGTTTTACACACATCTTCCAAATCAAAACAAAAAGATGAAAAAGCAGATGTTACTACCACAGAAGCTGGCTGATCAAAATGTTTTGAAAGACCAGCCAGTTTCCTGCCTGGCCTGCCACGGCCAGCTGCTCCAGATGACAGCACAGAACCTCAAGAGAGCACCTTGCCTGTTGTGCAGGTTTCCCAGTCCTACATGGGGGTCAGCACAGGTCCTTTGGACCAGCAGTCCTCACAACAATCACTTTTGCCTATCATACTACAAGTACTACTATTAGTTACTTGGCATAGCTCTCGAACTGCTTCCCTTGAAAGCAGAGTTAATAAAAATTACCATAAACACATGTTCGGTTAACAGAACCAAACTCTGACCTCTGCTTTGTGTACTCATCCAACCGTCTGTGGGAACCAGGGCCTCTACTGGAGAGAGCTCTGTTTCTATAAACTACCCTTTGTCTCTGCTGCCTGTTTATGCCAAATACGGTAATATCACTGGTCCACAGGCAGTCACACGTTGGGAACGACCAGTTCCTTCCAAAGATAATCAAGACTGCCACTAGCTCTTGTGCTTCCAGGTACCACAGGAGCATATAGGCACCTTCCAGGCTAAAGTCCAACTACACCGAATACACCAGTGCAATTGCTAAAAAAAGTTTAAACTATCAACTTAGATATTAAGAAAAATACTCTAGCTTTCAGATTCCCAGGCAACTTGCTACCTTTGAAGAATTCCTTCTTTTCAGACTCAGTTAATTTGAGGTTCCCTTCCCTCCACTTACAAAGATGAGTGCAGGCACTTGCTGTCACTTTGAAATAGCTGAGTCTATCTTCTGTGATTACAACATGGGACAACAATATTATGCCAACATATTTTATTAGTCAGTATACACAGTGTGCAATTAGTGACTCACTACAGACAGTCAGAGGGAGGATTTGGCTCCGAGTACTCTTTGTCACTATCCTCCCTGAAATAGCTTAATACAGCAAAATCATGCAATTCATTTCTATCTCTGGTTTTCATGCAACAGAAACACAGGAAAATTTAGCAAAACCAGAACATAAATCAGGTACTCTCTAAAGATCCATGATGAAGATGCCTAGCATCTCCCAAGTGCTGACAAATACATAGTTCTAGTGACATAAAACAGGTAACACACTAGGCTTCCCAAAAGCATCTGCACCACTACACACATGCCTTGCACCAATGTTGGCAAGTCACTCTCACAATATTTGTCCCCAATCTACAAAAAAACCCACAAACATCAATCCAACCACAAGAACCACACTCACACTTAACCTACAAAGGTTTTCATAAGTTCCTTCCATGCTCCACAATGTTGTAATCTGGAAGGCCATCAAGGACCTCAGTGCCCCCAGGTCATGCAACTCAGCTGCTTTTATAAAGGAACACAAAGCACTAGGAGCTGGACCCTTTAGAGCTCTTCCAGCAGAGTAATAGTGGTGCTATGCTTCCTCCCCTCCTCAGTTAGTAAGGATCATCAACATGTAAAGCACATCTTTATGCACATTTCAATTTGACACACAGGACTAAGCTGTCTGGGTCTTAGCTGCTTCCCTGGCCAATCGCTCCTCAAAACAGGGAATCCTATTTCTAGACCAGCTCTTAGGAACTGTACACTTCCACTGCTTAGAATGGAGCTCTCTCAACATCTTGTTACAGTGCTGAATCACAATTTTGAGACCCTTTTTGTTTACTACATTTAAATGAGGTTGAATAGGGTTTCCTAGAGAGCTCAGCAAACCACTTCAAGCCATACAAGAGGTAAACAAGCTGGTTTTGTTAAATTCTCCAGAGTGCCCACTGGGTCTGTCTGAAGCAGATAAAAAACCATCTCCTTTCAGGCACAGTAAGTAGTACTTTTAAATCCCTAAGCACATAGCTCAAGAAGGGGTGATCTGAGAAAATCTAGAGAGATCGTTTGTGAATATGTGTATTCAACAGAAATATCAGAAGTAGCTCTTATATCTTCAGGGCACAGAAGAACTACTATATTCCCCCCTGACATACACATACTCCCCTCATATCAATTCAAAACACTAACCACAGCTGCTAAGGCAAAGGAACACTTCTTCAGATGGAGCAGCTGCTGCCATGTACTGAGCTTAGTAATACACACTCCATTTCAGCAGGGTCTCAAAGAAGCAGAGGAAATTAAAGCACGCAGCAGTCACGTCAAAACCTTTTCCACCCTTTTGAAAATTTCCCACAGGGTGGATACACACAAACACACAAAGCATTGTGAACTTCTCTACCAACAAGGGTCCAACCCGTAAGGGTCCAACGCTTAAGAGAAACAAATGGATTGATCTAACTCTAACAAAGAAGGGCAATGACAAAGATCATTGGTCATTCATCTTTTCCTCAGCTCCTTGTAAGTGCTTATTTTTCTGATTGTGCATACAAAGAGGGAGAAGTGGCACCTGAAACTTACTTATTACAGGAAGCATGCATAATGATCCACGCGCATGCTCACAAAGTTGAGTACCTATGGGTCCAAGAGCAGAGCTGGCCTGCATACCAAACGTGTTCAAAGCGTTTGGGATGCACATTTAACAAGACATCCTATAAAATTCCCTGATCCTTCTCTGCTCGCAAGAGGGCCCAAAAAACAACTCTGCAGCAGGTCTGACAACAGAAAAGTAGATGGCTTTTGAAAGTCATCACGCCCCTCAGAACAGAGTCAAATGCAATTGCTCTGCTTTCCTTTCTCAAAGACCATGTCTGTACTGCTGTCATCTGTTGTGTTTTTTTCTAGATATGTTGGCAGCTCTTGCTCTGCTTATGATTACCTGGTGTAGGCTTTTCGTAACAACATGCCTCATTTTCCCACTGGGATGAGACAGCCCCTGTTATTTTCATAGTCTGTCTAATGTTTGTTACTCTTAAAAAGCAAGTTCTCCATTCCAGTTGTGAATTAAATTGTGATACTGACTCAGCATAGAGACAGATCAGAGATGGGATACAGGGAAATAAGATTACTATTACATCTTTTTGTTATCATATGAGCCCTTAAGGCCCTTCTTCACCTAACCTGTTCTGTTATCTCACTGCTTTAAGTCCCCTTCATCTCAAGGCCAAGATGACAAACTTGACAAGGGAAGTCTGCACACCCTACAAGTGTTGCATAGATTCCAGCTGTTCCCTGCAGCTCTTCTGCCAATCTCGTCCAGAGGACCAGCAAGGACTGGAGAGGGGCCAACTGCTCAGGTCCATATGAAAGGCCCGTACAGGATCTCTCCACACAGCATGGCTGGTTAGGCCCCAAATCCTGCTCGTTCAGCAACTGGCTCAGAGGACGGACTGAAAGGTTCCCTCAAAACCTGCCACAATGCCACATTTTACTCCATTCTAGGCATACCTGTTGCCGGTGCCCTCATTTGCCCCATTACAGACTCAAAAAAAAACAAACAAACCAAAAACAACCCCAAACCAACCAAAAAACTTACCAGAGGCAGAGATCTGCCATGTCCAAGATGACATTACCCAGCTATGGAACAGATTACAGTGCTGACATTTGGAACTGCACTGGCTGCTCATGACTGCTGGAAGCACCCTATTTTCCAAATTCAGGCATCATCCATCAATTCAACAGACATCCATGAACCCTTATGAATTTTCCCAGTTAAAACTTAATTGTGCTGATGAGCAGCCCCTTGAAGGGGGGTGCTTTTTGCTTCGATCCCTTTGATTATCCTTCTCTCATCAGTGCTTCTCCCAGTCTCAAGCTACCGAAAAAAAACAACACAAACCCAACTGCAGCAAAGCACTGACAGGAGAGCCTCACTGTTAACTAAGTGGCCTCTTTTCAAGTTTTAAGTGAGTCAGGGATGCTGAGGCCTCTTTCACCAGGCAACCCCAAGCTTACTTTAGCTGTCAAACACCAGCAGAAGCAGCAGCTGCTCCCTGCCAGCAATTATTGCTCTGCAAAGAAAGCCAGCTGCTTTGGGTACTGCCTCACAACAATACCTGTAAGAGCTTGGGCACACCTCAGCTCAGAAGAGGGTTCCTGCTGAGCAGAAACCACAGGACAGACTGAGCTGTACGGACAGGCATACGTCACTATTTACTATGTCCAGTGTGCCAGACTATGAATCTTTTGACAGCAATAAAGTTTACTCAGCTTTTCTTCCCTACTAAGCATTTCAATAATACAATCTACAGACTATCATTTTTTTCCACAGGCAGCACACAACTGTAATCTAACAAATTGCTTTCCCGTTACACTCAGATTTAATATGGAACAGACAACTTGGAATTTCAAAGTGATGGACCTTTACTAAGCTTGCTACTTCATCACATCAGCTACTACATTCTAAGTAATATTTTCTGCACAGCACCTCTTTTGTAGTGGCTTACATGCAGATTTCTACATTTTGCATGAATCATGAAATCTTTATATTTAGGTATATGCATTTATAAATTTATATTTACATACTTATTTATAGATTTAAAATATCTTTTAATATTCACATATATAGAGAGAATGACTAAAAAAAAACCTAAACTCACTCCAAATCCAAATTTTGGGAATAACCACCACAGTTATTCTCACAGCATTTTGATGAAAAGCAGCTCAGGCAATGCTTGGCAAGCAGCTAGGTTTTAAGCAATTCTCTGAACTTTTCAGCTCTTCAAAAAAATTTGCCTCTAAAGTGTCCCCTATCTTTTTCACAGCAATTAGGTACTGTGTTTCTTTCTTCTTCCACATAAAAAAGCAGGCTCACCTCTGAAGGCATCTGCAATAAACATTATATTTTGGCATTTATGCTGCAGTAGTCAATTATTGTGATGTTTAGATTTACCTTAAGTCTTAAATCCACTCTGAAATGTGAAACTGACTGGATGGGTGACTTTAAGATTTGTTTACAGATGACCATTTCCTCCCAACAGGCTTTGCCAATGGACCTTCTTATCAACTAAAGGAAACAGGAATAATTTTCATGGCCCATCTAGTGATTCTAGGCTGAGATTCCCAGCAGTAGGGTCAGTTGTTACCCAGAGCACAGGAGGGTTTAGCAGTAAGAACACCTTTTTCCCCCTCTCCTCAGAATGTTAAACAAAAACTCTTGTTTGAAATTGGGCTTTGTAAACCAAACGTGCTCTTGTATTTAATTATTTCTACAGGATTTTAATGCTGCTTCTCAATTCTCCAGCCTCACTCCAAGGACATAGGGTTGTAACTGTTGGTATTGTTCTGCCTACAGCAGGCAAATGAATTACAAGTAGAATAATTGAATAATTTTGCTAAAATACCTGGCTCAAGCGCCATTCCTTCCGTTGTGACGATACACAGCAAATCTGCCAGTTCACCCTGGTAAATCGTTGGGTTGTCAGAATGCACTGAGACATTAAACACAGGACCTAGAAAAGAGTAACCACAATTATTACTGACAGGCTTTTCTTCAGTGTCCAAAACCTTTCTTGCATGTGTTTTAAGTATTATTTGCTAGTTTGTGGAGACAGAGCTCTGAAGTAGGGTAAGTAAGCATGTAAGTTTTTGCAAAATAATTACCCATTTTTAGCCATTAATTCCTGCACTAAGACAAAGTACCCAAACTGCCAGACCTGTCACCCAACACAAAGGCTGCTGCCCATGTCTGCCTTCTACTGCCCAGCACAAAAGGAACCGGTCTTCCACTAGTGATTCCTCTAAGAGAATGAGAGTTCAGGTCTTCAGGCTAATCAAGCACTGATCTTTTTGGCTGAGGCTGTCAATAGGAATTCAAGTTAGAGCAAAGCGGTATTTTTGAAACACAAACAATACAAGAAGTACATCTGATAACAATTTGCTGTGGGTTTTCCTTCAGGCTCTGCCACAGATAGCTTCTTCTGTAGAATATGTCTCAAAGCCCAAGGGTACAGTAACTCCTTCAGTTGCAATGTGATGATATTTCTGAAAACCACCACACTGTTATGAAATGCTCAGACACCATGATGACATGTGGTGTTTGACTTCTGAGGTACTTAAGTTAAAAAATAAAACTTCCCCAAATTTTGAAAACATCTAGATCTCTGGTGTCAACAAAACTACAACTCCTCAAATATGCCAATGTTGCTAGTACTCTCTTTCACATAGCATAAACTGAAGAACGTATCAAAATACTCTTAGTGATTTCTCTACTAAACAAGGTAAAGGACAGGAGAAAAGCTGATGCTAATGGTGGCCTCCGGGATGGTTCTGGTGGAAGGGGCCAGGGAACCCAAGAAGGAATTTGGAACTCAGATTAAGTAGTAACCCTTTTAACCCTCCCTGGACTCCATTAGCTGCTGTCATTACCTGGCTCAGCTACCTCTGGGACAGCAGCACCAACAACAAGCATGGGAGGAAAGAAAAGCTGTTAGAAGATCTGCCCTCCTCCACTCTTACATGCTACTAAAGATCAGTGGCAAACAATGCTTTTAATAGAGAACATTTAAGGAAATCATCCAAGACAGCCCACTTGTCCCTTACTCTCCAAATAGATTTCTGTGGGAAGTTATGCTGATAAGTCACCACACTGCACACATTTATCCCATCACTTCCACACTGAGGTTCTGGAAAGAAACTTGAATGTGCCATGAAGCTAAAGCTATCATTTTTGGTGAAGCTGTTCTAGACTACAAGGGCCTGACTTGTTTCGGTCAGCAGAGATTACACAGCATACAAAGAAATGAATTACAATTACAATGCAATAATTAGGTCTGTGGCCTCCAAAATTCCTCCCACAATTTCCACTGGGCACAACATGCTACTCTTTGTTATATCATAAATTTCTTACAGCCATCTTCTCTGCCCCAGCAGCAGTTGTACTTTGTACACACGGGCAGTGTGTAGACATGTAATACCAGAGGTTTGTACCAATTTTGACACTAGAAGTCCTTTCTATTAAAAATTAAGATTGCAAGTTATCCCACCAAGCAAGGATTAAATGGTGGTAGAGATGCTATAGAGGTTACATACGGACTACCAGCCAAGACACCTATATATTTCTGCTGGAGTGTATTTAAGGAAATAAGAGACACAGAAGGTTTTGAAGTTCAGCTGTTCAGGTAAGTGACTTCACAAACGGACTACAGCCCTAATGTAAACACAGCACAATGGGATGCTTTTCTAGGGAAAGGGAGAGATTAATCTGATTGATTCCTCAGCCTCTATCCTAGCTATGTGAATTCATTTCCTGACATTCACACACACACACCCCCCAAGCATATTCCCCTTGCAGCCTATTTGATTATTCATCTTCAGATAAAACAAGACATTTCCCCTCATTTTCTTTGCAGCTGTGCAGACAGAAGTTCAAGATCCTAGGGGACTAAAGGCAGCATGGACCAGGGCACTCCAGCCAACTGTAACCAGAAAAGTCTCAAGCTGTGTGTGAACTGTCACAGCAACAGAAACAAAGAGACTGTCAAAATCTGCCAGGAACATCCCTGCATTCCCAGCACATACCCTCTGCTGCACTGATCAAAGGCAGAACAGCACCATAATAATCCTGGTACTGTCCATAGCTCAGGGTCTATCCTAAATTCCAATGGTGAGGTGACATCATGACAGGACTACGGGACAAGCTCTACTCCAGGAAACAGGCTCTGTCCTGGCTAGATGCTAGCAGTGATTGAGCAAGGGAGATGAACTGCACCATCCCAACTTTGTCAGGCTAAGGATGGGCTGCCTTACCGCTGCCCTGGCAGAGTAAAAGCCAGCAAAGACAGAGGGTACATATAGACAGGACTTTTCAGGCCTTATTTGTTGAAAGGTTGTTACCTGAAAGGTAGGCTGAAAGTCCAGGCATCTACTGCATTCAACAGACACTGGCTTCAAACCCTGGCATGGCAACAAACCGCTAATGCAGAGTGGAGTCCGAGCACTCCTGGCCATTGAATGTCACGAGGGTAAAAGCTAAGCTTGTCTGGTCACTCACCCAGGAAAGGCCATCTATCATGACAATGCAGCACTCCCTAGATACTCTTCAGTTCTGGGTCACCAAGCACATCTCTACTCTGCCTCCCACATAAGGAGTCAAAGCTTCCTGGGCAGCAAGAAGGCTGCTAGGCAGCATCTGCTCTGTCATTTCATGATTGTACTTCGCCGTGGTAAGCCACAAACAGTTATTTCCCTTTGGTTATTTCCCTACTAGGGTACATCTCCTGCAAATTACCATCTGTACCTCCAGGGAGAAATCACTGTCCTGGGTTAGAAGAAGTGGATTTCAACAGAGAGTGGCGAGATGTGTCAGGGATTGTGCTCTTCCCCCTCCACCTGAAGGGGGAAAACAATTATTTTTTTTTAACATTTTAAACCTAAGCAAGCTTCTTTACAGTGAAAGCTTCTTAGCTCAGTCTTGAAAACTGTGTTGTTGCAACCTCCTAGGATGAGCATCTTACTTCTTTGGAAGTATCTCAGGCCTTCTGCCCATATGCCCCATGCCCTGGGCTTCAGGCATGAAAGAACAGAATGAATCATCTTCAAAGATTACTTTTTCTTTCCCTCACTACAAAACCTGAAAAGGCAGGAGGCTGTTTTCAACAGAGACCTGTTAGCCCTCAGCTGGACCACAAAGATCATTTAAAACCCTACCCTCCACCATAAGGTACACGAGCCAGAGCTGAGTACGCTTGAGTCATCACTACACTGCCTGAGAAAGATTCACAGAAACGGGCAACATGGCTCTAATCCCTCATTAAAAGACATCTGCATGCCACCCTTCTCTAAAGAAGTATTCTGGCGACATTCTGGATCCTGTTGGGGTTGGTTTTTTCCCCCATTACCACCACACTGCAGTATTCAAGAAGCCCTGCATCGATCAAGCAGTGCTTGGCACATAAAACCCAAGTGTTTTTCTTCAGTTTTCACCCTCCAAGAAAAAAAAAAGAACAAAACACACAGACACAAAAAAAAAGCCCTCAATCCCAAGATTATAGATGGAGACATGTGCTAACAGGCAACTCCCTGTTGACACTGGTGACACTGACTATCAGGGTCTCTGCATTGCCACTTTCAAGCGCTTGCAGTGTCACAGAAAAGGTTGGAGAGGTGACATGAACTCTCCTTTGATGAGATCTAAGTTCATGCTACATTAACACTGAGAAAAATAGAACTCTATAGATAACAGATAATGTGGCTTTGCTCACCTTGCCATCTGTATTTAACAGTTTGAAATACTGTTATTGGCACCTACTGGTCACTTGGGCGAATAAACAAACCAGAATTTAGTTTCAATTGCAGGGTTGACAGCTCAAGCATGACCTGTAAAGCTTACCAAGAACAAAGTAAAGTTAAGTGTAGGAAAGCTGCTCAGGAGTTTGAAAACTGAGAAATAATTCGATTTTAATAACTTCAGGTTTGAAGATGTTGATTCCCTCAACTAATCTGGAAACTAAAGAGCACAGATTTACAAAACAAACCATCATTCCCAATTTTAAGAGGTAAGCATCAACCTTCTTCTAAATTGCCATCTTCTGTTGAGACCTTTGATTTGAATTAAGCCAAAACCTCTGTTCTTCACTATAGTATGGCCATATGTAAGCTCAGATACAACCCCTAAAAGAAGTTTTCTTCCTTAATAAAGTAATAATTTTATATCAGAAAGCATTTGCAGTCAAGATAGGAATAAAAAGAGTTTCCTGAGCATTTCTTGACTTCTAAATGCTTGAAAAACACTATATAATTTTAAACAAAGTGAAAAAACCCTGAGGTTAGAAGTTTACTAGTAAAAACCTTTCATGGTAGATCTCAATGCTCAAAGTGTTGGTTTTATGCAACCCAGGATCCAAATCCTATAGTGATACAGCTTTCAGCTAAACAGTTTATTGCAAAGTTTTCCACATATATAAGTGAAAGGAAAAAGCTGCACCAAATTTGGTTTACTACTTTGTGTTCAATCACATTCACACTGAACAGGCTGCAGGGTGGAAAGGAGGAGTTTGAGTTAATTTACTTAGCTTAAGGATTTACATATTGGAGAAAGATAAAAAATCCTGAGCCCTATTTACCTGATGTCACCCCATTCTCCCTGCTTTCCTTCCCTGCTCAGTAACCCAAACACCTTAAACCTGCAAGAAAAAGAAAGGGAAAAGGTGGGAGAATAACCAAAAACCAGTTAACAGCTAGATTTACAACAGAAGGGATCCTAATTACCTAGGTGACATTTTGGCCTTTTCTGTACCATTTTAGCCAATACTTGTCTGCAAAAATAAGGTAGAGTCTCCCCACAGACATGAGTTACCTTTATTTTCCAGACAAGTAAAGTAGAGCAGAGAAAGGTCAAGTAACCTGACTGACAACAGAGATCCAGAGCAGGCCATTCCACCCAAGAAATTTGTGCCCAGTCCATTAATCACCATGGAGGCTGCAATCACTGCATGCAGGTTTCCTACTTGCAATCAGCCAGCACCACAGACCACAATGGGGAAAAAAAAACTGATGCAACCCACGAGTTCATCTTCCAAAATATTACTCATATCTGCCCTGGCACCAAATCATTAATTCTTGAACCGAGAATCCCATGACCTGCCTTTCCCAGATGAGTTCCTTCACCCACACTATTCCAGCCCCTTGACCCCTCTTCTGCTGCTTCATGGAGCTGTTCCCTAAGTTTTACCCCAAGCCTCATAATAGCTGTTACTGGAAAAAGCCCCCAGTAGTTTAGTCTGTGGCTTCTACTTCCAGCTACAAATTAATGCACAGAGGCACACAATGACAAAGCATGTTCATGCCCATTAACAGTGGCTGGAAAATACCAGCCTTTCTTGCCAAAGAGTTTCTGCTGTATTGCTCTTCATTCACTTCCATGATTAAGTTTCTTTAAGAATCTTTCTAGTCTCCTTTTTTGAAACTGAGTATCTCTCAGGGTCATTGCAGGGCATCGTTTCATTTTAATTGCAAGTTCAACATCAATACTCAGCTCATATTTCAGCAGCTCTCGGTTTATCTCAGCTTCTTCCAAAGCGAACGATAATACATTACTGTGCAATGAGCTCACAGGCAGATGTAATCCAGAGTTGAAAATTTCATCGAGTCACTTCCCTTAAAGTTCTCTCTTATTTTTGCCTCTCCAGAGCTTTCTGCCCTCTGCTGAATGGCACAGGGGGAAGCCAGCTCAGAGCACAGCCAAGCTCCCAATGGTTCTCTCTCATAACACACTTTTCAATACGAGATTAAAAGCTTCCTTTTCCCTGCTTTCCTCAAGGGAAAAGAAAATAAGTCACTTCTGTGGAAATCCTTGTGAGTCTATAGCAGGCAAAGACCAGGTTCATGGTAAAAGGGGTAGAAAATTAAAGGATGAATGCCAAAAGAATTTATGATGCCAGGATAAACCAGGTGGATTTCAGAGAGACCAGGTACCTCAGCATTAAAAAAACAGCCGCAGGACAGCTGGAGCCATTTGAACCAGATACTGGTACACAGAGCTACATCAGGTTAAGCACTCAGATCTGAATCAAGTTCCCAGCTATTTGACTCCCACCTTTGCTGGCCAGCTTGGCTAAGGCTGCAGGCAAAGAGGAGCATGAAGAAAAGATGCCCCTCTCACCCGCTGCCCAGCCCTTGCAGTGCAAAGGCATTGCCACTGGAGCAACACCTCCAGGTTACCAGAAGACAAGCAAGAGATTTCAGACTGGGTGGATAGGATCACAAGTCTTACACTGGCTTCAGAAGGAGAAGAGCAAGGAACAGAAGTCAGGTGTGTTCCAGGCTGAAAGAAAGGCTGTATACACGTACATCATCCAATAGCTCAGGAGGCAAGAGCATGCATTTGAGTTTCAGCAGAAATGATGCAATGAAATTAAGAGAAAATTTCAAGACAAGCACTGGCAGCTGCTCCTCCCTCACATTTCTGGGCAAAACTTGAAAAAGATGGCAAAATTCTGTTCTACTCTGGGAAAACCAAAAAGAAGCACTGAAAAATACTGAAGTCTTCATATGGGACAGCTTTTCCTTGCCCCCCAAGTAAGTTTAGTTTGCTTTACAGCTACTGGACATGCAACAGGCATTCATTTTATGACATTAGTCTAGTGATCCATGTTATTCATAAGGCCAGGCCAGAGGATTCACAAGATCCTTTCTGGTCTTAAAATATATCCAGCAGAGAACAATCCACCATTGATTGAGTATTTGAGAATTAATGACCTATACTAGGCTTCTCACCATCATCCCCACCCCCAACTTCGAGTTTATATAATTCAGTGGACAAAATCGACATTACATTTTTTAGTTCAGGAAGTTTCAAACAAATGTCTTTACATTAACATTTCAACTTGTTAACCAAATGGAATAAATACATCCCTCTGCAACAGCAAGTGGAGAAAGAAGAGAGGAGGTCCCTGCTTGCGGCCAGCAAGTTCTGCCTTGAATGGAAAGAATCTGAGCAAGACATTTTCCACAGATGTTCATGGAAAAACATTTCAGAGCACTGCCGCATTTCAAGCCTATTGTGGCAGGAAACACTGAAGTTTCATGTGCACAGTCCCCAGCTCATATATAAAAAGCTTACAGGCCTCCTGCCGTTCAGACAGATCACATTGCACAATGCGTATGCACACTAAAAACCCTTCCTTGAAACACCATTCAACTCGGAGAGATCTGGGAAGGAATCAAACTGGAGAGAAGGATTTCCAATCTTAGGCAAGTCTCCCCGCCTCCTATCAAAGGGGAATCAATAAAAATCAATAAAAACAACTGAGACAGAAATTCCTCCTACCACTAAAAGCTTAATGTAAAAACCTTTAAGGGCTTCCTTCTGCTGAAAATGCTCCCCTCCCCACTTCATCCCTTATGGTGCAAGCTGAAAAATGCTGCTAAAGTCCAAACCTTCAAAGTAGGGAGGAGATTGGAATACCTTCTATTTTTTGAATTTGTACTGCCTTATTATAACCCCTCCAGCAGTCGCAATTAAAATGTCTGTTACACTTTGAGAACGCTTTGAGAAGTCAGTACAATTGACTCATTAACAGTTTTCCTATCAGGGACAAACATACTCATAAACTACTCATCACATCCCACTCTCCCTTTAACTCAGGATTTAGCACACTGGTGCTGCCCAGCTTTTACAGTTGGCTGGAGAGCTGCATGCCCCTGCTTTTTCTGACCCTTTGCTGTTAGTATCTTCCCTCTAGTTTCGGGGAGCCTCTCATTCTCCCTAGAAACCACTAGCTACCTCAGCAGTTCTGCTCGTCACCATTCTCATTAGGGAAAATCTGGCAGCAACTTCTTTTTCTGAAGAACAAGTTTGACAGCTGCCTGTACCACAGGATGCAAGACAAGGGCGTGACATCTGAGCTGTGCTTTTATAGCTGCTCCACAACTTTGCCATTGCCTCCATCTCCCTGACTCAGTCACAGTTTGCATCAGACACTACACCTCCACAAAAAGCCCCAAAGCAACACACCCACAAAACGTTTTCTGTCTTCCAAATAATAATTCCACAGTGAGTCCATTTTAACTGTGCTCACCACATGTCCTCATCATGCCCAGAGATGAATGTCTAGCAAGGATATCCAAGGAACAACTGAAGGACACAAAGTTCATCCATCAATTGAAGAAAGGAAGGTATTGCAAGCCAGATTTTACTACATGCCAAGATTATTTTGGGAAATAGCTCTCCCATAAATTGTGCCTGGGATCTCATTTCTCTCTTCATTCTTTAAAAAAGAATGAAAGGCTGACAGGGCTTTAGGACCATCCCTCCCCCTGCTCCAGCCCTGCTACTGGAATTCACACATTCCCAGGGCAGTGCTAAAGGCCGCCTCCCTTTCTTCACTCCATGTGCCAGAAATCCTATCTGGGTGAGGAGGCTGGGAGTAGAGAGCGACAGCAAGAAAGTCAAGACTGTGACATGCACACTTCCCTCCCTTGCATAGCTCACAGGTTTCCCTCTGAACCACGGATATGAATAGCATCCCAAATAGCATCTACCAAACTTTTTACATGGGAGTTCAAAGTGACATAAAGCAAGCGATGTTGGGAGAGTCACCAACTACCACTACTGTGCAGGAAAGCCTCCACATTAGAACTTGGATGGGAAGGGGCTTGGGATAGCTTTCATTCTTGCATCACCCCTTCACAAACACTGCTCTCCCACTGCATCTGACTCAGATATCAAGAGTAATAGGGCTAAAACTATAGCACGCTAAACCATCTTGAGAAGACAACAAAGACAACAGGATGCTACATTTCAAAGCTTCTTATAAAGTGATGTCCTCATTGCAAGGCTGTTCCCCTATGCTCAGTCCTTGTCCTTTTCCCAGTGTGCCTAGTATAAGGAAGTTCAGTTTTTAGAAATTACCTTGTAAAGAACAATTACCTTAGTTATGAATGCAACCAGAAGTCAGGCTGCTCTTCTTTAGTCACAGACACATCATCTAAAAACCCTGCACTCCCACTATTATAAGCAGAATAAATCACAGGAAGAACAAGGGATGTGAGGAGAGACCTTCTCCCAAGTTGTGCTTGTGAACATGAGTGAGGGACTGAAGAAGGTTTGAGATAAATGAGCTAACTAGAGAGCTCCAACATCAGATGCACCTTTGGGCTACACTGAGAGCTCTTCAAAATTGCTCAAGAAGTCACCAGCTCGGTTTACGAAATCATGAGATGAGCCTCTTGGTCATAGATGCACCAGCATTATGACAACTCTCCTGCACTTTCCACTCACACAGCATGATAGGCACTCAGGCTCAACACACATCTCTGATGACCCAAACCAACACTGGCCCACTCTCGCTCCCCCCAGCAAGTTACCATGACAGGCACACTTGTCCAGAAAAACCTCAAGAGGCAGGCTATGTTACAGCTGAAAGGAAGGGTTTCAACAAGGATGTGGGGATAAGAAAGCACTTCTGGGTACTGAAATTCATCCCAATTTGTGGAGTTTTTTAGTCTAGCAATACAGGGTCTTCTAAGGTCTTCCACTGACATGATACACTTGCCGAGGTTGCTGAAATGTTACTGTTGCCTTGAACTGACCATTTTCTGCAATTACACCAACAGGAAGGTGTGCTCATGCAATTTAATACTATGCTAATTGAGTCTGTTTTGGAACAGAAATCCAGCTTATATTAGCATTCTTCCAGAGCAGTCACTACCTAATAGCAATCTAGTGATAGAGCCAGCAAATGTGGCAGCAGTTACTCCATATTGAGAACCAGCTCTGAGCCTGCAGGGCCATAAAAGCTACATTAGTAAATAAAAGTCCAGAGGCTATGATTACAGCCAATTCATTAAACATTTTTCTGTAAACAATCAATATCACAAAGGACACAAGCAGCACCAAAGGAGACAAAGCTCTCAGCCATCACACCATTTGGAGATCCCTTCCATGTTCCAAAGAGTAGGTATTTCCCAGAGACAGGGAAACTACAGGAAGAGCATCAAAGACCTCTCTCCCTTCCTGGCTTTGGCACACAGCTGCTAGATTTTATACCAACCTGACGTCTGGAAGTCTATCTGGATAGGGTTGGATAAACCATTCACTGCTTCACGCCACATGCCACCACCACCTGGAGACCAGGCAGTCACCACACAGCGATACAGGCCAGCATCAGAAATCTGGGTCTGATACATCCTGTAGCGGAACTCATTCTCCTGCACCTTCTCCAGAACCACGCCGTCCACACGAGTCTGGTCCGTCCAATCTTCCAGCCGCACTACTGAATCCTGGTTCAAGGAGATTATGCGAGTGGTTCCATTGGGATTTGACTGATCCGTTAGTGGCTTCTCAGCTGTGATGAGGACAGAATAGCGTGGCGTCTTGATGTTTTTCGAAGACACTTTGCACGTCATCTCAAAGGTGTGGCCTGCTACAAAGAATGGCTTCAATTTCACTGCCTCCACCGTAAGCGTGTAATCTGAAGAGGGAAGGAAATAAGCAGCAAGAGAGGGGGTTAATAAATAGATGCAGATATTTCTGCAGCACCTTCCAATCTAGAAGATTACAAATAAGCAAAGTACTTTTTTTTTTTGAGAGAGACACAAATCCCAGCACATGTATCTAAACACACATGGACATCCCAGAATGTTACTCAACGTTACACACACCAGTACACAGCAGTTTGAGAGAAGATGCAACAATTCAAATGAACACCAAACACTGAATAAATAATGCAATACAGAGGCCATAGCATGATAGGACCTCCAGGACTTTCTATATTCAAGACTAAAGGTATTAGTCAGATAAGACTCAGAGTCACAGTTTTACATTGGATTTGGAAGAGCACTGTCAGAGACACTGCTAAAGTCCTCACTCCTAGTGACAAAAGCTACCACTAGCTGAATTGGCAGCACTTAGTGTAGCTTCTTTCTTTTCCCTTGAAAATCCACCCTAACAGCAATCCAGACACATTCAGCTGAACTCCCAAGATCAGCTGAAATTACATGACAAAAAAATTCGTGGCAACACAAGAAGTCTACATCCCCAGCACCCTCCCTACACACCCCTCTGTGTTGAAAGAGTTTGGTACGCCTCTGCCTCCAATGTGTGTTCTTTTCCCTTGCTTCTCATGCCTTCACCTGACTACAAGCCTACCAGAAGCCTTGATGTTTCCCAACAGCCCATTTAGCATCAAGAATGCCAGCAACACTTACTGCTCAGTTTCCTTTTGTTTCTTCAGCATCCTTCAAGTCTGCTGGCTCCTCAATCCCAAGAATCCCTTAATTATGGGGTTTGGGAAAATTATACATCTAGGAGTACAGCCCCAAGACACAAAAAATACAAGCTCACAATAAGAAATTGAGAAAATGAGGAGCGACTGAAATCAGAACCAGATAAAAGGAAAGGGAGTTGATAGTTTCCTGGCACTGCAATGCAGAGACATCCCATACACTCAGGTTCTTCCTCAGGATAGGGTGCTGGGGCAGAACACACAGCTTACAGCTACTTCCCAAAGCAGCAGTATTACGAGAATTCAGCGAGTCCAACTTGCTGGACGGACTTCGCTGCAGCATGTTCTCACTTCCCTCCCTTACAAAAAAAAATGGGTGTAGACACATTAAAAAAAAACCAAAACCACACAAACAAACCACCAGCACACAAATCACCTTTATGCAAGGTGAAACTTCTCAGGAAAAGGGAAAGAAGCAATGGTAAGATTGCTACACGTTCCCCGAAACTGAACTAAATGCAGTATTATTTATGCCCTCCCCACAAGAGCAACAAGATACTTGTCAAGATTACATTTTGCAGTGTTTTGCCTTCGAGCAGCAGTTTTCACAATGAGTAAACACAGCCCACAAGATGAGAAACCCGGTATGACAACTTTAAATCAGTACTGTATAAAGCAGATCACAGTACAGAGCTATATAAAGAAACAGCAGGAGCACAGAAGGCTGAGCTGCTTCTAGTGGTCTAGCTGAGCACAGAATTACTTGATGCTCCAACACCAACCCCCCCAACACTTCCACCCGCTAAGCAAGTGGGAATAAGAGAGTTGCACATTTAGGCACTCAGGGTACAATCACAATTGAAGGTGCACACGCAGAGTCATTCTCTGCTCCCTTCTGCGGGAACTCATCGTGCATCTGATTCTAGACTTCAAATCCATTTCTTCCTCATTCTGTGTTCATGAGATTCTGATATCACCCTCTTCGTAAGCTTGCAGCATTTAGGAGGCCAGCACAGATCAGTTTGCCACGTATTTCAGGAATCTAGTAAATAAACATATTTTTGCCCCAAAAGCAGAAGCACAAACAGCCAGCTGTACTTCTCTGTCACATTTTGCTGCTTTCTAGGCCTCATGAGGAAGCTCTGGGCAAAAATCCCTCCTGATTCAAATATTCTTTGTGCTGTTGATCTTCACAAAAAAATCTTACATTTGGTGTCTCATACATGTACTTAAGACAAATACCTTCACATGATCAGAGCAGCTACAGATCTAGAGAGAAAACTCTCCCTACTATGTGGACTCCAAATGCTCAACTATTCCCGGAGCCACAGGTCAGGTAGCAGTACCCAGCAGAGTGTCTTGTCCCCACTAAGAACAGAGCGAACTTTGTTCCTAGACATCCTTTCTTGATTTTCCATTTAAGGGCAACAGAAAATGCTGCTTTTACCAATTATTTTTGCTGACAAAAAGGAGAAAGGAGTGGTGGTAGCATGGGACAGCAGCAGAAACAGCATCTGTAGAGTGTGTGGAAGAGAATATCTAAGGTCCAGAGATGTAGCTGGAGAATACTGGTGGAATTCAAAAGGGTTAGAAATTAGGATGCTGAACAGAGAAAAGGGAGACATATTCTTATGAACAGGTGCTGAATGTTTCTTGATGCAAGAAAGTCATAAACAATCACAGGAACGTTTCTGAATAAGCAATAATATTAGAGATTCACGTATCTAGTACCGTAAAACAAACAAAAAGAGCCCCATAGCCAATCAACTGGAAACAACTGGATCACCATTCTTAACAGAATAGTTCTGTGCCAAAATTGTCGTCCTCCAGTACCAGCAGACGAAATGTAATTAGCACTCCATCACTCCCACCTAGAAAAGCACGTAGTTGTCCCTGAGTGTAATAATGCACATTATGGGAAAAAGGAGAAACTAAAGATTTGGCACCTAGATTAAAAATAACAAGTAATCTGCAAGAAAAGTTAAGTGGGAAAGTTTCTTCATGTTTCCTGTTAACAAACTAATCATCAGATCTTATAGTCTAAGATGGGCCAGAGAAGTCAAAGTACATCTTCTTCCAAGAAGCGCATCCTAAAATCTTATTTCTAATCTTCCAAGAATTGCCAAGGTGGTGATGTCTGTGTCTGGAGCACTACCCTCCACACTTGCCCCTCCAAACATGCACACACTCGCAATTCCATGCAGGGACTCACCTCCTCCTTGTAAAGCATGAAATGAAGAGCATGATAAAACACACCCTGGTCAGTCAAATACAGGAGACTGCAGTCAGCGGAGTTTATGTTGGAAAGCAGTAGGGGGAAGAGATCCTAAGTAAACCATACCCAAAGCTTATAACCAGCTTGGGCGCTACTCCAAGACAGAGGGCTAGCAGCAGAAGAAATCCTAGCCAAATGATTCAGATAAAATTTGAGTAATAAACCATACTTTGGAGCCTGGCAGCGCATACCTCTGCGTTCCATCACCGGCCACTCCAAGTGGCTAAGCCACACAATAATTTTCTTGATCTCTACCACAAAGTGCATGCTCAGATTTAAGAGTATATCCTGGGTAGTGACCGCAAAGAGTTTTCTCATAATCTAAGCCAGTCAAATTGCTAGAGAAGCCTAACAGCCACAAGAGCAAGGAGACTTCAGGAAACAGCAAACCCCTTCCCTGCACTCCACTGACTCAGGCTGGAAAAGCAGCACAATGGCCACAGCTAACAGTAACCTCCGAGCCTAACGTTAGCAGCCTCAAGTAACACCATCTCAGTATTCATAAAGGCTTCTTCATCCCCCAGTGCACTACCTAAATTGCAACTACAGGGAATGCAACAGACATTAAGGTAATGCCAGCTTTACCTTTGTAGGAGAAGGAGACTATACAACACCCTGAGGTGCAATTGTAGCCCCAGCAGCAGCTCCAATACCAAAAGCTCTGAAAAGACAGCAGGCACATGAAGGTCCCCACCGCAGCCTCATACATGTATATACAACGCAACGGCTCTCCCCACTGCACACACACAACCAGACCACCACCAACCAGCCTGCTCCCCTGCCAAGCAAAGAGCACAAACACTTTACCCTCACACAGCCATGGGCATGAGGATCTCAGCCACCCTAACTGGGGCTTATACACCTAACTTAATGCACTTTCTGGTTCCTACACCCAAACCAGCTCGTACACCTGGCAGCTTGGTGCCATGGGTATGGGAATTTCTTTGCTCAGAAGGAACTGTCTGTCTGTACTATGCAGTGTCTATTGTACATCATCAACAGTAAGGATGAGTGGGTGGCAGAAATATCACCTGTTCTCTACTTTCAGGACTTCTCAGAAAGATTAAGATGCCCTTGCTCCCAATTAAATGTGAAGGGAGGGCCTGGGTAAGCATTTAGGACAAGAAACATTATGTTAAATACAATTCTTTTGTCAATTAAAGTCAGAAATATTAACAAAACCCCAAATAATAGTACTTTTGGGATTTGGAATTTCAATTAAAAGAGAACATTCTCCTTCACAAAGAATTCCACGTAGATCCAAAGTTGACAACACTGGTTGAAGAAACAAGCACCAATTCTGCATTCCACTGCAAACAGCAACTGTGTTTTAAATATAGGCACAGTACTCACACTTGAACAAATAAAATTATCTTTTAAACTAACTTTTTTCTAGGATGAAAGTATCTACAGAGCCAGGCAAAAAGAGATTTCCTCCCTTCCTTTACCCCTGTTTTACTGATCAGAATGTATACTCTAAATAGGCAAAAAAATAACAATCTAATTGATGCTCTTAACTTTTGAGGTGAGATAAAGATGCTTTGTTTGTCACCCTGGCAGAGGAGAGGGTAGAAGAAGGAGAGGAAGAAACAAATCAGGCAGACTGTGTTAAAAATACTGGTGATCTATGAGAGCCATTGGCTGCATCTGCAAAGCTGAGTAAGCAGAAAGACGAGTGAGCATTACTGGTCCCAACAGAACAAAATAGGAAAAGAAGATAAGAAACCTTAAGTTAAAATGAGCAAACATACAACTTAATATACAACACACACAAAAAGGACTTTGACATCTTCAGATGATGTTTATAGTTCAAGCAAAGGCTTCCTTATCCTGAACACCCCTCTGTGCACACTGACCCAGACACAACATAAAACCATTTCTCCTTTGCAAAGAACTCAGAACAACCTTTTCCAAAGAGAGATTTCTCTGAACTCCTCCCCAAAACACTGCTCTAAAGTTAACACAGGCGATGCAAGTAATGAAAGAGTTGGAAGAAAAGCCTCTGTGTAGGCACGAGCTATCCCAAGGAAGAGGCAAATTCCTGTTCTCTCCTTAGGCAAACACGTGGGAGCCTGGCTGCTTGCTTTTATAAGCACTGGGAGCAGTTAGGGACTCAAATCACCAGAGATACTTGTCAAAACAACAGTCAGAGCAGAGGCAGCAGCAGATTAACTCCTTCATAGTTGCTGGCTACAGCACTGGGCTCACAGCCGAGTCTGAAGCTCACATGAATAGGATATGGCAGGGGACAAGGCACGGAGAGAAGGGCAGCTGGGGCTAAACTGCTGAAAGAGTGGGGCGCGTGAGGGGCAGAAGGGGAAGTCAAACCTATATATGCCCCCCCCGCCCCTTTATATTCACATAACATGCTTTTTCAGGAGGAGAAGGTGTTTGTAGGAGAGCTCACTTTCACATCATAAATCCCCCAACTCCAAGTTTTGCCAACAAAACATGCTCTTCAGCGTAGGGACTATAACATTTACATTTGTGTTGCAAAATTAGCAGAGTTTTTGGAATAAAACCAGAAACAAGGGAATGTTCACACCTGTCATGGTTTGTTTTCCCTCAGAAATGTCAACACAGGCTGAGACTTTTCAACTCCAGCTGGTCTCTCTAGCTGCTCCGAAGGCAATGATCCATTACGCGTGCATGCACACACACACACTCCTGTTGTAGCATAACAGCTGAACTAATTGTGACCAGCATCCAACATTAATGAGAGATCTTATTCCTGCTGGAGAAGCCAACTTCAGTGAAAAAGATGACCTTTTCATGGACCATGCTTAATCTGGGGATGGAGCAAGCAGCCCACCATTTCTCTCTCCACTGAAGCAGAATCACAGCAGAAGTTCCCCAATTCAATGTTTAGGGATTATCCCTAAACAGCTTTAAACTGATTTCAAACTATTTGTCTCTGAAATACAGTTCTCTGCCTGTGATTGCCTGAGCTAGACTGTTAAACAAATCTATCAGGATAAATGTTGCTTTGCTAAGCGCAGATTTTTGCCAAAGATGTTATATCCTAGGTTATCCTATTCCTTCTGTTCCTATCTAACAGACCCTCCTACATGACATCCAGGATACATACACCCATTTTAAACTCACATTAAGCGATGTGGGTAACTGTGTTTAGCTTCTAAGAAATGCTCCCAGAGTCAGTTTAAATACTGACTAGAGCTAGTTCACTTCTGCTTAAAAAGGTCCAAATCAAAGCAAATCACTGAATGACTTTGTTCTGCCACCTGCTTATTTTTTGATACTCTGGTACTACTATGCCCACAGACTTCCTCAGAAGTGCCTTCAAAACATGGGCTTGCAGGAGAGAGAAAAAACAACTCTCAAACTGGCAGACAGAGAAGACTTAAAGTGAGCAACATTCCTCTTTCCACCTCAAGACAACCTGATTGCTAGCAGCAAGATGCATCCTAGAGAGACCAAAATACTCAGACTCGTGAAAGGGAGCAATGACCCCAGCATCACTGGTGGATGCCACCCCTGCCACAATAACAGCTCAGCTCCTGGAAGCCTCAGCCATTTGATTGGCATATCTCTGCCTCGCACTTCCACTCCAAACTGTTGCATAAAACTGGTGAGTGTTGTTAAGTAGTTACTTCCCTCCACAAATAAGAGATCTTTACACAAGGTAACAGTGGTTTTTCCCTCTTCATAAGACAGAATCCCATTTCCAAAGCCCATTAGCAGGCCTTCTGGCAGACGGTCCTACTCAAGAGAAAACTATCTCAGCTACCCAGGTCTTTCAGTGAACAGGTGCAAGATTCCTACCTTGTGTAGCCCAGAAAATGCTGACAGATGCAGAAGTGACATCTTTGCTCTTTATCCAGCTGTTGTTGCGGTGCCTACTCCATGCAGAGATGACACAGAAATAATCCCCTCTGTCACTTTCTGAAGTCCACTGGATTCGTAAACTGAAGGTGTCCGCAGCCTTTTTAGAGAAGATTATTTCCCCGTTCTGAGTCCGCTCTCTGCTCCTGTCCCCAAGCAGCAGAGTCCAGTCTGCATCCATAGTGGCCAGGAGTTCCTCTGCCACCACATCGTCACTGCGCAGGCGCTTCCTGTAGTACCAGGAAACTGTGAAGCGGATATTAGCTTCGGTGTCCTGTGCGTTTGTGATCCTGCAGTTGAGCTCTGTGGGGTCATCTGAAAACTTGGGTGTTTTAGAGGCATTCAGATACACCTCATAGTCTGGCTCTGCAGGGGAAGTAAACCCAGAAGAAAGAGGTTAGAAGCTACAAGCAGAAGGGAGAAAGTGCCAGAGCTTATTCAGAGATACTGTTAACTTCTAACACCTATTCTGTGAAAGCACCTGAACTAGAAGCCAAGTGCCAGAATATGCATTTTTCTTACAAGACCTGAGGACTGGGAACTTGGACTCCAGCTCTCAGTCTTGCACCAGTCTGACACAAGTACCCCTACGCCTGCATTCCCAAGCAAGACCTTTCGTTTCATATGTTTATTCAGACCACTCCAGAAAAATCAGGACTAACGGATCTTGTCCAGCAAAATCACTACCTTCTTTAAGCCTGTCCCCAAGAACCCACCACGTGGGTTCAGTTTCAGCCCTGCCAGTCACCTTTTGCACTTGTTCAAATGCCTGGGGGAGCCTGCAGTAACAGGAGACTGGTTATTCTCTAGCTTTGGACTTTGGACTGACCACAGACATCCCATTTCCCTAATTTCTCTCCAGGATAAGAGGACAAATTTCCTATTCTGAAATGCCTGCTTTTCCACACTTAACCATCCCATGTCTCTACAATACATTTTAAAAATGTTAAAAAGCAACCCAAAAAAACAAACACCTCATTCACCCGCACACCAAAACCAGGGGGCATGGGTACCACCATTGCACTCTGACCACACAGAGCACCAATAGCGGTGCACAGCAAATTTCAGTGGGCAGCACAATAAATACTAAGTTAAATACTAGGTTAAAAGTCAAAGATGTGTAGATCAGAAGAGCTTCACGGTCTGAGTAAGTGAAGTACATGCTGTACAGATATGAGGCTGGAATACCTGAAATTCATGGGTTAAGAATGGGGCTGTTGTATTTAAATCTGAAATAGCTGGCTGTCCAAAGCCTAAAAGCGATAAGACAGTGGCATGGCTATTTTCTCTCAGACTACAGAGATAGTAAAGAAAAAAGATTACAGCAAGAACTTCACACCACAGAGGAAATACATATTTATTTACTAGTGTTATAGTATTTTTCTGTCTTGCTGTCTACTATAATTCAGTAAAAAGACTAGCTTTCCAACTGTTTGGCCAATACTCATCATATGGCTTTTACATTGTAAGTGTATTCAGCGCTCTATATTTATTTCTTGCTTTGTGTTTTATTTGGCATTTTGCCCTCCTAGAAACAATTAACCGAAGCTATAATTGGGACAGAGAAGGCAATCCAAGGCTAAAACTTAGGCTTAGCTCACCAGTGAGCCATGATAATAAAGCATCTTAATAGAACTGCTGCACAAACTGTGTGCACATGCACTTTTGGATTTCAGATGCAAAGGATAAAAACAATTGTATTAAGCAAGCTGGCTGCTGCGATGTCAGCTTGCAGAAAAGATCTCTCACCATTAAGTGTTATGCATGCAGTGTCCTTGAATCTAGCAAGAACAAGGGCAGGGCATGAATACACTCCAGACACTAGAGTATCTAGTGATACTGACAGTAAATTTGTGCAGTGTAAGGTAACACACAAGCATAAAAGTACCCTTTACATATGTTCACTGGTAGTAGGAATTCTAGACTTAAGTGCAGATTTCTGCACATTTTCAGTGTAAGCCAAAATAAAAAGCAAATGCACAGAATTCCTCTGCTGCAACCAAGGCATAGGTTATTAGTAGTGAGCAAAACCCACTTTTGGTGTTAAGTCCTCATAGAACCTACAGCTACGCTCCTCTTCCTGTCTCATTCACAAAAGACTAGTCTTTTCCAGGGCCTCATGATGTATCACTCAGTCTGCGATTTTCTTATCGTTCTCCTCACCTCCCCTTCCCCCCTAAAAAAGAAGGCATTCAAGACCAATTAATATTTTCACAGCAACAAAGACTATGAAAGCAGAAACTCTTCTCTAGACAAGAATATAAGAAGGAAAAAGCTGTAGCAAACTTGAGTTCTTAGATAATCACTTCAGGTTTGCTCTATTTGCGGGCAGGGAGAGGACCGCTAAGAAGAGTTTTGGCTTTGACAGCACCACTCCAGATAGGAGCTTCACCCTGACAGACACTTAAACAGAGGATTTAGAAAGAATAAAAGGCTGGCTGGATAAACCTCATTCCTCCACTCTGTCAGCTGTCAAAGAACAGCCTCACTGACAGTTCAATGACTTAATACTCCAGCAGCTCTTAACTTCCATTAAGGAGGAGGAGTTGGTAAATTCTGGATGCAGCTGAAAACCTCAGATGCTGAAAATTTATTCTACTTTCCCTTGCCCTAGCAACCAAGCACCTGCTAAAGAGCATATTTTATTCTCTCCTGTTCCCAAATAATGCCAAATCAGAATGGAAAGAGTAAGGAAGAGTCCTACAGGTACAGGCACTATGAGAGAATACATGAGAATGCAGCGCACCTGCACACGCGTGAGTATTTGTGGGGGAAGAGGGGAACACTCACAAATTGAATGTACAGTTTGAATGTCTGAAAGAGGACAGGAAATTAAGACATTCATCACTTGTGCACTTCTAGCACAGATTACAAGTATACTTGGATACAGCCAGGGCTCAACTGCTCTGTACGATGCTAAAATGCAAAATCTAAAGTCATGGTCACTGGGATTTGGCCTCATGACACAGCTATTTATTTCTGAAAAACAGGCTTCAGAGCGGGCTCTCTATATGCTGTCCTCATTCAGTAATTTTGTGTTGGAGGAGCTCTGCCCTTATAGCTGGACAGTACCACCAATTTCTGATAACAATAGGCTCTGAACGTGTACATTGAGGGGGTTTAGGCCTGGATACTTGCATCCAGCCAAAGCTGGGAACAAACACCAAGTACTACAGCTCAACCAGTTCTCCCCCAGCCTCGCATCTAGGTTCATTCATGCTTCCAACACAACCAATACTTTGCAAATTTTAGCAGGTGCACATACCTTACCTACAGCATCCTTCAACACCATCATGAGTTTCATTGCTTCTAAACTGAAGCTATTCTCTCCAAGATTAAACTAGGGGACAGGATGGGTAGGCTGACATATCTAGACCTACCCTTAAAATGACAGGCTTTTTAGAAGTTTTGCTGGAGTTTAATTTTCAGTATTTCTCCCAAGTAACTTTACTTCTAGGGATATTTGCATAAAGAGAGATCTCCAAAGCTTAAGAGTTTAGCTGGGATAATGCAAAGCAAAAGAAAGCAAAAGCCTTACAATCTGCAGCATACATGACACAGTGGATCTCCAAAACAGATTTGTCTTGGGAAAGAGGGGTAAGGAAGGATACTGTCAGCCTGCTCTTGTAGACCAGGTAGATCAGATAAGCCTGTTGAATCTTTTCCTACAGCTTCTGTTCCTCATTCAGTCAACAAGTCTTAAATGAACAACTGTTAAAACCCAGCTGTCTCCAACCAGCTCCTTGCAAAATAACGTGGACATTGATGGCATTAGAGCTGTAAGAAGGGAAAATCAACAAGAAAAACTGGGGGATAAAGGAAGGAGAGAATAAAGAGATCATAAACTTTCTGTTTAAGTAGATTTTTTTCTCCCACTGGTGAATTAAAAGAACTTGCTGCAGAAATGCTGCAGCAACGTATGGAAGCCATAACTTCAAGTGCATAAATAATCCTTTGCTTGTCCAAAAGGCTAAAAATCCACTCATCTCTAGGACTGAATGATTAAAACTGCACCACACTGAGTGGGATGTTAAATAGTGCAGGAAAATCTGCTTTAGTGCCCACTATGCTAATCAACACTGCTAGCATTGTTAGCCACAAGCTAGGTCTTTCTCAGTCACACTATTCAATAGCTATGTGACATGGTCTATGTAAAATGGACTTGTGTGCTGAGGGAGGAGAATAAAGGACTATAAAAGTCATGTTTCATTCTAAATCCATCATTAGGATGTGGTGTCCCTAGTGATTAAAAAAAAACAAAACAAAAAGCCAACAGCTCTGAAAGCTATTAGAGTTCATTATGAAGTTTCCATTATAAATAATTTTTTATGGTATATGACTCACAAAAATCAGGGGAAGCATCTGATATCACTGTGTTCAGAGCTCAGAGAGAATGCCTGTTGCTGGATCAGAGTCCTGCTAATGGTACAAGGGAGGTGAAAGGGGACAACATGACAACAGGGGCAGCTTCAGCCCCTGGAAAACAAGGCAGGCTTTTAAGTTCTATTTCCCAATCGCAGACTGTTCACTAACACCAGAAAGCAGAGCACATGGGAGGGACATGCAGTAAGAGATTCTAAAACCCTATAATGTACAAACTCAAAACCCCACAGGATAGATCAGTATTTTTATACGTGAGAGATACCCTACATATAGATGATAAATGCAAACGAGAGAGAAACTTGCACAGAAGAGATTCTGCAAGGTCCTCTCCCCTTTTCTGATGGTACATTCCCCATGAAGTCTGAAAATGGAATCACTCACCTAATGCTGTCACCACCACACTGACTGGTGCAGATGTCCTCTCCACCACCTTATACCAGCTTCCGTTGTGCAGGGGTACCCAGACAGCTGCTTGGCAGTAGTAGTACCCAGAGTCTTCCACATCCACATCACGCACCAGTAGGCGATAGGAGTTCCTATCTACATGGCTCAGGCTGATAAGAGTTGAATCACTGACAACAGAATCACGGTCCACGCTCAGCAGAACCTGAGCATCTGACAAGGTATCATCAGGTGATGCAGAAAAATACCACATCACCTCCGCCTGAAAAATACCACTCCTGTCTGTTGTGATGTTGCATGTGAGATCCAGGGAGTCTCTTTCAGTCACTGACACGTTGCTTGTTGAGATGACCACATCTAGAGCTTAGAAATGAAGAGACAAAAATTCAAACAAAAAATAAAACTTTTTAAAAAAAATTATTTTTTTAAAGAGCCCCATGAAGTTATCCAGGACTTCACTTTATCTTACAGAAGCTTCTGAAGTAGCTAGTAGCCCTGCCTTCAAATGCCTGCTGGCTGTTGAGCTCCATGATCTATTATAGGGGAAGTACACATTATCAGTCAAGCAAGGGATGCGTGACAAGGCGAGAGGAAGGGAGGGAAAACAGGGTTTTTATAACTCAAAAACAACTAGTCCATGAAAGCTTTGTTCCTATCACAGGCAGCATGTCACCTTTGCACAGCAGGAAAACATGTACAGGATTATCCATTCTCACAGGAGGGTCAAGGTGTTTTGGGACTATCTCTCAGAAGAGAAAGTGTCCACTGAAATCACTGGGAACTACATTAAAACTCAACTTGGTTTCTGCTGAAATGGGTTTGAGCTCCTCTAACAGAACCAATTTAGATAAGAAGCAGCCCCAGCCACATATTGGAGTCCTGACTGACCTCAGGTGTGCTGCAGAAACATGAAATGAAAGCAAACAGAAGGCAACAATAACTCCTTATATTGCTGACTCCTCCACTTACTCCTCTGACCAACACACGTTGGGACTTTAAAGCAATGCCAATTGCCACTTAAAACCCATTTAACAAACTCCTCCAATGGCCAGCGATTTTTAATATACATAACACAAATATATGGTCACAGCCAGCATTCAAGTGGGACCTTCTGCATTCTGTAGGTTACCAGGCTGGCCACAGCTTTGTTAAAAGAAAGCCATGAGATGAAAGTGTCAAGACCAGGAGTAGAAAAGCTGGACTTAGTTACTGATGAGAGGTGAACCAAGGGTGCTCTGTGTGTTGTTTGCAAACCTCAGTGCAAATCATTCACCAAGTTACCTGGCCATGACATGTCAAATCCAAATCTGCAGCACCATTCCCACAGTGGGTAAAGCAGCTGCCCTTAAAATCTCAGTCGAGGACAGTAGACAGGACTGCTACAGAAATGGCTCTTCTCAGCAGATCTATGACCAAGATCATGAGTAAGAACACAGACTCCTACCTTAAACAGGCAGCTATGTCTCTGGTGCAGATTAGTGACTTCTGTGTAAAACCATGTTCTATCACATAATAGGTACCCATCTGTAAAAGCTTTCTAGGATTATTATCAGGAACGAGAGACAACATATAAAGGCCAGAGCCAAACTAAGCAACCACAACTATTGCCAATAAAACCAAGCGATACTTATCTGACCACTCACTACCCAATAGCACAGAGCAGTCAACCTGAACAGAGGGTAGCAAGGCACACCTGAGTGGTAAAGCAAAGTCCACTGCCTGATGAGTATCTCATTGAGATTTCCATCACTGTCTTATCATGGGATTGGAATCAGCAGGAAAGCCTAGTTAATTTAACAGACTAATACTAGAGTACAAAATAAGATTCGTCTGCAAGGTTAAGGGCAGCATTTCTCCAAGGAGCACTTCTGTCTTCATGAAACGGTGATGGGCATTAAGAATCTGGCTGTATATGCATACAGGACTCTCTTAAAGAGAGTTTACCCATATGTATTTCTCAATGCTCCTTTTTCAGTTACAGACATGTCTGAAGGCCTCACTTTAGGTTATATACCTCTCATGCAAGGCACTATTAAACAAAAGCAAAAAAAAAAAAGACATCTGAGAACAAAGTTGGGCCCAAAGATGTCATGCTTTTAGGAGATGAAAGTGATGGGCAAGTAGATAGAAGAGCAGCAACAGGAAAAGAATTACAGCCCACAGTTACACAAGTGACCTGTGCATGCCTTTTTTTTATTGGATATGTTAATTCAAATTTTGGTTTTGTTTTGTTGTTGGGTTTTTTTTCATTTTACAAATTCAACCCCACAGTTTACAGCAAGCGAGAATGAGGGAAGTGTAGCAACCAGGCATAGCATTTACAACTCAACTTTATTTTAGAATTCAAGTGCAGAGGTTTCAGATGTCAGCACAAGATGCTCTTCAAGTCCTACTACAGGATGTGCAGGTAAAAATTTCCACAACCTTTTGCTGGAGAATAGCCCATTCCATTTAGCATAACTTTAAAAAAAAGCCTTCATGGCCCTGACAAAGTGCCAGTGCTGCCAGTGACTGAGCTAAAACTGAAGGCAAAAAAAACCCTGAACAAAAAAATCAAATAAAAAACCCACATAAACAAAACCACACACCCAAACCACATTAAAAAATTGCAGTACTACTGGTCTTGGCCATCTTCATCCTGTTTGCAGTCACTGATTAAACCCCACCTACCTAGACCAAACTCTCCAAGTGCAACAAAATAGAGAATTACAGCTCTTAATTAAGCAAACCCTGCCTCAGCAGAGAGCACTGCAAGCTTTACTGTGCAAGAGACACCCTGAAAAAGAGGGGGCAGATGTATCCTGTCAGATTTCACAGGCTAAGTACCACCAAAATACTAAAACTACATCCAAACGAGCTAGCCAAAAAACCCAACAGTTTGGGGCTCTCCCTATAGTGATTAAAGGATTGCAAAAACAAAAAGATAACTCTTACTGTCTGAACACTTTTAAAATATCACCATATTTTCACATTTCTGAGGGACCCCCATTGCCTTTTTTTCCACCTATTGAGTGACAAGATGCTTCCCTCCCGCTTTCCCTCTGCCAACTAGCAGTGGTAATGCTAATGCAATTAAGTGCTTAGTGCATCTACTCCTGAAATCTATATGGGCAGGGAGATCTGGATATCCTCAGCACAGCACTGTATATATTTTTGTCTCCTTAGTCAAGCATGCAATGATGTGTTTAACAGAACTATTACTGTCCTAGATCTCTGTCAAAACAATGGAGCAATCAGACCAGTGATCCAGTGTCAGTGATAAAAATCACTGGATCATTTGTCCTGTTAAATAATCACTGCCTTCTTCTTTTTCTTGATCTTTCCATGATATTTTAATAAACAGTGTACAGAAAAGCTTCACTTCTGTCATTGATTCACAAGCCACTTTTACAGGGAAGGTGCAGTTGTTTACGCTATGGGACAACCCTATGTTAATGAGAGAGCAGCGGGAAGGTTTGGGGTGCTCAAGGGTTAAATACAATGTTTATTTAAGAAATATGAAAACCAGAAGCAATCTGAAGTGAGCTAAGGATGCAGTAAAATCTAGGTCTAATCATCTAAGAGGTTGCAGTCAATCTTTCCATACCATCATCCCCAGTCTCCCCAAAATAAAAGCTAGAAAAATTAAGCTATGCATTTTCTATTGACTTAGATGTAAACAGGCCAGCTATCCAAACAGCACTGTAGGTTCTTCTGGAACGCATCCTCATTTAGTTTGGCTTACTCAATTTCTGCTCCCAGAGTATCACAGTCTGGACACAGCACTGCTGTAGTTCCAAGCTGTGACCCCAGCCCATCAGTAACACTCACCAGTCCGTTGGATTGCCACGGTTGCTATCTCCACACTCTTCTCCTGAATCTTCTGCCATGAGCTATCTGCCCCTCTCACCCATTCGCTTACGAGACACCTGTAGGCACCCCCATCCACCGACGAGGCCTGGGATACAGATAACCGATATGTGTCATTTGCTCCTGTGTCCAAGCGGATATCTCCATTGCGGTAGCGCTCTTCATAGCCAGGACCCGGGTGGAATTTGCCCTCATGAGTCAAAGATAGGATGTCCCGCCAAGTCGATCCACTTTTTATCTGCCAAGTCACATGCAGGTGAGTGTGCTCTGGTGAGGTGGTAATTGCTGAGCAACGCAACTTGAAAGAGTCACCCTCAGACAGCCTGAGAGACATCGAGGAACGTCCTTTTGAACCACTCACTGATAAGCCATCGGAAATCACTATTAAAAAAAAAAAAAGGACCAAAAGATACAAGCATCATAAAACGGACTCAAGAACACCCACACTGACAGGTTCAGATACGAGGTAGTAAAACTACCACAGAGCAACACCTGGCTAATAATTCCTTCTTCCACACAAATATATTCCAGGAACAAGGAAATCCATTAAAGGAAGTGCTCCATTTTAAACAAACCAAGACAAGCACTCAAATTCATTTATCCTTCCACTCGCTTTAGTTTCTCACCCAAATACCATCATTCTGCCTATTCCCATCCAGAACCATCTTGATTTTCACAGGAGCAAAAGATAAGTCACTTAGACAGTCTCCCAAGTTACTACCGAAGAACCCTAAATGCAAGAGTAAAGCTAGGGCATGACTGCAGTATCAACATGCTAGAGGGGAAAAGGAAGATTACCTCCTTCATACACAAAGATCCCTAAATGACACTATAAATAAGAGAGAGAAGACAGACTACGTTTTTTTACCTGAAGTTTGCCTCTCTGCCCAGAGGCTTAAGGACATTAAACATTTGCAGACATCTTCAGAAAACCTACTGCTTAGTTTTCCCATTTTTATTTACATATTTACTAGACAGAAAAAAGGAAAACGGTGTTTATAGTAAACAGCCTCTCTTCGCTTCTTCACCTCACTTGCCTTTGCTACCATAGCTCCCAATTTTTGATTTTGGCCTTACATGAATTAAACAGGACAAGGAGAAGAAAAAGACAAAAACAGTATCACAATGCTTATAAGCAACAGAAATTCAACATTCTTAATGGTACATCTATAATCAATATTAAAAAAAATAAATTAGAGCACACCTCACTCTTCAGAAATACCTTTCACTTGGACCTCTGCATCATAATTTCCCTGAACGGTGGCGTCAGTGCTGGGCGTGGAGCATTTGTATCTCCCTTGGTCAGTTGGCTGGATGTTTCTAATCACAAGTTCCACAGCATCGTTGCTGCTCCGTCTCAGTTTGATATCCCCGTTGCCCACACGTTTTTGGTACTCCTCAGAGGTGAATGTAGAATCCCAGGTACTCACTATCCGCATGAAGTCAGTCTCCCGGGAGAACTCCCAGTCAAAGTTCTGTTCACTGGGTCCATCGTAGTCACTAACGCTGCAAGGGATCACCACCTCCGTGCCCATGACTCGAATAAGAGGACCTTTGGGCACCCTCACAACACGGCCTCTGCAGAAAGCTAGGCAGGAGAATAGAGAGAGAACACATAGTTAAAGGAATTAACGGGATAGACTTTTACCAAAAAAAAAAAAAATAAAAAGGAAGAAATATAGAACAAGGTTGGCACTTCACTCTGCAGAAAGCTAGGAGCTAGGACTAGTAAGAGCAGTATTTGCCATTAACATTTAATCTCACCGGAGCAAGAGCCCCTAAACGTACCATTTTTAGTGTGGGCAATCTTTGTTTCATTGCTTATTTAGTAACACATTAAGTAATGACATACTGAAAGAGAAAAAATGGTAAGGAGGAAAAAAATAAAAAAAGGAGAGAACTAGCCATAGATCCAGTCGGTAGCAGTTTCTCTAATACAAGCCAAGTGCTATGTAAGACACTTAAACATTAATAAGTGGCTTTCATTACTACAGTGAGGGGATAATGTAATCAGGCATTTTAAGTCTTCTGCTGACATCAGTAGAGGGTTCGAAGTAGGAAACTAACTCCCCCCTAGCTTGAGGGCCATAAGAGTGGTAAGTTGACATTCCCCAAAAATGAGCATAGTCTCTTCTGCCCTGAAGGGTAACGGCTTCTCTAACACAGGTGAGCTTCCTTGCCTTCCTGATTGATTTAAAGGAAGAAGTGATTTCAACAGACACATTTTGCCTGAAAGTATTTCTGCAACCACACCTGTTTCTAACACACATTTCCTCCTTGGTGGAAGTCCCAGAACACGGGAGCATGAGCAGAGCAGGCTCCCTCCAGATCAGGGGAACACACAGTGTTCAGACTGTGTTTTCTGGGACTGGTTCACTAGAAGCATAGAAGAACAACAGCGGATCTCTGCAGAAGGCTGGCAAAGCAGTATGTTATGCTCCAGGCAAAAGTGTGAACCACTTAAGCTAGCCAAAGAACCTGGCAAAGATGCAGGAGACTCTTCTGGTTGATTTGGCTCTGTAGCCCAAAGAATAACCCCAGCAGCTGCACATGGATTTTGGCAGGTTCTTACTTCCCAAAAGAGCAAACTGCTTTGATTCATAGTTCCAACCAGAGAAATATTTTCAGAGGGGTACTACCTAAACTCTGCCTCCAAACATGAAAAGCCTACTGTATCCCACCAGCTCCATATCCACAGCAAGACACTTTAGCAGCCAGGTAGAATAGGAGAAGCCAGAACACTGAAGCACAGATCTTACTAAAACCAAGTAAGTAGCCATAACAACATCTAAAGCAGTTGAACCAAAAGTTTGATCTGAGGTACCACGGGGCAAAGCCAAATTTAAACAAACAACCCCCCAACACACAAAGTCCAGCAGCCCAAAACTGCTCTAATTCACCATCTTTTTTGAGAAAGCTACCAGCTAGCGACATGAACACCAATATATACTTGCTGAGCCTTTCCCCCCTCTCATTCTTGCTGTAGATTAAGATGCCACTTGCCATCACACCAATAGGTATCCAGGTGTGGGGCAAAGAAGTTAGTCTTGTGAAGAGAAACCATCCGCTGGGGAACCTGTTACAAAGTGCAGCTTTCCCCCCCTCCAGAATGGCATGGAGAAGGAAATTGTTCTGGTTTCAGCTAGGAAAGCGTTAATTTTTCTTTCTAGTGATTGTTGTGAAAGGAATGTCAATAATACCTACTGGTTTAGTTCTTGCTAGGCGATGTTTATACTTTTCAATATACTTTTCAGATTCCCACAGGAGGTGAGAAGGAGCATAGACAGAAGGAATGGCCAACAAAATACTCCGTACCATACACGTTATGCTTCCTATATGAATGGGGGTTGGTCAGGGGTGGGGTGTGGAAATAAGCAATCACTGCTCAGGAAGGTACCAATTCACTGAGTGGTGGGAATTACTTGTGTCATTGCTGTTATTGTTATTTTGCTTTTCTGTTACTGTTCTATTAAACTGTCTATCTCAACCTGTGATGTATTTTCCCCTCCTTTTCTCCCTCCCCTCCCTGCCCTTCCTAGGGGAAGGGGAAGAACTTCGTGAGCGGCTGCATGGTCCTAGCTGCCAGCTGGGGTTAAACCATGACAGATGTGTTAAAGAATCAAGATTTCAGTGGACATTTAAAAATTATGCAAGCAACTATACACACTGAGCGCAACTACAAGAGAAAAGCGTATTTTTATCCCCAGTTACAGTTCAGCAAACAGCGGAACCGATGACAGTGCCTTTACCTCCTCAGTTCATAACTCCCAGTATTCTCTGCTTTGCAGGCTGTTCACGTGCACAGGCTCAGTCATAATAGTCTGATTTCCTCATCGCTGTGACCTTCTGTATTCAACAGTGGTACTTATTAAACTTATTTGTAATGCAGACTGGGGTTAATCCCTTACCCCTTTTTATCCTTCCCAGAAGATGTTTATTATGTACCTGACCAAGTGACTGACTAGTCCTAATAAGGAAGCTGGACTTCTCTGTGCCATTCACACGGGAATAGAGAGAAAAACCTCCACTGTCAATGTATTGTTCCACAACAAGATGTTTTTAAGCATCTCTCTCCAAACACAAGCACCATATAGTGAAATCATTGATACAGAAAAGATAACCAACAGAAAATAAGGCAAGCTGCAGGGGTCCAATATATTTCCTCAGTAGGTCTTAAGTTGCAGCCCCATTCAATCCTTCAACTTATCCTCTTTAAGAGAGTGGTAACAGCAGCAGGTAAGCTTTAAAGCAGCACTGCCTGACAGCCAAACCACCTTCCAGCAGGCCGCTGTGAGGAGTCAGCTCAGGATCCTCACTGAAGGCACTCCTCAAACGCCGAGTCTCTCTAGAAAATACTCTCTTGTGACACTAAAACAAGAAGACAACACTGTTCTGCATGTGTCTTCAGCTGTAGACCCACATACCGTGCACTGCACTAATCCAATCTAGAGGTGATAAAGGCATGACTAATGTGGCAAGAGCTGCACATTTGTGTTTGAGATTAGCACCTACAGATCAGTTTCTCTTCTTCCAAGGTCACTTAAGACCCTTTGACACTAAATGAAGGTAGGGGGTGATTAGCACCTTCATAAGAGAAGGGAGGCCAAATGGAAAGATAGGGGCACACAGACTTCAAGAGGTGTGTTGAGAGGTCGTTACCCTATAGCTGTAAAGCGATGACTATGCCCCTCCTCACAGCACGTTCCCACAAGCAATTCCAGTTTAACACAAAGTTGGAAGAAGAGCAGTTGAAACAGGCCACAGGAGAGGAGGAACAGCCTGTAACAGTTATAAGTTTATACTTTACAACCAATAATATTTGTTACTGCTAAGATAAACTAGGATTCTTGTGAGGGGGGAGCACACAGAGGCATCACCACAAGAGAACAGAACTTACTGCAGAGCATCTGCGATGCCCTGCCCACAGGTAAGGAGAAACATGCACAGAGCAGACACTCCAAAGGTGAGCTGCATTTCTAGGTGACCCAGGAGGCTCAGTATCTAGCAAGCTGTGAACTCAGGGTTCTGCCTTTTGTCCTGCAGCAGTCAACAGCAAGAGAGCCCCCAGATTCTAAACAAGGTGCTATGTTCTTTGCTGTGCATTAGGGATTAACATTTCATGTAGCTGTAGCAGAAGGCACAGAGCTGCAGACACCGATCTTGGCAAGAGGAGAGCTCCATTTTACTCTGGCAGATAAATGAGGAGCTTTTACAGATCTTTTATTCTTGCAGCACCCTGTGTTACTCACATACACCCCCTGTATCTTCCCAGAGCAATTCAAGTTCAGCTTTCATTATATGAGAGCTCCAAACTCCGTAAATTTGTTGGAAACATTTATTTTTCATGACACCTAATATATTTTGCTGTTAATATAAGGTGACATGTTCTTAATGAATTCACTCGAATCCCATTTAACTGTAGAAACAGATGGAGCAGGACGGAACAGTGTGTATACACTACTGACAGAAAACAACAGAACTCTGACAATTCAGTATTTTTCAGTATCACTGAGACCACCAAAGATGTGTACTTAGCAGGAACTCAGTAACTGACTCTGTATCATAAACTGTAGCTGGATATTCAAACCTGCCTGAGCACAAGATTAATTGTCTAAATACAAAATTTTATTTTTTCAGAGTTAACAGACCACCAGATAAAATTGCAAGGAACTATTTTCCAAAACAAAATGTAAAGGTGCGTCTGTAAGGAGGCCAGCACACAAACACAAGGGATGGGACTTGTTCCTTGGGCTCATTAGAGAGGTAACAGGACTACCACCCAAAAAGTAGGGCAACCACAGAGCCTTCATGGCTGTTTGTCAAGCATCTGGTTAGAGGATTCTCCCAAGGGAACACATGAAATGCTTCACCAGGAACACTGGCAAAGTGTGGCTCACAGTAGAATAATAAACTGGGGCTTGCATATTAATAATCCAGAGACAAGATATAGCCTAGGCAGTTTTGAGCTAGTGTTTGTTCCCTAGCAATGGTCTATGAAGTACTTAAATTAATTTGTCCCATCACCTAGATGCACAATCTCACTGCTGTCATTAAACGAAATCCTTCCAGAGAGGAGAACAAGGAAAGCAGATGACTGAATAGGTAGGTTGTGAAGGCAATCCAAGCACATTAAATAGCAAGATGTCATTTTTAGGATAACCAAGAGAACAAGGCAGCAAAATTGTACAGGATCTACAGAACAGGTGGTCTGTTTAAATTCTCAACAAGCTATGCAGCTCCTCAAGGAAAGGGCTGGAGATTTCCTCTTGCATTAGGGACAGTGCTATAGATGAGGAAGATCTTTTAGGAGGTTCATTTTCACACAGGTTTTGCATCTATGTATCGCTTATGAAAGAACAAGATGAGAAGTAATCTGTGGAGCTGCCCACAAGGCTGAGATAACCATCACAAAGAACCCACTTCTGCTTCAGCACTCTTACAGAAGGTGCTTCCTCCCGCCTGCGCTAGACAGCTCTATCTAATAAGAAAACATGTTCTCTTAGCAGCCCAGAGAAGGAGGTTGACTCTCTACGCCCGCCAGGCAAAGGAAAATGCAATGTGACATGCAGTAGGAAGCCAATTAAAGCCAAAAAAGTAAGAGCTGAAGAATGAGTAAATTGGCTCAGACTAAGCACTCGAGCCGCTGCATCAGAAAGACTTAGAACACACAGTCCAACTCCTCAACCAAGGCAGTCACGGGAGACACAGCGACAACTTTGCTGATGCCTTTCATCTCCAAAGAGCTTTCCAAACAAAAGGTTGTTTCATTTGCCAACTAAACATTACCACATCTGGGAAGGAAATACGGCAGCCCTTTCAATTCACAACAGTTTATGACAGGAAAAAAATACCACAGCCAACTTTGCAAATGGTGGTAACGATTTTCCTTCCTGAACTCTTCCATTTATTTTCAATCGAGGCACCACTTTACTGCAGCACTGTATAAATGAGGAGGTTGTGCAGGGACAACCCTTCTTATGCCACTCTGGAGAATAAGTGGTGGATTCCCTGCCATTAAAGCTGTGCACTCTGCCTCCTATTTCTAGCAAAATCCCAAATCTCACACTTCCGTACTGCACTGCTTAACTACAGTGTTTGTGATGCATGAAGCCATTTTACAAAAGGGAGGAGAAACATATATTTGATTTTTGCATCTTTTGTGTCCCAAAGAGATGCGTCCACACAAATACTCTTCCTCCGTTTTGAAAGAACTGATCAGGCTCCTGCTGTTGTTTCCCTAGGGAGCAGGCAGGTGAAGGGACAGACAGCACGCCACGCATTCATAGGCTTTTCTCTGGGGAAGGGGAACCAAAGCATATCAGCATGGGATATTTTAATCCTTATCTCCAATCTTCCTGTTTTCCCTTTGCCTCTCCTCCCAGCTCCAATTATCATCAGACAGCTACGCATCAAGAATATCATCTGCAACTATCTGGGAGAGAAAGAACAAGTTACAACAAATATGCCTACAATGTTTGAAAACCTTTAAATACTGGTAATGCAATTTTTTTTTTTAATATATAATACGATTTTCCTGGAAGTGGAACATTTACACAAACAGCATGTTGCTTTGGGATTTCCCCCCCTTTTTAAATGCAATCAACAAATTTTCTACCCTACACTGTATATGTATGAGAGGAAAAGTCAGAGAGATTAAGCAGAAGAAAAGGAATTTCTTTAAATACCGGAAATGCAGCTAACTAGTATTTCTTTACTGGTCTCAAAAAGCAAAGAAAAAAAATCTTAACAAGTGAGATGTCTTACCATTCCTGCTTAACACATGACAGTATCATACTATTCTTTCCATGCAGTAGGGGTTGGGATCTATGCTAAATAAAGTGGTAGCGTCTTGCTACTCTTGCCAAATTACAAAATTTAGATTACCCTAATCAGCAGAAGCAAGCTGCACCTTACAACCACACAGCCCGCACAGGGAGGGAACAAGAGACTCCTTTAAAAGAGACAAAATTTGATTCCTGATGCCAAAGCTGTAATCACCCCAGTAGCCCAGAATCACCTAAAGCACACAGGGCTCCCTCCATAACTTGCAAGGCAACAGTACTGTTAACACCTCCCTGTCTGCAATACTCCCCTACCTACAAAAAAGACTGATAATTTTTTATGGGTTGAAAGATCTGCAGCACATTATCTGAAGATACCAGAGATTGAGAATGAAAAAGTCCATGAGAGAGACATTTACATTGTTCTTTCCCAGGCGGCTAGGATTCTTTTTTTAGATAATGTAGAGCTCTTATCAAAAGGAATTAGCCTGGGTGTAATTGCTTAAAACCCATTATCTCGATCAGGACGAAGAAACGCATACTGCATCTTAAGCGAAGCCTCAGAAATGCTATCAAACTGCAAGGCTGCTGGATTGCTCTAATCTCCACACCATCTGAGATACCTCAGAAAAGCTACACCTCCAGCACTGGGTGAAAAAGCAAGTACCTTCCCAGTTGGACCCAATCTGTATCATGTGGATTAAGATTCACATGAAAGGACTAAAGCAACATGTTTTGCAGCATAGTAATGACCTGCTGTCTTCCCCATTCACCCCCCTCACCCACCACCCCCAAGAAAAGGAATTTCAAATGTACCTAAGCAAACCACAAGGCTTTCACTAGGACACAGTTCTCAGTTATCATAGAACCACTGAATGGTTTGGGTTGGAAGAGACCTTTAAAGATCATGTAGTTCCAACCCCCTGCCATGGTGCAGGACACCTCACTCTAGATCAGGCTGCTCAAAGCTCCAGCCAATCTGACCTTGAACGCTTCCTGTGATGCGGCATCCACTGCTTCTCTGGGCAACCTGTTCCAGTGTTTCACCACCCTCTCATAAAATAGTTTCTTCCTTATGTCCAATCTAAACCTATCCACTTTAAAATTGATTCCCCTTGCCCTGTTGCTACAGGCTTTGGGAAAACAAAAAAAGAAAAAAAAAAAAAAAGACTTTCTCCACCTTTCTTATAAGTCCCATTTAAATATTGAAAGGCCACAATATGGTCTCTCTGGAGCCTTCTCTTTTCCAGGCTGAACAACCCCAACTCCATCAGCCTTTCTCTGTAGGAGAAGTGTTCAGGCCCTCCTCTGGACCTACTCCAACAGATCCACATCCTTCTGTGCTGAGCGCTCCAAAGCTGGACACAGTACTCCAGGTAGGGTCTCATGAGAGCAGAGTAGGGGGGCAGAATCATCTCCCTCAAACCTGCTGGTCATGCTTCTGATGCAGCCCAGGATGCAGTTTGTTTTCTGGGCTGCAAGCGCACATTGCCGGCTCATGTCCACTTTTTCATCCACCAGTACCCCCAGATCTTCTCTTCAGGGCTGCTCTGAATTCATCCCCCAGCCTGTAGTGATACTGGTGACTGCCCCAACCCAGGCATAGGAACTTGCACTTGGTCTTATTGAACCTTACAAGGTTCATATGGGCTCAGTCCTCAAGCCTGTCGGGGTCCCCCTAGCAAATCAACTGCACCACCCAGCTTGGTGTTGCCCACAACCTTGCTAAGGGTGCTCTCGGTCCCACTGTCTATGTCACTAATGAAGATACTGAACAGTGCCAGTCTTAATACAGATCCTTGAGGGACATCACTTTCATCTCCACTTGGAGACCAACTCATTGACTGCAACTCTTTAGATGTAGCCATCCAACCAATTCCTTATCCATTGAATAGCCCATCCATCAAACCCTTATCTCTCCAATTTAGTGACAAGGATGTTGTGTGGGACTTTATTAAAGGCCTTTGAGAAGTCAAGATAGATGACATCAGTTGCTGTTTCCTTATCCACCAATGCAGTCAATCCATCACAGGCCACCAGATTAGTCAAGTGGTTAAGTTAGGCTATGGTACATCTTTCCACTTGCAGGAGTCCTTCTGCATAGCTGCTAGATGGTTGCTGCTTTATATGGCTCATTACCTAAGTTCTATCTGTCATTAACAGAGAGAAGTTTTCTGAAAAACTTCTCTCCCATTGTTGTTCATAGTTAGAGCGTCGGAAGACAACCACCTGAGCTCAGGAGAAAAACTAAGCAGATTTTTCTATGCCTCTCCCCCATCTTTAAAAAAGAAAAAAAACAACACCGCAAAACCAACAAAAAACTCACCACCAAAAGAAAACCCACCACCCTCATTCTAAATACACAAAACACACCAGCACAACGGGCCAGAAGAACACCCAGCGAGTCAGACCTGATCTGTTCTGCCCAATACAAGCATCTGGATGATGTTACTTTAGATAAATACATACTAATTGTCAAGTTCCGATCTGGAAACATCAGTCAGAAGGTCTTATTATCTAAAAAGACAGGACAGTAGCAGAAAAATACTTCACCATATAAAATACACTGTATCACTGCAGATAGTCAGCAGATCATCTGATTGCTGCCCAAGATCTATTTTGGAAAAACTTAACTGAACTGTCTCACAAGAAGGAAAGGGCCTCCTGCCATGTTTCTCTGCTAAGGCAACTGCAAAGGGCAGAATGCCTCTCTTGGGCTATGGGAAATAAAGCACTGTTCACCTGTTCAGCTCCACTCTTTTGAAGACCAGCTGACTGGCATCTCTTTCACCCAAGCACAAACCCTCTCTCAAGTCTCTGCCAGAACGAGCCACAGGAAGTTGCTCTAAGTGCTTCTGTGGATTATTCCTGCTACAAGACAAGGAGAAGAGATCACCAAAACTACAGTGGAAGCTTGTAAGGCAGAAACCAGGTTGCATATGCAGTACTAATTAGTTTAAAATACTATTGCCAGCTGCTGACAGCACAGATCCCACTATGCACCACTGCTTCCCAGGCATGGGGAGAGGTATGCTACTGGAAGGTAGAAGGGAAAGGAGAAGCCATATAAACCTTCCACAGCTCTGCAAAGCAGAAGGCTAGTCTGTCAAACAAAGAACAGTGGCACTACTGGTCCAAAACGGAGCACACGTCTAACAAGCAGAGATAATACTAAAGATCGGGCTTTAGATTCCTCTGGATGTCAAACAACTCCACTATATATGATCTCCACTTCCTTTCCCTACCACTGACTGGCAGTTGAAGATAAAAGGCTGTATCTGAAGACTGTTTTGATAAGTCTCCCAAATACAGTTGGGAGCAAAAAGGGAAGGACAGAAAAAAGACAATTAAATGCAAGAGTCAACATGCTGCTTCTTCCTAGGTCTCACCTGAAACACCTGCCCCTGCTAACAACCCTCATTTACTTTCCTCCAGAGAGTCTTGCAGAACTCCATTTTTACCCTACTCTGCCAGAGCAGCCTGTTTAGGTTACCTGGTCACATCTGACCCAAAAAGTCCAGGGACTCCAGAAGTGGTATTTAGACTCCCACACAAGACAGGTGATTTTCTGTTGTTCTGCCTCAGAAGCAATTCATGCTGCCAGAGTAGAGGTTCAATATGTTACATTCTAAGGAAAACAGTTAACAAAGCAGTAAAGCCCTCAACTCAAAGCTGAAGAGCTAGCAACAGTTGGAAGCAGGGCTATAAATATTTGCAGAAATGCTGTATCTGAAGTATCTTCAAATTTTCTGTAGTGGAGAGGAAGGACACAGCTTGAAAACCGGACACAGGTCAAATTCAAAGTCAAGAGGAGTGCACACATTTACCAATATTTTTAAAAAGTCCTCGAACTGGAATATACAGAATTAAAATCAGTGCTGTTGTGCAATATCATTAACTTCCACTCGTTATCTTAAATAAAGCAGTTGGAACTGAACAGAGCAGTTCAAAACCATTCACTCTATACTGCAATTTTCTCCAGGCAGAGACCAACCATTTTCTTTGCTCTCCGCAGAATGCAGCACACCACTAGGATTAAACTGAACTTTCTTTGGATTTAACTGGAGAAAGCATTCGGACTAGTACACATCATTTCAAAATCTGCATCTACATTAAAATAAGACACCAAGTATAAAAATCCAAGACAAGACAAAAAAATCCAGATTTCAGACAAGATCATGTTATACTATAAAAGCTAATACATTTTTCAACCAGCATGGTTTTACACAGGACGTAGCACCTAGCAGAGTTGAAAAAGATAGAAAGCTAGAAAAAAAAAAAAAAGTATTTTTGAAAAAAAAAGCTTTTTAAAAGATGCACATATAGCAATACCCATGTGTTCCACAAATCTATCATTTCACAAATTATACATTTTTAAAAAGGCAATCCTGGAATGCTCCCTCCTCCCTCTCCCCAAAATAATTTCCATTATTATCATCCCCTTTTCCTTCCAGAGCAGAAGGTATTGATTTTTAATGGTGTGCAGTAATAATTTGTTTTCTAAGTTATCTTTAGTGTTAGGTAATATAAAAAAAAAACACTCAAAATGCTTTCAAGTAGGAGTGCTAAATCTAATATCAAGTCTTTAACTTTTCACTGACAATTATACTAAAAACAAAAAGCAAAACAAACACACACCAACAGCTGTTTTGTTGGGTTTAGTTGGCTTTTTGGGTGGTTGTTTTCCTTTGGCTTTTGGTGGTTTTTTTTGGTTGGGGTTTTACTTTTTTGGTGTTTGGGTTTGCAGGTTTTGGGTTTTTGCAGGGGTTGTGGGGTGGTTTTTTTATACCTGCTTAAATTTGGTGGCACTCGTCCACCACAATTTAACCCGATACCCCATCCATACCAGACAAAGTCCTGTCTAAAGCCAAGTTAAGTCTAAAGGGGATTGGAAAATGAGATTGAAAAAGCCACATGCTTTCATAATTCAGACGTTATCAATCTTAACCTTCACTTCCCCAAAAATTGTTCTGGGGATCATTGGAAAAAGTCTCAGTACACAGAGCCTACTTTCCCAGCAGGCATTCCACTGGATGAGCAAAGGCATCACATAGGCTTCAGCAAAAACAGCAGTAGAGCAAAGCCCAGTTACAGAAGTCAGCAACCACAATAGCACAAATTAGGCTTTCAGACTCTCTGTTTGGGATCCTGAAGAGTAGCTTCACTCTTCAATTGTGTTGTGGGAGATTATGGAAGGAGGTGGCTGGGCAGCAAGGCCACTGGAACTGCTGAACAAGGCAGCATATGGCACTGGCCCACCTTGGCTACACACTTGACAATTGATTTGCAGCCATAGGAGCCAGTGCAGGGATGGATCTCAATGTTTATAGAGTAATCCTTTTCATCTGTAATTTAATTATCTAACAGTCCCACCTTCACCATAAATAATCTCCAAGCAAGCGGCCACATTAAAAATGCCAACAAGAGATGCACACAGAATGGGTGTTACGGCATGGGAATGAGTGCCTGTGCCTTGTCAGCACGTGCAGTAAGTGCAGTAGCACAGCTCTCACCAACTCTTTTGCTGCAGAAGATGTACTTGGACAGATTAACCGACTGGACCAAACTCATGCAGAACAGGAGCAGTTGGAATAGATCACAGGTATTCCTGGTTTCAGGCTTAGTGCTCATTTCACTGCATCACTGTTTCTTTACATAAAGATGAAAACAGGAAGATGCATACAGCTAGGCAAAGAAGCTATAAGCAAATGCAGAGCAGACAGTTAGCTTGTGCTCTATCAACCGGTACCCCCAGGGCTCAGAAGCCCCCCCCATGGGAACTTCATTTGGGCACCAACACCACCACCATATCCATACTGCTGTCTGCAACTTGGAAAACCAGAGACCATTGTTTTCCAACCCCTTCTCTCAAAGCCCATAGATCCAATTAGCACTCAAAAGCCAATTTCAGGTCATGTAGAGCAATACTGTTTAGTATGCTAATCTCTATGGAGCCTGCATGTCAGGAGCACAGATATTTTTCTCCTAGACAAGAAGGAATTGTACGCATGCGTGCACACACAGAGTATGATTTAAGAGTCATCAGGGCTTTTCCTCCTTTAATACAAGATTTACATAACTAATTCTGTAATTGAGAACAGAACTGCAAGGTATTTACAGTACTTGTTGCTGCTGAGCTTTTATTATGTGCTATGGCACCTACGACAAGAAATTCTCTTGCCCCAGAAAAAGCAGCTAGTCTGATCTCTGGCATAAAAAAAAAAGTGGACACATGAAACGGCTCATTTCAAGAAGATACATTTTTCATTACAGTATTGTTTCTCCCTTGCAAAGAAGAGGGTCAGCTGTTTGGAGGGGACAAGAGGACGAAAGAGATCCAAATAAGAAAAAGCTGAGAGGTCAGGGACATAAAACAACATCTAGAAGGCACACAGGGATTCCAGTCAAGGTCTTTAAAAGGGTCTGTGTAACCCCCACACAGACCGTTAAATAAAATTGCCCCCAGATGGGTCTGCAAAACAGCTGGTTTTAAAAGCAGGCATGCCACAGCACTCCTCATTATTTGAAAAAGACAAATACCAACACAGACAGTTCTGGAAACACAGGAAAAAGCTTCACAAACAACATTCAAATCAATCTAGTTGGCCGCATTAAGACCCCTGAAAATTGAGAATAAGGTATTAGATCTGAAGATGGAAGTCAAGAGGGCCTGCTTATTTACTTCGCTAATATTTAAAAAGCAAAAAAATCTTATCCCCATCACAGAGATTTAAGACTAGTACAACTGTCTACTTTAGCACCTGGCACAGTCCAAAAGGAGAAAGGGCTGTAGAGGGCAGTTGATGCTGAGGCCCCAAGAATCACACTGTGCATGTTTGGGTGTTTGCATTGGACCGGGTTCAGTGCCATAGACCTCAGGGCACCTGAAGCACAGCACATGCTCTCCTAGAGTGACACTTCTGGTTCAGTTCCATCCAAAGGAATCCTAATTGCACACTCTGTTTGCTTCTCAGTAAAAAGCAATGTGCAGAAAGTGGGACAATGGGGAGATTCACCTCAGAAATTCAATCCTTGCTGCAACTAAAATGGTAATGAAGATGCAGCCTGTGCGCTCCTACAGGATAGTTAAAGGGCTGTTCACATTGAAGTTGAACTTCAGTGTGGAAATGGGAACTCTTCCCTAAATCACAAATGTGAGTCGAACCATCAACAATTGTATGGCTAGGATATGAAATCCACCCACACTTCAGTGTTGCTTATCCCTGCTCAACAAATTTAATAGCCAAAATTTTCAAAAAAGCATGCAAGAGTCAAAAATTTGCTGGCATTCACTGCCTCCAAGAGCCTGAAGGCAAATTAGCTGTGTAATTAGCTGTCCGTGCCCCTGAATTCTACCTCTAGAAAGCTGTTCTCACATGTGAAAGGAAATGGTATTGCATGCAGCTGCTGGTTAATTTACTAGAAGATTAATTTTACTGAGCAAAAAGAAGAGACTTTCTGGAATGGACGGGCAGGTATTTGCACGTGGGCAACACGTGAAAATTCAGAAACCAGAAGAGAGCTGAACTACCTCATGCGAGACACATGCCAGGTACAGCTCCACTCCTAATTACCCCAGTCCTGGAGAGAAACAAACTCTTTTGTACTGGCACCTTCTAAAGCAAGCAGGAAAAAAAAACAACACTCCGCTCTTGTGACCAAAGTTAGTCGAATAAATGAAGAGGTTCAGTTTTCAAAAAAACCCTGACCATTAACATTCTGGGGAACCAAGTCTCTTTATAAAGTTTCAGGGTCACAGCCTCAAGCCTTGCATCACCTCTGAAAGCCTTGCCCTGTATACAATGTAGGTATTTTGTTATCTCCAGTAGCAGAATAGCAAGGTTCATCAACTCAGTACCTGGCTGAAGAAGTACCACAGTCTTCTCATATTCCCCATCACAAATTTAATGTTTTTTCTCCCTTTAGATTATATGCCAGCAAGTTTGCTCTGTTACCTGTTTTGATTAACTTGCAGCCTTTAAAGTAGCATCTACCCTCACCTCTCAACCGTTCCTGAATGGTCTCCCCAGTATACACAGTAACACATAGCACTACAGAATGTCACACATACTTAAGCTTTTAGGAAAAATTTTATGCCATTAGACAGCTGAAAGCCCGCGTGCAGGCATGTAATAAAAGACTGCATCACAACATGTTACTGCTTGGAGTGTTAGTAAAGTTTGGCATTCAGCCATTAGTTACTAATTTTCAGATAAGCATGCCTAAATACACATCTTAAAAGTGGGAATCACAGGAAGTGTTTTAAGAAATGTATCTCAGAAGTGTTTACTTTGCTGCTGTTATTGGCAAGCTGTGTATAGGAAGGTCAACAGGTGATAAAAGAGAAAGGGAAAGTTAACACACACTCAGAGATCAGCTAATATGCACCATCACCCAGAACATTTCAGAAAACAAATCTTCAAAGGTAGCCAAATGCAACACCCATGAGCCAGCAAACTCTTGGAGGAAATATGGATGAATAATGGTTTTAAACTAAAAGAGTGTAGGTTTAGAGTAGATAGAAAAAAAGAAATTTTCTACAATGGAACAGGTTGTCCTGAGAGGTACTAGATGCCCCATCCCTGGAATCACTCAAGGTCAGGTTGGACAGGGCTCTGAGGAACCTGTTCTAGTTGAACAACACGTCCCTGCTTCTTGCAGGAGGTTGGACTGGATGACCTTTAAAGGTCGGTTCCAACCCCAAACTACTCTAGGATTCTATGGTATCCAAGGTTAAACATGAGGATACCGTCTCTAACTTAGGAAATCTCCAAGCCACAGATGATCATGAGATGATACGCTAGGATAGTAACAGGGTGTGCTCACTCTTCCCTAGGCATCTGCTCTTGGCCGCTGTCAGAGGCAAGACCTCTGAACAGAGCTTTGGAGACAGCCCACCCTCTCTTTCTACAGCTTTAGGAAGCAAGAGCTTGGAGCACCTTTTTTACTACTGCTGCTCCTCAGTGGCATCCAGGCTGGTGACTAAGCTGTGCCCAGCAATGAGAAGAAAGACAAAAAAAGAAATGAAAGAACACAGAATTTTCAAGGAACTCTTAAAAGTCAGAGGAGAGGGAATCCTTTTGAGCATGAAACAAGAGAAAGGCAGGTAGAGAACCAACATGACATTAAAATAGCAGGAGGAGGAGAATACAGTTTTTGAAAGACGCCCAGAGGGAAAATGCTTAATTGCTTCTTTTCTGCTCCAGTCTCCTTGCAGAGATGTTCTAAGTTACACTATTTAAAAAGACAACCTACGTACAAAGTAAGTAGCTGTTAATATTTGGGTGAAACTTGGATATCCTGAAATTATTCAGTAACTAACACTTATAATCAGCTTACAGACAGCAGATTGCATTCACCCTAGGCATCCTCACATTTGTTACACTGGGAAGAACAGTTACGTCCCATTGTTCAACAGAACAAAAGACTCTAGAGCCAAACTTCATCCCAACAGACAGGATGCCAGCCATTTTCTGAACTGGTACATGTATGTAGCATAAGAACTAAAGACAACGTTGCAGGTTCCAAACACCCATTGCAGAAGCAATAGTGCACTGCAGACTAAGGCTCAAAAGTCTGTACCAGCCACTGTATTAACACAAAGAAGCAATTTTAACATCAACTGAGAAGAAATGGTGTCTGGTGCAAATGCAGCAGCTGTGTAACAGCATGCAATATAGAGCAGCATAGGAACAGCAGTGGAAAGTACACCACTAATTTAGAAAGTCACGGGTGTTAAAATTCACCAGGAAAGCTGTAGATGGACTTGGCCAAAGACACTAGAATTAGTAGTCCATACTGTTAAAAAGTGAGAGATTATTAGTTGTACCTTTTAAGCACCTTTGAGATTTCTAGCTAAAAGGTGTCTCCCTTCACTTTAGGGCAAGCAACACTCAGGTAACACAGGAGATATACTCAACACACAGGAAGGGCTAATATTCCCCAGAGTTACTTCTGACTAGGCACAGAAAGCCAGAGCATGAAACATTGCTGTCCAACGTGCAGAGCAAGCCCCGATCCCTTTATCAGGCCATATCCTGCAAGCCATGTCAAATGAAAGAGACCTGTTGGCCCAGCCTTAGCACCAGAGATGATACGAACAGACGTATCCTTCAGAATGCAAACACCAAACACAGACACGTGTGTAAGAAAACAGGAAAAAACAGAAACATGAAATACATTTCTACCACACCAACCTACACCCAAAAGATGTTTGTTCGGCACCTAGGCCTTGAATACAGGCTGCAAAAACCTGACCTGAAAGCCTGATCTCACAAACATTAACCAAAAAAAAAGATAAGCAAGAAAGGGACTGAACGTACTGCAATATCAGGAATTTCCTCTTGCTCTCATGCTTCTTGATAACATCTGAAAAAATAGAATTGCTTGAAAAAGTCCATGTTATATCTTAGGCCTCAGTGGGCAAAAGAAAAGGAGTTATGACTTCTTTAATACTCAGAAAGAGTCACAGTATACATGTAGTCTGGCTTCTCAATGGATGATTGAAAAATAAAGGATCCCCCTCCCAGCTCTGCATCTAGCCCTGTCAAACGTCAGCAATACATAACAATTTAAAGACCATAACAAAAAGACTGACAAGCCTTTCACACATAAATACAACAAAACTGTTTATTTCTCTTTTAATTTCTTCATTGTTTGTAAATTCATACTTTGAAACTTCAAAGTACTATTTATACTCCCTGCTCAATTTTTATTTTGCTGCACCACAAAATCAATTGGGTTTAGCTCACCTGTTGGTATGGCAGTCGTACATCATGTTAATAGCACTATTCTATAGCAAAGTTTGTTTATTATTAGAGAGCAATTGGCATTATTACTGTTATAAGAAAGTAAGAGAATACCTAGAAGGCACTCCTGCTGCTAGTGAAGACCTAAATAGAAGAAAGTACATACAGCATTTATAGACCTCTAATTAACTATACAACTTTCCTCTCACCTCACCTCGTGCCTCCCTACTTAATTTTTCAGAAATAAGAACAGGTTTTAGAGATTAATGAACTGAAGTGCATTTCCCAGGAGCTTAAACCAGTCAAAATCCACATCACATAACACAACATCACATCAGGTTTTGCCTTTCTCCAGACAAAACACAGATTATTTCATGATTTTTGTCACTTTCACAAGGAATAAATAAGCCTTGGACAAGGGATTGCTAGGAAGTCTTAAAGTACAGAAGTCAAATCTGTCCCTATATTGAAAAGAAGCACTATTTGCCTTTATCATAAAAGGAGATCCTCTTAGCCAAAGAGAATTGGTGTTTTAAAAAAAAAAAAAGGAAAAAAAAAAATCAGTTGAATGCTTGAGTAATTATCTTCCTGGCGCAGTTGTGTTCAAGGTATTTGTACTTTTACCTGTCCCATTCACACTACTGTACTTTCATGTATTAACAGTTCAATGCAAGAAATTCGCTACCTGTCCATTACCTACAGTTGCTCAGTACAACCAGCGAGATCTCCCAGAATTCTCTGTGATTCTACTGAAAAAAAAAAAAAAAAATCTCTACTGATAAAAAGAACCATCTTCATTAATCTGCTTGGTGGATGTATTCTTCCCTTTTAATCACTATGGGAGTTCACAATTCTAATAAAGCTGTACTCGCATCACATTACTCTAGAGATTTTGTAATCTAAGTAAGAAAGCTCTCGGGCATGGTGCTGTGAATAATCAAAACAACTTCTTATTCCTAGCTGACAAGTGCTTTAAGAAAGGCTATGTACATAGCTGACTACTAGGGAAGAGTCACATGTTTGGACGGTCAACTGGTTACCAATGAAACTAACATCTGTTAAGCAGCAGAACTCAACTGAGATTATAATCAGAACCCTATTTTCTACAGGAAGGATACATATTTATATACTGTTTAGCTCAAACTTTGAGTGAAACCCACCCAAACAGATGTATCATAAAGCAAGGCTGTAAGTTATCAGCATAGAGCCTGAAACAACAGCAGAGGTAAAGGCCATGTCCTCGAATGTCAACACTGGAAGCTAATAACAAATTTAGCATCACTATTGTGGACTGTTTCAGCATTTATATATTTTTGTGGCAATGCGCAACAGTTGAATGCTGAATTGCAGACAAAAGACCATGAGACAGTACTAGAGTTACAAGAAACATCCTGCAGGAAAAGTTTAAAATGAGGCTCCTAAACTTCTGTCTGTAAAAGGGAAGAAAAAAGGACAGAATTCCTTTAGTCTAACCTCAGAAGCTTCTGTTAAGCCAGGATGTCACTCAGTTAAATGTCCCTATTTCCTCCTTAAATGTCAGAAAAGTCAAAGGACAGGGAAAGAAAATACCAAGTCATTCCAATTAGTTTCCACCTCAACATTAAAAAAAACGCCTTGTAAAACACTCTGTGAGTTAGATAATGCTAAGGAGGGAGGGTGGTGCAATCCAGAAATGGACACTGGAATTTCTATATGTCACAGTTTGGGCTGGGTTGGCCAATGCCAAGACAACAGATGCTCTCCCCCACCTCTTGCTCCAAGGAGAGAAAGAAGAAAGATAAAGAGACTTAATGAGTTTAGGAAAAAAATAATATATTTTAATGAAATATTAATAATAAAAAAGGAAATAATGAAATAGATGCAATATATACAAAGCAGTATCAAGCTCCCCAAAGGAGATGTCACTGGCAGGCACTGGAGAAGTTCCAGACTGGACCCTGTGATGACTGGAAACTGGATTCTGGATCTTGATTCAGGAACCCATAGATCAGGAACCAAGGTAGACAAACTGACAGGGTCCTCCCCAGACCTCAGTCATTGAAGAAAGAGAGCCACTGAAGAAGAGCCAACCTGACTCCCTTGATCCCTCAACTTTGATACTGAGCGTGGAACACCCTACTGGTGAGTTTGGTTCACCTGACCCATCCACACCTCCCCACAGGTACAACCCCTCCAAGGGTAAACAACCACCTCAGCTGACCCTGGTTGCCACAGCAACAAAGATAAGCAAGAATCTGTCATAGAACAGAAAGTTGGCTCTGCTCCACCCCAAACCAGGACACTATATGACTATCACCATACATTCAAAGAATGTTCTGCCAACTACTAAATTTTTAGAGCTTACATGGTTTTAAACTCTGGTTTTATTGTGACTTGTGACTGGAGCTTCTATGCAATGCATAATTCAACATCCGTGTGGCAGGAATCACCATCAGAATTATAACATCAAGTCACAGAATAACTACATAATCTAGTCGCAGTATTTATGTAGCCATGGTGGTCTTAGGCAATATTCTTTAGAGATCTTTCATTAGACCAGCTGATACAGTCAGGAGAGATGGCATACAGGACCTTCCTTCTTCTGAGACAGCTTCAGTGAGGAACCTCTGTAAAGTTTCACGTGCACAGTCATACCTTTGCTATCATCCTGCATCAACACTCAGCTCAGCTTAAGTCCAAGGCCTCTCACAGTTCTGCCCAATCAGAAGCATACACTCTAGTGGAACAGGCTGCCCAAGGAGGTCATGGAGTCCCCTTTCTCTGGAGATTTTCAAGACCCACCTTGACGCAGTCCTGAGTAATGTTCTCTAGGCAATCCTGCTTTAGCAGGGGAGTTGGACTAGATGATCTCTAGAGGTCCCTTCCAACTCCGACAATTCCGTGATTCCGTAACCACAGTGACTTTCTTGCAGAACAAAACACCCAAGATGACCTGACAAAATCCTTGCTGGCATTCATACTTCTGATGCTGCAGAGAAGACTGTTTAGGTAGAAGTGGACTCAAATGAAGGAAAAAAAAAAAGGCAGGTAAAAGATGACTTCATGCACAGAAACAGATGTTCTGAAAGAGGGCAAGAGAGAAATTACACTCTCCTAAAAATGCCAACAATATATATCACCAGATAAGCAGAATTCTATCTAAATGAGCGCTATTCGAGTTTCACAGCAGGAATTCACTGCCCTTTATCTATTTTGATACAAAGCACGCACACCATCTTTTTCAAGAAAAAGAACCACCTCGGTGCAGGCAGGCTAGCTAGGAGACAGTCTCGGGCTCCTGCAGCAGAGGCTACTGAAGCAGAGCCACAGATCCCTGCAAGCTCCCACCAACCGTTCAAGCTACTACACTCAACGTGTCAACCTGCCGTTTCCAAAGGATGCCACAGCAGAACAAAAACACGGGTAGCTATACTTGCTCCATTCTGCACATTTTTAGAGATTAAGTGTCCAAACCCAGCATGACTTACCCATACACACTACTACCTCTGAAGAAGTACTACAGATCTGTTTTAAACTCGGGAGCAAATTTATAAAATTACAAGAGAGTGGGTACAAGCCATTGCCTCTGAGAAATTTAGAGGTCTTGCTGAACAGACAAGAACAATCATCAGAATATTTCCTATGATAATCTGGTGGCATACAGCCAGGACTATGCGGAGGTCTTAAAGATAGGACATTAATTACCACAAGCTAAAAATCACCTTGGCTGTATGTATTGAAAGCTATTGTTGATTCATGAGCCCTTCAAACTTATGAGTGCAAAAACAACAATTGATGGGGAGGTGCAGAGCGAAGCGGTGATGTTAAATAGTACTGAAAAGCACCCAAGTAACTTTGAAGGCCAAAGTTCTTCACTCACCCGTGCAAAGAAAACAGCCTCTATGTGCGTTAGTCGCAGCCAACACGCATCTGGCTGTTTTGTATCAGAAACAGGGTACCGAGCTCACTCAGCCTTATTCGGAGAGCGACCTTGTTGACTAAACCACCACCCAGTACCTGCTGCTATTTTACTCAGGCCAGCAGGCATATGCTCACTCAACTGAAGCAAAACCAGTAATTCATTTTACACAGGCCCAGCAAAAAGTAGACACAAGGCTGCATTCATACTCGCACAATCAAAAGCGGAAA
>JAHREE010000363.1:15045289-15071030 GCA_033628505.1 Tringa tobata | reverse complement strand
GGCAGCCACCGCACAGGCCGGGGGTGGGGGGGTAAGGTCGGTCACCCCCCGCCGTGTCCCCACACGCAAACCACAGCCGGGTGCTCCATGCCGGTCCATGAACCCCAGCCCCGCCAGGCACGGAGGCTCCCTCACAGCTGGGCACACTGCCCCGGCTGCGGGGTCTACTCATGTCCCCATCCGTGCATGCGTGCGTTGTCTCACAAAACACTGCCGAGTGGGCCCACCCGTGTCCCCTGCCCACCCGCGGGCACACACGGCAGCAACGGGCCTGCTTGGGCTCCTACCCGCTCCCTGGAGTGGTCCTGGTGGCCTCAGGGCTTGGGCCAGGGGAGGGAGAGCAGGGCCAGTGCCCGGCCAGGGCAGCGCAGACACCCTCTGCCCGGTGGTGCACCAACGGGGCGGCTCTTCCCCAGGCCGCCATTGCCAGGTGGCCGCCACACAAGCAGCGTTAGCCCTGTTTGGGGACCGGGTCTCTTTCTCCCTCCCTGTGTTCCCACGTAACGCAATTCGGGGCTGCCGCCACGTGGCATTCATGCCACCGCTCCACCGCCTTTCTTCCCGGCCGGCTCGCAGAGATTTTTGTTTGCCCGGGGATTTAATTTCCTGTTTGTTTGTAAAAACAAAGAACTGAGGCACTGGGCTGCTCTCTAGTCTAAACTCGTACAGTTACCTGCTGTTTCAGTCCCCTTGCCACGGTAACTGTAAAATCAGTGCTCTCCTCGTGTCTGTTTTGCTGTTTGCTGTCCAAGCTCCCTTCAAGCCACCCGATTTTCTGTTGTTTGGTGGAGCCAAATCTGTGTTACACGTTTCTCCATGTGGGGAATCTCTGGAGCCTATGCATGGGTTTGGGCTGCGGCTCCCACGCAAAACGGCTGGTTTAGGCTTTATTCTAGTGTCTCCAGTGCACCTTGGTCTTGAGCATGACTTGGCTTGGGCGAGGTTGTTTGCTCCCACTAGCAGGAAGTGCACGCTCTGTTTGTAGCCGAGCATGATTATCGGACTGGATTTTAGGTTGGACTTTGTTATTCATTCTGTAATGCTTTACATTAGAGAGGGTGTTGGCTGATAGGAATGAAACAAGACCCTCCTAAAACTGATGAGGAGAACTTTCAGCCTCCAACCACAATTACCTGAGCTCCTGCACACAGTAGATCTCTTTGCAGAGCTGCAGCCACGAGGTGCCTGGGGGACACTTAGTCCTGTCCACACTGAAGTTCTCTGAGCTCCCAAACTGCAAATAAAGCTGAATCCACAAGCGTGACTGAGAAAGGGTTGTCCAAACAAAACAAAACTATCCATCTTCATCCATGTTTCATATGCCTGTTTGTTCTTGCTGCCTGTTTCTGATCATTCTTCTCTACCTTCTCCTTTGGCCAGCATTCAAACACATATATTTTTTCACTGGAAAACGTCACTTCTGTAAACCAAGACGTTTCCCTCACGTCAAATTCAGAAAACAGGTTAGAAGATCTCTCGCCCTTACTGGTCAGCTGCCATCATGCTGGTTAATCATGCTGCTGATCCTTCATCAAACTCTAGTCCTGAAAATGCATCACCTTGTGCCACTTAAGCCTTGCAGCAGCAATCCTGATATGTACACACAGATGCAGTCAGGGATGTAAAGTTCACTGTATGCACAAGGCCACTGATTTTGCAGGAGTCCAAGTCCCAGTTTTGCCCCAGTCCAAGTTTTCTCTGTGCTTCGTATTTCCTGTGCTGTCTTGCTAGTTGAGGATCACTGATCCGGGACCTGAGTTACAGCGCTGAAAAGTTACAGCAGTGACTTGACGATTTGCCTTATGTCCTTGGAAAGATTTTCCTTATGACCGTCCAATTTGGAATTCCCTATTGCCCTTATTGTAACTGCCACATACTGGCGTCTGCTTCACCACTGCTATGCACTGTTAGTCACACTGGTGAAAAGAATAGGTGAACCCCTGCTATCCTGAGCTGTGGTGTGTAGTATTCGCAATAAGTGCCATCTCACTCTTTTACTTCGTATTTAGTAAGAACCGATTACCCTCCCATATAGTCAGACTTCCAGACAGAAGGGGCCACTGTAATCCATTAATCTGACCTGTATACACAAGACATAGATATTTTTTTTTCACAGGAGCTGGATCAAAGTGAGTTTGAAAGACAACACATCTTGTCTTAAAGACTCCAAGTAATGGCAAGTGCCTTACTCCACCTACTAATTTATTCCGATGTTTAATTATCCTTGATGCTAGCAAATTGCTTCCTTCAAGGTTGAATTTCTCTAACTTCAACTTTGAGACATCAGAACTTGTTATGCCTTTGTCTACAAAACTGCATACCCATCCCATTTTCATGGATAAGTAACTATACATGGTGCTCCTATCACCTCTCCTTGCTAAACTGAATAGATTGTTTTCTTTGAAGCCTCACATTGTAAGATTCAGTTTCAGTCACTGCAGCATTTTTTGGACTCCCCAAATGTTTCTACGTGCTTTTTTACTCACAGGTACCCACCCTGGATATAATGTCATTGTGGTCTATACCCACACGCTGTGCACAGAGCAGAAATCATTTCTCAGCCGTTTGGTTTTCCCCTTCTCACGTATCTAATAATGGAATTAGACCATTAACTGCCTACCCTGCACAAAAAGCTTGTGGGGTCCATTACCCGTGTTGAATCCCCAAGTCTCTTTCTGCGTCTGTGTTTTCCAAGACAGCATCTTTACCCTGCCATTCATCAGCGATCTTCTTCCTTCCTCACTACGTGGCCTTGCAGCAGGGTGTGTTAAAATGCATCTTGTAATGTTGTGACAATTTAAGCAGGTGTTTGAGATCCCACATTGAATCTGAGAACCATTTCTCTGAGGCTGATAAATCGCCAGCATAGATGACAGAAAGAGCAGGCCTGAAGCTGACCGCTGTGTTAGTCTACCTTCTCCTTCAAAGCCTGTTTTCTTCTCTTTTTTTGTGTGTCCTACTTTCAATGGATTGTTACATGTATGTGATTATGTCATTTTTTCCCCTTGCCAATTCCATTTTGTATAGTTCAGCTATGAGAGCCAGACTGAGGCAAAAGCATTCTCCAAGTATAAAGTCGAGACAAATATCTTCCTCTGTTTTTTTGCTTTCTCCATGTTTATTTATGAGATACAGAGTAAATATGTGGTCAGTTGTTTGTGTCTGAGGAAGGCATCCTATTTGACTTTCAGTGTTTAGCATGTTGTTTTGAGTAGATACCACATATAATTCATTTATTGATGATGCTGCACAAATGTTTGCCTATATTTCTTCATACCCAGATTTCTGCATAATGCATAGGCTGAAGCCATCTCTCATTTGGGTGTAACTAGATTAGCCAACAGAATCTCAGGGAAGGATCGAGATTGAAGTGTTATATTAAACCCATTACTATGCATGCACACATGTGCATGAACATGAATGCTCACTGATCCTAAAGAAACCCCATGCAACCACTCCCTACTTGCGCCACTCCTCCAACATATACTTGCCAGCTTTTGCAAAGTTTCTCTCTTGACAGACATGGATAAACAACTCTTGTTCTCCTCACCTTGTTGCCTGAGCAGCAGAGGACAAAGGCAAGACGACTGCGTAGCAGGCCCACATACAGTGCAGAGAGCACGGGTGAACAGCATTCAGAAGTCCCATATATCTCCAGCCAACAGCAGAAGGACCCACACTGATGAGGACCCAGCACCCTGTTTAGGGGCAGAGGCTGCAAAAGTGCTGCTTGCGTGCGGTGCAGATTGCTGGCTGCCAAATTTAAGCAGGGGAGAAACCTTTTCATCCCAATGCCCTAGCTACACGAGGCCCCGCGCTGCTGGTGTGTGTCAGCCATAAGCTCTCCACAACAAAAGAGAGGGATAGGCAGACAGGCAGATAAGGCCATGCTCAACTGCTCCATCAGCAATACAACAGCCACTAAGGGCAGGAAGGGGACTGTCAGCAGCTTCCAAACTGCTTGCATGAGAACCCCGGGGAAAGGGAAGCACAGCACAAACGTTGTCCTGGAGACATCTACATGGGGATGTGCTGTCTCGTGTCTTGGCTACTCATTAAAGACCCTTTTCTCAAGAGCTAGGGAGGTTATCCCCAGCGTGCTGGCCAAATTCCACATTGCTTGATTTCATTCTGCCTCTCGGTTCCTTTTGTGTTTCGGAGCGGGCACAATACTCATCTTCATTTCCTCCCTCGACTCTTGTTAAATTTTGCCTTGCTCTATTAAACAGCTTGCATGTTCCAGCCAAGGAGCCGCCCCATCACAGTTGTGGCTGACGTGAGCCCTACACCCTCAAAACTGTCCGGTCAGTTTTGTGAAATGCTTCCGAACATACCTGCCTGGAAAATGTATGCCCCCCTGTCATTCCTCTCTCAGTAACTGAACAGAAATATGGGCAATAGCAGAGAGCTCACAAAGAACGGTGAAAAACTCAGCTTACCCATTATGTATTATGCATTAAAACCTGCCTCTATTGAGCTGTCCAAGATAAAGTCCTACTGGCATTTGATCAAAAGAGTAAGAAATTACCTTGATTTGTCCTGGCTAGAGCCAGCTGCCTCATGTAAAAAGTATTTGTGAATAAATTATTTGCAGATTGATGGGGGAAAAGTGAGTAATTTATTTGATGAATATTGTTCAGCTGGCTATTGAGCTAACTAAATCATGAGGAAAAAAATATTGGTGAATGATTTATTTGAAAATCTAGTTGGAATTTGACAGGAGAAAATGGTCAAACAAACTGTTTGGCACTATTATTCAAATGCCAGTAGACCTGGATAGTGTTCATGCACTAGTAAAGCGCACCCTGGTGCTTCAAGCCATGGCCCTCAGAAAGGTATTGAAATATAAATTCAAATCTTCAAATCTACACTCACCTTTTCCTTAAAAGAGATTCTCCTCAACCACAGTCCGAGAGATACTTATTAATGAACACAGAACAGATTTTACATTTGCAGTTATTTATGCTTACTTATTATGAAGACACTCTGGAAACTATCTTGCCTGATATGATAGCAATGAAAATTGAGTACCTTTTACTCTTCTACTGCCTCCCTTCAGTGGATCTCTAAGCACTTTACAAATTTCAATGGGTTTAATGTTACAGCTGTTCTGTGAGGCAGGAAGGCATAATGAAACCCAGGAAAAGTAGGAAGCACACACCGTGTGCTACAGGTTTTCTTTCCATCATAAACTCTCAGACTTCATGAGCGTTTTTATACTAGACTCCTTTCAGTAGGGCACATCATTTAAAGACTGACTGCATTTTTCAAATCCAGCTGTCTGAAGTTTGGTTCCTAACTACTTAAGCACTCATAAACAGCTGCTTTATGTTACATGCTGAGCTCTTGTTGAATTTGATGGAATTTTCGAGCACTAAACACATGAGGAGAAAGCTCTGTGTATCGTGATATTTCCATGCATATGTATAGATTTAGTAGCGTGTCTCTGGATGCCTTGCCTGGGTGATGGTCTACAGGTTAGAGCCATAATAACTAGGAATCAGGCAGGTTGCGGAGAGCCGTCCCTGGCTGTGGGTTGTGCATCCATGTCACTGAGCAAACCGCACGCAAAAAAGCTATCCAACCTGTTAGGCAATAAATGAAACATCCTCCTACTTCATGGCTCTCTTTCACACTTCCAGGAGCAGGGCTGCAGTCCCTCCCTTGCTTTTTCGTTAAACTATGCATGCTGCCCAATACAAGGGGCTGCACTTCAAAGCACTAGATAGGTGTTACAGATTTGGTGTTATGGCAGCTATGGCATGATCAGTAAGGATAAAATCAACATTTTATCAAATTCAAATGATTGGACATTTTCGTGTCAACTTCAGTGCAAATGGGATTTGATGTCTAGTACCAAATTGAGCATCAGCAACCAAAGAATTAGTGAACAGAACGTACATGCTAAGACAGTATATGCCAAAATTATGCCCCAGCAACTTGCTGTCTGAACTCCTACAGAAGTGCATAATTAAAGAACCAATCTAAAAGATACATATTTTTACGTAAGGAAGACTGAATATCAAATTAAAGATCTGCTGTCAGCTTAAACACAAATAAACTATAAAAACAGAAATAAATATTTGGATGATTGCTCTTGATCATTAGCAACAGTTTAAAATCCAGATTTACTCTGCATGATTTTTGTTCTCTTTCCCACAGGCATGTCTCCTCTCTTGAACTAGGAAAAATCAAAAGGAGTCAATTTTGCTTTCAGGTTTTCTCTCTTTCTGCATTGTGACTGCAAAAATCATAGGGGAGGATATTGCTCTGTTTTAAAGGAACAGTTTTCATTAGGAAGAGAGAAGGAAAACAATAGAAACATGTCTGTTGGCATTTGTTTGTTTTTATATGGATTCTCCTAGGCAAAATTGAAGTCATGAGGGAGGGAAGAGTCTCTGCTTATAACATGAGCAGGTACAGTTCTCACCCGGCGCCAAATTCACTCTCTTGATACAGTCCAGTTACACTCCATTTTGGGAGGTTGCTTCTTTTCACTAAGGTCAATCTGAGCTTAGCTCTTCTTTGTGTGTTTCACCTGTGAGACTGCTGTCTTCCCACATCAGAAACAGGCTTAAATACTTTTCTGACCTTGATTGCAATGAGTAGGACATCCATGCAATGAGGATAAAACAGATTAAATCAGAAGCAGTAACAGAGCATTTCTCTGGCAGGTCCCAGAACCTCACACATTGTTACCTTCTACTACACAAGGTGCATAACCCAACCTTGACTTGAGGCTATTCTGAGACACGGAAATTACAGAAAGAAGAAGCCAGGAGGTCTCTACCTGTGCAAGACTGCAATGCTGCACATAAAATACACTGAGCTGTCACCTATTATCCTGAGTTGATTTAAAATAATCTATAATCCAGGGATGAAAAGTGAGCACCATAGGATGTGGCAAATCCTTCTCATACAGCAAGACAGTGTTGTCACTGTACCAAACCATGAAAGAAACATGCTATATCTTCAAGAGAGGACTTCTAATTTCTTGAACACTGACGCTACAAGAACCTTTTCAAGTGCATTTACATTAGCAGGAGTTAATTAAGAGATTAGACTGGGGCTGGTGATCGTGACCCTGTCTGACAATCTGGGCACACTCTTTATTAATGAGAGCCTACAGGAAAGAGGCATGATATAAGCTAGTGAGGTCACTCCATCCCAAGGAGCAGAGATTTCAGTCCAAAGGACGATTCAGAAGTCAGTCTTCTGGGGGGGCTTCCCTCCCTTTGATGGGACTGGAGGAGATGATATGAAGAGAGCTTTGCATTCTCAGACAAAAGTCAGGGAAAGTCAGTGAAGATTCCATCTGTGTCTTTCAGGTTCATTTCTAACTTGCAGTGCCAAGCAAAGAGATTAGAGATGCAAAATACATGCAAAATAAAACCAACATAAAAGTTCAATAACAACTGGCAAACTGAAACCTCTGCTTTTAACAGAGTTCTAGAAACAAACTCGGAGAGCTTCATGCACAAATAATACAGGAGAGCAAAGCAACCTGTGTACTTATTTTATTTCCAGTCCCTTTGGCATGCTAATAGTCCAGAATCTCCTGCCTATTGCAACTGGCTGTCTTCTTCCCTCTGTTTTGTTTTCACATCAGATGACCAGCTAACTAACTATTGAGCCAGCAGAGAAAAAACCAAACAAACAAAAACCCAGGTCAAAACCTGCAGATGTCTCAGTGTTTGTGCCCAGGGGACATCAGATAACAAGCTCTTACAGTCTGCCTGCAAATCCGCTGGTTGGCTTGTTATTCTTGAGTGTCTTCATAAGGCCTCATTGATTCTAGTTTGGCACTTTGCTCTTGACCCTGCAGCGTTTTGGGGTCATCTGCAGTACAAAAGGCTCATCAGATCATCCAACACTTCTTCTCTGAGTCTTGGATAATAGTCAGGGAAGCAACTCAAATGCTAACATCTCAGAGAAGCTGTATCTCACCCCAGACCATGAACCATCAGATGAAACACCAGCTGGAGGCTCCTGCAGTCTGCTAGGACACTGCTCCATACATCTGTGCCTTTGCAAATCTTGCATCTTTCAGGATGTTATCTTTTAGAAGATGCACCTGTATTGGCAACACAGAGAATGTGCCTACTGATCAGTGGTTCGCCAGGACAGCCAAAAAAAAAAACATCACAAGGTAAACTACAGCACAAAGTCCCCTTGCCTACTCTGTAGCCGCAGGGACTACAAGCAAGGAAACACATTCAGATTCAAATCACGATATATAAAAGTCTCACTAATTTAGACCCAAGAGACTTCAGAAGAGGGCAGATTTTGGCTCTCTGTGAGAAAGCAGTGTCTGCATATAAAGTCACTGGAAAATGTCCAATAAGGCTACATATACTGTGCCCCTCAAAATACGCTTCTGTGACTGGGGAGTAGTTGCTATTATTCATGAGTTGCATGTCTTATAGCAGAATAAGAAGGTTTGGTAAAACCAGCATGAATAAATACTATTAGCATTGTTTTAAAGAGACTTCTGATCCAGCATTTGCACAGATGAGTGAGCAAAACTGGGCAGGGCAGGTCTGCGTGGGGGCTCCGGCTATTTTCTTGTGTCCCCAAGGAAATCAGCATTTCTCTGTTGGTGGAAGGGATGAGAGCCCGTGCATTCCTTGTCACTCGGACTTCCCACAGGCTTTCAGACCAGCTCTTCACCCACCAGCATGGCAGCAGTGCTGTGCAGCGGTGTCTCCTGTGAGCAAGATGACCTGAGAGCAAGGGGGCTTGAAGAGCAAGGAAGGACCAGTGAGAAAGGATGCATCACGGCATTTCCAGAGCTTGTCACGGAGGATCAGGGCAGCCGGGTAGCCTTGGAGACAGAAATCGAAGGTGTGTTACGGGGATTTACATGCTGGGTTTGGAAGCCCTGTTTCAATTTAAGATGATTAGCAAAATCTGTGAAAGCTGTCAGGAAACTGACTCCTTTTGCGTTTTTATAAAGGCATCAGACAAGACATAGCCCCTTTCTTTTAGCAGGAATTCCCTAGCCAGTAACTGGAAAAATGTGTTGCTTTTCTCCTTGCTGAGACTAGGCAGCTGCTGTGCTCGCTAGATTATAACCCAGGCTGCATGGGAAGATTTGATTTAAGGCAAGCCTGGCTGATGACTCTCTGCACGTAAAACTTCCAAGCAAGGAGGAGGGAGCAGCTGCAATTACAGTTTTCAATTGGGAAGTGAGAAAATAGGGATAATTTCCCTTTCTGCAGCAATGTGAGTAATTATCAAAAAGAAAATGGTTGACTGGCAGCTAGAAGCCTTGCTCCTACTACCTAGAGCAATGGGCCAGCAACAGCAGCACAGATTAAATGCCTGGATGGAGGGACCCACTTCTAAATGTTAAAACTCCTTTCCCCATCCTCATGTTTGTTTATTTTTCATTCTCATTAACTTTGGATTTACACTTTTTTCCCCCAGAAAACACTGTGTTTTACAAGGTTTCTACATGAATAGCTCTTCAGTGATTCCATGTTGCCTCTGCTTACATCTCAACAGCCGATCGAACAAGACTGCGAGCCATTCAGGCACTAAGCCTCTATAAAACCCCGCATCCGTTTCTAGATTAAAAGCAATAATGTTCATTCTCAAGAACATTTGAAAACTAGCCATATTTAGCAGGTGATGGGCACTCCCCACAAAGCTGCTTTCGTACAGAGCTAGTTTTCCTGTGCTGTCTCAGACAGGAACTCCTAGCAAATTTCATATTAACAGGAGACTGACAAATCCATGGCAATAGTCTTCTGACCTGTTAATAAAATGCCAAGCCAATTCTGGAATCATCTTGTGGCATACAAATCTGGACTTATTTATTTGAGTGTTGCCAACGCTTCTGCTGCCATCTAAAAGAAGGTGGTGCCCCATGTGAGGAACACCAGCACAGCTGAGCTACCCAAATGAACGCTGCAGAACGAGAAGTCCAGTGGTGCTCAGCTGGTCTAACTGAAAACCCACTGAAATCCACTTAGCTACCAGCACTGAAAATCCACAGGATCTGAACTAGAATGATCAAGCAATGAACTTTAAAACATTGGTACAATCCACTAGTGAGCCCAAGGGCTCTCAGAAATAATGAACGCCAAAGAAAAAAACGCTCTTCAGAAAGGAAGGTCTCACAGATATCTTACATAGCAGGCAATGCCTTTTGCATTTCTTGTTGAGCTTCTGTAGCCGGTCTTCTCCGACTCCTCCTGTCAGCACGTGTTGGAGCACATCTCATGCCTATTCAAACAAACAAAAGAGGATGTCTCCTCTTTCACTTTCTCCTTCCTCCATACCGCAGGGAATTACTGCTCTTCTCTTCTCCATTCTGCTTCTCATGTGGAGACAGTCATTTTTAATTTTTTATTGCAGTAAAAATAATACAAAGCTTCATGAATGAAGCTGGCAAAATACAGAATAGGGTTTTACTCTTCATGCACAAAGATAAAATGGTAACATAATATTTAATCAGGGAGTGAAAGAAAGAGAAGTGAGTTCATTAACTTTTCCCTTGAGTGAAAACTCCTGTTTTTATTCTTCTTTTATTTTTATTCAAATAATTTGCAAGAGAACACCATCCGTATGCAAATGCGTATGTGTTCTCAGAATACAGCTTTCTTTTATATAGACGATCGTGAACTCACTCCAATAAAGGGAAAGAGGCAGAATTTTTCTGTAGAAATAATTGGCCAGGCAGCCAGCAGTAAAAGCTCTATTAACCTCCAATTATTTCTTCCACATTCCTGAGAGCTTGTATACTTCAGTGGACAGTGCTTTACAGCACTGGACATCACAGATCCAAATTGCTTCCACCCAGGTTTAATGGCTTTTTCCCCCCCTACCCGCTGGTGACAGCAGAAGAGGAAGAAGCAGCTTTTGCATTTAATTCTCCATGCAGCAATATTCACAGTCTTGAGAGCTTCGGAGACTCCATATTGGCTCCGTGAAGACCCATGTCTTCATTTCTGGATGCCAACAGGAGCTTTGGATTCTGCCTGGAGTGCGCTCAGAGGCAGGGCTGCCCGCGAACACAGAAGGACAGGGGAAGGGCAAACAGGCTTTGATTTTGAATCATGGGCAAACATCATTCAAAAGATGACATTTGAATTGTGCCCTCATGCACCGGAGACCCGGGAATGGGAATGTGATTCATTTTACAACCAGGGGCAATGGCAGGGGAAAGGCTCAGAGTGACAGCTTCCAGCCACGGTTTGGGGCAACTCTGAGCCTTGACATGATTGCTCACCTCTACCCCCCTGACGTGTTTAACGACTACTGGTTACCAGCTTCCTGACTCGGATCAGGCATCAGCTCTGACTCGTTAGGCATCCTCATTATGGGGAGAAATGCTCTTGTCGAGCAGGCGTCCCAGCTAAAAGGTGCGCAAGAAAGAGCAGTGAAGTTTAGCAATGGGAGTGCCTCTCCAGAGACACTCATCTGGACTGTCCCGCTGAGCTCCACCCTGACAGCTTCCCCGGCCGGACTCTGATGGCAGCGTGCTCCAGCCCTGAAGCACAGAGCACAATGACAGCATCAAAATAACTCCAGAGTTAATACGTCCTGAAGGCATGCTACGTTTAGAGGAGCCTGTGTTGTGTCTTTTCCCAATGATCCCTCTTATGGGTGTTGCCTCCAGATACACCCACTTGGAAAGCAGTTTGGTTGAGCGAAAGTTTTTAAAGAGATGCAAAACTGATCATTAAAATAACCCAAGCAATTCCCACACCCCCTCTGTGACATAAAAATATACTTGCCTCCCATCACCTGGGCGTTATTTCTGGATTCTTCCTGCTGTTGTTTCCTTTTAGATAACCACATTATCAGAAGCTACTAATTTATGAGGAGCAGACAATAACCAGAAGACCCAGTCCCATCCTTGAAGATGTTAGTTCTGTCGGATTAGTATGTGAAAAACAACCAGGAACTTCTCAATGAATCTTTCTGGAATATTTCCCGAGCAGCTGCTGATTCTTTCTGAGTAATAACAGAAAAGAAATCTGAGAGGAGAAACTGCAGCTGCTGCCACAACAGAGAGAGCTTATTATGAGACATTGCACTCTTTCATTTTTCCACTTCATTTCTTTGCATTTTTTGGGGGGGGGTTTATTTTTGCTGGAGTGATAAATTACTATGGAAAATCCACCCCAGGAAATTGATATATACCTCTACCGAGAGGCAGGTTCCCATACAACCGTGGATGATGTCAGCTATTTTGGTTAGTAACAATTTCGTCCCCTGTGGCATTTCCATTCCCTTGCTACAGGACTCAGGTTTTGCACTGGAGGCACTGAACTGGGATTTGAGCGATTTGCCACCAGTGCCTGCCTCTTTCCAGTGCACACTGGCTCAAGTTACCTCCACTTCCAGTGCACCATGATCATAGGTATCTTCTTATCTGGCTTGATGCTTAATGTGTTTTGATACTAAACCTTTCCGAGAAGGGATCATACGTGCATTGGATTTTTAAGCCCTATTATAATACAATAACTGATAACAGGGAACACTGTCTGCAGTAAAATACGATTCCCAAGGCTGCACTTAAAGCAACCTTTCAGCCCTTAATTACCCCACACAGAACCAGAGAGGAAAGAAAGAAAACCCAGGAAAAACAGCGCTCCAGGCATCTGCTCCCACACTCCCTGAGGAGGAAACCTGAGCTGCCAGCCCGGAGCCCACCACCACGCAGCGTTCCTCCTGCTTGGAAAGTGCGGGGGTCTTATGCTTGTCTTATACCTGTGGCCAGTAGGAACCAAGGAACTATGAAATGCTGTATTCTCCGGGCAGAGCAGCACTACCAAGAAAGGAAATTCAGAAAAGCTGGGCTTTTTAGAAAGAATTAACCAAACTTTTTGGAGTTCCACAAAACACTGCTTCACATTTGCATTACAAAGCCATGCGACACCAAGACCGAGAAGCAAAAGGAGGGGGAATACCTGATAGTGTAATATAGATGGACTTCAAGTGCCTACGGGCATGCTACATTGTCCTGGTTTGAGCAACAGAGGACTAATTTATCTTCTCATGCTTGGGAAAACTGCACTTTTAGAAGGCTCTAGTGTCTGAATTCATGAAAATATTTACTTTATAGCCAGCTATGGTATGCAGGTTTCAAGGACTCTGTGTTTTCGAGCCTGGCCAGGTGCAGGGACGAGGAGGAGCAAGGCCTGGGCATTTGACCCAAGGTGGCCAACAGGATTATTTCATACCATGAATGTCACATTCAATATAAATTAGAGTGTTTGCTGAGGAGTTCTCTATCCCTTGATGGCTACAATCCTGAGAGTTTCTTGCCCTGGTACCGGACCCCTGAGTCCTTCCCTTCCTCCCAAAGCCATAGTGCAGTGTTTGATATTTGCTGTCCATGGCTGGGAGTGCACAACTTCCAACTGATAGAATTGGCTGAGTATAATCCTTGTATATTTTATATTGGTATCAGGATCAACACTGATCAGTGTTATTAATGTTAATTATCTAGTCTTATTTTATTAAATTTGTTTATATTTCAGCCCTCATCTTTCCTTGTTTTTTCCCCGATTTCCTTTCCCAAGTGTGGGGGTGTTATCAGGTGATAGAGTAATTGTCTAAACAAGAATAAATTGTTGTGTGTTTCTCAAACCATAACATACATGAAAGTGAAGAAACTTGTAGTTACCAGCAAGTTTTGCTGAAGCACCTCTGACGTACCCCAATCTCCTTCTTCACTGCCAAGCACCTAAATAAGATAAAATAAATGCTACTGTTGAGCAAGTAGGTTATTTGCCCCCTTGGATATTCCATGCCCTCCCCTGGAGGCTGTACACTCTTTTCTCCACCACAGTTCACTTGCTGTGCGAGTTCAGTTAGACATTTGTCAAGTCCTTTCTGAATCTGGAAATACCAACATTGTGGAAATATTTCTTTGTTGAGGGGTTACTGGTGGATTAATTGCAGTAGCTCCTCAAAGGACAACTTAATCTGCATTAGCAACTCACCTGCTTCTCAGCGCAGCATATGTTGGGAAGGATGGATGGGAAATTAGGAGGTTTTACTCTTCGTGTCTCTTGACATATCTTAAGCAACTTGCCTAAATGGCTGGCAAGCATTTGTAGTTCAATGTATTATGAAAGCAAGCCAGCAGAGAACCTCTGGCTGGTTTGGGGATTTTTAAAAACTTTCTCAGGCAATCAGCTAGACCATATCCTCCTAAGCAGCTGAGTCCCTAAATTATTTGTCGATTTAAAAGAAATGTAGTTTTAACCAGCAACGTGACTTTGCAAACAGTCCATTGTATGTCTTGGAATCAAAACTGCTCTGTGTCACAGACATGTTTCATTATTGATTCAACAAGTTTCAATTCCATATGGCTTCAGTTACAGAAAAACTAACTGGAGCCTTTCCTTTCTTACACAAAAGCATCGTCAGCTAAACTCCAATAACAGAAGTTTTATTTCAGGCATGTGCAAGGGGTGGAAAGAGCCTAATTGAATCTGATTTGATAGCTTTGCCAGTTTTAAAAATTAGTGTCGATTGCCATTTCTTCTAGATGAAGGGGAAAAAAAGAAGAAAAGAGGCCAGATTCTGAGCTGGTGCCTGAATTGATGACCTGGTGCTATTTTACAACTAGGAAAAATAGTAGTCCTAGAAGGTTGACTTCCTAGGAATGCAACAGAATGGTGTGTGGGTAATTGGTGAGAGTTATGGATCAGCATGCAACTCTTCTACATATCAGATGTAAATGAGAACACCATAGCATGGGATTTTGATAAATCCATGCTCCTGATTTTGTTAGCCGTGGGCTCTCAGTTCTTCTGGCTTTGACACCGATGGCTTCTTACAGAGGCAAAGCCATCCCTTAATGGAGTCCTTTATGGGATCACAGCAATTGAGATTTCCTCCTGCAGCTTGTGGTCCTCAGCCAATGCCCACTCAAGTCAACAGGAATCTTTTTGTTGACTTCAAAGCAAACTGACTAGGCCCTAATTTGTCATCAGATCCTTTGAGTGTAATTAAAGCCGTACTGCATAGAAATGGAGGGTGGACACTGTTCCTTGAATAATGCCTTTTTCTGTCATTGCTTGGTTAGTAGGACTGAGGAGGACAGAAACATCCATTTTGCCAGTGCTATGAGCCTGCCAGTGGCTGCCAGGTGTTGGGTCATTTAAGGAATCACGGCCTTGCCTCAGTCACAGCTTTACAAAGATTCACCAGGAGAGAGGTCTAAATCTTCCCTGTCTTTGACATCCCTTCTTTTAATTGCATTGTCCCCTTCTTTTCACTAGATTGTCTCACCGTTGCTTGAGCCCTGGCTGTAAAGTGGGACATTTCAAAAAGCTTGGTTCTAGAAGCAACTCTTTTGCTGAGATCTGACACCATTTGTCAGGGAGGCAGTGGGGTCCTGAGGAAGGGAACTGTGACCCAGATCATTCTGAGAATCAAACAAAATCTTTCTGCGGGGAGAAATAAGGTCCGAGGAGCTCCCTGCCTACAAGCCCAGTGTCTGCAAGGTTTCACTCCAGCTCTTTCCCTGATGAGTCTTACTGCTTTTGACAAGTCACCGGGCAATTGCAGATCAAAATCATAAGTGTAGCCCCAACTCCAGCTGGTGGTCCCTTAACTGAGACTGGCAGCAGCTGATTTTCAAACCAGTGAAAAGGTATAAGAACCTCACCCAACGCGTTGCTGGAAGGGATGGGGCTGTGCCTGCAGCCCTGGCCAGCCATGAAGTACCACAGCTGTACTGCGTGCAGAGCCAAGCATGGAGAGACTCATGGCCAACTCCTGCTTCCACCTCCTCTTCCAGTACAAAGCACGCACCCGGGCAGCTCCTGTCTTCTAACCAAGAGGAAGTGTCGTTGTCCTGCTTTTCTCCATCAGCCTGTGGGATCGGGTGGCGGCAATTCTGTGCATCCTGCCTTTTGCTGTCCCGTGGCAGAGGATCCAAGATGCTACTCCCATCCCTGGGAACCGAGCAGGGCGCCCATTCCCGTGGAAGGACTGCTAACGGGGCCTAACGCTGCTGCACTATGTTCAGGGCAGGGACTAAATGGTTAGTTATCCCACAGTGTGTGTATATTCAGAGATGAGCTAAAAACGGGCTGGATGTGTTTGCTGCATCTTTTTTAGCTAGAATTGCCTTGGTACAGTAAAACATGACAGGCTGCTCCAGTTGCTCAGACTTGTATCTGTGTTTAATCAGCCCAGGTGCCCAGCTGTCTACTAAAGTAAATCCTCCTGGAAGCCACTGAGATGGGCTTTTCTTTATGAAGTCTCATTACTGTGATAGGTGGTAGCAGCGTCTATTACGCAGGTTGGCATTATATTCAGTTTCTTCTAACGCTGCCTGACTTTAACTGGCTGGGCTGACATCTTCTGTGAGAGGTCTTGCCTCGGGCTGATGGATTCCTCAGCCTTTTGTACTACATGCTATTCAAATCTGGTTACTCTGGCCCTATTCATTTCCTCTTAGGTTCTTCAATAACACCCTTATAATGCTGAAGAGCTTACAGCAACTCCTGCGTTTGTACCGCCAGCTCACCACCTGATGGGAAGAGGCAGTCATTTCCAATACTCTCTTCGAGCTGCCCAGGATCTGCCTACCCAGGGACGAGCACGTTAGCATAACGTGCATAGGTTCAGAACAGGACACTTGCTGATCTCCATCACTGCTGAGATCAGCACCCCTAGGGTTTCAAGATGGGCACTGGGCAACCAGCGCACACAGAGGCAGTGAATACCTGCGAACACCTTGTTGAGGTGATGTCCATGATATCCCACAGGCATGTGGAAGAGCAGGCAGTGAGAAAGTCCATCTCTCTGGGACAGCACTGCAGTGTCTTGCCAATGAGACAGTCTCTTCCTTTAGCCTCCACTTCAATGACTACATGCCTTCCAGCTTCTCCAGCAAAGCCTCCTCCATCCTTATGTTTTGCTGCCCAGCCCCTCTGCAGCTGCAGTCTGGGCACTAAGAGAGGCAGGGCTCCAGGGGCTAAAATAGCAGGCGAGTTAGACGCTCATACAAACCAAAATAAGATTGCACAAGGCAACCATTATTCTGGCTCTTCTCCATTGCCTTCCTGCTTGTGGAGGGCTTGCTTTTGCAATCCTTAGCATTGTTCTTTCAGCAGGGTTGTGCTGGGGGGGTGTGTGAAAGATGTCTAACAGAAGCTGGCCGTCTTTTGTGAAGACTTCTCAGTGGTAGCTCTGGGCCAGATGCCAGGGTATGGCCCAGGAGACAGGTGTCAGTGTCCTTGGGAGGCCTGTCCTTCCTTGAGAAACCAGAGGGATGGAAATCTCAGCTCTGCTTCCTGTGAAACTCCAGATAAGATCAGGCTGCCAGACCCCAGGCTCCCCAGGAAAGGTGCTTCTATTTTAGAGCTGCCTGGAGGTGTGCCGTGGCTCTCCTCGGGGTCCTGGCCATGTGGATGAGCAACCACTCAGGGCAACCACAGCTCTCACCTGGAGCCAGCATGTCCTCCTGCATGGAAATCCTGTGTCGGGCGGTGGGGACCAGTAATCTCTTCTTACTGAGAAGCTGGGACTTGGCCAGGATGAGCACCAAATTCAGGTGCCAAAAAGATCTTAGGCTGAGATAATAAAGATGTAGCTTCTGGTAGCAGAGATCATGTGCCCAAGAGCACTACTGTCTATTCATCCTGGCATCAGGGAGCATTGATTTTAATATTTAAAACAGTGCTTCAAGCGTAAATTCTTCCTGTAGCCATGGAACAACGTAAATGGAGGCTCTCAGCTGACATGCCATCTCTTCCTCTTCTTTCTGCTTGTGTCACAACTGGTCCTATTTCATGAAGCCTAGCACCTTCACCTTCCACTTAGAAATGCCAGTCGGGATTTTACACTTACGAAAAGGCATCAAAGCGGATCTCACAGACTATCAGGGCATGTGGTACTCTTTATCTTATGAGCCCATCTTCACTGCTGCACTGAGCAAAATGGGCAATTCTCCTTCTGCAAGCCAGCTATTCAGATCTCAAACAGTTATTATTTTTTTTTCCTGAGCTGCAGTTGTTACAAGCTCTTTTACAGGCGTGTTGTCGTGCTGGATCAGAAATAGCGATGCATGGCCGCTGAAGGTTGAGCCCTGTGTTTTGCTAACACTTTGGAAGACGATGCCATCTGTGACATGCTTCAGATCAGTGGTTTAGAGAAATTCTGTTGGCAGGGAGTTATTCGCCAGATTAATGTTTCAGAAGTTCTCGTGCTTCCAAAATTATGCTTCACCTTTCCTCCCCCTCTGCTATTTTCTGTCACATCTCCACAGGTAGGCCCTGTCAGATGTCACAGGTGCCTCGTTAGCATGTCTGGACAAGGTAGGAAATATAGTCTTTGCTGGCAAAAAAAAGCATGATGCACAGCTTGAAATGGTGCATAGGCATCCTGCCTCTCTGACTCTTTGAGCAGAGCACTGAGGTGCCACCAAAGCCTGTATCACGGGCACACAGCAAGCATCCTCCCCTCAGACACCCTGTCCTCACAGCATCCCAACACAGAGGGGATCCCCAGAGCGTAAGTAGAACACAACATGGAAAGAAAATTCGTTTCTTTCATGAGAACTGAATTTTGTCCATCTAGAGACCACCATGGCAAATTGTCATGAGCCTCTGGGATGTGTGCCATTTGCACAAGTGAGAAGAAATTGAAACCGCCTCTGGTTTTAATACCATGTCAGTACTACAGCTCCCTACACGCATCAACCTTTTCTGGTTTACAAGCAGCCAAAGTAACCTCGACACTCATTTGCAGAGATGGATTTTGCAAAGTTCCCCTCAGGGCAGGAAGTCCCGTTGCTTGAGGTGCTGCTCAAACACCCACAAAGCCAGTAAAGAGCTCGCAGCCCTGGGAAACACCTCACAAACGTACACCAGACAATTTAGACAAGAGGAATAAAATTCGGCAGTACTGTTGTGTGCACCTCTCCCCAGCTGTTTTCTGAAATACATTTTTCTATAAAGTAGCTCTTGCGGTGGCAATCTCCTTCAGCATGCAAAGGTGGCTTCTTACAAAGCACCCGCAGTGTCAGACAATCTTCAGAGCTGCTACAGCATCTTAAGGACCGGGGGCTTGTTTTGAATTACATCAGACCTTCTCTGGGCAAAAATGATCTCGACGTAGCGTTATTTGTAATTGAGGAAGAGAGGTTAGAATAAATGAAATCTCATCAGCACTGCAGATCTTCATAAGCTGCCCACTGCCACAGTAATTGAGCGCAACAATTAAGCAATAAAGACAGTTGTTTCTGAAGTACTTTGAACATCATAAAAATAGTCTTAATGGTTAAAAAACAAAGTGCTGGGAGCCACCACTGTGACAGCTCTGCAGACAAGAGCTACGTCTCGGCAGCAAGATGCAGTAAATTCACTCACAGCAATCGTGGATCACTTTGGATAAAATAGTTAGGTAAACCAGAACATTTTTATACCTGTACGTTTCTGGTTTGCTGTTGATTGGACAGCGTGTCTGATCATGTCGTGTAGCAGCGTGACAAATAACTTAAAAAATTATTTCCTTGAAATGGTTTGGAAATATACCTGTTCTTGCCATATATTTCATCTGGGAGGCAATTTTCCCCTGCCCTTCTCCACATCAGCCCGGAGTTTCTGTTAGAAGGATGTAGTAATACAGAGAGACATCAGCATCATTCACTGAATGAAAATACTGAAACAGCAAACAGTTTCTAAAAATAAAAATATAGTGAATATGTCTTTAGGTCTCTAAGGCATTATACGGTGACTAATCAGAGCAGTTTTCCTACGAAAGAGGGACAGAAGCAATAGAGATGGAATCAAATTTAATAGTACAAAATGTGAGGTCGTGCCCTGAGGGAGTAATAACGAGAATTTCTGCTACCAGCTGGGAGCTCATCAGTTGGAAGTGACAGAGGAGGAGAAAGACCTGAGTGCGCTAGCTGATCAAATGACTGTAAGCTGGCAAGAGCATGCAGATGTGAGAGAGACAAATGAGAACCTAAGACATGTCAGATGAGGGATTTCTAATAGAACTAGCAAGATTTTAATGCCATTGCAGAAGTACAGAATATTGTATGTCCATATAAAAGATGAATTATTTTTAAATTGCCTTTTCTGCGCCTTTCTCTCTTAGGATGACCAGGGGAGGAGAGAGCTTTCTTCTACAAGAAGAGACTAAATGAGCTTGGTTTCTTGAGTCTAGCAAAATGCAGGCTGGGAGGAGATATATTTGTTGCTTACAAATACCCCAGAGGGAAGTACCAGGAAGAGACAAGAGTTATTTGAGTGAAAGGGCAGTGCTGGCACAAGAACAAGTGACTATAAATTTGCCAGGAATACATTTCAGCTGGAAATTAGAAGAAGGTCCTGACTGTCCAAGAACTGCATTTCTGGGGTTGCCTTCCAGGAGGTTTTCTTGGGACAGAAATCCCAACTTGTTTTAATGCAGAGGTGAGGTAGTTCTTTACAGATACCATAGCTACCCAGAACAGCAGGGAATTTGGCAATATGACACAGAAGGACCCTTTCGGTCTTATTTTCCACCATCCTCACACGTCTAGCTCATTCAACAACCTAAGATTTCACACCGATGGTATTCAGTTTCCTTTGACCTGTCAAAGCTATCTGGTTTTCTTTGTTTTGCTGACTAGAAGAGCTTACAGCTGAGGCCTGGTGCTGTCCCCTGGCTACTTTCTGGCACGTTTTATTGTGGAAATTGGTGAGGACAATCTCAAGCTTGTTTCTAGTGGACACATGCCACGTGAGTCAGACTATCCACCGCATCTAGGGGGGAAATGGGCCAAGAGCTCCAAGCTGCCTGTTGTGCTGCGATTGCTCTGCTCCTGCCCAGGGTTGAGGGAGATCACTTATTATCCAACCCTTACTGCCAACGCACGTAGAGACCTCACTCCTGCAGTGCAAGGTGCTACACGAGCACATCATAAATAACTCTCTGTGTTGAAGAGCTAGACATGAAGCTTGGGACAAAGGCATGGAGAAGGGTGGAAAATATGATTTGTAAGCACCAGGTAGACGATGAGCAGCAGCCCAGGGCAGCTTGCTTGCCAACTGCCCAGCACTCACTTTGGTAAAGTCATCTGAAATCCCAAAGAAGCCCAGCCCAGAAGCAAAAATTAAGGTGAAGAGGTATGGCAGAGGATCAGGCCAGAGGGGCTGGGTGAGGTTAGGCACGTGGCATTGGAGTCCTCACTTGAGACGATTTAAATGGTACTATTGGTATAACTGAAACCTGGGAACCACAGCCTGGTGGAGGTTTCCTAGATGGCCCTTAAAGTCATTACGCTCTGGCCACCCCTGAGGTGCAAGGAAATTTGTCCTTCCTCTGCCTGTAACAGGAGACTCTGTGAATGGACAGATGATCTCAGAAAGTGTCTAGATGCAAAGCGTTAGATAAGGAAGCCTTTTAAGTATGTTTCTTTGCTTTCAGACCTTAATATATCAGCACTGACCTTTGTTTTCTTTAACCTTCTTCTCCCTGGCACATCACGGCCACCAGGTTGCAATACTGTGAGGGTGATTGCTCTTTTCATGTAGCACTGTAACTTTACGCAGCAATTTGTCACTGCAGATAAAACATCTTCGCCGTCCCAGGCGGCATGCAAGCTAAAACAGGCATGGCATGCAAATTCAACTGAAAGTTAAGAGTTCAAGTGCGGAGGAGTCTGGAGGAGAGGAAGGAAGGGGGGAGAGCTTCAGAAGGACGGTTATGCGGAGGACTGCCAAGGAAGAGGAACAGTGCATGCACAGACAAGAGCAGGGAGGGCCGTCTGGGCACAAGAAACGCAGGACAGAAGGGCAAGAGCGGGGGCGAGGGATGCAAGGAGGAATATGGAGAAAGCCTAGAGAGATGCAGGGGAAGGAGGCTGGAGGAGGACGCTAGAGAGAGCTAACAGCACTGTGTGTGCACTGCAGGGCTCTGAAAGGAGGAGAAGGAGCCCAAGGGCACTGTAAGATAACACAGAATGGCTGCTACATCCCACCCCAGAGCTTCCCCTTCCTTGGCTAGGCAAATGATAATATATACACACAGATCTACAAAGCATTTGGAGGTGCTCGAAGGGGAAAGGCACCTATAAAAGAACTTATTGTTGACATTAAGAAGCTGTGGAAGTCTTCACTCGGAAAGGCACCTGGGTTTTGTCTCAGCACAAATGTTATTCAACTGCAGATCTCCATGGAAGTTTCTTAAGTGCGTATCTTCGTATTTAATTTGGCCAATTGGTTTGGGTTTGCAGCAGCAGAGTCTTTCCTCTGCGTGTGGACAGTACACACATAAAGCCCTTACCCTTAGCACAGCAATGGAATGTATATATTTAGTTCAGTTTTATATTCCAAGCACTGAGCAAACCCCCAACAAATGCTGTCCTCAAAAACTGGCCGCACACCCACGCCAGTCAAACTTTCCATGTAGTCAGAACCTCAGAAATCCCTCACCAAGAAGGAAACATTGGCCTGGTCTGAATTCATTTAAGGAGAGGAGGAAAGAAAGAAAACACATTCATCAAGTTTTGTCTAGTCTGATGATACTGGACTGAAATTCAGTCTTCTACTTTTGTTAGATTTCATACCCTTGCTGTCCAGCTACATCTTACTCCAAAGCCCTAGGTGGAAGCAAACTTGGAAGTGAGACTAAAAGAAATTATACTCTTACTCCATCTTTTTGGGTACGAACGTATCCTCCTGCAGCGAGCTCCCTGTGCTCAGTGCTCTGAGGAACTGGGGGTCTCTGTGGGACCCAGTTTGTGAAACAAACAGGGATGGGACAGCCCTTTTTCTCTGCAGAGCCTCTGGTAGCACAAAGTAGCTCTCTCCCTCCCTCTCCTCCCATGAGGAGGGAATAAATCGGAGAAGTTATGGAGCTCTGCAGCAGGGCAGGTGATGAAAAGAGGCAGGCAGAGCGTGCAGAGCAAGGCACGTTCAGGACATGGGTGCAGGAGCAGCAAGGGAGCCATGAGGCACCAGGGCAAGCAAGTAGCTGGCCGTGCATGGCTCCTTACACCCAATGAGGCTTGAAAATCTCCGTAACCAGGTACCCAGGGACAGCCCAACAAGCACAGCTGCTGGAGCTTGTGCTGCTGAAACCCTCTACTACTCTGGTGACTCCAGGCTGATTGGGAGATAGTTAAAGTTACCTTTTGGCTGGGGATAGGAGGAGAGAATTGTACCAATGCCTTGTTGTTGATGATATCTACTGGGGAACCCACTGTGCCCGTGGAAATGCCTCAGCTCTCCAGGGAAGGCAAGCTTTTGTTGAGAAGGGACTGCGTCAGGGGACAGAGCAGGGCTTCATTTTCAGGCAGGCTTCATTTGAATGATGCAGCGCAGAGCAGATGTCCAAGAAACAGCCAAGAGGTGGAACCGTGGCAAGGCATGGAGAATGAGTCACCCACAGCTGAAGCCAAGCAAGGACTGAACGTTGAAACAAATCGTGTAAGGCGAGAAGAAGGCCAGGGGAGAGTGGGAAAGGGAAGAAGTCATCCCGGCAGGGAAACAAGGAGGAGGGTGAACAAAATCAGAAAACTGCAGGAGAGCGGGACCTAAGAATGACCATGCTTCAGCAGGCTGGTGGGCATCCAGCTTGGTATGCTGTCTGCAGCAGTGGCCAGGGGCGGACGTTTAAGGAAAAAGTGCGGAAAGGCCGGGGGAGGCGTTGAGTGTGACTTTCCCCCGAGGACCCTCCCAGCCTCTGGCAGTCCACAGCATAGAAACTCCTCCAGCCAGGGGCTGCGCCTGCAACTTTAACAGCCTTCGGGGACCTTTTCTCCTCTGAACCTAATTGCTTTGCAAACCCCTCTGTGCTTTTGGCCTCCATCCTAACTGGCAGCAGTGAGCTCCACAGCCTGAGGGCGTGCAGGGGGAAAAGAACCGTGGAGGGAGGCTGGAAGGGAGGGAGGGATGGAGGAAAGCTGCTGAGAAGCGAGGGAGGATGGAGGAGATCCTTCTGGGAAAGGATCCATTGCATCAGCCAGGCCAGCTGTCTGCACAGCACTCCTAAAATGGCAAGTTGAGGTCACATCGCCATGGTGTACTCCCAGCATCTCATGCCAGCCCCTTGGAGGGTCCAAGACATCAGCAGTGCATTCAAGTGGACTGCCCCAAGCGTAACACTGTCAAAAGGGACATTATTTCTGAAGAAGAAAATGCCAAAACCAATGACTTTCAGCACCAAGAAATTTCTTTCCCTATCCAGAGGCACGAGGAACCCACAGTCCCCACAAGGCCAGTCCCTCTCTGAGAGAAGAGCTCCAGGCACTTGCGCAGCCTGCACTGGAGCTCCTTTCTGGTCACCTCTGCACTCATCAGTGTTGGAGAGGCATAAACTTGCCCTGGGAGCTGCAAGAGGAGAGGAGAAAGGCTTTGTTTCCCTCAAATGGTACAGCATTTCTTTTTTCCTCCAGGAAAGGGGCTGCAAACGAAGGTATTCTTCCCATTAAAAGAGAGAGGAAGAGAGGAGGGGGCAGGATTTGAGTTACAAAAGAAACCGGCACATTACAGCGAGGAAGGCTGCAAGGTACAAGGCCACAGTGTAAAAGCAAAAAAAAAAAAAAAAAAAAAAAAGTATTCAAAGCCTTTACAGCATCCATCAAAGCCATAACGTTATTGCATGGTACGTTTATAGCTCCCTTGCAACCGCGGCAGCAGCTTTTCAGCGGGGCTGGGCTTAAAACGAGACCAGAGCCCGGTACCAAGAGACAGGCCTTTTTTTCCCCCCCTGGTGCACGGACATTTCCTGGCCCCTAGCTGTGACTCCGAAATTCATTTCACCCTTTAATTGGATTTCACGGAGGAGAGAGAGGCAGAAAGGGGGGGCTGGCCGGGGCTGCAGGGGTGCCTGGCAGGGCAGCCGTGGCGCTGAGGATGAGGAGGGCTAGGACGGGGTCGCAGTGGCAGGGTGCCTCGTCCTGCCTCCACCGGCCCACGGCCCCTCACACGCCCTCACGGTGGGCTCGGGGGCTGCCGCCGGCCGGGAGAGCAGCAAATGCCCTATTTCTAGTGTCAAATTTCGGCGAGCGCCAGTCGCTTCCATTTCGTCGCACGCGAAAACGGCTGGGCTTAACTAGGTCACATTTCCTAACTGCATCGGAGGCGAAGGCTTGTCTTGCTTGAGTGATTTAACCACTCTAGGAGGATTTTACGAAGCGGTAGCAGCGAGCGTGCCCGTGGTGGGCGATGACTCCCCTTGCCTTGCTCTGGAGGGGTGAAAAAGACCCGTGCAAGGGACCAAATGCCGCTCACAGCCCCGCTGCATGAAGATCCTGGGTGAGAAACAGCTCCTTTTCAGTGTCACAAATATACGGGACGGCGGGACGAACTATTTAAAACTCCAGATTTTCTCCATTAGCTGCCAAGGCCCAACTTTTGCACCATGTGTGTATCCTACAACCCTCTGCGCCAGGCATCCAAAGCCCCGTGCGGAGAGATGCTGCCACCCTGCTGCAGGGAGGAGACAGAACCCGAGTCCTGGGTGCCAACTGCTAGGTGGAGAGGCAGGGATTAGCAGGTGTCCTGATGTAATCCCCAATCTGCTCTGCTTCTTTCTCCCAGTTTACAGTGGTAGCACAGCCCAGCACCTCAGTCCCCTTTTGTGGAGAAGCCAGAGGTGGTGGTGGCTCCCATGTGCTGGCTGGTGGCCTGGCACTGCTAGAGGGCGGCCACCCACCTGCCCTCCCAGCTCAGCATCACCTTCACGCTGTGGCTGCTACCGTGCCTTGGGGAAAAGCTGCAGGGAGACCCTGGGGCAGCTCTTAGGAGCTGCACCCCAGTACCTG
>JAHREE010000363.1:15030695-15040766 GCA_033628505.1 Tringa tobata | reverse complement strand
CCCCCTTGCTGCACCTAGAAACCCCCCAAGTCAGGCCTGAGCCCCTTCCCTGCCTTGCCTGGGGGGCTGGCGACGGCCACCTGCAGGAGGCTGCCATCTGGGGGAGGCCGGCAGGGCTGCTCAGGGGCTAATGGGTTTATTGCCTGTGGCACAGGCTTCCACGCTAGGGCTCACAGAGAGAGAGAGATGGGGTGAGAGGAGGCAGCCTGGGGGTGTCGGGCAGCCTGAGATCAAGGCGCTGGGGGGCAGCCCCAGCCCAGCATCACACCACGGCTCCAATGAGGCACTTGTACCCTACAGCTGCCTCACACACACACACACTCCCCTGGCTAGAAATCCTGCCTCCCATCCCAGGGAAGGCACCCGTTCCCGTTGCTGTCCTTCTCTACAGTTTTCCCTGATTCATGAGGAAGGGAAAGCTTGTTTTATTTATGTCTTTAAAGAATAACAGAAGGAAAACAGGAGTTTTGTTCTGTAGGTCTCTGAAGCATTGATGCCTACCAGAATCACAGAATTGTCAGAGTTGGAAGGGACCTTCTAGAAATCATCTAGTCCAACTCCCCTGCTAAAGCAGGATTGCCTAGAGCACATTAGTCAGGACTGCATCAAGAAGTAGCTGTGGACATCACATCTGTTTGCCCAGAGAAAGGATATCCCACAAGCTTTACCATCTCCCAGAGCTTTGGCTTTTCTATCTCTTGCCCACCTCATTTCCCTGACAGGTCTAGAAGTACTAGAAGTCCTCCAGGACCACTAGCAGGGCTCCTAAAGCTATAGGGGAGGTCATCCTCCCCAGCTGTCCTGCCGGCCGTTGCAGCAGCATGCTCTTTGTCTCTACTAGGCACCAGGGGGCTGTGGGCAGGGTCTTCTGCCCCTCTCCAAGCTTCGCAGTGGGTCAGACCGGGGCTCTGCACGCATTTTGCACAGCCCCACGATACACTTCACCAGACTTGTCACTGCGCAGGGAAATCAGCCGCTCATGCAGAGCGCAAAGCCTTGTTCAGCTGCTCACTTTGAGAGCTTAGCCACGCAAAAAAGTACCATGCACACACAGTACACGACTTTAAAGCAATCAAAACGTGCTCAAATGAAAGCCCACTTTGCAGGCATAAGCTGAGGGACCTCTTCGTAGCAGAGGTTACTTCCCTGCCTAATTTTAGCCTTTCATTCTCCTGGGTTTTGGCCAAAAAGCTGCTAAGAACATCCCTATCTTCTTCCTAATAATTGGTGGAACCATGTTTCTTCCCATTTCCAGAGAAAGCGACCTTTCTGCACAGACCCGGGCTGGAAGCGTGACCCACTGCTTGAAAGATGAACATTTTGTGCAGGGGGTTAGAGAGAAAACGAGTGCCCTGGCTGCCCCGCAGCCCCCCCCTCCGCTGCCATGCCCTCACAGTCTGCCTGTCCTGAAGCAGGGCACACAGCAAGGTGCTTTCAGGGGACATCTCTCTCTCTTTAGAAGAGCTGAGAATGGAAGCCACGGTAAAGCCTGTTTTCCTGAATACGGAAGGGAAACAAAGGAGAGATCTCCCATTCACTATCTCAGGCTCATTTCCCCTAAAACTCTCCAAAGTGGTGCTTTGATGTTTGCTTACATCCTCCTTTATCTGCTTCTCTGATATTTTTGTGGCTTTTCTGCACATAGTGACACAGCTCCCTGCTGTGCTCTGCACTGGCCTCCTGTGCTTACACTCAGTTACTCTCTTCTCTGGTCACACTTCTCTTCCCATAGCTCAAATATCTGACCCACCTTTTATACCACGTGCAATTTGGATAGCAGCTCTCATCATTTCAGCTATATATTTCATAAAGGGAACGTATTTGGGGTTTTTTATATGTGTCTTGAAAGAGAGTGGCTATTAACAACAGCTCTTGCTGACCTCCCTGCTGCATCCAGTTCATTCTTAAATAGCATAACAGGACTAAAAACTATATAAAAATATTGCATGCTACCCATTCCTGAATGTTTTTGTCTAAGGTCTTCTGTTGCTTTGAAGGTTTTTCTAAGGTAGGGTCAGGAATGGAAGAAGAGATTCTGAGAGAGGGTTTGTAGATATTGTGTTATTTGCATTATAACGACAAATCAAACAAGAGAGAGAGAGAATGGGTGAAACTCCTCACCATCCTCCCCTCCTCCTCCAGATCAATTTATAGTGCAAAGGCATTCATTATTTCAGGGTAATCTCCTTATTACTATTAGGCCTCGCTATCAAACTTTTCCTAGACACATTCCTCCCCCATTTTTTAATGTTCATCAGATTACTCCTAATCTTACCACAGACCTCATGGCACTCGTTGGAGAAAGTCATGCCCCCATCTTATGGCTCCTCCTTTTCTACTGGTAAATGGCTTGACGCAGCACTTGAATACAACTGGTAATGCTTTTTCCAACATAGATTCAGATCTGATGGCACCAAAACCTTCATGGGCTCATCACAGCCTGCATAGCTGTTCATGTAAGAAGCAAAAAAAGAGAGTGACCAACCAACTCTTCAAGCAGCCAAAAGGTTTCATTTCAGTGTTGTCAAAATGAAGCATTCGGAACAATTTTTCATTCCCTTCCAAGCCAAAGTCTCAAATCCTCATAGATGGAATAAAGAAAATGAAATACATAGCTTTTCCTCTTTGCTTTGCCACGCTTTAAGTTAGTTAGTGTTTTCTTAATTTATCGTCCTGCTGAGGGGTTGCCAGGAATTGCCAGTGGCAGCAGGCTCTGCTCAGTTTCCAGTGTGGAAGAACAAGGTGCTCACAACTTCCCTACCTGTGGGCTCTGCTGCGGTCCACGCTGCCCCATCCGGGCAGCTGCCCAGCTCTTTACAAGTGCTTCTGCCCAAAAAGTGCTCTTCTTGATTTTCCACGGGTGGTCTCTGCGTTACCAAGACCCAGCCCTTGCACGGGGAAGCCCTTTTGTGCTGCACGAACTCCTTCCTGGCCAGGGGTCTGAGCCACGCAGGCTTCTCTCCTGCACTTTACCAACAGGTCGTTTCCACCAGCAGGCTGTTCTAGCCTGGCGGTTTTGCTGGCCTTTTCCTCTGGAAACGACTAGCCGTTTGGCAATAGGGAGCTGGCCCCGGGAGGCCTGAAGCCCCCGGTGTCGTAGGTGCTGTCCCTGCCCCTCTGCAGCAGAGCCCTCCTCTGCCCTCCCCGCAGCCCGTACTGGCCGAGCGCTGCTGCCAGCATCCGAGCTGCAGGTTTACAGCCCGGCTAAATTGCTGTCTGCTCCCCACAGATCTCATTCAGCATTTCCGCCGTCACCCTCCCTACTGGATATCTGTTTCAGATTAATTGGCCCGAAGATGGGGCAGCCTGCGTTTGTCTGGATTATTTCCTGCCCAAGCTGCTAACCTCAATAGATATAATTTTTATTTTTTTTTTTTTAACAGGAACGCGTTGGCAGAGCATCAGAAAGGAAAACTCCCTGATGGTGCAATTATAGTTTAATGTGTAATAGCCATCCAGGAGACTGGATGGGAAAGCCCGGGTGTTTTTGGGCATAGGAAATACAACTCGCTGCTACACACAGGGAAAAAAAATTAAAAACCCACCGGAGAGGACTTTGCAACAGCCGGAGGTGAATGGACTCCACGTTCCATATGAACCAATAGCTCATTCCCATCTCCACCTTCGATACCGTGGGCAGGGAAGGCTCCCGGAGAGGAACGTAGGTCGGTGCAGGGAAGGTGGGGACACCCAGGGGCAGGGAGAGCCGTTCCCCTTGGCCGGGGGCTAAGCAAGAAAATAACACCAACTTGCCCCGATCTTTGGTTCGGTGACATTGATGGAGGGATTAATTCAAACTGATTGACCACAACTTTACACTTCACGTTGCTGTCACATACGATTAAAGCCGATCAAATTGCTCGCTGCAGATAAATCCTCCGACAAACGCAGCCCCGTTATCTGTCCCCACATTATCAGCCAGCAGCCTTGTCTACTCACAGGCGGGATTGCTTCCCCGATGGCTGTGACAAGCAGTTGGCGCGAAGGCATTTTAACGTATGGCTTAGATGGGACCCTTTTGCTGAAAACATCCTGCTCCTCGCTGAACCTTTACATTGCACCATCGGTCATGTAACCCATCCTATATGGCTTCTAGCTAGGCGCCATGCTTCACACGCGGGAGAAGCATCCTCTCCTTGCCGCCAGTTATTTGCAATCACGCTGAATTGTTCCACGAGCCTATTATGCAACTGATAGGGCTCTTCAAAACAGCTTTGAGAATAACACCAGCCTGAGCATTCAATTATATTTATTCACATTACTCTAAAAGATAGCTCGCTTTTGTGAGCCTCTTTGTGGGTAGGAAATTTTTTTTTTTTTTTTGAGCAGAGTGTTTGGGAATAAAATGGGTCACAATCGCTAAGGAAGACAGTCTGCATGTTTTATTCACAAGCACATTTTGTGAACGTTTATTGCTACATACGCCCAGCTCTAGTGAAGATGGACATCCCTAGTTTTCCTTCTCATTTGCCCTCCCTTGGTTCTTATTTTTGTCTCCACGTATTAACTGCAACCTATTGACATTCTCAGCTATCTGCTGGAGGAGAGAAAAAAAAAAAAGAGTTTCTGGGAAACTATGCAAAAGAAAAAGTTTGTTCTCTCCTAAACCTTTTCTTTAAATTCAATTATATTGCTCTCATCCGCAACAGGCTAATGGCCATTTACAGAGTCCATATCAGATGCAGCCGCACAGTTTCTGCTGACCAAAAATTTCTCTGGAAAAACGCCACTTCATTTACTGGCAAGTTGGTCTGCTCAGTGCATCTCAGCTTTGACAGATTTTCACCAGGTACCACCCAGGATTGCCAGGATGAGTCCCTGGCTTGGCAACAGTGCCAGTCCCATCCCTGCTTCTCAGGGGGGGCTGCCAGGGACCCTCTTTGGCACTGTTGTCCCCAGGAGCTCTCCTGGCCATTTGGTTTCCCTGGCTGGGTAGCGGCAGCCAGAGTCTCGGGGACAATTTCTTTTTGTACAGTATCCTCACACTGTCAGGCTTTCAGGCCACCCTGAAATATTGGGAGATATGCTGTTGCCTGACCAGATGCAAACACCACTGCTCACAGTGCAGCTCAGCCACCTGGCTTCTCAGGTGGCACCAAGAGGACTTCTTACCACCCCTGAGACAGAAGACTGGAGAGAAACTGCTGTATTACGGGAGCCCAGACTTTCACTCTTGAAAGGTCTTGAACCTCGAGCTTGTCACATCAGTGTGTTGGGCTCAGCACGAGAAAACAGACCAAGAAAATATCAACCAACATGTGTGTGTGTCAGAGCCTGTCAATCGGGAAACAGAACAGAGCCAATGTCCTCCTCCCCCAGAAACCAATACCAAGACCAAGGGATGGAGGGAACGAGGACACAGTGCCTTGGAGGAGGAAGAGCAGGGGTTTCTATCTTACCCAGCCCTCTTCTCTAAAAGCTGTTCCTTTTATCTGCCTCAGAAGGTCAGTATGGAAAAGGAAAATTATTTTTTAAAAACAGCTCTAAGATAAAGATAAGTACTGCTTTCCTTGAAGGCAAAATAAAAAACCTCACTTTAAAAAAAAAAAAAAAAAGAGTTGGAGGAGGAAAAAATAAATAAATAGTCCCTTGGCTTTTACTTTATGTTACTATCTGGGGAAATATTCTTATCTGTGGGGACTTTTTTCAATGCACTGCTCTTGGAATCAGCAGTTGATGTAGAGCACATGTGTGCAAGGGTGGCTGCAGTTTCCCATGCAAACACAGAGAAACAGATCCAGATGGCTACAGGGACAACAAGGCCAGAAAAATCATCCCACACCCCCCAAGTGGGACTGATCTCACTTTGAGTACTGTTGCCACAAGGGCTATGGGGTGACCATCACACAGATGGCCACCGGCAGGTCACTCTGCTATGTCCCCATCTGGTATAGCAGGACCCCCAGCAGTCCCCGTGTGGTCAGGGGCCACTGAGCACGCCGAGCACCCTGTGCACCATGGCCTGTCCCTCAAACAAGCCACCCACTGTCTCCTTTCCACCGGGTGCAAAGGAAGGAGACAGCCCGGCAATGCTCCCGCAATTAAAAACACAACACCCCTCTGGATGAGGATCTGTGAGCATTTCACAAATCTCAATTTGTTAAGCAAGCCCTACAACTCTTCTTTGAGGTACTGAATTATTATTTCCATTTTACAGGCAGGGAAACAGGGACGGAGCGAGTGAGGGTGTTTGCATGAGATCCCATATGTTCTCCATTACCAACCACGGCGCTTCCTGGCTGCAGCATGACCTGACTGAAGTGCTAAATAACATCCAGCATTTGTTCTCTTCATACATCCAGACCAACCAGTAGCAGGAAGCACAGTTGCAAACTCAACAAACCTGGGAGGTCTGGGGAAGGGTTTGGGCCCCCAAGAGCACATGCTCAGAGACACAGAGAGCAGAAATGCTGGACATGTTAACCTTCTCCACAACAAGATACACCTCCTACCAAGGGTATGACAGGGTACGACTGCTTCTAGTTAGTAGGAACACCTGCTTTTTAAAGAGGCAGGATTCTAAGCACCTTCCTTGCTCCAGCAGGGGGTTGGAGTAAATGATCTCCAGAGGTCCCTTCCAACCCCATGTGATTCTGTAGTTCCTTTCTTCCCCTAGCTGCAGAAGAGTGGGAGGAGAAGTGCATAGGACACCATCAGGAGAAGGGAGCAGCTGCAGCAAGACAAAACCACCACTTGTGTGAAGCTGCAGGACATCAAAGGTCTGGCCTCCTCCCAACTGCTCTGCTTCTGGGTCTGCGCATGTCTGTCCCACACACCACGTTCCTACCATCCTTTCATTGAGGGGTCAAAGCAGCGTGTGATGCACCCCTTGTGCTTCCCTCACTGCACTGCCATATAGTCACTTCAGAGGGGGAAAGAGGCCATTATTTACCCAGCTGAAGCAAAGAGACCACAACCACGATGACAGGCACAGAGTGTGCTGTCCCAGCCAGGTACAGCAGGGAACGGAGAAGGCAGCCGTGTTATCCATGATGAAGTGAGGGATCGTGCTCAGACCAGCACCACCATCCTTCTAGAAGGTGACATAGGCATACAAGAATCTGGACACAGTCCACAGCCAAGCCAAACCTCTGACCCCTCTTACATTACCACAAAAGTCCAAATGAATCACAATAAGCCAAGATTTATTTCCAAAGTTTCTCAACTCAGCAGCTCCATAATGCTTCACAAGCTGCCTACTTCACTTGGGAGTTCATTTGGCCTTGCACTAGATGGCCTCCAAGGGGGTCTCTTCCAGCCTAAATTAAGCTTTGATCCAGCCTAAATTAAGCTTTGATCCAGCCTAAATTAAGCTTTGATCCTACAATTCACCAATTTTGAGGGAAGTGGTCTGAGCCAAAGCACTGCTCAAGCGACAACACTTCTCCTTCCAGCATAATCACTTTTATCCTCAGTGCATCTTTGAGGGAATGGTTCTCAGTTCCAGCTTGAAAAAACAACATCCCTGTGGAGACACAGCTGCAGCTGCATTAACATGGCTGGCTATCCAGAAACTTCTGAGGGGAAAATTGGGCCATTTCAACTTGCTTCACAAAGAGGATGCTGCCTCACCCTCTGCTTTGAGTCTCCAAGCTGTGGCAGTGGTATGAGGGAGGGCTTTCAGTGTGCGAGTCCAGATTACTCCCAACATGCACATGCAGAGCCTGACCAGATTTCATCAGGAGGCTAAAAAAGCTGCGGCCTTCCCATTAGCACCAACAAATCACACTGCTTAACACACGTGTTTCACAGTCACACCCCATAGTCACATCCAGCCCAGACCCCACAACACAGATTACGTTTGAAACGACCTTTTCAACCTGAATCACCTCCTCAGGATGCAAGGGGTTGTACAGAAGAGATTTTTCTCTCCTTGGGTAGTCTGGATGCTTATCTATCCCCCAGTGTCAGTCCAGAAGCAAAAAAAGGGAGGAGCTGTGCATCAGACAGCACGTGCAGCTGCCCGCTTACTGGCTTTGTGCCTTTCACTGGGAAGATAAAACTGCAGGCGACAGTAAGCCTGTGCAAAGACCCAGTTAATGGTTACAAATAGAAATACACTGCACTATCAGCCTCCCGGGGCCGTGGGGTTTCCAACATCCTTTTTACAAGAGCTGACATCTATGGCTCTTTCAGCTTGCCTTGGAGGTCACTCCTCAAAATGTGGCCGAGCACCGTTCACCCACATCCAGCCCAAGCCACTCATCTTCTCGGCCACAAGACAAATAATGTGCTCCAGCTCTGGCTTGCCTTCCTCCTCCACATCATCTGGGCTAACCTCTTGCCTTCCCACACAGAACAGCTGGCTCCGTCCGGGCTCACATGTCTCCTAAGGACCTTCCGGGGGCTGCACCAATTTTCCACTAACACTGCACTTTGTTTTTGCCCAGAGGTCTCCAGGTCAGTGAGATGCTGGGACTGGGGAGCTGGAGCTATTGCTCTACTGTACACCAGATACACTTGGCTCCTGTCTTTGGTTTGACTGGGAACCCTGCACAAGAGGCAGAAGGAGCGGTGGAGAAAAATGAGCTGGAGATACCCCCCACCATGGCAGCACCAGCTGCCATCCCCTGACTGAGCAGATGACGGATCTCACCAAAAAAAATAAAAGAACTTATACAAAACGTGGCTCTTGTTAAACATAAATGTAACTGTTGTGACTTACCACAAGGTTGAGATGAAGGGATGAAGACAGGAAAGCAAGTGGAAGTAGCACCAGTGTCACAGCTCTGAGGAGGTAGGCTGTCCTGAGGAGACCATGCAGGGCAGGCAGTACGTCTGCTGGAGATTGCTTCCTGCCTTCTGTCTCTATTCTGAACAGAAAAGAGTAAATAAGAAAGGGGGAAAAAAGTTAAGAGCGTATGACCAGATTAGCACTCTAACCCCAGTGAAAGGCCCAGCAGACCGAGGCCAGTAGGGGTGGAAAATGGGTTCAGTATTAAGGGGGCTGCTGGCACAGGACTGCAGGGACAAGCCAGTGGAGGCCAGCTTCTCAGTGAGAGACCTTTGACTGTATTTCATCCAAGGGTCTGCCACTAACGTCACCCTTGTGGCAAAAGCGCTGCTTAGCTCAAGATGCTACCACCCTCAGGGGCACCACAGAACCTGGCTGTGCCTTCCCCAGTGGAGTCAAAGAGCCATCCTCAAACACAGGGCTCCCTCCCACACCACATCACAGCATACCAGGTGAGCTGGCATCCATTCCTTCCACTTCAGGTGAGCTGGCATCCATTCATCCCACTTCAGCAGAGCTTCCCACAACACATGGATGCAGACAGGGAAGAGGGACAGAGACTGCTCGGCACAGCTCCATTTGCTGCACGTGGCCCTAGCCCTGGGGCAAGGGCACCACTAGTGTCCTGATGTGCAAAGCCAGAAGCCTTTTTTGCATCAGGCAAATCCTGCAGAGCCAAGACTTCTTAGTGTCAGGCCCACACTTCCTCACAGCCCCAACCTCTCATCCAGGAGGCTCACTCAGAGCAGCAGGAAGCTGTTATTTAAATGCAGAATACAGCTGGGAAAGCACCTGAAATCTGTTTGGGGCTAATTCCCTTTCCCCAGGGTTCATGTCCTAGCCCTTCTGCAAAGGCTGGCAGCCCGGGCAGGGGCACCCCACTCTAACCCTTGCAAAAGCCCCAGCGAGGCTGTTCCTTGAGAGCCCTGGACAAAGCAGGCAGCAATGAGGTGCAAGAAACCTCCCCAGGAACGGCCAGAGAGCAGTGCTAAGCACTCAGCATGGGGGTGAGACTCTCATCACCTCCCCTTCCCTGATGCTGCAGCACAGCACAGCCTGGCCGCCTACTCCCATTCCAGCAACAGGAACTCCCCACCACAAGCTGCGCCCTCCCAAAAGCCGCAAGCCTTTGCTGGTGCCAGCAAGCTGCCCCAAAACCCCTCCTGGCCACCCAAGCACCCACATCACTCATCACCACCACCACCACCACTTGTTGCACCCTGGCTTTCTGCTGCTCCCTCAGCTCCGGCCTATGAGCAACCCATATGTCAAATTAATGGAGTAACAGCACGTTGCCCGGGGCCAAGGCGTGCGGGCCAGCCTAGGCATGCTGGATG
>JAHREE010000363.1:14949366-15015384 GCA_033628505.1 Tringa tobata | reverse complement strand
GCATCCACCAGTTCCCTCAGGACTCACAGGTGTATCTCATCAGGTCTCAAGGACTTGTGCACCTTCAGATGCCTTAGATGGTCTTGAAGCTGGTCTTCTCCTACAATGGGCACTTCCTCATTCTCCCAGGCCCTGCCTTCGCCTTCTGTGACTTGAGTGGTGTGGCTAGAGCACTTGCTGGTGAAGACCGAGGCACAAAAGTCATTGAGTACCTCAGCCTTGTCTCCATATCCTGGCTAACCGGGTCTCCCATTTCCTTCTTGAGAAGGACCACATTTTCCCTAGTCTTCCTTTTGCCACGGACATACCTATAGAAGCTTTCTTGTTGCTCTTGATGTCCTTGGCCAGATCTAACTCTATCTGGGATTTAGCTTTGCTAATCTGATCTCTGGCTGCTCGGATAATTTCTTCCGTGCTAGCTGTCCTTGCTTCCACCCTCTGTAGGCTTCCTTGTTCTGTTTGGGTTTGTCCAGGAGCTCCTTGTGCATCCATGCAGGCCTCCTGGTGTTTTTGCCTGACTTCCTTTTGATTGGGATGCATTGCCCCTGAGCTTGGAGGAGGTGATCCTTGGATATTAGCCAGCTTTCTTGGGCCCCTCTTCCCTTCAGGGCTTTATCCCAAAGTACTCTACCAAGCAGATCCCTGAAGTGGCCCAAGTCTGCTCTCCTGAAGTCCAGGGTAGTGAGCTTGCTGTGCACCCTCCGGTCCCCGCTAAGGATCTTGAATTCCACCTTCTCATGGTCACTGCAGCCAAGGCTGCCCTTGAGCTTCACATTTCCCACCAGCCCCTCCTTGTTGGTGAGAACGAGGTCCAGCATGGCACCTCTCCTTGGTGGCTCTTCTATCACTCGGAGAAGGAAGTTATTATTGACGCATTCCAGGAAGCTCCTGGATTGCTCATGCCGTGCTGTGTTGTCCCTCCAACAGATGTCGAGGTGGTTGAAGTCCCCCATGAGGACCAGGTCTTGTGAACGTGAGGTTGCTGCTGTCTATAGAGGGCCTCCTCCACTGGGTCTTCCTGGCTGGGTGGTGTGTAGCAGACCCACACTGTAACGTCACCTGTCCATGTCGTCCCTTTAATTTTGACCCATAAGCTCTTGGTTGGCTCCTTATCCATCCCCAGCTGGAGATCCATGCACCCCCTCCTCATCTCCCCTGCTTGTCCTTCCTGAAGAGCCTGTATTCTTCCATTCCAACACTCCTGTCTCAGGAGCCATCCCATCACATCTCTGTGATACCAATAGGATCATAGCCCTGCAGGTGTGCACACATCTCTATCTCCTCCTGTTTATTGCCCATCCTACGTGCGTTTGCATACAGGCATTTAAGTTGGGTCCCTGATGAAGCTGACTTACTGGCTGGAGTGGCTGGAATTCCTTTGTGCTGCACTCCAGGTGCTCTTTGGTTGACCTGCAACCCTTCTTCAGGGTCTGGGCATCTATTACTGGTCTTTGGCACCATATTGGTGGTAGGAGTGGGGTGGATTGAGGTTCCCCTCCCCCAGCAATTTTGATTTCTGCCTGATGGATTCAAGTTCTGCAGAAAATTTAAATCAGAGCATTCAAGTGTGCCAGCTCATTTTATTTAAATTACCACAAATGCCCTGTTCCTGCTAGCAATGGACCCTTTTAAGGACTAGGACCATCCTGGCAGCGCTCTGCCTCTAACAAAAATAAACTTTTAAAGTACTTCCTACTGAGCTGGAAACACTGAAACTAACTTGCTTCATAGTATTTTGGTACTTCCTCTTCAATTTTTGGTTGTATGCAAAAATAGTGAAAAGGAAAAGAATATAACCAAATAGTCCGCACTCTCAAAATGAGAGTTCCATTTGCCTGGTGAGCAAAAACTTATATGAGTGTTCCTTATTTTCGCCAGATAAGGTCTGTTGGATGCTGGCCTCCCATCGCCACCTCCTTCTTGGACTGTCTTCCTGGCATTCAGTGTTCATGCTCAAGCACAGACTCGTCCGTGGAGCTGAACCCAACAGAAGTGTACCTCCTTTGGCTTCTTGGGGGACAAAGCTTCAAAGGGGTTAACACCACTGGTACCACCCTTAACATTCACTGGTCATGCACATGGTAGGCAAAGAGTGATGACATCAAAGCCGAGATGTCTACAGTCTAAAAGCCACCATCAACCTGGGCTGCCACAGTGGAAAAAAAAGACAAGTGATATGGTTCTTCTCACCCATTTTAGCTGCTAGTGTTACACTGAGGTATATTTTGCCCTTTCCATGCCTATTTCTCCCAGATGACAGTAAGATGAGCCCAGGCAGATTCACACTTAGTCACACTTCTCTGAAAAGTTAGCTGAGCTGAAGCCCACTGGAAGCATGCCTTGCCTGCTAAAGGTCAAAATTCAAGGTGATAGGCCCTGAATGAAGGACCTTGTTCATGGAAGGCAGCAAGGCTGGAAGAAGGCTGGACTGCAAACTGAGAGATTTTCAGTCTGCTATGGAGCTGACAGAGTCCTGCCACCACATAGAAAAGTTTGAGGGGTTTTTAGTTTGAGTAGGAAGGGTAGTGCTATGTGGTTTTAGTGGGGGTTTTGGGTGTCTCAGAAATGCTACATTTGTACCTTAAAGATCAGTGTGGCAAGCCTCTTATTTCTCTGTTAATGATTTGAGAAAAAACAAACTCTCACCCAACTCACCCTCTGAAAGAAGAGCATTTCTCAAGGGTGAGAAGAAGTGAAATTAAAGTATCTAGCTGATGGCTAACGTCTGCCTATCCCAGCAACGCAGGCAGGCCCTTGCTTGCCTGGCTTGAGCCCTGGGATGGCCAGCTTCAGCCAGCGTTTCCTCATTAAGACAACATGTTTGGGCTACTTTTCCCTGCCTTAAACGAACCTAATCCAGCAGCATGTTTTCATACCTGGCTCCAAAATCCATGCCACATCCCACTCCCACACACACCAGCTCCTTCCCAATGCTAGCACCAACGGGACTGTGCAGCCCATTGGGTTAGGCAGCTCATGCAGCAGAAAACAACCCTTTTTTGGCTATTTTAGGCATCAGGGGGATCTTTCAGGAGGAAAGGGCATGGAGGAAAGGGAGAGTAGAGGCCACCCCATCCCTCAGCAATTTGGCCTTCAGTCAGCCTCTCGGACCTTAGATCACTTCAGTAAGGCCTCTATATCTTAAGGCTTGCTCCCTCCCTTCTCACACCATGGGCTGACCTTCAGACTTGGACTTTCCCTAAATTCGCTATGGCAGAAATACCTGGAAATTGGAAATGCTGAGCCAGCTCTTGTGAGCCCCACAATCTCCACTAGCTCTAGTGGGAATCTAGAGCAAGGAAGTGCTTTAAGTGAAGTATTTGCAGTTAGGTGGGATGAACCCAAACCCAGAAAATTCAAAGACTTTTCCCCAGTACCACACTAGAAAACTGAACTTTGAACTGAACACCACATCCAGTGTCATACCAATATGATCTTTGTCTTGTTTTCGCCTTAACTTTCAAAACTTTTACAGGAGAGGAGTGATTACTTCTTTTGCCTATCTAATAATTTACAGCATAACTCTGCCCATTTAAAATGCAATTCCTTCAGTTCTTCTGTTGCATCTGCAATTTAGAAAGATGATGCTTCAAGTGAGTAAGAAAACCCATGGTATATTTGAGCCATGCTCATCTGAGCCATGCAACCCCAGAGCTCAGCTAAATTCTCAATAACCTCCCTCCTGATTTCAAGACTAAGATGGAGAGTACAAGCAGCTTATATTTCCCCTTGTAAGAGCACTTATCCACAGCTACAGGTAGCAGGCACCCACCACCTTCATAGGCATGATCATGGAGAGAAGAAAAATAATGTGCAACTGATCTCCCCACCATAAGGATTTAAATATTTCAATCAAGAGCAAATCCCCTGAAATCCATACTATGGCTTCATATACATAGGATAATATCCCAAGTCATATTTTCAAAAAAATAAGCTGTTAATTTATGTCATGGTAGCTTGAGTAGTTTTATACTGTCTTACTGAAGTTAACTCTGGCTTTTGGCTGGTCTACTGAAGTCAACCTTTGGGAAGTTCCATTAGTTTTAAAAGAATAAAGGAGGATAAAAATTAGGGAGAAAGTGCTTTCTGCCTTTTGTAGACTGCCGTGTTTGATTAAAAAACTTTCAGGTCAACCTCTTTACTTTCTCCTATACTTCATTGGTCTGCCATTAATGATAGTTGACACCACTTGAGTCTATCAGGATGCTGACACCAAAAAGTCTGCCAGGATACCTTTGGCAATTTTTGGAAGAAGAGTCAGCAGTGGTGGAGGGAAGGGAGAAAATGAGCAAGAATATCTGTCTCATTAATTAACTCCTCAGCCAGGCTGATCTTGCTGTCAGCCTGCAGTTTTCTCCAGAAGATTTCACCCCCAGGGGAAGCAGCATCTCATTGCACCCTAGGCATCTCCCTGCCACCCACAAGGCTCTTGACTCCGGAAAAACCTCTCCTCCTCTTCCAGAGACCCTTAGGACCCGTTGAGCAAAAACCACCTCTGGTTGCAGGAAGAGAGGAGGAGCATGGCCCACTTCACACCCCACTGCCTCCCGCTTTTCCTCCCTGCTGTGAGAGCAGAGATGCCACAAGGGTAGCAGTGGGGCACGCAGCAGCAGGGCGGGGAGGGTGGAGATGCAGGGCTGGGGAATGCCAAGCAGAAAGCATGACTCACATCCCGGCTACCACAGCAGCATCAGCTCCCAATAACTGCAGCAGTGGTAGACTCACAACACTGGGTACCAGGAACAAACGGTGCTCCTGGCACCTGGGCCAGTCCTACAGATACATGCCACTGTGCCAGGCATTGTGGGTCCACCCTAGCAGATTCCAGCAAAAATAGGTTTTTTACCTGAGCACTTAACTACTATTTCAGCCGTTTTTTCACTGACTTCGTTCTTAACGATGCATCTGAACGTTCCAGCATTCTGCGTGGACATTTCCACCTTCGTTGTACTATTTTGGATTTTTTGACCTTTATCTTGAATCAGTTCTATTGTAAATACATTGTCTGTAAGCTTCGGCTTCACTTCACACTTGACAGATATATTTTTATTCCTGCATTCATAATCGAGTTTTGGCTGAGGGACAGGCTCTGAAAAAGAAGAGAAGGGACAGGCACAACTGATCTGGTTTCTTCTTTTGAAAACCCCCATTATTAAGCAGAACAGAGAATTAACCCCCAATAAGCAGTAAGGGAGTAAAAACAGCTAATGAGATAAGAGAAGAAGGAAGAGCAAATTAGACCTCTACTACAGAAGTGACACGGCAATAATAAAGAAAACGGAGTGTATTTAGCCTAGCAAAGCAGAGCTGATCCCTGTGGCCAGATGACTTTCGGGCTCAGCCTGGCTCACAGCCAGGCAGGCAGGCGAGGGGAGGAAGTGTGTTTTTGGGGGAGGCGGCAGATAGGAGGGACTCAGAGCCGCAGCCCCCGCCAACTCTGGCCCCAGTGTTTTGGTGCAAATGAAGTCAGCTCTGATCTGCCCATGACCATCAGGAGAGATTTCCCCTACGGCAGGACAAACAGCTACTTAGGATGCTTTATGTGATGCTTCAGGTACTACCAATGGCACCCAGCTAGCAAACAGCCACAGCATCAAAACAGAATAGAAAACACTAAACGGGCACCTCTTGGCTCTCAACGAGGTTAGGACAGAGAGAACTGGTTTCTCTTTCTTTTTATGTCCTGCAAACAGTAATTACATTTTGGTTCCAGATTCTCTGCCACTGGTGGCACTGAAAGAGTCAGAAAAGCCTGCGGGGCTTTCCTCAACTAGGGGCAACTGGCAGGGACATCCGATGGAAAAAATTTAATCTCTACCTTTTAGACCAGGTAAACAAAAACATGCCAGGGCCACCTCTAGTTACAGGCAGTGTAAGTTATAGAGATCATAAACTTTACTGCCAATAAGCAAATTTGCTCGTAGCAAATGCAATCTAGGTTCGTGCTGTGACATCTGCAGCCACCCAGATGTTAAGCCCACTCCTTCTCTGCAAGCTCTAACCTAGCATTCAGGAGAACATCTTAGTGTGAAACTAGACTAGAGGCCAGGTCCCAGTGATGGAGTGGTGTGATGATTTCATTTAAACTTTTTTTTTTTTTTTAAAAAAACCTGTTTTTCCAACCCAAGTAACAAAGTACAATCTGGCTGACAAATGACTCCAGCACCCACCAGTTACTAAAAGGCTTTACTTGCAAAACCACCTGTCAGAGGTAAGGCAACCTCTCTGCTATGCAGGAGATGAAACGATGTAGCACACAGCTCGGTTGGAACCTTAACCTGAAACTGAAGCCAGGACAGCCCGATGACAGCTCAGAGGCTTAAAGCATGAGTAAACAGCATCAGACCCTGATGACTTCCTGCATCTGTAGACAGTTTGCAATAATTCCCGAAGTAGCAAGACACCCTCACTTGCTCAGCAGTCCGTTAGCCACAGGGCTGCCCACTGCAGAGAAACCCTTGCTAAAACCATTCCAGCTGTCATTGCTGTCTCATCGAGGCATCATTTCTGCGCTGCCAGCTGGTGCCTACAGACTCAAGAGGTTGGCAGAGATGTATGTGCTGGCTGAAGGACAGAGCAAAATCATCCCCTTGCTGGGAAAAAAAAACATGCTGCCCTATAGCTTGGAGGTCTGGAGAAGCAGCAGCATCCATAAAGGAGCAGAATAGCCATCCCCGTCTTCCCTACTCATCCCGAAAGCTTTGGGCTGCTACAGCTCTGATCTCTCAGGATAAGATACAGCACAGGAGTGGAGGCTGCCTTCATGCTTCGAACCCATGCAGCTGAAATCCCCAGGTATCTGCTTAAGTGTGCTTTGCACAACACAATCTTCATATTTGTTGTGTTATGCTACGCAAGGATAGGGTGCAGGGTTCTTCTTCCCCTGCAAATTCAACTGCCGTTGCGGTGTATCTCAGGGAAGGTGACTCCTGGCTATTTTTCGTGTTAGAGCAAAAAAAAGGAGTGGGTTTGCATTGCCTAAATATGGGCATTTAGTGCCACCTGGGCTCCTGAGCTCTCCTCCGGAGGTTGGCAGATGTCATGCAAGGTGCTCACCTGGCTGGAGCAGTAGCTAGAGACCAAAAGTCATAACTCGCTGCCCATAAAATAGCACCAGAAGTGCCAGACAGTGCATCACCCACAGGCATACCTCACATAGGCTGCTGCATGAGGTTTCTGGAAGTGAGGTGCTGCCAGGAGCACAGCCCCGCTCGCAATGGTGCTGCCCCAGCTCAGGAACCGAGAGGGCCGCCCATCCTGCTGCCAACACCGACGTGCTCACAGCTGCTCACTTGGGCACACACAGAAACCTGGCAGCTGGCAGAGAGGGGAGCCAGAAAGAAGCAGGGGACCAGAGTGCATCAACAGGAGTGAGAGAAGGAAGAAGAGCTGCAGACTGTGGGAGAGAAAGTCTCACCAATGCCCTCCCAAAACAAACAGGGGCGCAATGAGTAGGAAAGACTGTAGGAGAGAGCAGGAATACCAAGTCTTACTCAGCTAAGCTGAGAACGTGTCATGGTTTCAGTTGGGGTACAGTTAACTTTTTTACTGATATAGTGCTGTGTTTTGGATTTGGGATGGGAATAGTTGACAGTGCACTGGTGTGTTTGGTTGTTCCTAGACAGTCAAGGCCTTTTCTGCTCCTCACACCACCCCACCAGAAGGTGGGATGGGAGTGGAGAAAAAGTTGGGAGGAGACACAGCTGGGACAGCTGACCCCAACTAACCTAAGGGATATTCCATGCCATATGATGTCATGCTCAGTATATAAATCTGAGGGAAGAAGGAGGAAGAGGGGGACGTTATGGTGTTTGTCTTCCCAAGTAACCTTTATGTGTGATGCAGCCTGGAGATGGCTGAACACCTGCCTGCCAATGGGAAGCAGTGAATGAACTCTATTAAACTGTCTTTATCTCATCCCATGAGTTTTTTCTCACTTTTACTCTTCTGATTCTCTCCTCCATCTCACTAGAGGGTGTGTGAGTAGCTGCATGGTCCTAGCTCCCTGCTGGCATTAAACTATGGCAAAACGGTATGGGAAGAGCAAAAACTCACCCTGAACGGTGAACGTTATATGTTCTTCTGCCTGCAATTTTCCATCCTGCTGATAAACAGTCACCGTGTAGTTTCCACTGTCCTTTCTCGCCACCTGCTGTATTTGCAGAGTCCCATTTTGGAATAACTTACACCTGCACTGCTCCTTGTTCACATAGTGCTTAACCTGATTGCCTTTTAACTGAAGCAACTTCGTTCCGTTTCTCGCCCATGCTACGTAATGCACACTCCCACCAGCAGTGATGTTGAGAAGAACCGTCTCATTCACAGCCCTGTAAATCATCTTGTGGGCAGAGCCTGCAAAGGGAAGCACAACATCAGCACAGTCTCCAGCATCCCCCCCTGCTGCGCTTAGCGGCCAAAAGGTTGTCACTTGCTACCCACCTCCGAGTTGCCTAGGCCTCTCTGAGTTACTGACGCTGTCTTCTTCCCCTGCTCCAAAACACCTCTTGATTGTTCATTAGATCAATATCAGCACCCAATTTCATTTTGAGACATGAGGAAGATAAGAGTCTGGCTTTTAAAATCTGGCTTTACATCCTGGCTGACTTACTTTGAGTGATTTTGGATGCAAGATTCATGGCTGCCCACAAACTTAACCCTTCCAGAAACTAAGGTCACTTCGGTGTGTTTTGCATGTGGAACAGGCTGGTACTCAGAGCACCCACCACTGCAAACATTACTGCAGACAGAGAGAAGACAACCCAGCAGTGGCCCTGGACAGTGGTGTCAGTTCAGCAATAATAGTGATGCCAATAATAATAATAATAGTGGCCCGTATCAAGCAGTGAGTGAGCGTAATGCACTGGACTGGAGGTAGACCCAGTGCTGCCAGCTTGCAGTGCCCCATCCTCACCATCCCCGGCACCCTGCCCCCGTGGAATATATCCACTTGATTTTTTTCTAGCACAGGATTATGATTGGGCAAGTAAGGCAGAGAGAAGCAAACAACTAACCACATCCTGTGAGCTCATCAGGCACTGGAGATACCAAGACATAAGCAAAGGCCAAAAACATCTTTTCTCTATGCAGGTCCCCTCTCCAGAAGAGGTAAGAGTAGGTGCTTCCCAAAGGTGCCACAAGGACTGGGCAGCACATAGCATGTGGCTGCTGAAGCTGATACCCAGGGAAGCCAAGGCTGCTGAGCATCACTCCTGTTACTGCCAGTGGAGAAGGATGTACTCATTGGGCTGTGTCTGGGTGGCATGCCCTCTCCCCCCTAGTCAGCTTCACAGCCTTTGCAAGGCCCATCTCTGGTGAACCGGGACTTCAGAGGGCAAAGTTTATCGGGGGGTCGCTTAGAATCAATCATAGAATCATCTAGGTAAGAAAGGGACTTTTAAGATCACCTTGTCCAACCATCAACCTAACACTGCCAAAAACACCACCAAACCTGTCTTCAAGTAATGTACTGTCTCCACCCCCATGGCAGGTGGAAAATTTGCAGGACGAGGTAGAAAAGTGCTGACAAGTGTCAGGTGGGATAAGCTCGCTGATAACCGAATGCACACGCAGAGCCACAGTTTATTTCATTTGCCATTTCTTATGTTCATTCCTCTTCAATTTACAGGGTAAAGCCAATTAGTGGAAGGGGATTTCTCTTCACATCACCAGATAGTGCTGATTCTGCTCTAATTTTATATATTTTAAGCACCTTTTCCCCCCAGAGAGAAAAACTATGTTTATGCATATTTTTATTGCAGTCCTTCATTCCTGGTATCTAGGACAATGATAAACTATATCACAGAGGCAAAACCGAAATCCAGTTGCTATTTGATGAAACTAATAATACTAGAGATAATCAAAGAACTAAAATAGCGTGCCTCTGCAACAAGAAAACTAATACTGAATTGCTTCTGGCAAGTCACCCCCAGTCTGAGAGGCTGTTATTTCACTATTGCATTTCTTACAAAGTATTTGACATATCTAATGAAATATTCTCAAATCAAGCTATCAACCAAACAGTCTTAGAAGCAACTATCCCACACACAGATTACACTGCAGATTATATCCAAATATTTGAATTCTGGTACTTGTTCCTGCTCAGTCATGCACAGGTATGTAGATCTAGTAATAGGATTTCTCTGTAAAACAGATACATCTATTTTTTTTGTCTCTGTAAGAAAAAAAATAAGTTTCCCCAGTATAATTCAGTGACATTTCTATGGACAGACCACCTAGACACATTTCTGGATGTTTATCTGATTTCCACAGTCTCGCTAGTGGAAAGCTGAGTATCCCACTTATATGATACTAAACATTTGTTTAGCTAATGAAACAGCATTTCTGCTAATACAAACTGAAATGCACTCCAAGGGGCAGAAAGAGCTGAACCAGCAGCGTAGAGCTCACTTGCAGTCACAAGAAAGAGTGAAAGGGAAAAGCTCCCATAGTAATTTTAAAACAGTAAGGAAATCTTTGAAACAAGTTTTCCCTTTGAAACAATCAAGGGAATAATCTTCCTTTCTGCTGAGGAAGATGCTTTATATATCACATTAAAAAAATAAATTCCATATTTGTCTATTAATTTTGTTCTGGAGAAAAAGAAAAGCATTAAACCGCCATTTGTAAAATCTGTAGTGGAATAAACAGAGGGAAAAATATATCTATGCATGATTCTATTGTCTCCATCTCTTATAACCTTTCTCCAATCTATGAGTTAACACCTTAATTAAGTTTTTAGATTAATATTTTAAAAAATAATGAGAGCTGTAATACACAAAATATAAAAGATGTTTGTATTTGCTTGCTGGTTTTGCATCTTAGACTTCTTCGATTCTACTGAAGATACTGAGATACATCATTTGTTCTGTTAATATTTATGGAAGAATATAATTTGCACTTTCAAAAGATTTGCTCATCTTTGATAAGAAAAGAAAATTACATGTGATAATGCACCAAGAACTGGATCTCTAATGTAGTACAAGCTACCTCGAGGGCAGAGAGAAAACTACATGCTGAGATTTCTTATTATACATGTGTCAAATTAAGGCTCATTAACTTAAAACCAAAACTGTTTACAGCTTATTATTATAACTGGAATAGGAAACTCAGGTCCTGCCCTCCCCCTAGCTGAAAATTAAATCTTATAATAATAACAATAACCCAAAAGTCTTCACTCATTGGGAAAGCAGATCTAGCTTCTTATCAGTAACACCCCACCAAGTTGTAAATGGTTTGAAATACAATTTTAACAATGCAAGCCCCACAGAGGGAAAAAAAAAAAAAAAAGTAAGGAAAACTCACATTTCACACTGGGAAATAAAAGCAGCAAGCACTCGACTAGAAAAATCCTCCTAAAGTTCATTTTCAGGGTCAAAAAAAATTCCAGTGTCGCCTTGTCTAATGACAGCTCCTGGCAGGTGAAAAGGATTTTCTGCTGTGTGCAAGCGGTAGTGGGACGTGTCAGTACAGCCCTCGTGCCCTCCTCCCTTCCTCCCAGCTCTCACCCCACCACTTCTCATTTCTAGCACAGGCACAAAAACCACAGGCAGAAATCCCTCTCGATGGGGTGATGTATCAGGATGGGAACAACAGGCAGTGACCAGGAAAATGCACACTAAAATGCAGGAATGCCCCTCAAGGGGGGCCAGCCGGGGCTCTCATCCTCTTCAATGTTCACCCAAAGAGTTCAACTCCAGCATCCGCATGCCACCATCCTCGTGGGACAGATGCGGTTTTTGGGCTGGGGGGTAATGGGAATGCTTCTGTTGCCCCATAGCCTCAGTAGCAGCGAGGGGATGGCGAGCCCAGGACCTCCAGCAGGTAGCAGGTAGCCGATGGCTGTTGGACAACGTGTAGAAAGGAGATGCTTCTCTCAGAAACCGTCAGGATCAGCCTTGCATCAATGTCTGATCTATAAGGGGCTGGCCAGTGCCACATGAAGGTGTCCTGCAGGCACGGCCAAGCCCTTTGAGCAAGCTGCAAAAGAGGGATGAGCGTGGAAGGGGATGAAAAAACACTGCTTCAGGTCCAGCCAGAAACTAGCCCCGAAGCTGCGTGGTGCGGGAAAGATGGTGAGGAAAGAAGCTGGGAGGAGGCATGGGAGTTAGGTCCAAACACACATGAGAAGCTGATAGAGTCTTTATTCCTGGTTCCAATATGAAACAGATGGGGAGGTGAGGATTTTGAATCATACCATCCCCAGCACAACCTCTCTGCCACAGTGGCAGACGTAGACCAAGAAAGACGACAAGAGAAAAACTGTGGCACAGCTGTGGTACAATATTAGATAAATCCTTCTCGTTCATTCATGTCATTCCTCTTCCTTGAAGTTATAGGAAGGTTTTCCGGCTTTGCCATCTTCTAACTGGTACTTACACCGGTAAAATTAACCCTTTATGCACAAACTGAGAAGTTACCTGAGGTAAAATGCAGTAAGGTCCCAGCATTGTTGCCTCTGCACATGGCGGGAAAACATGACTTTTCTTACTTATTTTCGTTATTGTTTCTTTACAAAGAATGCACAAAGGAGGTACACGCAAAAGGAGAGAGGAAGCAACAGCAGCAAAAAGACATTTCTCTGCCTGACCTCTGCCCTCCATGGAGAAAAAGCCATCTGAGGGCAGGGACAGCTGTGCCCAGGCATCTCCCCAGCCAAGCAGCCTGTGCTGGCCACACTAGCCCTGGGGGGATACGGGGACCTCTCTCCCCAGCCACGCCAGCAGGGACGTGCAAGGTCTGCACGCATGGACACATCTGCTTCCAGCCCGAGCACCTTCAGGGCTTTGGGCAAAGGCAGTAACCCCAATCTTTCCTGCTTTGGGTGGTTTTTTTTTCTGCTGGGTCCATAAAGCAGAGTAGAGGGAGACTCCGGGACATGTTGAAACCACTGTCCACACTCTGGTCAACTTTGTCGCACTTCTTCCTCAAGGTAACATCCCTCAAAGCCACCGCATGTGTGTGAAGGCGAGAGAGAGAGGAGAGGTAAGGCTCCACAGCAGCAGAACAAGGCTTAAAAAGGATGCCCTGTATTCATAATGGAGGCCACTACTTCCAGTTAATCAAGTCTGTTATGCCCAAATGCCCATGTTCCTGTAAAAATCACAGCCGCAATGACTCAGACTGAAAGCCCCTCTTCTCCAGCAGACCAGCGACAGCACAACAAACGTGCCATCCTTTTTCCTAATAGAGTAACAGGTAGACAGGAGCAAGAAAAGACTCCTAAAGTATACAAAAAGTCTGTCCCCTGCCCGCTGTGCGTCACAGTAGTGACACCAGGCCTTGGCATTCCTGAGCACTTGGAGGTGTGTGCACAAAATCAACTTCCTTAGAGATTTCGTATAACAAAAGCACCGCCCATCTGGCAAAGGTGCACCCCACCCACCTGCAGCAAGAAATCCCCAGGAGATCCTAGCACATGCATGGTCCATCCCACCAAGTAACCCCTTTTCTAACTAGTTTCGGAAACCTCCTGCACCATCAGACCCAGCTGTAGAAGGAGAAAGCACCCTGTATCTCTAACCTCAGCCTTCCTGCCAGGTGAGAGGTGAGGAAATAGCCATATTCTTGCTGCTTTACCCTCTCTCTTGAGGGGTAAGACAACGTCATGCTGCAGTCCTGAGCGGGCTTCGATCCCCATTTTAGAAGGAAGGGATTTTCTGTCTTCTCTGTTTCCCCCCACAGAGGGAAGGCATTAAGGAGAGGGTGTCTGAAGGCAAACGGGTATTTCTGGAAAGCACAGCAGCTTTGGGCTATTGCCAGAGGAGCTCTGGAGGCAGCACGTATCTTCAGCAACGCGGTGTGGGATGCATGTCCTGAAAACAGCTACAGCAGGGAGCGCTGGCAGAGCAGCCCCTCGCACCACCCAGCGATGCTCCCCCAGGAGCTGGACAGGCACAGCGAGAGCTGCTGCTTACGGCTGCATGCTGCCACAGCCCAAACACTGTCCCAGGTTGTGCTGGGCAGGACAAGGTGAGGTCTGCAGAAAACCATGCCCTTATGCTCTTCTGCTCGCTGCAGACACCCTCTCTCCTGTGCATTACACAGGAAGTAACACCTCTGGGCTAAATACAAGCCAGCTAGAAAAAAAAAAACAACCAAAAACACAAAAAAAAAAAAAACCAAAACAGGGCACTGACAGAAAAGGAGATATCTCCCAGGATGGTGGTGCTGGACCTGTCTGCAGTCCAGCCTGTCAGCCCATGGCTGAGGATGCTTGGCCTCTGGTTAGCCCACCACACTGTTAGACACCTCCGCCTTCTGAGGCACAGTAGAGCAGAGGACCGAATGCAGCCGTGACAATAGGGTTGTTTCTTTGCAGCCACTGCTATCTCTGTGGTATCGTTTCCACTTCGAAAGCCACAAAGTGCTGCACTCACATGCCTTCCCTTGTGTTGCTCGATCTCTCTTTCACTCTGCTGTTCTTTGTAATACACTAAGCTGTTTCCTCACAGGGAATGTAAGCATCATACTTACATTTCCATGTAAAGGTGACAGACTCCCACGCATCTGAAAGCAACATCTCAAGAGGCAATATGTAGCTGTTACCAGCTCTAAGTCTTCAACTTAGTGATGAGCCAATAAACATTCATCCCTGAGGCTCATTAAAAATAAAAAAAAAAAAAGGAGACTGTTATAAGATCTAGTAGAAAAGGAAGAGTACAAGTACACTTAGTATGTTCTGTTCAGGAAAGCCAGCGTGCAATAAGCCAGTGTGGATTTGTAGTCCATCTGGTAATTTGCACCATGTCCTCTGGTATGAAGCTTAGGTCATATTAAATGGCATTTGCATGGAATACTCTTTCCTGAAAGAAGAATCAGACACCCTGCACTCACCACCACCCGAGACCCTCACCGTGAAAGATGACAAAGAGTATTGCAAATTCATACCTCTAAATTTCTCACAAAGACAGGCCTTTGGTGGGGCACAGTTTGTGGGGAGAACAGTGAATGTTATCTTGATTGGAATGCCAGATGGCGTAGAGGGCAAGCTTTGGATAAGGCTAACCTTATTCTTGGGAGCTCTCCTGGGTTTGCACTTTAGCCTGCAAGACTAACATCTGGGGTCCATCTGTGTTGCCCTGCATGGTATAGCTGAGGGCTTCACGATGGCGCGTTCCCTTCCCCTTTACTGTAGCTTTCTTTGCAAGATAGGGGGAATTGTGGGGAGTGGCTGGAGTGAGGACAGAGTCAGCCCCTGGGAGTGATCCCAGGGCAGGGGAGTTGTCCCTGCACTGTGAAATGCTGAGGAACTGATGGCTTCCACATACATCTTCAGCCATTTGGCTGACAAAGACCTCATACCACCTCCTCTTCACATCTGCCTTACGCAGAGCCAAGGAAGGAAGAAGTCGGGCTTCAATGGACTGGTGCAAACATGGAGTTCAAATATGAACTCAAAATAAAGCTTTGGCCAAGGGTTTGGTGGGGATGCTGACTCAGTGGCTTGGAGCCTGTTACGTGCAAACCAAGAGCGCTGCTTTGCCTGTACACAGTGGAAATATTCCAAAAATAGTGACAGAACCTGTCAGCATTGAAACAGCTAGCTGCAGAAACTTTTAAATCTTCTCTAAAAAAAAATGGTAAATTGAAGCTTTAAAACCGTAACTCATGCAGATTGCTTGAAGAGAAATGGTTCCCTCATGATGTCCATAATACCACATCATCAGCCCCAGGTGTTCTCTCCCTCAGATTTGTTTTCTTCTTTTCTACCTATAAGCATGTGTCAGCAAACAGACCTCATAAAAGACACCTAATTTAAGCCTGGTCTGAAGGAATGGAAACTTCTTAGAGCAGTTCAACAATCTGTGGTTCACAGCAACGACTGAGGCTAGGGCAGATGCCAGCATCGCATCAGACAGTTATTCTTGTAGATGGTGCATTTCAGTCTACCTTTTCTGACACTGACTTCCATTATCTATAATGATCCTAGATTTAGGATCTAACTTTCAGCATCTTACTCTAGTAATTTCAGTGACGTTACTAGTGCTACAAGTGCTACTTGTTGCAGTCCAAGCAAAAGTTTGCTGGCACGATGCAATCAATCTGTCTTACATGAGAAGCCAGACAGATTAACAAAACAGCCTCTTCCATTTTTAGCAGTGATAAATACACAACAACTGTATTAACTACAATATGCCCCTTCATCACCAGAGAGGGGATGGACTAGCTATCCAAGGAAGATATTAGAAGAACAGCTACTCCTAGAAATATATCCAGAAAGACAACTTGTTACTGACATCTAAGTAATATTTCGGTCAAGATCTGACACTCTGCAGAAATCATCAGCTTAACAAATGCATGAATAACTGATGTCCTGTACAATGTTTTGTTCTATTATACTATTCTAACTCCAGAGAGGATAGAGGGATGGGGCGGGAGGAAGAGAAGTGATCCAGGAGACTGAGCACAAGCAACTGGGTGATACATTCATTACCAAAGACATTTATTCCTAGGAGGAGCCCTGAATGGCCTTTATGCAATTCCCACACACAAAGGAAGGTCTTAACTTCAAATGCAAGCCATCAGCACAACTCTCTTGATAAGCTACAGAGCCACTGTAGGGATTTGTCCTACCAGTGCAGCCCCTGGGATGTATATATATATGCAGGCATAAAATGTCCCTTCTCCTAGAAGACCTTGGACAAGCCTCTTTGACATGTCACTGTGGATCCCAAAATTGCTGTCATCTGTGACTGTCATTTATTTATTAGATGGTGGATCTACGATAGCAAACAGAAGTCCGTTACGTGGCCCTGTACATACACATAAGGACGTTTTGGCCCTTATCACCAGGAAACTAAGAGATAAACTCCTCAAACATCTGACTCGCCTGTCAGCACAGACTTGCTGCTGCACACTGAAGCAAGAAAAAGGGTTCCTGGTGTCTTTCACATCCCTAATACAGATGCTCTTTGGACCATGTACATCTGTGTGAGGCATACAAGCACTTTTGCTGCCCAGTGTGGATCCCATCTTAGCAGTTCAGTTTCTCTTGCCTCTCCTCTTGTCCCACAAGTTTTCTGTGCCCTGTGAACCTGCTTTTCACTTTTCTGGTGTCTGTCCGTTCCTATATACAGCCATTTCAATGCATCGACTCATCTAGCAAGCTGTGAGGACAGCAAGTGGTGCAGAAAACAGGAGCTGAGACCCTTGCCGTGGCACGACAGCGCAGTTTTGGCTAGTTGGTGCAGCAGGACACCCTGCTCTCCCCTGAGCAAGCACCGGTGGCACACAAGGTCCAGACCCCAGTCTGGCCAGACCAGCCAGTGTGACCCAGCCCCCCACATCGGGGCTGAGAAGCAACAGCAGATCCAGGTGGGATGCTTCTCAGGGTGCGGGGACAACGTGGTCCTGACCACGCTCAGCCCTGCTGCCGACGTGCCAGGCTGAGACAGGAAGCGCCGGGAGGCCGCAGTAGGGACCTGCACGAGCGCCAGGAAAGAGTAGGCCTTTTTCACAGGGGGGGCGGGCGGGGAAATTACAGGCAACAGAGCTGCCCGTGTTTCTAAAGGTCTACAGCCCACGGCTCCTGCTGTCACCCAGGAAGGGCAACGGCTAAGATGCTGTGTCACTGCATTTCTGAGAATTTCTGGGGTTTAAGATGTCTCAGTGAGGCAGGCAGGGGGTGTTACGCGCAACGCGTCTGAGCACCCAGGGACTGGAGGCAAGCTGTGGCTTTTCACAGTAATTCTGCCAAGGCAACATACGAGACCCAACTCCCTCCGTCATGCTCCTAAGAGTCAGAAGGAAACCAGCACTTCACAAGTTAGCAAAGTTAATGAGAGACACACCACCGCCAGAACGGTTTGGGTAAACCTCCTTCCTCACGTCCTGGGCAGCTGGACATCCTGTGGCAGCTGGACCCCAGTGCTCCCCATGGACAGACCTCTGCAGGCAGCACCCCACGGGGCGTCCCAGCTCTCGGCCACACCAACACCCAGGTGTGAGGTGCTGCTGTGTATCAGCAAGGCTTAAACCCGTTTTACAGAGGAGGCCTATGTGATCACCCTGCTATGACACACGGGGAAATGAGGCAGAGGAGGATGAGATTACGTGCTAAGGTCAGCCAGCCAGTCCAGAGGAGGACAACAAATGGAACCAGATGCTCCCCTGACCCCAACTCCTGGCTCTAACCACATGTCTACAAAGCACCATTGAAAAGCACCTTCCATTCAGAGCCATCTATTGCCGTAAGCAAAGTCTCAGTGGTCAGGTTCAGGATGGCATCACCATTTTCAGCCATCCCTTTTTGCTTCCATCACAGAAGAGCAGGCTTTTTGTTGAACTACAGCCCCAGTGGTTATTTGTGTTAGCCTGGAAGTTCCTTTAAGCTCCGCAGCATCGGTAATTCAGTATCAACACAGGCATCTACTTTCCTCTCTTTAACCAAAGCTGTTTAACCATTGGGGTTTTTTAAGATAGATGATATCAAATTCATGGCAGTGTTGACTCCTACGGATGTCATCTCCAGCGGAAAAGGGCCTCTCCATCTACAACCGGTTCTCCAGAGTAAGCTGTAAACAGGCATTCGGATTTGCCAAATAACAAAGCTTTAAACTCTCAACAAAAGGTAAGGAAAAAAAACTCCTTATCAGAAACTAAATCACTGGAAGAAAAAGAACCCCAAATCCTCAAAAGCTGGGCAGGAATAAGTACAAACAAAAGCTTAAGTTGCACAGCTTTCACCATGGCCTCCGATGGCAACAAGAGAAATCCTGACCAAGCTCATGCACAGGAAGGAGAGGGAACAGGCAATTTCTTACCCCTGTTCAGGGTACCTAGAAAGCTGGCTGGGGTCCTGCCTTCCCACCACCCTTCTCCTACCTCGTTTGGCAAAACCCATACCAGAAAGTGAGGGCAGGAGAAAAGTCCTGAAAGGGCTGACTAGAGCTAGAGAGGGAGGGAGACCCTGCGGGAGGGTCACGCAGTGGAGTGAAAAAAGAAAAGGTATTTAAAGTATTTACCGTTTGCTGCTATGGCAAGATTTCTGTTTATTCCCCTTCCCAGGCTTATCCAAACTAACACAGCACGTTCCCTACAAATAGCTTATGAGAAAAGCAGAGAGGAGCAAGGAGTCCCCAGTGCCCCAGGCTAAGCATTGCCAGAGGGGCTCAGAGGATCTGTGATCCACCATCAGGAGAGAATCGCATCCATCTGAGGAATATGATTTGTGCCAAACGTCAGGGAGAGTAGGTGTGAGGAGGAAGGAGCAGTGACTACTGCTTTCTGGAGAACAACATTCTATATTGCCTGAAGAATTTGCAGAATGATAGAGGACAGGCCTTGCTTGAGAACCCTGCAGCCTCCCCACCCATTTGAGGGAAGAAACAGCATTTATAACTGCTATCACTCACCACCTCTTCTGTACCCTCAGTCATTGACCCCTTTTGTCCTCTTGGATCCTCCACAGTGGTTGCTCTGCCCTCCGCATCCTCCTCATCCTCTCTCCGTCCTGCCACAGTTTGTCCTGTGATGACAGAGACACCAGCAGCAGATGCTGTCCCACCCAGCAGGCAGATCCTGCTCCAGGCTTCATGGGCCACCTGGGAAAAGCTTCCACCCACCCCAGCTTCTGTAGTCGGCTCGAGATGAATTGAGACTGACTGCCAGGCAGCTGACTACCCACTCACACACATCACTGAATCCCATCCCTGGTGTCCCCAGTCCCCTAACTGCTGCTTTGTTGTTTCAGAGGAGAAATCTCTGAGGCTTATTTGCCCTGCAACAGAAAGCATTCACAGGAGCGCAACATAAACTCTTATTGCTCTTTGCTTCAAGTCATGCATTCAAAGTCACTGTTGCAATTCTTCTCACAGAGCCAAAAACACCATCATATCATCCTTTTCCTTCATTTTTCATTAGACTGAGGATTTCCTGTTACATGTCTTATTACATTTCAAACCTCTAAAACTGCTTCACTCCTTAGCTTTGGAAAAATATGTTTTGGCCTCAGAGAGGAACTTGTATAAAGCAAAGCTGAGACAGCAATGCTTGCATGAGGATAGCCACTAAACTGTATTTCTTTATTCCATTTGCATATGATACAGGAGCAGATAATAATTCTCTTTAAGGTACTATATTTGCAATTCCAAAAGATTCACTGAAAACTGCCTGCAAGTAATTCTCAGTCTGTAATACATCTAGTTTCTGTAGTGTTAGTGTCCAAACCCACCTCCCCAAGAGAAGGGGGGGGCACAGTGCTGGCGGATGGCTTGAAGGGGACAGGAGGTATAGACCAAAGAAGATGGCAATGTTAGTTCCTGGGGCACAAACCAAGGTGCCAAGCACACATAGAATCATAGAAGTGTCTAGGCTGGAAGGGACCTTTAAGGTCATTGAGTCCAACCATTAACCTAGCACTGCTAAAACCACCACGTCTACCTGTCTTTTAAATATCTCCAGGGTTAGCAATTCAACCACTTCTCTGGGCAGCCTATTCCAATGTTAGATAACCCTTTCCATGAAGAATTTTTTCCTAATATTCATCCTAAACCTCCCCTGGCGCAACTTGAGGCCACTTCCTCTTGTCCTGTCACTTATCACTTGGGAGAAGAGACCAACCCCCACCTCGCTACAACCTCCTCTCAGGTAGCTGTAGAGAGCAATAAGGTCTCCCCTCATCTGTAGATGCGTTGGGAGGTGAGGAGTATTGTCAGGTACCTAAATTTGCAAGTGTAAAGAATGATTTGATGAAGTGAGGCCACTCATGCTCTCATGGTTGACAGGAGGGTGGGGGCAGGAACCCCAGGGATGAAGAGCTGTTTGCGGCTGAAATCCCACCTCCTGGCTGAGGTGGGAAATGCCTTCACGAAGATACAAACGTTGTTGTCAGGCTCTTCACATGCTGCTTGAATGTGCTATCCAGCTCCTGAGGTGGTTAGCCATATTTGAATACTTTAGGGGAGCGTCTCTGGCCTTCCTCTCCACCCTCACTTCACTCTCATCTTCCTTATCATTAAACATCCTTTGCCCTCCAGGCAGTTTTTTTAGTCTCTATGAATAGTGGATGACCATACAATTCATCCACATTGCTTGCTGGTGATCAAGTGGGCTGGAGGTAAGACTGTCTCAGTCCCAGAGCTGGCCAAGAGCTCTACTTCAGCCCATCAGCCAGCCTGGAGCCACACAAGTGGGGTCCGATGGAGGCCAGGCAGAAAGATGCCGCACTTCCCAGTGGTCCTGCACAGCCCAGAGACTTCTCTTAACTGACCATATCCAAGTTAAATTATTCTTGATATAAATAACACAACAACTGCAACCATTTGCTTGATGGAAAAATACAAATACTTATAAGGGCTTCATCTAAGAGCCTTCTAGGTTCTCAGTAAATACTCCCCTGCTGTCTCCAGCTACATCCCCTGCAGGAGAAACGAGTCACATAATCTTGCAGAAAGGAAACGCCACGCCTATTGTCAACAAAACCCATGCAGGATACCGTCACCATTACTCAAAGGTCACAGGGTCCCCACTGGGTGATGATGTTGTTTCCCAGCCTGTTTGACACCAGAGGACAAGAGGGAAGCATTGCACATGCTCAGGAGGGACTTCACCACTGGCCTCGTACAAGCAGGGTTTGATTGTACTCAGGCACTGAGCAGCCTGGCGGAAGGCACAAGCAACACCCAAACACTAATCCAAGCCTCTGCAATGACATACCACCAAATTCTGCTTCCATCTCAGGTAGAAATGGGTGACGCTGCTCTTCTTGCCCACTTCTGTTACCGTTCTGTATGCTTACCTATGGAAGTCCATGGGGCATCTCACTCATTCCTACCTGGCAGTAGTAATATCTACTCTTCCGGATCTTAAAGGACCACCAGAATTTCTTGGCTAACGTTAAGGAAATGGTTTTGAAGATATCTATTGGTGACACTGTATTCTACGGCTGTGTTACACATGAACTCTTCTTGTTTGCTTACTTGGAAACGAGTTGCAGTAATTCATAAAAAGTGACATGAACTTACTACGCACATACCTAAAATCTACAGTTTTTTTTTCAACTACACTGAGATTTTCATCAGAAGTTAACACAACCACTGCTCGCACACCTCTTCAGTGTTTACAATGAACGTTTCATTTGCTATTGTGAACTGGCCCGTTATCAGTTTTGTCTATCTGCTCTCAGACTCACCGACTTCTACTCTGATGTTTCTGTAGAGCTGATGGTGGTGGGGAGGGCTGGTCCTCCAGCTCCCCACAAACTGCTGGTTATTGCTCTCGTTGCTCTGTGCCTGTGCTGGGCTCCAACCACAAGGGCACAGCAGCCCCGGATAGAGGTTGGAAAACAGAGCACAAACTGTTGCGTTAATGGGATGGGGAACTTTACTGACATGAGACTTTTGTGGGGACGAGTTCACCCCCAATGCTAATAAAATCTAAAGGGATCATTCCACTTTCTCTGCTTGCTGTTATACAATACGTTTCTTTTCTGCTTTTGCTTTCACCTATATCTTAAGCCAAGTAAGATCATTCTCTGTTCTCCTTTCATATTCATAAACTGCATGAATTACATGATGAAAAGACGACATATTACATTTCATGTCATTTGTTGCCTAGCATATGCCACAAGCAGAAGGAAATTTTTCTCTTCTCACCATGAAATGTTGACGTGGATACAAATCTAAACACCCATTCTGTATTGTATCATAAATCACTGGTGGTTTGCCTCAGCTGGGAAGAAACCACATCCCAAAACATCCACATTTCCCACAAAAGCAGAGCTCCCTTGCCCCACCAGCACTCGATGAGCGGAGGGACAGACCCTGCCCTACTCCCAGCTTTCCCCAGCCAGGACCAGTGGCCAGAGAGGATGGTGTGACTGGCAGCTCTCCGTGCAGCTCTCCTCCCCTGGAAAGCATCAGCTCCCCACTGGAGGCCAGAGGCACCCAGAGGAACCCCAGCACCAAGGGAGAGCAACCCAGAGAGAGTAACTCAGCAGCTTGGAGAGAGTAGGGCCTCAGCGTCGAAGAGACGGCACAGATGTCCCTTATTCTGGTGAAATTCCTGATAGCACCGTGTACATCCATACTCACTACTCTGCCAGATAGCCCCAGGCCTGAAAGTATCCTCACTATTGCCTGGGTGATGCAGGGCCATAGCCAGGCTGGAAAACAGCTGCAAATTCAGGTGGGTGGCTCCTTGGGGTGCCGGGTTCACAGGCTGCAGGACAGGATCGCCCAAGTCCAGTCACACTACTGCTTCAGCGCTAACCCTGTAATGGGAAAGTCAAGGGATTTGACATGATCACAAACCATCAGGACATTGTTTTTACTCACCGTCTGGGTCCGCTTGTCTAAGGGTGAGGATAAGAGAGTGACCTCCTTCTTGCAAAAGGAGCCAAGCGGTCAAGCATCCTCTCTCACAACTAAAGTGGCTTAAGTGTCACAAAAAAATACAGATGGATAAAGACGGGTAAAACAAGACCATCTCCCTGCATCCCTTCCCCGCACCTCACAATTCGGGCAAAGCAGCAGGTTTTGGTGAGCTGCTGATGCACGTGGATGTGCAGGCACATGAACACACGCACTCTGACAGGGACTAGTTATATGCCACTGCCCTACAGCCTCTCCTGGACTGACTTACAAACGGATATCCTTGTGATCTCTGATGCCTAGACTACCCAAACCAGCTCCAGTCAGCCACTTTTCCTTTATTTGGCTGGATGAGAATTTGGAAACCAGCCTGTACTTTCAATGAAAACCATAAAGAAACAATTATTAAATAACAGAACTTAAACATTTCCAAAGCAAGTTAGAAAACAGATCTTTTTATTAGGAACAAAGAAACAAACCAACAAAAAAAAAACCCACTGAAAAAGAACAATAGCTGTGCACGAACACTTACAGTTAAAGGAAGAGCACAGGCTACACGACTTCTTTCCTGTCCTCACAGTAACAGAAACATTTGCCTTGCTGCTGAACGGCACCTTCAGCAGGGATGGACAGAAAACCAGCTGTGTCCTATCTGCCTCATAAAGACGGTTGGACAAGATGATCTTTAAGGTCCCTTCCAACCTAGAAGATTCTGTGATTCTGTGACTTCTTGAGTCTCAGGTTCCTGTCTCATTGGGAAAAATCCTTCCCAGGCTGGGGTTACACCAGCGTTGGTGCTAAAAGCTACCAGGGCACCCCCAGCCCTCCCAGGGCCAACAACAGCAAGCCAGCGCTAGGGCAACCTGAAGCCGGGACACACAAGCCCAGTGGGACAAGACTGGCCCAGCGTTGTCACCCTCAGCACATGAAATGCTCTCATCTTCTCCAGTGCAGCTCAGAGCACCGTTCAGCCTTCGAAGCATGTACTGGAGTTGACTGTCCCCTGCCGGAAAGTGCAGAAGAGAAGCAAAACTGACTACGTCCCTCCATTTCGGTGACACTGGCCCTTGTCCACCCGCTGCCGCTGTGATGCCTACAAGGCAGCTGCCACCCCGAGCCCTTGGCGTCACGTTTCTGTCATTCAACTCACAGCCTCTGAGGAATGTTTGTACCGAAAGGAGATAGTGCAGCACCGTGAGGAAAAGAATTATTAACTCCCTCTTACTGTGGAAAATCTGATTCCTACAGGAGCCTTAATAAGCAGAGACAGGCTGAATCACCACCGACACAGCACACAAACTCCAAAAATCTTCTAAACGGAGTCACAGGACAAGGAAACGGCAAGAGCAACCACCTATGGCTGGGCGTCACTGATGCAGAGCTTTGCCACGTACACAGATATGAAGGTCCTCCAGGTAAGCGTGTAGCCGTCCCACCAGCTCCCCCGCCTGGGAGAGAAGCGTTCAGCTGCGTTTTGATTTTGCTGGGGTACTTGCAGACCTCATTGGGCGGAATTTACACCAAATCTATTGCCAAGGGATTCACGGCACAGCGTCAGCACAAAATAAAACAGGGACAAAATGACAAGGGAAGAGAGGAATGCAATACAGACCTCCCCATCCCCTTCTGCCCCGATCTGTACCACCTCTGCTTTTCCTCTACCACGTCCTTCTAGTCCACTGGGCTAGTTTAAGAGCAACGTGCCTCGCTTCTGGCTATCAAAATGCACTTATACAGCAAACACCTTGCTCTGGCAGTGCATCCTGCAGCCTGACAGCCCTGCAACCCTTGGCAGCTTCGCCCGGGGACACAGCTACCTGCTGCCTGGGACGAAGTCCTTACCCTCTCCTCGCTTCATCCTTCATCCCTGCAGGTCTACCCCAGCTGCTCCGCTCACAAAACCTCCCCAGAGCAGAACAGGACGTGCATAGCAGCAAGGCTTGCCTAAGAGATTCTAAAAATTGCTGCTGTCTGTGCGAATAGCACAGCACCAAAAAAGCCTACACGCACAGGCAGATGGCCAGCTTAATCAGCTTGTAGTAGCTAAACCGTTACACTAAAGGCACTAACGCTTGCACTGATGAACGATCTCAGCATTATAATCAACGTTTCGGTCAAAATTACACACCCAAGCCCCAGGCACCCTTCTGCTGCAAGCAAGCAAGCTAGTGACAGAGCCGTTTTAACCCACTGGCAACCTGAGCAGTTAGGGTCTGGCCAAAGGTAAAACCGGTAGCCCCTGGCCATTACAGGGCCCTGAGAGATGAGCCAGCCAGCATCACCTCCCGGGCTCCGCAGCCAGCAGCCCCTGCCACCCTCCCGACCCCAGGCAGCAGGTGGGGAAGGCCACGTCACAAAGGGTCTGGAGTTCAGCAGAGCGATTCAGATAGACACCCGCCACAGCAGATACCTAGCCAAAATCTCCACTGGACAGTTTTTGCGGGGCCTGTGAGAAATGCCTTGAAATCTCCTGAGAAAAGGCTTTCTCAGGAAATTTCTGGCAGGTCTTTGTTTCCATCCGGGACCGGCAGGCCACCTAAATCCACTTGTCATGTCTGGCCCTGGCAGAAACCGCCAGCAGGTGAAGACATGGCAAGGCATGGGGTGGGCAGGGAGCAGGAGGAACCACCCACCTCGTTTCAGGCTGTCCTCTAGGGCTCCATAGTTTAGCTGCAGGTCTATTAAGAGGCAAAGCATCAAAGAGCTGCCCAGTTTTGTTGGTTAATGAACCTGTCTGCCCACAGCAGTGTGGCCTTGAAGCCAAACATGTGCTTTTCCTTATATTTTCTTTTTCCTTTTTTTTTTTTTTTTAAATGAGGTTACCAGGCCTGACACCTCACATCTTTTCTCTGATAAAATTTTCCAGACTAATTCTTATACACAATGAGACTATGGGATGCAAAGGACAGGTGTCATAGGCTTCAAGACAGGGTAGGGATCAGCAGGCATGCCAGGTCAGTCATCAGTGGGATCCGGGAAACAGTCCGAGGCATTTTCCTGGTTTTCCACATCAACTATGACCTCTGGGTCAGGCAATTCCTCAGGGTCTATCTCCACTGGTAAGTTTTCTTCCAGTGACTGGGGCTCAACACCTTGACCAGTCCGGGCAGCATCTGGAAAAGAAGGGAGAAATGGTTTATAAGTGCCCAGTCATGGAAACCCTCCTCCCAGTTCCCGACAATTCAGGCGGCCTAACCCACTCAGTCCCCTCTCCCCAGGTGTCTGCAAGCCAAATTGCAATTTTCTTTGTAACTACTCATTTATTGAGCTGTCCATCATGGCTCTTTAGACACTTTGGTGCTGAAGGTCTCTGGGCTCAACTGCCCAAAATAAACCAAAACCAAATCTATTCAGTTACATCCGAGTAATTAGAGCTAGCTAACAGCACACATTTAGTATGTTCTCACCTAAACACTTTCCACACGCACCTCTGCTTTTTACTCATTTGGAGAAAATTAAAATATGGGATACTATGTTAGTCAAACTGACAATGTGTAAATTTTGTATTGAAAAAAAAAAGTTCTACACTTCATGTATATCAATATTAAACAATGACCTGAATGACTTACATCTTTTTCTTTTTTTTTTTTTCTGTCTCGCACTATCTTCATGAGTAGCATTTAATATTTTGAAAGCAGAGCAAAGCAGCACCCTGGTTAGACATAAAGCATAGCTGAGCTGCTGAGAGGCTGTGATTGGTACAGTGAAGGACACCGGGAGTGGAAACAGCGGTGCTGAGACCAGGCTATGACCTATGTAACGTTGCTCCAGTTCATGATGCCTCTGCTAGACCTACTTCAGCCGTTGATGATGCAGTACTCGAGAAGGTGTTGCCAGCATTTGTATTTCGGAAATAAAATTGAGGGAAACGTAATGCAAAAAAGTGGAATATTAATATCAAGCACTCACAGAACAGGAGATTTCTGAAAGGTTTTTATCACTGCACTCTCTTGACTGTACTGTGCTAAAGCTCTGGGGTTTTATACTCAATTGCTTTGAAGGATTTAAAATGTGAGCGTATTCCCAATTTAGCCCAAATTTAAGGAAATATACAAGCCCTTGGCTTTGATGGGATTTAGCTGTGTTTACAGCTCAGCATATTGTTGGATGCAGTCCTGAAGATGACTGCTTACAAAAACAATCCTGATTCTTATAAAATGAAAAGGGGATATGTGTGATAAATTTGCAAGAAAATTGCTAAGTTTTGGGGGGTTGCTGGTTTTGAGATGTGTATTTTAGCACAGGAGATACTGGAACAGACAGTCTGCTAGCAGTACCCTCTGTGGGATGCTTATGAGATGGCTGCCACTACATCTCATGGCTGGGCGAGGGCAAAGCTCCTCCTGTGTAGAAGCCGAGCACAAGTAAGGTACTGATAAATGACCTCCTGCAACTTCTGTCATCGGGAAAAGATGCAGCATCTTCCCCGTGCTAGCAAGTCCCAGGCCTCTCTCTACAGTCAGCTCCTCCCCCACCGGCCACACACATCCATTTTGTCCTTCACCCTCCCAAACAAGGTATCCGTACAACTTAAAACCAGTCCCTGGACCCACCAGGCTTTGGAGGGCAGTCAATTTGGGCGGCTTGAGCCTCAACATGGTCTCCATTGGGGGGACTCTTCACACCTTCACTGGAGACCGCAGACATGATTAGTCCATCATCCTTCTCCTCCTCTGTAAAACCAAAACCGGACACTTGAAGGAAAGAGGTACCCAACATCCCAGCAGCCTCGGCACAATCATTGTGAAGCCAGACCACCAACACACGATTGCGTCTCCTCCTCATGCGGCTCTGGCTCCATTCCCAGAGCAGACAGATGCTGAGTACAAAAGGCCATTGCCAACCTGTCAGAGACCAGCTTGGCCATGCTGGCAGGATCACAGCTTGAGGTGGCTTCACTGGGCATAGGCAGATTGCACTCATGGCTGGTGCTGACAACTAACTGCCATCAGAAGCCTTCAGGTCATTTCAGGATCAGACCTGAAACAAGACTCAATTTTTTTGCCCTTAATAAAGGTTTTGCTATGTTTCTTTCTGGCCAGGACCACACAGTGGCAAGAGTGAGGTGAAAAAAAAAGGAAAAGCAATGTTTAATTCAAGACCCTGCGGGTCATAACAGTTGCCTATCAACAAGCAGCTTTCTGCTCCACCAGGTCAAGAAAGGGCTGGCTGGAAGACAAGTAGCCACCCAGCCAAGACCAGTTTATGTTGAGGCTACTTCAACACCAGCCTGCACAAACACAGTCCTCTGTGGGACTCATCCACCCCAGGGGGCAATAGTGCCTTCCACTCACCTGAAGGCACTGGGATGAACTTGTGTTTCCTCTTCATGCAGCAACATATGAGTGAGGACACAACCACCACCAGGATAACCGCACCCCCTGCGCACCCTGCCAGGATGTAAATGAACCACGGGTACTGCAGCAGGTCTCCTGCAAGAAGGACACAGCATTGTTAGCTACCAGGGTGGACAAGCTTCTTTCTCCAAACAGGAGAAACCCTGCAGCCAGATCAGAGCATGAGGGCGTTGATGTTGCTTCGGCTTGGATCAGGGGAGATGACACTATGAACTGTGGTACATTGTGATTTATGTCACATTGTTTAATTATGGCATGGAATTTTTTGTTACAGGAAGAGGCTTGTGTGACTAAGCTGTGTACATTTCTTTCTGCCTACTCTAACCAGTAATATTTAACATAGTTCATAAGTTTTAATCAAATTTAACAGGGAAGGTAGTGGTTTGAAAGACACCACATTTCAACAAGTTTTACAAAAACAGGCAGTTGAGAAGAGGGAGACCTAAGCTAGCACCTCCTGCTGAAAGAAAAGCTGCAAAGTCTACCCTCAGAGCTTGTATTATCCCCCAGAGAATGCACTCAGGACAGCCATGTGATGACTATGCCAACCTCAAAGCAAGTCTGATCAGAGCCTGCACTTCCTCAGGCACCAGAGACTCCAGCCACCCCAGTCAGAGCTGTTGGAAACCGGCATCGCTGCTGCTCAGGGAAGGATTTCTCTTTATCCCCCTTCCCAATGGAGATCATGAGAAACACCTAGCAGGAGGTGAGGGCTACAGATGGCTGAGCAGAAGGCCACACACAAGTCAGTGCTAATTATTACCCAGTTCAGAATCCCTTGCTCAAGGTTGTTTTGATGGGGTCGGACCTGCACGTACGTGTCTGCTGAGCAGGGAAGCTGGTAGAGGGCATCACAGACTTGTAGAAAAGAGAAACCCATCCAGACTCCCTCCCTCACCCGAGACAATGTGCTCCAACCTGAGGCAGGCAGTAGGAAAATCTTCCCGTATGAAAAAAAAAAAAAAAAATCCATAGAGCTCAGCTATCACTGTAATAAAAATTCCTTAAAACTCCTTAGGCAAACCTAAGCCATGCTTTTTTGAATCATTTGGCTTCTTTTTGGCTGTGCACACGCCTGCTGAGCACGGCACTGCAGAAACCAACAGGCTCATTTGGAGTTGGTTTTCAAGACCACAAATGCACAAATTGCTGCATATCCCCAAAGACTGGGAAGTGTTTCAAACTTTCCAGGACCTGCTACATTTCATAGTCTACATACTCACCAGAACAGTAAAAAGAACTGTAGACAGGTGTTCCCGTGTGGGAAATCACACATACTCAAAGCATTTTTGGAGTGCTTGTTCTGGTCTCTTTAGGAACAGTTGCCAAGTTCAAAAAATCTATACTAAAAATTGAACTTTTAGCAAATGAGAAATCATTTCCCTAATAATTTTATTTCCTTTTTGATGAAAGCTTAGAGAATATTGTCAAAGACATAAATAAATGTTGGGGAAAAAAAAATCCTGAATACTTTTTCCTAAAAATTTGCCATTTGTTAAAACGGTCTTCTTGAGATAAAATATTCTGTTAAAAATTGGTAATAGACAAGTAATAAAACAAGTACTGAACCAATAAAAGCCTTTTATATATGTTGACTGGTTAACTTCTGAACCCTCTGCTTTAGATCCTGCATGATCCCTTTGATTCCTGGGAAATTCGCAGTATTTCTGCCAAACTGTTTCACACTAACAATTATTCAAAGTTCATTTCACCGGCCAACAGGTTGCCCAAATAGGTGCTTTTACATAGATCTTATACCTACAGAGGAAAAACTATATTCAGCCCTTTGCCTGGAGCAAATAATAACACACAAAAATAATTAGTCTTTAATTAACTTAATTGAACTCATTTCTCTCTCCAGTTTTTACTAGTATTCAGAATTGCTTCAGTTCACTTTTTACAAATGCGGTTGCATTTGGTGACTAAAAAGTAGAATCGCTGCTACTTTCTTGCTCTCAGACCCTTCCAAATACGTGTTCGTGCGTGTGTCCATCACAACAGAGCTATCACTGACCTCCCCTGTGGGCTTTCCAAGAGGAAATGGGGAACTGACATCGCGCCTGGGGGACTGGGCAGCCACCCAGAATAAACAATAGTAACTGTCAGCACTCGCGTGATTTATCACAGGGCTTGACTGAACAGCTCATGGATCTTCACATCCTCACTCCCCAGGTGCCTCAGCCAACTTGCGTCTGACTACGCTGAACAATCCCTGACCAATTTAACTGGACAAAATTAAGACCACTGCTCCACGGTCACAAATACCAAACTTTTACAGATCGGCCAGCGGCACCGACGTGTGGGCACAAACAGCCCACGGCGTTTCTGTTGAATGCCAGCACACACGATACGGGGTTTATGTCAGTAATTTTGATTTCACACCAACTGTATGCCAACCATAGAAGAAAAGACAGTATCTTCTGTGGAGTAGGAGCATCTTGGACAATTTCTAAAATGCTAAGTGCTATTGGACGGTACAACTACTCTCGTAGAAAAGGTGATTAAATTAATTACAGCTAAATTAGTCAAAAACCTTACAGTTAAATTATGCCACCCTGACGTAGTTTTGATGATCACCTTCACTGCCAGAAAGGAGGAAAAAGCTTCAACACTGGAGATGCAAGGGAAATCATACCCAAGGATATCTAATCTATTTCTTATTTTTTTTAAATAAATGTGAGCTTCCAACACAGACCAGTGCTTTGCATCATGAGGGTGTGGCAGTTTTGATCAGATACAGATTTTCTGTCTCATTAAACTATGGCCTCATTCAAGTAGAGTACTCGGCATTTAAGGATAGCTTGTAAATGGATAAAGTCACAGCCTTCTCACAGAGCTACATAACCAAGCAGGGACACAGAGGGGAAAAAAGCTCTACATTTCGTAGGTAAATGACTTGTGTCTTTACCCCACCTCTTATGGTGTGGGGCTGATGGAGAGACATTTGTATAGACTGGTAAATCTCTGTGCAGCTGGCCTAGATAAGGAGGAAAGAGACAAGGCAAAACACCTCAGCTGAGTCCAGCAGCAACGGGGCTGAATGAGCAGAGGAGTTTTTACAGGGATGTTGCAGAAACTGGGGGGCCATCTGGGTAACGGATGAATGTCAGAGTAGGAAGCAACTCGTGTTTCTAAACTGGCAGAGAGGATCAGTGCAGAGGAGGGTGCGAGGTCTCCATCACTGGGAAGTAGGAAAATAGACAGATAGAGATCCCTCCTTGCTGCAGAGCTGGGTAAAAGGACCTCCTGAACAAACTTTCATCCATTCTGTGATCATGGGCTGTGTCAGTCCGAGACACAGGAGGGAGAAGGAAGTCGAGGGCACACTTTCTAAAGGGAGGATGTGGTAAGTCTGAAAAGCAGCTGCCAGAGGACAGAAGAGTTCGGTATTATGCAGACAGCAACAACTCTTTGGTTTTTGGCTGTGAGAGACCAAAAGGGAGATTTTCTGGAGACACCGTTACTCACCATAGCTGCACGACAGCACAACGGGCTGGGTCCTCATGATGCTGTTCCTGTGGGAAACCTCACAGACAAATTCCCCAGGCACGGTTTTGTCCAGGAGAACCTTCTTCCCACCATCCTTAACACAAGCCTCCGGGGCGCTCAGCGCGGTGCCATTCAGCAGCCACCGAAAGTCGGTGCTCTCGTTGCTGGTCACATCGCAGGTCAACTCTCCAGTCCCATTAGGGAAGCACTGGATACCAATGGCCGGCTCTGGTCACACACGGCACGGGACAACAGGAAAAGGGAGGAAAGAGAGAGGTGAGGAGAAGTGAACGTGAGCTGGACAGGAGCTTCCCTTAACGGCAGTCTTAATACCACTGCATTTTCTGGTAGCCAGGGAGCACAGAAGTAAGTAAATATTCTCTTCGATGCCTGCCCCAGCCCTGAAATGCTTAGCAGTGCCCACCCCACCCTGCTAACACCACAAAAATCTGGCATCTCTTCATTTTCTTTATTGAAACTGGAAAAGTGAAAAATAAAAGCCTCTGATTTGGGAGGATAATGGAAACACCCAAAGTATTTGCCAGGCTTCCTCTGTAATCAGCAGATAACCATAGCTTCAGAGGAGACTCGGCACTCTCCTCCACCAGAGGTTTGTACTTTTGCTGTCACTCTGCCTCTTCTTCCATTTTGGAGAGGAACGAGTACAAATCATGCCCAACATGGGTATCAACACCAGATACCTGCAGTTAGATAGGATGGCCCTGACTAGAACAATTTAAAACCAAGTAATGAATCATTGATATTACTACATTTTCCTGAATTTCTCTTTTTCAGTTTACTACAAGGAGCCAATCCATTTCCTACATTTGTCACTTTGCAAATACAGACTAGGCAGAGAAGTGGTATGGTTTTATGACAGTAAGAGTCACATTGAGAACATCTATGCAAACATCCATGTAAATAACCTCAGAAATCACTTTCTTCAACTAGGACATCATCTTCAGCTAAAATTCACTGCCCCCAGGAATACCTTTGCTGTGAAACTGTTTCCCCGATTTACTTAGAGAATCACACAATCATAGAATGGTTTGGGTTCCAACCCAAACCATTCTATGATTCTATGGTTGGAAGCAACCTTAAAGATCATGAGTTCCACCCCCCCTGTCATGGACAGGGATACCTCCCACCAGACCAGATTGCTCAAAGCCCCATCCAGCCTGGCCTTCAACACCTCCAGGGATGGGACACCCACAACCTCTCTGGGCAACCTCTTCCAGTGTCTCACTACCCTCACAATCAAGAATCTCTTCCCAATGTCTAATCAAATCTCCCGTCTTCCAGTTTAAAACTACTATCCCTCATCCTGTTGCTACACTCCTGATAAAGAGTCCCTTCCCATCTCTCCTATAGGCCCCATTTAGGTACTGGAAGGTTGTGGCAACAGAACACAATGAGGAGACAAACATTCCCAAAGCAAATTCACTGAAATGGAGGTTAAACCCAAGACACTTCTGCAGTGTTTGCCTACTTCCAGTCTAAGCCCCTGATCTTGGTGCCAAGGAGTCACATCTTTGACCGACTCTCCACGGCAGTTCCGCTTGTTTGCGCCCAAAAGATGTAAGGATTCATTTGTCTTCACTGAGACCAGTTTCCTCAGACATTTTCATTACAATTTCATACACTTCAATTTCTCTTCGAAGCTTGTGTAAGTGAAAGCTCTGCAAAAGGAACGGTGGAGATGAGAACCAGAGCAACGGCCACTGGCTGACTGGAGCACTATGCAGCAGGGTGGGAAACCCATTTAAGCCTTCTCCATTTTAACCCAAGCCATGATCTGGATCCTGTACAGAAGCGACTTTGTTTCTGTGTTCTCATCCCACAGATGGATGAACAGGCACATGAAGGGGAGCAGCTATTCTGAGGCTGTGGGGAGGACAGTAGGGAAGCTGGCACAACAAGGTACCTATCACTGGCCTCTGAAAAGACCCAGAAGATGCTGACGTCCAAGCTACTCAGGGCAGCTAAAAATCAGAAAGTCCCATCCAAGTTCCTTTAATACCTTTCCTTGGCTGCGTGAAGCAGGGGGAAAAACCCAGCACACCTCAACCCAGACCTGCACAGAAGTCCAGTTCAGTTTCCAGAGCCAAGTCAGGTAGGGTTAACTCCTTAAGGAAGTGTGTCCACAGGCAGCAAAATGCTGTCAGTCAGTGACAGCTTTCATAAGAGCCATCAGAAAGAGTAGTCTGGAAATGGACTGAATATCCAGCTACATGTCTACACACTGTAGTCTCAGCTTTACGAAAACTTCATGCTGCTGTCTCTTACACCAGGGAAAAATAGCACGTAGCTCAACTGACTGGCTGCTTCAAGGAAGGCTCAACAGACAGGAGAGACTGATAAACATGGATGCAAAAAGCATTCCATAGTTTACAGTCACCATTACTGCTCCCTGAGGTGCCAGAGACTTACAAAGCTGTTCCAGAGGCACCTATAGCTCCTGCAAGATCAAGCTGTGTCTCAGGAAGAATTTCAAGGCACAAGCTTCCAGCCAGGCTCACAAGTTCAAACGCTGTTTGTTGCTAAGAAGGCCACTTACCAAATACTTCCAGTGTGAAGGACCTGGTGGTGTTGTGAAAGACAAACTCGTATTTTCCTCTGTCCTCTTTCTCCACACTCCTCAGCACCAGGGAGCCGTTCTGCAAGTTCAGGCACCTGACAGCAGAATTGCCGCACTTGGCCAACAAAGTATCGTTTAAGACAGTTGTGTAGCACCTCACATTCGCCTTGCTCATTCTGGAGAGGTTCTGCAGGCTTTGAATTCCCACAGAAAAGACTGCTGAGCCGCCACTGAGCACACTGGTCGAGGTGTCAGAGCCTGAAAGGAGAAGCAGAGAATGTGGGCAGCGAGCCTGCCGTGTCCATCCATCCCCTCTCAGCTGCATCCCAGAAAGGCAAATGCCCAGGTGAGATCTAAGAGGGACAAACCCAGCTCTAGCAATGGGCTGGGGTCACCAGTAATTGAAAATCAGAGGAGTGGGAAGCCTTCTATAAAGGCCAACTTTCCCCTCTGATAACATGGGAGTGGTGTGCACACCGTGCGCAGAGGGAGACGAAAGGCTGAGCAGCTGGTCTTTTCTCCCCTCAAATTTGAGATGACCGTCTACCACCTCCCCCCTCAGAGCCAAGAGACTGTGCAAAGAAAGATTCCCAGGGAACCGATGCCATGGATCCTGTGCAGAGGGTAGCAAAAACAACTGCTGCCTGCACAGCTCCTTTTTCCCAAAGAGTAAGGTCGCAGCTCTAGTTTGAAGCAGCCCGACAGTACCCTGGCACATTACTAAGTTGCTGTATGCAAACCAGAGATGGGTAAATGGCAGGGCGACAGCAGCTCAGGACTCACCCAAGGTCACACCGAGCGTTAGGAGCAGGACCACATTGTTCTCCAGCCCCTCCAGCTAGCGTTCTGCCTACAAGGACCTTAGCATTCTCTGTTGAAATGCTTTTACAGACGCAGTACGCTGAGAAAGTACTATATCGTTAGTTATCATTCGTTTACTAAAACAATAATCTGTCTTACTTTGGTCTGACTGCCCCTTTCATGCATTAGCAGTTACACTATTTGATGTCTCCCAAAACCTGGTAGAGTCCTTAAAAGATCTTGGAGCAAAATTAAGGTGTCTGCTCATCTAGGCAAATCTGTGCCAGCTTCATAAAGAAAAATCCCACTTACCATGAGTAACAGTTATTATCACCAGCAAGCACTGCAGAGTAAGAGGAGAGCTGAAATCCATTTTAAAGAGCTCCTTGCATCATACGCTGAGAAGACGATCTGGCCACAGTGCTCAGTGAATATAGCGTTCAGGAAATGATGTCAGAAGCAAGAGTGAAAAAAAAAAAGAAAGGAAACTCTATAGTGGACAGATTGAAAAATGTTTCAAAATAGACCCGCAAGGTTTTGGGTGACTGAACTCGGGCTGAACCAACATGAGCCACAATGTGCTCTGCAAAGTACTGCACCTTGGAGCTAGCTGCAAGTGTGAGAATAAGGCTGGGAGGTGAGGAAAGACAAAAATATCTCCTGGTCAGCTCATCCTGTTTAGGAAGATGCTAACGCCGAGACCGGGCAAAGGCAGAACACCTACTTCTTTCATCCTTTTCCAGTTTATCAAAGTACAGCATCCCCACACAGGGAAGAGCAATCAGTCCAGTTGGATAAAGCACTGCACATGCAGACCAGCTGTTTTTCTGAAATACCAATACCAATCATTTGCGGAGAGTCTCACCAGCAGGAGGTGTGGGAGAAGACTCTCCCCCTGTACACAAAGGCTATGTTGCCAGCCTGAACTTTGCCGGGCTCTTCCAGTGGCTGAATGGTACCTGCCATGTAGGAAAGGGCTCCATACCCCCACCCCAGGCAAAGAATAAAGGTTATGGGAAGTTAAGCTGCATCGCAAAACTAGAGTGAATGCAGCCTGAAAGCCACCCCCGGCTCTGTTTGGAGTGAATATCCCAGAGACGAGTCTGAAAACTCGTCACTCGTTCATAGTGAAGACTGGCTGATCTACAGCACAGGACCAGATACTCTGTTCACACTCATCGAGATGGCTTAAAGCACACTTTGCACTGATTGCCAAGGTGGGTTACACAAGTAACACAGCAGAAACACTCTCACTCACCGGAGGAAGTAAACCACCATTGCATTAGAGCCAACATCTGGATTTTTGTAGATGCTCTTAGCATGTGCATTGGGGAATAACCGTGACAGCAGTTCATGATGTGTCTGGGAATCTTACGCTTTTGTGCTGTTTCTCTGGACATAGACACAGCCCGTTAAGAAAGCTCCACATGGTGGAGTTACAGGTATACACACGTCTGAGAAACGGTTAAACACCCTGTGTTGTACTCTGCACTATTTTTCAAACAATTTGGCTCTGCTTGATAATTCCACATTTCAGCCAGTGGCTTAGCCCCTCTGACTTCTTAGTAATGACAATTACATCTCACCTCCTGCTCCCAGTGTCCAAAATTTACAAGTTTGTTCAAGGCTGCCAAAGCACCATCCTGTCTTTATCATACGTGCATAGGACAGGCCTAAATTGATCTAAGATGTGACAGAAATAGCCTTCTCTGAGAAAAGCAGTGAAGTGAGTCTTCAGACACTCACAGCAGTGCAGAGGAAGGGGGGAGAGAAAAGTATTTACAGTAAGAAACACTTTCATTTCCTTCTGTGCTGCTGAAATGACATGAAGAAAATCTCTCTCAAATACCCCTGCAAGGGTAGGGCTAGCCATCTGCCTCGGATGCGCACACTCAACTTCATTTCACCTTCATGCTTGAAGGGCAAGCTGGTAGAGCTTAGGGTTGCAGTGCTGTGGTGGAGACTTGAGGCAGAACAGACAGCGTGTGCAGGGTCCCTTCAAAATAGCACCCCAAAATGCTCAGAAAAACCACAAAATGCAAAAGAGGTCTACATACAGCCAAATCCAGCAAAAGTTCACCTTCTCCTCCAGCCAGCAATAGCAGCCTCACAGAGCTCATTTACAGATTTGCAGTAAAATCAAAGAAAAATATGGCCTTTCTACTGTAGCTCTGTTGTTACAGAAGTGACTCTGCATGACTGTGACATTGCGGTGTCCTGTATTTAGTCTCCCTCTCAGTGACTCCAGGGCAAATGAGTACATTTATGAGTTCAATATTTCTGACTGCAAGTGCCCCATACATCACGCAGTATATGAAATCCCATTAGGCTTCAAAAAAAAAAAAAAAAAAGAGAAATCACAGCCGGGATAAAGATGACAGCGCATGCACAATCCGTGTTGTCATCCTTTTAAGATCAACCCTCTCAAATATCATAGGTAACGAATTTTTTAGATGAGATTAGACATTACTTTCTACCATTGGCTAATGAATGCCCTCAACACCCTTGGTTAGCCAGAGAATTCACTTCCCCTTTTTGTATAAAGACACATAAAGTCTTATGTGATTATTGCAGTTCAAAAACACCTTGTGAGGCTTAACAGAAACCAGAAGAAGTGGGCAGGGGGGGGAAGATAAGAACTTGCAGTTGGAAGACGAACTAAAATCTTTTTTACTTGGTAAACTGCAAGCTCACAGGGCCATTTTGTCCTTTCCGCCACTGATGGCATCATGAAAGGAGAAGGGAGATTCATTCCTTACATGACATGAGGCATTGGTGAAGCTCGGGAGATTGGAAAACCTGAGTTAGTAAGCAAAGCAGGAAATAAGACGTGAAGTATTACAAAGTCAATTTGTATGTACTAATTCTGCACCTCTTCCTTTAAACAGGCTGGTAAACGTAAGCAGTGCACCTATTTTTACTACCGTTAGTGCACATCAGCGTTAACTGGGGAAATACATGGGCCTAGCTTCACACAAAGGGAGCCAGCAGAGCTAAAGGCCAGAAACTCAACGCGTGGAAACAGAAAATAAACCCGCAGCAGATGTTCTCCCCCACCGCACGGACCAGAGCAGAGAGGTCTCGTGTCGAGTCTTAGGAAAGCGGGCAGGCCAGACACAGGTCACTGGCATCTCTCCCCACCTCCTGAAATCGCCCGTTTGCCACGGAAAGTTGTACCCCTGGAATTTTCTCCTGACCAGCTCACGCTCAGATGCTGAATAAGGCAAACCAGGAGGAGAGAAGGAAACTGGAATTTCATTCACGTTCCTCCTATCTCTGCCTCAGAGACAACCTGCAGGTGATCGCCCTTTCAGCTCAATCCATCCAGCTTCCATGGGGCTGGTCCTCTGCCATGAGAGAACACCTAGCCCTGTGTGGCACCCCACAGCTACCGACCAGCTGCACAGCGTGAGGTTTAATCAGAGGCCACCGTGAGGGGAAAAAAAGAGAGTGAAGAGGACACGTTGCCACAATGTTTTTCCAGCTTCCAGCACAAAGAGACCATAAAAAAAAGATTGTTCTGAGTCAGACTAAAAGTTCAGTCCATCTTCAAACACAGCTCTCTCTCAAGTGCTGAATGAGACCGATAAGGGCTACAGACAGCTCACAGTGGCTGTCACACATTTAACTCTAATGCCACTACCACTGAGCAGCTATGGGGCACCCAAGCTGGGCCACCAAAAAGCAGGCACATGGAAGAATCACTGTGCCACACTGCTTCTCAGGGTGCTGGAGATTAGCGAGTGGTGAGGTCCAGGCACGTGGTCAGACAGCTGAAATCATCCTGTCTCAACACTTCAGCCACATACCCTCACCCTTCCCACACATCCCACTTGGGGCACAGGCTCAGGGCACAGGCTGGTGAAAGCATCAACTCCATCTCTGTAGGTCCCAGCACCATCTACCATCTGCCATCTCACCTTGGTGCTCCTCTGTTGCCTCACTGCCAGGTGAGACAAACAAGAACATAAGCATCCCAGTTGTCTAGGTCAAGCATACCAATCACATACAGTTCCTCTGACATAGCTCTCCAAGTATGGCCCATGATGACAGAAGAAAAAGAAGAGTCCATATATGGAATAACTCCTAGAAACTACACAAATTATATTTAGCACCACTGCGTGCGGGATGAAATGCTTTGCATTTGCTTTGAAAAAAAAAAAACAACAAACTTATTACTACAGAGCTACTCAGATGTATGGGTTCAATCATGCTGCCACATCAACAGAACTTAATTGAAGGACCATATCAAGGACAGCAAGCACAGTGCCTGTATGTGCTCTGGCCAGTTTCTCTAGAATCAGAGGAAAATCTGTTTCTGGGAGACCACATTAGGAGAAATCAAGTTAGGATCCAAGCTGCCACAGGTTGCTGCAGGCCAACTGTGAGGGTTTGTTTTTTTCTTTCATCTCTAATATAACTTAGAAGACTCAGATGAATTTCAGCCCCCAATCAGTTTCACCTGGGCCTTGCTCAGAGGCTGCTGTCATGTAGCTTTGCCACCAGTGCCCCCAGCTCACTGTTCTTGGCCTAGACTGCTCTTGAAGGAACAGCCAAAATTGCCTCCAACAAAGATTCTCAGCTCCTGCCAACCAGGATATCTCTGAAGCCACCCACTCACTCCTGAAATACCATATCAACTAGTTCATCTTTTCCTGTTTCTTCTTGCTTTGCCTTGCCTCATTTTGGTGAGGGAAAAGCGATATGGCAAAATCCCAACTTGGAAGACGAACTTGGGAAATTTCACTGATGTTGCCAGCTTCAAACTAACCACTTAAACTTTATTTTAAAAGTCAAAGAGATTTTATAGGTTAAAATTTCCTTGCCGGATTCACTAAGTATCTTAGCCTGATATCTGTTGTGGTCTGATGTGGTTACAAAAAGGTTAATGCCAGGCTCATTTAAGAAAATCTTTCAACACAGTACAAAATGGGGACTAAAGCCACCAAAACAGCTTTACAACCACAAGGTCACAGGTGGTTATGACAGGGATTCCCCACCCCTGCGTACTGCAATACCATGGATAACCTAATGTGACAGTCAAAAGACTAGAAAAAGCAGTAAAAAACACTTTGTGCATTTTGTTGAAGCTTCACTCCCAACCAGACACAAGAAACTGCAACAGCGAGTACCTGCAGCAAATTAGGGTTCAAGAGCTTTAAGAAGCTTCTTTTAAAAAGCACAGACATACTCTTTGATTAAAAAAAAAAAAAAGTCCAGCTCATCTAACTTTGCATTGCTTCCTAGAAGTTCTCAGCAAACACAGACTAACGTATTGAGAAAAATAGTCTTGTCAGCACGCTGAAATTAATCGTACAAAGACCAAACCTCCACTGAAAAAAAATTCAGGGGTCCACAAATCCAGAGTCTGAAAAGCAGTGTTTTATAGGATCAAAGCTGGAAACACGGCTTTAGCATGGTGACTAGAACTTAAAAGGCAGGTCGGAAAGTCCTTGAGTCGTGACACTCTTTAATGAGGTAGCCCTGGCTGAGGCCAAGACAGGAAATAAATACGGCCTTTTCAGACTAGATTAAATTTTTGCATATCCTGAAAATCTGAAGTAAGATTTTCAGAAGGTGGAAACATTTCTTCTGTGTATTGGGCAGTGCCAGAAGGTTGATACCTGTTTCTCCCACCCTCGGTGGAAGCAGATGTGGCCTCCCAGGCTAATGGCTCCATTCACAGCAGGAAGGACTGGGTCACATCTGCATGGAGGGGAAGGTGGAACAGCATAATGCCCAGCTCCCTCATGATGGAGGGGTCCCCACGCAGGTCCGAACCGCGCTGTGACAAAGCAAGGCAGCTCCTCGGAAATCAACCGAAGTACTGACAGACCCAAGACTTCTGAAACTGAGGAAAGTCAGAGGGAGACTGACTTTTACATCTGGAGAATTTGAGAATACGTAGGGATTTCTACATTACACTTTCCAGTCCTCTGCAGCAGCACTCCTGATCACTGGCGCGTGGACAGTTACCGCAGTGGAGGCACATATCCCATAAAGTAAATTTCTGACAATGACCTTAAAGTACTGCCTGGACACTGAAAGGTGTACAGACCAAGCTGATACTCACCCTGGTTCTTTCCTCTAGAGCCCTTCTTCATAAATATCTCTTTTTATACCCTTGGAGACTGAAATCCGGGTGTATTCATCAGAGGTTTGGAACTGGGGGTCTCTCCACAAGTAGAAATCTTGAAAAAAGGGCAACAGACTGGAATAACTAGTTTTTGCAGTCCTGTATGTCTTCAGAATTTGAATATTCCTGCCAAATAACACTTCTGCTAGGTCAAGCTCAATTTATTCAGCATCCACCTTACATGCATTAAATCAACAGGTATGGCATCTGGCCATTTTAGTCTCTGCACAAATCTTTGATATATCTTTAAGGCTTTGATTCATTCTTTCTCTGATGACTGAGGGTGGTAAGGAGCATGCAACTGTTGCTCTATTCCTGTTTCTTAGTTGTAGGCCTAGGCGTATCTTGGATAGTTTTTGTTCAGTCATCTTCCTGCCCTCTCCTGTTAAAAAATATCCTAAATACCTTACCTTTTCTTTACAGAATGGTACTTTGTTTGGGGAGACTTCGTGGCCTTTATCAACCAAAGCAACCAGCATGGCTTGTGTCTTCAACACAATTTTCCCTATTTGTACTTGCTATTAGCACATCATCCACACACTGTATTAATGCAGAGTCATTGGTAAACTCTATGTCCTGTAAATCTGTCACTAGGATTTTCAAAAATAAAGTTGGCAATCCTACAAACCCTTGAGGAAATCTAGTCCATGTTACTGTTTCCCTTCCCAGGTGAAGGCAAAAAATATACTGAGATTCTGGATGCACCGCTATACTAAGGCAAGCTGGGCACAAATCAGTCACTGTAAAACATTTTGTGTTAGCTGGTATCATGGTTATAATTGCTGAAGGATCAGAAACCAGTGGATGCAGTACAGCTATGCATTCATTTATTGCTTGGACAAATCTATAAACAGTTTCTCATCTGAGCCTACTTCAGGTTTTTTAACCAGCAAGACAGAAGTATTACAGGGATACTTGCAAGGAATTAAAATCCCTCTTGGCAGAAAATCTTCAATTATTGGTCTTATACCTTCTTTTGCTTCCTGAGATAATAGGTATTGTTTTACCTGTTTGTCATTTCTATCTGTACTCGATTAGCTGACCTTAACAATCCTACATCCACAGAACTTTGGACCCATAAAATCCTAGGTACGTCCTAGGACTGGTCTCCAGTCTCTAAAGCAGTTCATAGCCAGCAGGTATCTCGACACAATTCCACAGCCCTTTTCCTTGACAACCCATGGGTACCCAGCAACTGTGCTCCAATTATTCCAGACTTCCAATAACAAAGTACCTTTCACTATACCTTTTCCTGTTTCCAAACTAAAGGAATTTGGTAGAATTACGAAATTCAGCTTGCCACCACCTGACCTCTTTCTGGTTGGCCCCAGCGCACTCCCTGTGACAGACAGAAAGGTGTGAACTCACCTGGTCTGCGGATTAGACACTCGCCAAGAGGTGCAGGAGTCAATCAGTGGACAAAGGGGATACCATCTGGGCTACAAATTCTGTTGCAAAAGTGATTTGGGATGTTTGTCAACCAAGGAAGAAAGGGACACAAAGGTAGAACTACAAAAGGTTTATTTATTTCATGATTTATTTTCCTTCTCTCCTCCATAAGAGCAGGAAAGTATCCAAAGGTATTTTCAAGAAGTTTGTACAAAACCTCAAACGAAAGGCTAAGCATAACCATCCAATAGCACACAGACACACCTTTGCCCTCTCCCATCATGTTCAGGACCTTTGAAGTATTCTCAGACATTCAGTATTGTGTTGCCTCTGCCATGGTTGGCACAGGACCTTCTGAAGTCCAAATGTTCCCTTTTGATTGCCAAACACAAGTTATTGTTTATTATTGTTCTCCTTAAGGCAACATGCTGATGTTCCCTCTCACGATTGTTATCTGGCATGCTAAGTTCAGCAGTTACCCCTTTAATCACAAAAGCCAGCAAAAGCATTTCCCCCTAGCCAGACAGACAGAGAATCACTACCCAGGCCAGTGAGCCAGACCACCTACACCTGAACAGCAAGCAACAGCCATGCTTCCCATGACCAGCAAGAAGACAGTGTCTCCCTGGTCACCTAAAAGCCAAAACTAGGCTCTTGTAAACAGAAAGCCAGAGCCACACTCTCCTCTGCGAGCTAGCAACAGCATCTCCTGTCAGCCGGACGGAAACTGAACCCTTACCCCAGTCACCCAGCCAGAACCCTTTCAAAATCCCCTGACAGCGTGACAGAGCCCTACACCACTTGACTTGGCCAGCCAGCAATGGGTCCTAACCCACTTGCACCTGCCAGCCAGCAAGAGCCCTACACTGGCAGAAATACCAGAAGCCTACACCACTTGCCTCAGCCAGCCAGCCAGAGCCCTATCATTACCTGCCCCAGCTGGCCAGCCAGAGTGCTGCACCACTTGTCCCAGCCGGCTAGCTAAAGCCCTAACAACACTTGCCCTGCCAAGCAAGCCAGAAACCTAAAGCATTTGCTATGGCCAGCTGGCCAGATTCCTATACCACTTTCCCTGACCAGCAAGCCAAGAGCCCAACACCACTTGGCCTGGCCTACCAGCCAGAGCCCTGCACCACTCACCCTGGTGGGCCAGGCAGATGCCTGTAACACTTGCCCCAACCAAAGCCCTAAACGACTTGTGTGGGCCTGCAAGCCAGAGGACTACACCCCTTGCCACAACCGACCACCAGAGCACTACACCACTTGCTACAGCCAGCCAGCCAGATCCCTAAACCATTTGCCCTGCCCAGCTAGCCAGAGATCTACACCTGCCTCAGGCAACTCTGGTTTGCTGGCAGAGACACAAGTGGTTCAGGGCTCTGGCTGCTCAACTGCCAAAATGGTAGGGCTCTGGCTTGCCTTTCAGGGCAACTGGCATAGGGCTCTGCCTGGCTGGCAAGGGCAAATGGGGTAGGGCCGTGAACGATGAGCCATGGCAAGTGGTGTAGGGCTCTGGCTGGCCAGCTGAGGGTGCAAGTGGTGTAAACCTCTGGCTGGCTGGCTGGCTTGAGCAATTTACTTAAAGCTCAAGCTGGGCGGTGAGAGAAAGTGTTTTACAACCTGGGTGGCCAGCCAGTGAAACTGGTGTAGCTTTTGGCTAGCTAGACAGGGTAAGTGGAGTATGGTTCTGGTTGGTCGACTGGGACAAGTGTTTTATGCCTGTGGCTGAGCCCAGGAAAGCGATATAGGACTCTGGCTGGATGTCCAGGGCAAGTGGTTTAGGGATCAGGCTGGCCAGGTGAGGGGACAAGTTGTCTAAACCTCTGGCTGGGTGGAGGGCAGGGGAAAATTGATGGCTGGGTGGAGGGCAGGGGCAAAAAAGTGATGTTGGGCTCTAGCTGGCCACCTGGAGTAAGTGGTGTAAGGCACTGCTTGGGCGGTTGGGGCATGTGGTGTATGGCTTTGTGGGCGGTAGGGCAAGTGGTGTTGGGTCCTGGCAGGATAGCCAGGGCAAGTAGTGTAGGGTTATGATGTGACAGTGGGTCCAAGTGGTAGAGGCCTCTGGGTGGCCGTGAAGAAAAGTGGTATAGGACACTGGAAAGTCAGATATCATTTGGCAGCAAGGGAGAGCAGTGCAGGAACCTAGATGGTGGGCCGGAAGAAGGGGTGTATAGCTCTGGCTGGCCAGCCAGAGCAAGTGATGTTGGGAACTGGGGGGCTAGTTGGTGCCAGTAATCTCAGACAATTCCTGACCAGACAAAGCCCTACACTACTTACCCTAGTAGTAAGGGTATAGCCAGAAACCAAAAACACTTGCACAGAATCACCTGCCAGAGCCCTGAAATCAGTTGCACTGGCAGGTGAGAGACACCTGACCTGGCTGGCCAAACACAGAACTATAATAAGTTGGCCTGGTGGGCCCATCAGAGCCCTATCATCACTTGGCCAGGCTGACAAGCCTGACTCCCACACCACTTGCCCTGGCTGGCCAGCGAGAGCCCTAGTACCACCTGCCACAGCTGACAGCAAAAGCCCTAACACTACTTGCCCCGGCAGGCCAGCCAGTGCTATACAACACTTGCCCCAGCCAGCCAGCCATAGTCTGATCATCACTTCCCCCAGACGGACAACCAGAGCCCCTTCATCACTTGACCCAGCAGGACAGCCAAGACCCTACAAAAGTTGCCCCAATTGACCAGCCAGAGTGATAAACCACTTGCCCTAGCCAGCCAGCAAGAGCCCTAATGTCACTTGCCACGGCAGGCCAGCCACAGCCCTAACACCACTTGCCCCAGCCTACTAGACAGAGCCCTACCATCACTCAGCCAGCCAGCCAGAGAATTATTATCACTTCCTCAGTTGGCCAGCCAGAGCCCTAACACCAGTTGGCTCAGCTAGCCTATTACAGATCTAGACCACCAGCAGAGTTCGCTCAGCAGTAATAGCATCATGAACAATGAAAACAGAGATAAAATGGGTAATTCTTAATAGATACAGTACCGTCATGTTACACTTCTAGATGTTCCCCAGCTCCTTGCAGTCTGAGCCCTGCAGCAGGTCACCATGGCATCACTCTGTTTCAGGAATCCAGCAGAGAGGGAGACAGAGCATTGAGGGCCATTTTGTGTCTCCTGTTCCTCACCTCTGACATACAACATGACACTACACAACAGGACACAAGTCCCATCCCACTCCCCACGGCACCCACCCACATCACAAGGCAGCTAATAATAATCACCAGCCAGCCAATACAGAGGCAGCCGACAGAGGGCCCAGAAGCTTCTGGAACCCTGAGCAGCCATTACACATGGGTTAATAGCACAATGAGGGCTGCCAGAACAGCCAGAGGAAGTGATGGGGCAAAATAAAATAAAAATAAAACCCATGTGGAGAAGCAGCTGCCCAGGGGAGTGAAACAGCTACCGCAGCCAGCTGCTGGCGCACACTAGGCCCACGGCAGCTGCTCGCAGCCGGCCCTGTGCTGCAGAACCTCAGCCATCAGCACAGCACCAGGCCTCACCCACCAGCTCCAGCAGCCATCGAGCGTAACCTCCTGCCAAACCAGGCCTGGCTCTGCTCTCCCTCCCTGTCCATAGACTTGAGCACGGCTCTGGTGGCAGGGATGGTGTTTGGGTGCGAGAGGAAGGGCAGGCCTGAAACCCTGAGGAAGCCAGCACGTTTCTTGCTGAATTGATTGCACGTTGCTCTTGACTTAATAGTGTCGAGAAGCCGATTGCAACTGATTAGCCGATCATACTGATCACAGAATGACAAAAAGACATGGGGTTGGAAGGGACCTCTGGAGATCATCTAGTCCAAATTCCCCTGCCAAAGCAGGTCCACCCAGAGCAGGTTGCAGAGGAATGTGTCCAGGTGGGTTTTGAATGTCTCCAAAGAAGGAGACTCCACCACCTCTCTGGGCAGCCTGTTTCAGGGCTCTGCCACCCTCAAAGTAAAGAAGTTCCTCCTCATGTTTAGGTGGAACTTCTTATATTCAAGTTTGTGCCCATTTTCTCTTGTCCTATCCCTAGGTGCCACTGAAAAAAGACCAGCCTCATCCTCTTGACACCCTCCCTTTAAGTATTTATAAGCATTGATCAGATCCCCCTCAGTCTTCTCTAGACTAAAAAGACCCAAGTCCCTCAGCCTCTCCTCGTAAGAGATGCTCCAAGCCCCTAATTATCTTTGTAGCCCTAAACATAGAAACATGTATCCTAAACATGGATAAACATGTAAGACTAGGGTTTTTTAACAGAGTAACACCACACAGGGAAAGTTGAGGAATTCCAATCGTTAAAATCTGCAGCCAGTCCCTCTTTCCTTCAGAGACATGGTATAGTGACACCTGCAGTACCCTCTGCACTGAAGGACAGACACCTGCCAGCTTTCCTTTCCAGTGTAAAGCCCCCTCCTTAGCACGCCAGACATGCAGAGCCCCTGCTTAAAGGAGAAGCCACTGCCCAAGCACTCACACACTGCTCATGGTGCTGCACACACCCTCTCAGGTGCGCTCCCCTCTTTCTTCAGGCTCGACCCTAGGTTTCCTGCAGCAGAGTCTCAGGCGCTGGATTTTATAAAATAATTAATTTAATTGAAAGGTACAACAGCGAGGGTGGCTAGGGTTGGGTGCCTCCAAAGAAAGGGACCCTGAGCAAAGAAATCCCTGGGCACGTTATACCCTTGTGATCTATACACCCGCTCCTCATGCACTCTTCACATGCTGTCCACACGTCTTTTAGTCCAATGGCCATTTTTGGTCTGAGGTCCTCTAACCCCTATTAGATTCTTTTTCTCTGCCCAGGCAGGCAGGCTCTTAGCTTGTTGATTTGCAGTTTCAGTCAAGGGTTGTAGCCTCCTTATCTTCTGGTTTACGCTCTTTCTGCACCCTGCATTGGTTGGCAGAACATGGGGAATTGAAGTCTCAGACTTGGGAGAAACACTGCCAAAACTTCAGTGTGATGGCAACATCTTTCCCATACTAAAAGATTAAGCGCAGCATTGTACCAGCTGCTAGGATAATTACTGAGAAAAATAACTCTGTCTAAAGGTTCAGTAAATCTAGCTACTTGTGCTAAGTAAAGATATGCAAACCTCACAAATCACACGTTATTATAATCCTAAATAATTTATTCTAATTAAAATTTACTTATTTACGATGAACAACTAATATTCCTCAAAAATTCCCCACAGTTAAACACTTTGCAAATTGAAACTAATCTAAAGTAGTAGTCAAGGAATTTGCAATATTAGTTTTCCCCTTGTAAGCAGGAAGACACTCTAAGCTCACAACCCTTTTTGGAAATTCTTTTGCCATGAACTCCTTTCACAAATCCATCAAAGATTTCTCACTCAGTTTTCAGACACTCTGTACTCATCAGCTTTTCATTTTTCATCACACTACAAGATTGGGTATCTCCAGAAGTTTCATTCATTGTAATCAAATCATGAGGTTTGAGAAATTTCAGTCTAAATCTACACTTACCAAACTCTCATAAACAGCAGAATCGGCTTTTCAATTTTTTTCTTATAAATACCTAACAGGAATTTAAAGAGCTCTTATACCATCAACACTCATAAGCTCACACCATAGACTGGGAGGTAGACCTGAATTTTGCCTTCAGACAGAGCATTTTCTGTGACGAGCCTGAATGCGAGTTATCTTGTGATCCCTTTCAAAAAATATACATTTCCTTTCTGAAAACAGTAGGAGGAGCAAGAGCTCTGAGGACAGGGAGTTATTACCCCGATTAGATTAAAACTTGACAAAAATATTGTGGTCAGTTTTGAGAATCAAAAATTAAGAAGGATGTGGACAGATTGTAGACTCCACAGCAAATCAAGAACAAGCCTATAAGAACAACATGAGAAAGGCTTGGGGGTTTTCCCCATGAAGAAGGGCAGTCAGGAAGTGGGAAAAATCATCTGTTTGCTCTAAAGAGACACCAGCAATGTGTCTTTGCCTACAGCAGGGTTAGAATACAAAGCTGTAGGCTTTATTTACAGAAAGGACATATGTTAAGACATACTTAACAGCAAAACAGATTACATAAACAATCCCAGTTCATAATGACTGTGGCAGGCTGACCCTGGCTGGACACAAGGTGCCCACGAAAGCCGCTCTGTAACTCCCTCTCCTTAGCTGGACAAGGGAGAGAAAACATAACTAAAGGCTCGTCGGTCAAGAAAAGGGACAAGGTGAGATCACTCACCAATTACCATCACAGGCAAAACAGACTCGACTTAGGGAAAATTAATCTAAGTTATTACCAATCAAATCAGAGTAGGGTAATGAGAAAATAAAAACTAAATCTTAAAACATCTTCACCCCACCCCTCCCCCTTCTTCCCAGACTTCGTTCCCAATTTTCTCTACCTCCTCCTTGCGAAGTGGCACCGGGGCATAGGAAATGACAGTTGCAGTCAGTTCATCACATATCTCTGCTTCTCATTCTTTCTCAGGAGGAGGACTCCTCACACTTCCCCTGCTCCAGTATGGGGTCCCTCCCAGGAGAGACAGTCCTCCATGAACTTCTCCAACTTGGGTCCTTCTCTCAGTTCTTCACAAACTGTTCCAGCATGGGTCCTCTCCACAGGATGCAGTCCTTCAGGAACAGACTTCTCCAGCATGGGTCCCTTGTGGGATCCTGCTAGCAAACCCGCTCCAGCTCAGGATCACCTCTCCATGGGACCACAGGTCCTGCCAGGAGCCTGCTCCAGCTCAGGCTTCCCACAGGGTCACAGCCTCATTCAGGCACATCCACCTGTTCCAGCGTGGTGTTCTTCACGAGCTGCAGGTGGATATCGGCTCCACCGTTTGCCTCCATGGGCTGCAGGAGGAGAGCCTGCCCACCATAGTCTTCACCATAGGCTGCAGGTGAATCTGTCCTGGCACCTGGAGCACCTCCTGCCCCTCCTTCTTCACTGACCTTGGTGTCTGCAGAGTTGTTTATCTCACATATTCTCACTCCTGTCTTTGGCTGCAGTTGTTGTATTGTGCAGTAACTTTTCTCTCTTCTTAAACGTGTTATCACAGAGGTGTCACTACCGTTGCTGATGGGCTCAGCCTTGGCCCAGCAGAGGGGCTGTCTTGGAGCCAGCTGCCATTGGCTGTATCCAATATGGGGGAAGCTTCTAGCAGCTTCTCACAGAAGCCACCCCTGTATCCCCCCAGCTACCAAAACCTTGCCACACAAACCCAACCAGTGACATCCAGGAACACCTTTTTAGTAATAAAAAAATAAAAATAAAAAAAAAAACAGAAAACCAACTTTTATTCAACATTCTGTAAGAAAAGATATTTCAGGAAACATAGAAGCAGCACCTTATACCTAAGATAAAGCCATCTTAAAATTACTATACACTATTTAAGATAAATTTTAACACAGGCATTGCAGAAAATACAACATTAATTACCAAGGCTGGTCATTAATGGCAATTATATAAATAGCTATACCCATCTGCTAGCAATGTTCTGTTTTCTTCCCTTCTTTTTTCTCCTTCTTAAACAACAGTTCCTAAATCAAAGCTGCTGCATGTTCTTCAGTGCAGTTCCAGTCTCCTAATGCAGTTTGAACTGACTTCCACCTGAGCGGCACATTCCTCTAAGCAAACAACACAAGTAAGATTATGCTTATACCTACCGAGTTAAACTGCGGTTTTATTAACATTGTATGGGTTAGATGAAGGGTTAAGCAAATGTCCCATGTCCACTGAGCTGTTAAGGTGTTTGCCCTGTTCCCTTGTCCATTCAGTCATGTATATGGACCACCCAAGAGGAGATGGGGACTGAGGTCAAAGCCCTGTTCTGGCCTCCAGAAATCCCCAAGGACCTTCTCTTTTCACAGTGCCATCTGTTAGTGGAAGCAAAGAGAAGGAGGGGCTGAACTCTTCTGAAGATAATTACCATGACTGCTTTCCAAGGGGTTCCTCATGGTGTCTCCTGGAAGACCAACAGCAGAGGGAAGAGGGCATCAGCTCTGGAAAACAAACTGATCCACAGAGAGATTTCTTTTCAGGCTTCCAGCCCATTTTTGAAAGCAAACCATCAGATTATTATGAGGAGCAGCAGAATTGCAAGGTTAGCTCAAAGCTAGCTGGGAGAGAAGGAAGAGTCCAAACCTCAAGTCCAATACTGTGGACATCTTTCCTGGCAAATCAATGGGAAGAACTGGGTACTGAATCTCCAGTACCACTTGTCTTCTGGGAGTCCTCTTGTGCTCTTGAGAGAGAGCCAAGAGCATATGTCTATTTCTGAGGAGCATACTGAGAGAACAGGTCTCCTTCACTGAATTTGCAGGACCACAGTCATCAAACACTGGGGGGGAATGGAGTGATCAAAACTTGGTGAAAGGCAGTCCTCAAATCCTGAAGGACTGCAGTGCTCAGATTCTGGATGGGTGGTGTTCTCAATGTTTGGGGCAACATATGTTCCATTAGCTGAAGCCAGAAGCTTTACAGATTTCATACCTTTGAACCCTGGCAGCTTGGGTCTTCCTCCATCTGGAAGAAAAAGAGTCAGTTGAGTAGAAATCTCTTTAATGCCACTGCCTAGACAAGACTATGATACAGACACAAGAAAAGCAGCCGGCCAGAAGTTGGCAAAGGCTGGCCAAAGAATATGTGCAAAGCAGTCAAAGAATATGTGCAAAAAGATCCTCCTCTACTTCCCATCCTCCAGGAGAGAGGGAAGCATGGAGGGAGAGGGGGCAGGTCAGCTCCTCACCAAAGCAGCTGGTGAGCTAAAGGCTGCTGACCAGCTGATCACAGACAACAGGGGCACCCTGAGCCATATCTCCCTGTCAACCATCACATGCAGGGCTGACTTACCCATGGACAGGCCTTCAATGGGTGTATGGAACTGGGGGAGATGACAGACCCCTAGGTGAGCACTTGCCTGCAGAACAGCACCAATGGGTGCAAGTGCTCACAGCAGCTCCTCTATTTATATTGGCTGCTCCTTCCTGCCTCTCGCTAGAACACAGTAGGAGCGGATGCCTGTGGTTACAGCAGGGCTCGGGTGCTGTATGCAGCCTGCTGGGCCTGGCCTGCCCACGGACCCCCCACCCACTGTCTGCACGGGCAGAGGGGTACAGCCCCTGCAGGCTGCTGGCTCTGCTCGTGGCGCCCGAGCTCAGGCCTTTCCCGCAGCCCCCAGGGAAAGACATGGGTGTAAGTGCAAAGGACACGGAGGCACCTACAAGCACAGCCTGACCATCCCCTTGCAGGAAGAGGTACCACAGCAGACTCTCCTACCTGGACAGCCAAATACTTTGGGGCAACAGGGCCTCACTGCCCACTCCTCCTCCTCCATGCTCAGCTGGTGGGAGTAGGGCATCTGGCCAACAGCTCACTCCTGCCTACACTGGCATCTGCCACTAACGCTGGGCAGAGCCACTCAAGCTGCAGGGCTTTTGGACAGGGCTGGCTGCAGCTCTGCATGCAGGTAGAAAAGGGCCTGGGCTTTTGTTCCAACGGCAGTGCAGTCCCTGACCAGAGCATGGGCCAAAAACACTGCCCTAAGCACAGGCCAGGTGCTGAGCACAGCAGCCCTGCATGGGGAGTAGCACTTCCCCTGCCCCAACCCGAACCTTGCTTCCAACCCACTGCACAATTCAACAGGAAATTCTATTAAAGCTCTTGTTTGATATTTTATTCTAGTTCAGTTTTTCCTTTGTTCACTTGCTTTTGCTTCTGAATACCTTAACACCCCTTGACAGAAGAATATACCATGTTGTCAGCTGTTGCTGCATTAGCTTCTTTGGTGCTTCTCAGCATATCTTTACTCCTTTGCTCAGTGAAGTCTGTACCATTTAGTCCCTGCATAAGACTTCCATCTGAAAGGAGAAAAAAAAAACACATTTAATTGAAAACAAACTCATAGTATGGACAACAACAAAGAGGGAGTTCAGATATCAGTTCCTGGGCTGACTATTGACTGCCTTCCTTTAGACATTCTTCTGAAGCTACTTCTGGGACAGGAATGGAAGTTTTCATGGTATAAAAAAGAAAAACACCATCTCAAGTTTCAAAGTTCAGACAGGCAAAATGGCCTTGGCAAACACACCAGCACAAAAAATTCATGACCAGTGCCTACAGTTACAGCATTTTCACCTGAACATCATTACAACTCCCTCTGCAAAGTGTTCCCATAGTAGTTCAACTTGTTTTTGTCAGGCACTAGGTTGATGAATCTAGTGCTGGGAGGAAAGTAGCCAGTCTGGGGACTCACATGAGGGTAGGGACTAGCTACAGGATGCTCTCTAAGTAATTACGGAGACCTGGGCTGAATAATAACCTCCATGAGGAAATACCTTGTTTAAACCAGAAAGCAAACAGAAATGTCTATGTTTCACAGCTGAAGCAAAGTTTCTAAAATTATTAGATTCGTATATTCACTGAAAAGTCAGAAAAAGTGTAAATTGAAACCTAAGTCTCTGCCATGTCTCTCCAGTAGAACATCTGAGTTTCACTTCACTTTACCCACTACCTCCATCACTTCCTATAACTACAAAACAAAGCAGGAAAGCAGCCCAAGAAAGGACATCTATTCCCTGAACCACCCAGCTCACACGGGATGCCTTTAGTGTTGCTGTGCTCAGCACTCCAATGCAGCAATCACTTCTGTCCACCAGAGAAGCCACTGGACTCCTCACACACCCACTTCAGGGGTGACAGCAAGGTTCTGCTCCCTTTGCTCCCTTGCAGATCACATCTGAGTGTTGAGGGGACAAGCTCTGTAGGCTGATGACCGACATGTACCAAACACTGTGCAATAGCCTGGCTCTGAGCTAGGGTGGAAACTCCTCCTACTAAGTGGGAGGAACTGTGCAAGGATCACAAAGGGGAAGAAGGAAGAAAGCACAGGGGAGGACAGAAGGACAGATAGATGGAAGGAAGGATCACTGCAGTTAATACAGGAGAGATACTATCTACCCTGCACAGTCTGAACCACCCCCTCTGCCCAGAAAGCGTGATGTCTAACAAACATACAGGGCAACTGGAAGAAGAAAAAGCACCAGCCATCCCCAGGCAGTAAGTAGCTAAGTCTCTGCACACAGCTGAAGAGGACACAGCCCACTGGGTTAGGGTAGAAAGGATCCGAGACTGCAGAAAACTCATTATCTAGACAGTCCTAGTCCAGTGCACATGAGATTACCCTGGTATTCATGCTGTCAGAAGCTCTGAGTACTTTCAGTCATTTGGATCTTTCAAAATTGAGATATTTCTATGCTAAGAAAAGATTCCCTGTATTACAATATTTAGTTTAAATAAGACAATCAGGCCTCACTAAACCACACTCAGACAAATCACACTCTTGGCTCCCCCTCTATAAGCGATAGAAAGCCATACAGTGATGGATACTCACATGTACACAGCCTGTTTTCATTCCTTTCTTCACATCCCTCAGGATTGTCTTCCTCATCTGTAAGTATCAAACTTGCATGTCTTTGTTCTGTGATCCAAACTTAAGCCAAGTAAAAAGCAGACAAATGCACTTGAAACATTTGCAGAAAGAGGTGAAAGAATTCATACTTAGCATATCTCTCAATTCCCTACAGCTCATCCCTAGCTAGAGAAAGGTAAGGCTCAGGAGCACCAAAACTAAAGATAATGGCTCTGAGTTAAGTGCCTCTCTCTGGTGTGAACCATGGAGAATATTTTACCCACCCATCATCATGTATTTTTCAGTCTCTTCATGCATATCCCTTCCTCCAAGAACAAACCCTCCCCCCAATTCTCTTTTTTATCTGACCTTTCCTAACTCCAGTCCTCTGCTTAGACTTTAAGCCTTTCAAATCACTACCCACTCCTTCCTGCCATATGGGAAAAACCTGTTACCTCCATTACTGATGTGCTGGACCAACTTTGCATTGAACTGCCTGGAGACACTTTGCAATAACTATCAGCTGCTTGACAGAGAAAGCCACAAGCTTCCACCCTCTGGGCCACACAGACCACTCTCTTCTCACCTCATGCATTTGCTGCAGGGACCCATGATTCTCGTTCCCATCTTCCCCCCATTGGGGTGTGAGCTACTTAAAACCGACAAACCTGATCTTCAATTTGGATGTCTCATATAGGCCTTGGTGCTAATGTGGAGCTCCTGAGCAGCAGCACAGCTTCATGCACACTGCACAGCGCTGCCATCCTTGAGCCCAGTTAACAAATGCTCACCCACACAGCTCCAACAGTGACATGGTGCCTGGGCTTGGGAAGGTCACATCACATTCAGGCTAGGGTCACCAACTCAGGAGTGTCCCACCAGTGCCCTGCTCCCTAAAGTGACTGAACCCAGATGAGTCCCACCAGACAAAGGTATGAGGCCCTGTTTTACCAGCCAACATCCCACCTCCAAATAACAAAACCATCTCTCAGCAGACCAGGTAAACAGGAAAATGGCAGCTGCTGGGACCTCCTAAGGCCTTGCCACAGATATGTGAGACCAGCCTGGACACTTCCAGCACAGGACCTCAGCAGCAGGCAGGGCTGAAAGTCCTCCCATCAACGTGGAAAAGCCTCAGGCAGTCAGTCCCTGCAGAGCCATGTGCCATTACCAGCGCTGTCAGCAGTGTAAAGCTGCAGCCTGCTAGTCTTAACCTAACTCATAGTAGAAACTGCACTATCAGATGTTCCCTGAAATGCAGAGAGCTGGATCTACACATGAATCGCTATTTAAATTGAGTTTCTGTATTCTGAAAGTGTTTATAGGATTTCTTACCCGATCTGTCTTTATGCTTCTGAAAATGCTGTATCAGTACAACCAAGACAGTAATAATTACAACTCCTAGCGATGCTATGAGAATATAGAATGGTACATGAAGATTTTTTCCGAATGTCTCCTTTTGCTCTACAAGGAAAATTCAGTTGTAAAAAACACTTTACTTCATCCTGCTGTACTATGTTAGCTTTATTGATCTTAATTACTTTTTAACATCCTGTAAGAACATTATTGTCAGAAAGCTGACTTGTAAAATTAAAGGTTACCTTCTTTATTTTCTCTAACAATTTTACAACCAAAGGGCCCCTTTTCACAAGGCACATAGGGGAGCCTGTAACCTGTGACATTTGGACAGGCCTTAGCCAGCAGCCTCACACTACCAACTGAGAAACGTGTAAGGTGTGCTCAGAATAGCTAGTGAGATATACTCACACATGAGGCACTTTGGTATCACTGTGTGATACCCAGGTATACCTGTAAGTCTCTCTCTATCACTCCGGTTGGCTTTCTGTATCACAGAAAAATCCAAACAGTACATCAGCCTTGTGTTCCAGAGAAGCACATGCAGTACTGAAGCAGTGCTCCTGCCATTTCATTGGGAAGCGAAGATGTCACTGCCCAGAACTGTGCTGGCCCACAAACACAAGAGTCTGTTGGCATTAAATGAGGCAGAAGAGGCAAGCAGGAAGTGTGAATTATTTTTTTACAACAATTGTTTTTCTCTCTCAAATGTGTCCCTTGCCCTGCAAAAAGTCTAATTTTAGCCCAGATGAAACGGTAGTATCAATTTAACTACACTAGTTATACCTCTTACACTGCTAAATTTTGAAGAAAACTAGAATTGTAGGCAGCATTTAACTAAAAGTTTCCAGTTCCCCCACCAGAGTAACCCTTGCAGATGTGAAAGTGGATTTTTTCCGCAACTTGGGGGATAGTCATGAACTCAAATTCAGCAGAAAGTTCTTCTGATATATCTAAATCAGCAATTATCTGAACAAAGGATATGGCATCTACAGGCTCAAAAAGTCATTTTCTATCACAGTTCATAATATTTTCAAAATATATCAGAGTAACAAGCTAGAAATAAAATGTCACTTTCTGCTAGCCTAGTCTTTGGCTGGAACAGTCACACTGGCAAAAGAATGCCCAGCTTTACCCAAAAAGCTTACCCTCTGTCTCATCCATCTGTTAATTAGCTAATTGCTAGTTCATTTGGGGCACACCCATACATAATCGATCTGGGTTTGTGTATTGAATCTGGATGCAAGGGGAAAAAAAACAACCAACCCAGTTTGCTTAACTGAGAGCCAGCGTTTTTAAGTGATACTCACCAACTTTCACATTAGCAATGTGTTCATAGACAGTTCTCCCATCTCTGTCATTCAGTTCTATAGAATATCTGCCACAGTCATGCTTCTGAATCCTGTCTAGTCTGAGACTGTAATTAGACACGATCTCAGACCTGTTAACATACTCCTTATGGTACCAAAACCAAGAACCACTTGTCCAAGCGATTTCTGTGTTTTCTTTTTTCCAGACTACCTTGAAGAAGTTTTTCAGCTTTGTCTCCGTTAGATTCAAGAACATGGATCCACCACTAAATTCTGTGACCTCTTCGAATGTTTCCACTCCTGAGGGCAGAAAAACATAACTGCTCATTATTGGGATATTTTCCATTCTACAGAGAGTGACCACAAGCAGGAATATTCCTTGTATCTCTTGTTTATTGCAAGTGTTCTTCTTTTGCTATAGTTATTTGAAATATCAGCCTGAAACCAATACAGAGAGATTCACTGCTTTAATATTTAACTTGTAATAAGACAGACTTTTTTCCTTTTTAATAATGTTTCTTCCATTCCATGTGCCTGGACAGATTTTGCTTACTACAACAAGGTGGGTCCAGGGCTGGATAAGCTATAGGTTAATGGATCTCTGCCCAGCCTTAAAACATTAATTGGTGCTGTCTGCACAAGACTCATGTAAACTGAGAGCAGCCCCTTCATACCTTATAACTTCATTACGGTCTCTGCTCTTCCTGCAGTTCACATACATACCTCAGCCAGGGGTAAAATACTACCCCCAGAATGCTGAAGCAGCAGCACAGAGCTTAAGGTGAGCTGCAAAACCTCTAGGGTAGGTGGGCACTACTTAGCTCACACTGACCTCTGAGTCTGCATGGGTAAAGGATCACTGGTACCACTGGAACTAACCCCGTACCTGTGAGTAAATTGCTCTATGCCAGCTTGAAATTGTACCCCACGTGCACCCTCAAAGCACCCCCACTCCCACCCTCCTCTCAACAAGAGCTAAGGACAGAAAATGAAGGAGGGCGTTGTGTGTGCTAACAAGAGCAAAAGGAACCTGAGGAAGGACACACACGCAAATTTGGAGCTAGAGCACTCCTTCAAAGAACTGACACGGAACCGCTCACACCTAAGAGCCAGGTCTTCTTGCAGACCATTGCACTTTGGAGAAGGTTTGAAATGCAGCTGGACTTCCCAAAATTAACTTCTAAAAGACTGCTTTAGCAACATGAGAACCACCCTTAGGCACACAATCGCCCCAAACACTCATCCCAGACATTAACCTGCAAATATAGAGATCCTCTCCCACCTATACAAACTATGACATGACACGGGAGTGGCAAGGGTGGATTGAAGCCTGGGTTCTTGTTACAAAGGGCAATTTCAGTTGAATTCAAGCATTAGGCAAAACAGAGGAGTCCAAACTCTGGTAGCACCCTCTGACAATTGTGGGTTTTACAGGATTTTCCTAGAATTCTATTTTTCTCTGTGCTTGCAAGTAAATCATCAGCATAGTCTGGCCCAGGGGGAGATGGACCGCTCTTGGCTCTCCATCTTAGTGGAATTCGGAAGCCAGAAACCTTCTGAACACAGGCCCTGAACAAGGAAACCTACCAGAGTAGCGCACACCATCTAAGTGTTGTTTTCAGGATTTGCACACAGATGAATGCATCTCCTTGCTATGCCACCCGCAAGCAAAGTAGACTTCTAGACTTATGTCCTACAACACAGCTACACTCAGAGAACAGAAGGGAAGAAATATGGGAATGTTTCTCCAGATATTTCATTCCTCTACAAAATACACCATTTGGGAAAAGACCTCAAAGACAAAACAAGGCACACAAGCAGTGCAAGGCCATCTACTGAAAATACATCATCACACATACATTGCACGCTCAGACTTACTGTTCAGTTCCAGGTTAAAAGTTTCCTCATGCAAATACGTGCCGTCCTCATCATGTACTTTTGCCACATACTGTCCCTCATCCCCCCATTGCGTGGGGCAACGGCTCAAGCTGCCGTTGAGGAACACACGGGCTCTGTTGCCGTAGGTCATAGAGGCATTTTTTGCCTGTCTTATCTTGGCCACTCGCTGGTTGTCTTTGCTCCACACGACACGGATGTACCTGACTGATTGCTCGCAGTTCAGGTCAAAAGTAACACAGTCACCTACATGCCCTCTGACAAGGTGCCCTGTAGAAAGGGAGCACACGTATATTCACTTAGGGGACGCACAGGACATCATATATATTTGCTTTTTGAAATCTTTTACTACCTTGGAAGCATTTCCACACAGGCTTACAAGTTATCTACAAGGAACCTGCATGCAGCCGGAGCTTTCTTTTAAGAGGAAGGCAGGTAACAAATTAAGTCCCTGAACAGTTCCTTGAGAACCAGGAGAAGGTCCATTTTCCTGTCATGCTGAGAAAGCATTTTACTTGGATTTGATTTAGGAATGGAGAATCCTACTGTGAGTGTCACAAGACATATCAAGAATGTATTATGAATCAGCACCTATTACATATATTAAAGCCTAGGGATACATCTAAAATATCATCTTCAACACTGTCCAAAACCCAAATAGTAACTTTTAACAGTTTCCCTATAAAACTGGATCCTGACATTTGCAATAGCTGCTATGTCAGAAGTGGAACCAAACCCTATGCCATAAGTTAAATTTGGCATGTCTGAATTATAAAATTACTGGAGTCTCAAGGTCTGAATGAAAATAAGTCCCACACAAATGATAATTGCTTGCTTCTGAAATCCAGCTGCTTCTGGGCAAAGACTGCTTTGCCCTGATAAGTGAAGATTCTGCTTACATTGAAACCACCTGCCATAATATTGTTCGATTGCTTAGCTATTTCAAAATAAGACAGGGTGCATCTCAAACAGCCTAAAAGACCTCCTGTTTGTCTTTTTACCCATCCAATGGACAAGAAGGGAAAAAATTCTCAGGTCCCTACCTCCAGGAAACAGAGGAAGGGCACTAACTAAAAGGCACAAAAAAACAAGTGGCCTCAAACAGCAGTGTCAACAGAACCCTGGTTGACTTCAATAGTTGTGTTAACACCTATTTCAAAATAAACATCTAATTTTTCTAGCTGGTAAATTCAAGCATTGGATAAAGAGACAGAAAACCAAGATTTGAAACAGTCTAAAATTAGCACCCCATAACTAAACAAGGAAGCTCATAAGAGCTCAGCACATTTAGAAGCTTAAATGGTTGGGTTTAAAAGCCTAACTGCAACATCTTGTTTTCAGACTCATGATGGCACAAGTGTAGATGCTAATTGCAAGTGTAACAAATGTTTAATCAAAAATATGACATGCAAGCGTTCTCATCCAGATTATCAAATGAACTCAAAAACAAAGGCAGAAGCTGCCAACCACGAATACATAATCTATACATCGTTAACATAAACAAGTGTCTGATCCAGGCAGCCCAATACAGAAAGCCAAGGACTTTACAGTGAGAATTTACACCCACCACGCACGTGTAGCTGAAATTGTCTTTGGTAGAGACAATGCTGGGAGCTGTTGCACACCATGGCTGTGTACCATCCTGCGTCCTCGCTCCCAACCACGCGGAGCCCCAGCGTCCCATTAGGAAAGACACGAATGTGCTGGTCATGCCTGGTGTTGCTGTACGTCCAGTGCTGTGAGGATGTATTCCCCTTGTGCCAGCTGATCCGAAAAGACTGCTCCAATTGGGGATAGTCAAGGTCAAAAATAACATAGTCGCACACTCTCCCATCTATCCTCGTCACATCACTGTGAGCTGAAAACACAGCACACGCAGACAAAAGTCATTACCAAACAGGGCAACTTAATTACAGCCATCAGGCTGAAACTGACACGGGTTTGAGAACATCACCTGGGAGCCGGGATTTAAGAATGAAAATTGGGATTCACTTCCAAATCCAGCTACTGAAATGTATGATCTCAAACTAAGCACAAAATCCTGCTTTGTCCAAAGGTCATAAATTATGTGCAGATGGTTTTGTACTAGTCTTCCTCCTTAGCAGTTTCATAAAGCTTAAGTGAGAAATTTCTTTTAAATCTTGTAAGAGATTTTTGATGAAGCAAAGCCACAAATGGCATAACCTGATACATGTTGAAAAGTATTCCTGACAGCTAATGAATCTGTCATTTTTATTCTTTGTAAATATGAAGACACAACTAATAACTCATACTCAATTAATAATATCCAAGAAGCCAACTCTGTCAAATTGAATTTGTTTTATTAGTATTAACTTGCTACAGTTTATTACAGCATTCCTTCAAACATTAAAACTTTAAGAGGAAGCTGTCTGCTTAATTAATTAATATTCTATTTTTAATTGCTTGGCTTTTTTGTATTCCAAATATACTGACGTCATTCCATTAGCTGAGGTATTTTATTTCCCATTGGAATTAATTTCAAGCAGAAGCTACTTACAATAGCAAGTGCAGCAAGCACTTTGAGAACATAATTTTCTTTCATCCCAACACTCAAATGTTGTCCTGGTCCTGCAGCTAATAAACTCAGCGGCATAAACCTCTAAGGACACATCCACACCAAACCAGATTTCCCATCCCAGTTTAGCATAAAAGCATGCTGCTACTAGGAAATTATTAAGAATTAAATAAATTTTCTTACCTTCGAGAATAACAAGTGCACACAACGCAGCCTGGAAGGCAAAAATTGGTAACATCTCAGAAGTGACCTTTTCTTTGCTATTATGTATATATTTCTTTATGGGCTTGTTCACCAGGAAATCTTTAAATCCCACTAGCTGAGATGTCTACTGAATATGGCTTGAAGTAAGAAGATGAGGAGAAATATTTAAAGTATTCTTGCATGCTAATTATTTCCTTACTGAACCTGACCTAGTCTCAGATAGAATAGCTATTATGCTAAAAAAAAAATAAAAAAAATCCTGTGGTTTCAACCAGTGGCAGAGCAGTATCAACTTGTGGGTAAGCTTCACTCTTTTCCACGCCACAAGTTGACAGTGGAGGTTAGCAGTATCAGGCAATTTTTCGCAGCAAAAAGAAATCCAGATAAAAGGTACAGCTGCAGATCAGCAAAGGAAGATTTATTGCTGGGGATGGAGTTGCATGTCCATACAACTGCTCCTCTGGCTCTCTACAAAAATACTCCAACGCTGCAAAAGCTCTTATTTGTGTCTGATAAGGTGCATGGCTTTATCATCAAAAGTATGAGAATGTCTACAACAAAGAACTGCATTACAGTTACCTGCAGTATTGGAGCTTTCCCTAAGGAAATAAAAGTTATGAATTTATGAAATGGGAACACCATACAGCAACCCAAAGCAGCATCACCTGTCCTGCTCAGCTTCCAGTTTTGCCTGAGTGTGTATGTGACCAACCAAATGAAGCCACAGGAGACAGCGCAAAGCACTTCTTGATAAGCCAAAGGAGCATACGTGAAGAAGACAAACTCCTGCGAGTCTCTAGAGAAGTCCGTGGTTCCATCACATCTCTGACAGCTGAGTGGTCACCTCAGAAAGTAAATTTATTTCTGGAGTTCACAGCATCTGATTTCCCAGCCTGACAGACAGCCCAGAAATCAGGGCGAAGTTTCCCTTTGCAGTACCTGCAGCCCACCACGGCTGCAACTTCAGCAGCAAATTACTGACTGAACCTGTCTTTGCTGCCGCCTGTTTTTCAACAAGGAAAACTGCTGATAGGGCAGAGCTGACACCCAAGATGAGCAACAAAATGGACAGAACTTCTGGGGAGGAGAACAGGTTACCTCTCTTTCTGCTTGTCAAGCAACGCCTCGGACCCAAACTCAGCAAGTACTGGATCATATAAGAGCATGCATCCAAGAGCCTTAAAATTAAACAAATGTCAGCTCTCACACTAACCATGTAAAATAACTGCTTGCTGTGGTTCACACTTATACAGAAACGAGAGATATCTCAAAAGGGACCATCTGAAAGACCTCAGCCTGCCTAAAAATATATGCAGCCATTCAATCAACAAGTCAAACGCTTCTCACATGCAAGACTTACCAAACAGCGTCCATAACCTTTGTTGCTACCTTCATTGGATATATGTTTGACCACAAAATACAGCTTTGTGGCTCAACTTTACTGCCTTGTTTCAGCAAATATGGAGAATGTGAAAACCACAGCACTCCAAAAAAGAACAACCTATGATTGATTACACATTCAAAAGAAAAGGGAGGAAAAACTGCAAACTAGCTTTTTTCAACACAAAAGCATTCAAATTAATAGCAAGAAATAAGCACAAAAATCCAGAAAATACAGTAAACCATGTACAGTCCTGCATTAACTCAGAGATATAAATGAACAAGGCAATTTAACGAAGCCAGATAAATAGCTGGAAATCTGTCAGTGCCATCTGGAGCCAACATCATTCAGCTTCAAAAGATCTCTGAAGGAGAACAGCTAAACCAACAATGAGCATCTTTGGCCATAACAAAGATGGACAGCGTGCTGCCTCTGATGTGCCCTCCCCAGCATCAATCCTTGCACGGTAGTCTACATCTAGACCAGTTAAATGAGCCCCACAAGCAGTGCAGGTCCCCAAAAGCATCCATTCGACCTCCTGCAGATGTACCGGTGATGGCGCTGGGCCTCTTCCTTCCTGCCTGCCACGCTAACTGCTGATGGTCCTTGTTATGTGGAAAAATGGCAGCATGTTTACTAGGTAGTTGGTAAGCAGGCAAGTCTTTACACAGCCCAGAACACCAGCAAGACTTGCTGGATGGTGGTAGTCGGCGTTTTAGCTATTGCTTTATCCTGGTTTCGAAGGGGAAAGATGTTGACTTGCACTCTTAGTCACACTGGTCTCCTTAACGTCAGTGTGTCCTTCATAATTCTCATGCTATGATGAAGATGTGTGTGTGCATGCAGGTGAACATGTGTTTATGCACATATTTATGCGCAACTGTATTTGAGCTTTTTGTTTTAAGCTTTGTCTTGCTTGTTTGACCCTCAAGGAGTTGTCGTAATCAGAGAAGGCTCAAAAGAAAACCAGCTGAGTGACTCCAGCTTCCCTTTGATAGGCTTGCCATGCAAAGCCTTCACAGAGTACTAGCCTCCAGTATTCTCATAATTACCTTAACTGTTTAAAAAGCTTACTTTGTTAATCATTTCTTCTCAGCACCCACAGACCACTAAAGCCCAACCAATTTGCATATACCATTACCTTTGGGCAGATAAGGCACGTGCATGTAATTTCAGGTACGCAGTTTCACTTAGAACTTGTCAGCCGATCAGTTCCAATTGAAATGAAGCTGCAATGGGACCTGAGGCTGCTATCTTTTACTTTGCATAACACAATTACCCCGATGAGACCGACAAAATACATATTTAAACAAATAACAACATTAATATAGCTCAATTCCTGGATCAACTATTACCTAAAATGAAGCAATTCAACACCGGAATGCCTGAGGGAAGAAATGGGGAAAGACTGCCCTCTTCAGTACACAAACACCTTATTCCCCAGATTCTGAGAGTAAAATACAGCTTTCGTAACACATACTGAGATATTTCTTTAATTGGAGAAAAAAAAAAAAAGAAAGCAGAGTTCTTTAAAGCTCTACAAACAACAAGTTGCAAGTTCTCTCTGGTGAAAAACAAGCTTTCAAATATAGATAATAAGCACCTTATTCATAGATTGGTGGTTCTCCTTCCAATTCTCACACAATTCTGTAAGACTTTTCACTTCACCCATTCTGGTTGGCTTCCCAATGCTGTTAACTGCCTGATGTCTCTCCATACACAGCACTATCTTGCTTCTTCCCATAAAACTGCTAGGAAAAAAAAGAAGATACCTGTCACTTCCTGTTGCCTAACTTCTGCTGCTCACTATGCTCTTCTTGCATGTGTTCTCTAAATACTTAATCAATGTCCTGACACAGACTCTACATCCCCAATGAAACCGATCTCCCAGTTCACTCTGCTTGACACAAACCTAAAAGAACGAGAGTACTGACTCACAAGTCACCAAGTACTTTGTTGAAACATTATCTGGGTATTAAAAATACACTACTAGACAACTGCAAGCTTCAGCAATGCCAGACACTACTACAGGGCATCATCTACAGCCTTTACCTTTTTCTTGAAAGTGTCTCATCTTAAGCAAGCCTCTTTTCTTCCTACAGACAGAAGCGACAATTACATGAGAGACTGCATTATACTTCAAGCAGTCTGAAACACCTCAGTGTAGGTGTTTCGTGAGGACATGAGGAAACAAACTATAGCGCTTTACTGCAAAACTTCCACATTTTAGATGCACTTCGCCCCATATATGTTGAGTGCTTCCTTTAGACCAGTAAGATTACTTTTTCAGCTTAACTAAAACTGAGAAATCGGCAGCTAGGGTTGTTTGCACATACAGAAAACTCAAGAGAATGAGAGTAAGATATTTACTAGAATACTGTGTTCAGACATTTGCAAGGAAGAGACTATTAAAAAGAATAATCTGTAAAACAGTTATGTAAATTATATCCGAAGCTACACTCCTGAGGTAAGTGGATCAGAATCTCACAGCTGCAACCATGTGGCCACAAAGTTGTGGACACAACCTTTAGGCAAAGGCTGTCAGGCCACAGATAAGCTTGACTTGGAAGGGTCTCACAGAGGAAGGAGGCATCACCCCACACTTGCCTCTCCTACAAGCAGGCCTGTAGGTGGATCTTCAGCATGACCCAGTACAGCAGCCCTTCTTCAGCGACCACAGAAACAAACCTCATTTCTTAATAGAGACAGGCAGCGCAGGCCAAAAGGAAAGCCACATTCTGCCTTTCCCATCAGCGCCTCACAGACACACAGGATACTTTGCCCTCCCCCTTGTGGGTCCTCGAAGCCTCACACTGGCAGTAACCCACCACCCGCTCCCCACAGCCATGCTCCATCAGCCCACAGCCTCTTCCAAGCCCCCTTCCACACCGCTC
>JAHREE010000363.1:14889992-14929724 GCA_033628505.1 Tringa tobata | reverse complement strand
GCTCTCACTAGAGACAATGAAAGCTGAATACATTTGCTTCTGTTGTTTGCACTTCAGAGCTCTGACTACAGCTGCCCTGGGGTTGAAAACAATAGTTACTCGTTTTGAAATTATGTTCAGCTTTAATTTTTAAAATGTTTCCAGTAACATCCCTGCTTGGGCTTGAGAGAGTATCTGGAGGGCCTGAGGTTTTATGTTGTGTGTTCTGTGGTTTTTTTGCTTTTATAGGGGGTAAAAATGTCTTTTTACAAAATGCCACTCACTCTAGTCTATATTGACCAGAACTCCCAGGCGCAACACTGAAGGTTAACTGGAAATAGCCAAGGAAAGCAGAGGGGTCAGAGGAGGATTACAAGCATGACAAAAAAATGACAGGCAAAAAGGCAGAGGAGGTGAAGGTCTCTCTTGACAAAGGCCCCCGTGCAGGCAGGGGTGAACAACAGAAAGCAATTATGCAGGTGGCAAGAGAATTCACATGGGAATCATGGCAGATTCCTTCTTTTAGTATTAGCTAACTTTATTCTTAAGATATTTGTGTTTCTGATGCTGGTAATCCAGCTGGCATTTTTAAGATCATATAAAAATGATAGCTGTCCTGTCACATTACATAATGTATCTATTTTATGATCTCCCAGGCAATGGGAAAGGGGCTTTAGGAGCCCCAAGTGACAGTTGGTGGTTTCAACATCACAGCTGTTGTAGAAAGCACGTATGGTCTGATGGAGATGCTGTACCACAGAGATTTCTGGAGTCATAGGGTCAGATTTGCAGCATCTGGCTTATGCCAAAGGTCTCTTTGCTCCTGGACCCAGTGAAAGAATGAGCTAAAGCTCCTTTAGCTTCTGTTTCCATGTCCCAAACCCTGTACTTAGGGCACAGAACAGATCCTCACCCATAACCCTGTGAGAAAGCTCTCTGGAGAAAAAGGAAGATAGCTCCAGCAAAACAATCTCCACATTACATTTATTTTCAGAATAGCCCAGGCATAATAAACAACTGTGGTGGTGTGTTTATGTACCTGTAACAGTCTGTGCTTAGGTTTGACTTCTGAAACGTTCTGCGGTTGCTCCTTCTCAGGGATCTGTATTTCTACACCCCAGGCGCTGTCCTGCATCTCTTCAGAGAAGCTTTGGGAGAGACCTTGAGTCAAGAGACATAGTCCTCTTTGAGGACATGGAGAGTTAGCAGTTACTTTGCTCAAGACAACCTGGAACTGTAGCAGTGGACTGGTCAGCTTCACCAAGCAAAGCTCTTCTGCACAATGTCAGATCACTCTTATCAGAGGAAGCTGATCACATCCCAGTAATGGCATCCATATATGGGTAACTCCCCTGATACTCCCTGAAAAACACGCTCCGAGAATGCCCCTATTCTCCTCCCTGCAAAAGGCCAGTTCCATCTTACAACGCCTGATACTTTCTTTGCTGCTCCCTCCTTCAAATTTCTCTCGCTGGTTGTAGGTAGTTCTGGAGAAGACTGGCATGTAAAAGTGTCTTTGGTCATTGCAAAACCATTTGTCTTACTTCTGTTACAGGTGAACTGGTCTTGTCCACCTGGAGGGAGCTTGTTGGAAAAGGTCAGGAAAGCAGTCTAACTGCTGATCCGTGGGCAGCAGAGTCACAAGCCAGAATGAAAACCACAATTCAGTGAGCTACAGAGGGACCCAGACATCAGAGCAGGAGGTGGAACATCTTGGGAAACGGCACAGGCAGCTGCCCGTGCTGGCTGCAGGGAAGATGAGGTGGGGCTGGGGCACGCTGCTGATGGCCATCTCTGACCTAGTAACAGCAACAAAGGCTGGGAGGCTCACAGTTCCTGTCCCCTACATTATATATGCCAGCACAAAGACCTGAATAATTCTGGCTTCCTCAGGTGATAGATGTTGGAGTTTCTCATGGTGCTAGTTTTGTTAATTTTCCAATTCAGTGGAAACGGAGTAGTCTGAGGATATTCACACTGAAGCAACACCCTGGAATTTTTACAGTGTAATTTAAAGGAATAAAGGGATTGTTTAGAAGTCATTATCAGTGGTACTTATTTTCTCATTCCATTATGTCAAAAACTTTTTCAGTAGCCCAGATCACATTTTTGACAGCACAGCCAAATTTACCACTGATGCTTGTCCTGCTGTTGTTCTAAGGGTGCTTTTTTAAAATTTTTTTTTACAGGTTTCACTCATCTCAGTTTTCTTCATAGCAAGTAGCTGTTGTGATGCTTCATTTTAAGGCCACAAAACCACCCATGCCCTTGACATGACCCAGACATCCATATCCTGTATGAAAAGGATTTTAATTTTATGCCAGCAATAAAAATTGATCACTGGAAAATTTATAATTTGAGACCCCATAACGATCAGTCTCGTTATTTTCCAGTGCCAGCATTCTGCAGGTGTTCTGAAAGATGGCGCAGACACAAACCATTACTTCTTTTTGGAAACAAAAGTCTTCTCTCAGCCTCTGTCCCTCTGCTCCTCTCTATTGCAAGTGTCACGGGTGGTGAGGGTTGTGTAGGTAGAGAGATGAAGCCCTACTCTAGGTCACCCCTCCCTTTTTGGTTTGGTCCATTCAGTGCTGCTGCAGACATGTTTCTAACGGGAAAAATAAAGATAGCCTGAGGAAAGACACTATCAATAACTGAAAATTCCTTCAGATCTGTATAGGGAAATAAGAAATTTAAAATTCCAGAGCAAAGGGCCAACTGATGGGTTCTGGCAGATCTAACTTCAGGGAATTAAGACCGCTTTTTTTTTTTTTTTTTTAAGCTGAAATTTTTATCATCTGGTAAAACTTTTAGAATCACTAGTCATAAAATCTTCAATACTTTTCCAGGTACTTGTATACAAAAGAAATGTTGGACAGTCCTTATGAACAGCTGTTTATACAATTAAAATAGGTTTTTTTAAGAGAATTAACTTGCAACTACTTATTTATAAGCTAGATACATAAATGGCAACTTCCTACACATAGTGTACAAATGGCCTAAAGTACCAGCATTGAGCAAACAAAAAAGGTTCAAATAAACGACAGGAAGGCTTGTGTTTTTAATAGACACAACTCATTCCTGAGGGCTTGATCAAATTAACTACAGTGACTGTAGAGATAAGGGACAGACCTAACTGAAACGAGGAGGAGATTGTGACGCCCTGGCTTTCAGTATGATTTAAATGATAGAAGTATTCAGAGACTGTTAAATTGCTGCTTTGGTCCCTTTCTGACATAGCCATTGCTGCAGATGCATTTTCAAAATGTTTATGATATGAAACATTTTATGTGTTTGCTGGATGACTGATGGAAAAGAGAGGTTATACACCCTTGAAATTCGTGACATAGGGGTTCCCAAGGTTTTCAGACTAACAAAACATCAACATTTCTTGCTGCTAGTATCATCATATGTCAGGGATGAAACGTTTAATTTAAAATAACATGTAGTGCAGCTCTGTAGACTTCTCAAGGCCATGGAGACCTCAGATGGCAACCGCCTACCTACCTCTTGGTAACTGTGCTGTAATTTTCCTAGGAACATACATTAAAGATAAGAAAATATGAAAATACTGAAAAATTAGTCTCTCCAGCCATAATACAAGTAGATATAGTTGGCAAGTAGTGGGCATGGCAGTCAGGCAGTCGCCAGTGATGGGAAAAAAGGAAACATCACACCCATTTTTTTTAAAAAAAGGTAAAAATGAGGACCCTGGGAACTACCAGTCAGCCTCACCTCTATGCCCAGTAAGATCGCAGAACAGATCCTTGTGGAAGGTATGTCAAGGCATATGGATAGGAGGGTGGTGATTAGAAACAGCCAGCATGGCTTCACAAAGGGCAAATCTGCCTGAATCTGGAGGCATTCTATGATGGAATGTCTGCATTGGTGGATAAGGGGAAGAGCAACTGACGTCATCTACCTTGACTTCTGTAAGGCCTTTGACATGGTCCCACACAACATCCTTGTCTCTAAATTGGAAAGATATGGGTTTGATGGATGGACTATTCGATGGATAAAGTAATGGCTGGGTGGCCACATCCAAAGAGTTGCATTCAATGGCTCAATGTCCAGATGAAGATCAGTAACAAGTGCTGTCCCTCAGGGGTCCGTACTGGGACTGATATTGTTCAATCTTTATTAATGCAACAGACAGTGGGACTGAGTACACCCTCAGCAAGTCTGGAGTTGACACCAAGTTCAGCGGTGTGGCTGATTCACTAGAGGGAAGGGATGCCATCCAGAGGGACCTTGACAAGCTTGAGGAGTAAGCCCATTGAACCTCACTAAATTCAACAAGGCCAAGTGCAAGGTCCTACACCCAGGTCAGGGCACTCCCCTGTATCAGTACAGACTGGGGGATGAATGGATTCAGAGCAACCCTACAAAGGACTGGGGGATACTGGTAGATGAAAACTGGACATGAGCCGACAATGTGTGCTTGCAGTCTGGAAAGTCAATCGTATCCTCAGCTGCATCAGAAGCATGGCCAGCAGGTCAAAGGAGGTGATTCTGCCCCTCTGCCTTGCTCTGGTGAGACCCCATGAGTATTGCATCCAGTTCTGATGCCCTCAGCACAGGAAAGACATAGACCTGTTGGAGCCGGTGCAGAGGAGGGCATGAAAATGGTCAGGTAACTAGCACACCTCTCCTATGAAGACAGGCTGACAGAGTTGGGGTCATTCAGCCTGCAGAAGAGAAGGTTCCAGGAAGACCTTATAGCGCCTTGCAGTACTTAAAGGGTGCTTAGAAGAAAGACAGACTTTTTACCAGGGGCACCAGTTTTAAACTAAAAGAGGGTAGATTTAAATTCGGAAATTTTTTACGATGAGGGTGGTGAGACACCAGAAGAGGTTGCCCTGAGAAGTTGTGGATGTCCCATCATTGGAAGTGTTCAAGGCAGGTTGGATTGGGCTTTGAGCAACCTGATCTAATGGAAGATGTCCTTGTGCATGGCAGGGGGTTGGAACTAAATGACCTTTAAAGCTCCCTTCCTGCCCAAACCATTCTGTGACTTCATGACTGTATGCCCCTGCAGGCTACTCCTTCTCTGGTCAAGAATACCCAGGACTGGAATTTCCAAACCTACATTCATTGCTAGAGGAGCCTGGGAGGAGAAGAAAGCCATCCTTTCATCAATCCACCTTCTAGCATGAAAACCACACTGTCAACAAATCTATGGAGATTATCCTTCCTCTCCTCTGACCATTCCTGGTGAACTAGTGTGGCAAAGGAGTAATACAGAAATGAGTCTTGTCATTTTTATGGAGAACTGCAGTGATGCTAATAAATCTCATGTTTGAAACAGTATTGCCAGAGTGAGCACCTGAGGGCAGACAGCTCCCCAAATTTCCAGAGTAACAACAGCGATGGCATTTCAGAAGCTGACAATAGCAGGGCATAACACAGTAGGGCACTAAGTTGTTTCTCAGCATAACAAAGATCAAATGTTCCCATCATCTTCCTTCACATGATTATTTTAGCAGCTAAAAATTAAAGAAATGACTGCATTATGCCCTATGAAAACCAAAACTTCCAGATAGTGTGAAGTACTCACTTCTAAATTCAGTTGTTCCTGAGACAACAGCCCACTAAAACCATGTCACAATTGAAGTGAATGAAATGGTTGTAAGCGAAAAACGTGACTTCCAAAGCTTGTGTTCATCCACAGTGTTAACCCTTTTTCCATTGCTGTGACTGCTCTCTTCACGTCTGGAAACCATGACCAGAAAGGAGTGTCACCAGTAGCACAGAATGAAGATCTGCAGTTGCCCTCTCAGACTTCCCCCTTTTGGCTTCTTTAAAACAGAAAGGCCGCTCGCTAGGCAGAGATGTCTGGTGGTGCTGGAAGCAGAGCGCCAGCAAGGCTAGAGCGCTGCTTATGATATGGTGGAGTAGATATTCTAGCTTGAAGCTCTACAAGGTCACAGCTCAGCTGCAAGAAAATGCAACTGTATTAAAACAAATTACAGTTGGGGAAGGGGGAAAAATACATCATGCTCTCATCACAATAAAAGCTACTTTGATCCACTTTCAAAACAATACATCAATCTCACCTGCAACTCTCATCACACATTGAACAAAACTAAATATATTGAACAAACCAGCCCATACCCATGTCTCCCTCTCTCTACTCAGCCCTTACCAAAGTAATACCTCATCAGCCCTTTTCTATAGTGTCTGAAAGGATGTAGATTTTCTTTCAGGATTTAGGGCCCGATCAGCTGGAGGCAGTCTGCAACTGTAAGAACCAGGCCTCCTCCCAGCACGGGGATGATACAGAAAAGGCTCTAAGGAGACAATATTTAATCCAAACAGAGAACTCAGGAGACAGAGAGAGCAAGAGGTATGCACATGGGCCTCTCTCTGCACATCAGACAGGGCAGGAGGCACAAAGGCACCTCGCTTGTAGTTCTGGGCTGTGGGGACAGTAGGGATGTGGCTGCCTTCCAGCGCAGAATGGAGGGCACTGGAAAGCAGGGTGCCAAAGAGAGCCCTGGCCTCATTTTCCTGGCAGACTCCCAGAGCCTCTGAGATGGAGTGCTGCTCATGGGAGTCTGTCTCTTACAAAAGCCTCTGCTCCCCCGATGAAACAAACAATTGAAACAAAGAGTCCATGGCTGGTGGCTGCAAAGGTTCACGGAGGCCTGTCTTGCTTGTTGCTCTGCATCTTTTCCACCGCAGTCACCTCACAGTATCCAGCCCATCAACATGATATGTCCACAACAACTTCAAACCACAAGGGACATCCTCGTTGGGAAATCGTTCTGAGAGGAAAGAGAGAAGACAAATGTCAACAGGAAAGCATCTATGGAATATACAAAGAGATAGAGACGCAACCAAACAGCAACAGCCTTGTCCACTCGCACCCCTTTCCTCTCTCACATGTACCACTTCAGCTCAGGCCTAACAGCCAAGGTGCTCTAGCGACACGGTCTCCCCCATGGAACAGGCGTCATCCAGCTCTCCTTCCCCAACAACCATACACTCATCAGTCTTCACTAGACTGTGGCAGGATGTTCTGCACTTGCTGGTATCCTGTGTGAGGAATGCCTTTGGCATGCATGGGCCCTACACATGCCCGTGGGCATGCGCCCACAGGAGCCTGTCATCTCGCCTCTTTCAAGAAGACCTGAGGGTCTTTTACACCATGCCTTGCTACTAGCCTGGTCCCAGTCCAGAACAGAATCTCTCAACCCTTCTTTAACAAGGATCGAGGCCAAAGCAATTCCCTGTAATTTCTGTAAGCCCTGGTTAAGTTCTCTTCCCTACCACGATCCTCCTAAACCCTAGATAAACTCCCATTTCCTTGGATTAGCAGGCCACAGATGCCAGAAACATCCCTTACCTCCCCTCTCACAGGCACATCTGTCTCTCCCCTCCACTATGGAGTCCTGTGAAGCTGTTTCCCCTTCCGGCCTCCTACACACACAGTGACTGCCCTCTTCCACACTGACTCCCCTTATCTGGGGTTCCCCACACTCAGACTGCAGGCTCTACCCTCCCAGAGAGCCCCCCTACCCCTCAACTCCGGTTAGTAACCCCTTCCTGGTGGCTCCCCACCCAGCCTATTTGGATCAGGAACACCAGACATGGCCTCACTGTTTTCTTGGGGTCCTTTTTCCTCTTCTTGTCAGAGGCGTTGAGGTAGGCCTGCTCCCTGGCCCGGTACGAAGGGCCTCGGCTCAGCTCCCTCTCGCTGTATGGGGGCAGGGTGTCCTCCCCTTCCTCCTGCTGAGGCGGTGGTGGTGGCTGCTGCGGCTGCTGCTGCGACTTCTCGGCTTTGTAGGTAGAGGGTGGTGACCAGGCATAGTATGTTCCCCCTCCTCTCTGGCTGGGCTGCGAGCTCAGCTTTGAGGGGGTTTCACTGTGGTCACCGTTCTCATCGTAGCTCCGGGATTTCCTCTCCAAGACGCTGCTGAGGTAGGAGTGATCGTATTTCTGGCTCCCTCCAGGCGTCCGGCTCACCAGCCTGGGCAGGTGCTTCTCCTCGTGGGCCCGTCTCCGGGGTGGGCTGTATGACCAGCCCCGATCCGAGTCCGTCAGCGGTTCCCGGTTCCCTCTGCTACGTTTGGTGTAGTACTCCTCCATGGAGCTATCCTGGTGGGGCAGCCCTCCGATGCGGCCGCCGTGCGACTCTGGGCGCTCGAAGCGCCGAGTTTCCTGGCTGTCTGCCCGCCGGGTCCGCTGGCTGTAGGACTCCGCAAAGGCTGCCAGCTCGTCCATAGAGACGGCCGGCACTCCCACAGAGAAACTCTTACGGGACAACATCTCAGACTTGGATCTCTGCTGGCTGGAGGAGGGAAGAGGTAGTGTTAGAGGGCAGGATTCAGCTGCGCTCATTCCCTCAGCTTGCCTTCACAGACAATGGAGGGAAACAGGCACTCCTGGGGCATCAATCATCTGACCTGTTTTCATCATCTTCTGTAGGAAGAGATGTATCACATCCTCAAAATCCCTACTTCTCTCTGCTGATTGTAAAGGCAGCTTAGTGTGGATAACTCGGACTCTACGTGTCTAGTATTACCCAAGATTAACCTCAGAGTGCACCTCCCTTGTCCTCTAGTATGCGGGGCTGGACTTGCTTCTCCTTGGCCCCAAAGCTTGTAGGTGTATGTCCTGCTGGGAACACCCAAGAACCTGGCTACAGAAGCTCACAGCAGGGCAATTTTGGAGCAGGTTTAAAGAGAGTGAGCTGGCACAATAGCCTAGTACTGAGGGAAGGAAATCCCTGCCATTGCTTCTGGGAGACTGAGCTGCTGGTATGTGTGGGAGGGATGGGGTATCTCCCTTCTGGGCACCAGAGTGCCAGTCATTTAGGCCTAGAGTACAGGTCTTCCTGCAACAAAGCACCAGGGTGTCTCTCCTAATAAAGCACGCCAGGACTGGAAAGCACTGGAGGGATCAGGTACAAATCTCAAGAGAGCACTTGGGGAAGGGTGGCTTGGTTTCCTATTGACCTCACTTTTACACCTGGCTTTGCCCACCTGGGTAGGCTTCAGCAGGGTTATGGGAATCAGATTCATTCTAACCTCATCTAATGACATCTCCAGATTTCCTGTTTCTCTCTAACCCCTCTGTCCTGCTAAGCAGAACCAGAGCAGCAGGAAATGGAGAAGAGCTACCAGTCCATCTGTTCCTTCTCCTTTTTTTTTTTAACTGCTTTGCCAGATATAGTTGCCTCCCAACACAGCACTCCTCACCTGTGCCGGAAACTGTCCCGCTCGTCTCTGTAATCGGAGACAGCCTGTGATCTTGACGTGCTGCCCCCACCCATCACTCCTGCCCAGTACTCAGCATCGCCATCCAGGTCCCCCGCAGGAGGCAGAGGTTTCCGTCGCGCCTGGCGGTAGGGCTGACGGAAGTTCAAGTCATCCTCATGCAAAGAGCTGAGTTCAGAGATGGTGTTGTTATCTGCAGGGGAGGTTGCAGAAAAGAAATGAGACAGACATCACCTGATAGCACCTGATAGAATCCAAGTCCCTTCTCCAAACCCTTCACCATTCCTGCCCAAGACTCCTGAGGCTCAGTTTGGACATACTGCTGCTGTTAAAAGTACAGGTGGGATATTCTAAAGGTATCACAAATGGCATCATATGCTTGTGTCCCAGAAAACTGAGTTCAGCCTTCATGCAGAAATCCCCCTTCAGCCCTGCTTCAGTACGACGTGAGCTCGCTGCCCTCATAAGGTGGGCAGTGCACTTGGTGGAACACCATCACAGCAGTTGTGCCACCTCCCCCTTTCCTGGTGTGAGACAGGCTGGCTATGGATTTGGCCTGACTTGCCCAGCTAAAACAAAACCAACCCCCTCAAAAAAAGATTAAGAAAAAAGTAAGAGACTGTCTGAATCACTGTCAGTCTCTACCCCGTCAAGCACATTGACATCTGGAGGCCTGACATACCAATCTGGAGAGGTCTTTTTATAGTAAATCTTGTGGGTGGAGAAGACAGTGTGCTCAGCAATGACTGTTTTAGAAGTACATATAATTTGTTAGTTATGCCTAATCTGTACAGAGCTTTGATGTAGTGTCATTCCCTAAAGCCCTTACCTTCATTGATTTGCAGGATCTCGTGCATCTGTTTTAAATGAGCCTCTACTAGTGCCTAATGTGGGTTAGCTCTGCGCGATTCAGATGCTGCCCAGAGGAACTGAACCCCCAGTCTGCTGCCTGTCCCCCACACAGAACAGCTAGAGGACAAAGAGCAGCACTGCAAGCCCTCTTCATGCACGCACTCAGTCCCACCACTGCACCTCTGCCTCCTAATTTTAAGATCCTCACTTGGTTTTGTATTCTGACACCCTTTAAGTGCAGCCTCAGCCTTTATTTTGGGAAATAAAGCTTGCAAGAGGCTACTGGAAGACAGTGAGAAGTTCCACACATAAGCTCAATTCTGAGTTTGCATCCTGTCTCTATTCTCCCCTGTCTTCTGCTTCACCTCCAGTTGTGACAGCCAAGCTGTCAGTACTGATGTGCGTACCACCTCTGATCTTATGTTGTCCAGCGAGACAAAACCTGACAATCCCCTGGTTTCTTGAATCTTTCTTGTAATCCCTGCTGCTTCTGCAGGGCAATAGCCACTCCAAACTTTCTGCATCCTTCAAACCACACTGTAGCCACTACAGCTGACAGAATACACTTCCAATAAAATCATCCCTCTCCTATTTTGCCATGCTGGCAATTTACAGGCACCATACTGTAAGACATATCGAAGTTCTGAGGACAACATCCCAGCTATTATCACACCACAAAGGCATGAGTACAGACTTGGATTTTCAGACGTTAATGATCCAAAACTATACAACAGGACAATTTTCATGAGCGTTTGAGTGTCCCACACCTTGTTTGCTCTAATTAAGGATGATTAGGTAAGCAGCAGATCTTTAAAATCAGAACATACCTGTAGATACCTAAAATCTAGACTTCATCTGCCCCAAGTACCATATCCTGGACACAATAACCTAGAGGCTGGTTCTAGGACAAAGCTAGTGAACTTTTAACTACGAATTTGCAGGATCTTTTTTAAGGTCAGTGGGGAAAAAAAAAAAATCAAACCATGCTTGCTCCTCACATCGTTCTCGCATCCTCCTAGCTGGGTCAAACTGAGCCAGTTCTTTCTCGACATAGTACAGCACCTTCATGGAGTCCCTTTCCTTGTCAGCCTGGATCCTGTACCCCTTGCGCACTGCTAAGGAGAAAAGAAAAGCATTAGAGGAAAATGCATTTAAGTCCAAGGAGACTTTCTAACAATATTGCTTCTATAGTTGAGCTCATGTCTGCAGGCAGGTAGGCTGTGTCTTCCAAAACAGAGTGAGTCAGTCCTTGCTTCAGAAGAAACTTGTCTATAATGTGCGATGTGAAGTTGTGAGCAGCTGCATCATTTATAAAGTTTGCAATAACAGCAAAAATGGCTTGGAAATGCCCAATCTGTACAACCAAATGCATCAAGTGGTGTCATTGCCACAGAGTGATTCCACCTCCCACAGAGGATGGCAGAGAGAAAAGTAGCACTCATTTCCCCTTCCTCAGCACTTCAGAAAGGATTCGTCATAGTATGGGAGAAGCTGTCCCAGGAGACCAGGCTTCCTCTATGCAGCAGGGGCCATAAGCTTCCAGCCTGCAAGGGAAGCAGGTGGCTGAGCATTTGGGACCTGTCACTCTGCAGGACCACTCCACCCTCCCATCCCTATGAATTCTGCTCACACAGGTTGAAGAGCATGTGGTAGGAGAAGCTCCAGAGAATACAGAAGGAAACACAGGAAGTCCCACAAAGCGCATCACACTGCTTTGAGATTTACGCCGAATCCAGTGATGGGGCCAATCAGGTCACTGGGTAACTGTCAAACTGCCCCCCTCTGGCTCTCTTTACGTGCTGGATGTATTTTACAGAAAATGCAAGTCTCACACATACATTAAGTGCTTGACTCCTGGGACTACTCCATTTGCAGGGGAAGTCTGGACAGCTTTTTTAGCAGTTCCACATTCCTGTGTGTAGAAAAGAAGCCCCTACACATCTGGAGCCACAGCAGCTCTACCTCTGGCAGGCTGGCTCCCCGCACACTTTACCTGCTAACCCTATAAACAGCCTGACTACCTCAAGGCAGGTCTACAGTCAGCAAGCACAGAACTCCACATATCAGAACTCTGAAGAAAATAAGGCTTTTATAGCAGATAATTTGAGAAAGGTCTCAGCCTGGGGCTATTTCAAGATGGAGAGAAACACGGGTGTAAGTACAAAACAGGACTATAACCCTAAAATTCAGCCTCGTTAGAGAATTGTCGTGTGGACAATTCACTTAGCACTACAAAACGGAACCTGTCTGCCTTGCATGGGGCTAGTATGTACCCTTGTGTGACTACTGCAGTGCTGCGTGAGCACTCCTCTTGTGGCCCGATTTCAATACTTGGACGGTGGTTTTCGAGCCAACCTGTTCTGTTTTATCCCACACCCCAATATATCAAGCTACTAACATATGGGTTTGGTAGTACATTGCATAGTATGCACTGTGTGGGCTGAAGGAGGACTTGGCAGAGGTATTCTTAGGCACCTTCTGTCCTAAACTGCTGTGCATGTGTCTGTGCACTATTAAATAACCATCCTCTGCCTCAGAAATGGCTGTGCCATAGAAATGGGTAGAATGATTCCTGTAATAATCCCACAAGTTGCTTCAGGAGGAAAGTGCTTTACTGGGGGTTTTGACTGTGCGCATGCAAGGTAAGTAACTACATGTTGAAGTATTACCTTCTGTATCTATACTTAGGAAAGGTGTTAGATGTTAAAACACAGTATGGGTCTATCAGGGTCCTGCTTTAAATGCATCTCCAGATAGCTCAGCTGACAGAAGTCTGGAGTTTTACTGTGTTTTATTATCCCTGTGAATGTGTGTTCGATGACTGCAAATGCACAGAGTGATTTACAAAACACAAGGAACCCTGCCTCTGCCTTCCAACGTGAAAGACCGTCACGTCTCTTGAAGTGAAGTTGCTGCTATAAGGGGGGTCTGGACTGACAGGTCTCAGAAGCGCTGACTTCTGCTGCACTGTGCAACCAACAGCAAGGCAAGTTCTCCACTTCACCTCACCATCATAGCTGACCTCTGTCAGGTACCTTGCCAAGAAAGAGGCCTCTCTAGTAGGAGCTCAGCTAAGCTGCCACCTCATTTATACACAGGCCAGCAAACAATCATCAGCTGGAAATAACTCTGACCTGCTAATAACCTTTGGGGAACCTGAACAGGCAGCTTCCAGACTCTGTGTGCCCAGACCCACTGCTCACACTGAAGCTGTGCCAAATATCTACTTGGACAACATCTATAGCTCCTGGAACTGATGGAGAATTAGCAAGGCTTCATGCTAGCTTCATGCTTGACTTACTTTTGCAGCTGTGTATCAAAAGGAAAATGACTTTCTTGGTTAATTCTGTAAGCATCTAGAAATTAACTTCGGAATTAAATCTGCAAAGATGAGCATGAAGAGCTCATAAAAAGTATTTTCCATTATAGATAAAGCATTTTTTGTCTCTACGTTTATTTATTAAATACTTCTCACAATGATATTGAATGTTCAACTTATTAAATCTCTTTATTATTCCTTCGTGTGAGAACCAAATATGTTATTGCTTCCTCTTCACACCCTTCTTCATCTGTAAATTGCCATAACCCTTTAATAAGGTCTGAATACTTTTAGGCCCATCTAAATTATAAGGCACTGAAGGTGCAGAGATGTTAAACCACTTGTCCAGAACCATTCACTGAAGTCAAAGGGAATGGAACATTCTTTCCTGCTAGACCATATTTTCTTCTCCTGACCAGTTCATTAATTTCTAATGTTTAATTTGTGTTTAACTGTGGACTCTTTTATTCTTTTGTGGGTGGAAGCAGGTCAGCCAAAACTGGAAGCTGTTTTCCTCCCCAGAAAGGGCAGCAGTACTATTTTTTTCAGACAAGTGTAGTTAGGAAGTAAATGATGTCTCATCCTTATACACTTTCCACATTAAAGGCCCGGAGTCCAGCTCTCAGATCAAAAGCTTCCGTGTGTGCATGGTTTAAGGAATTCTATGCAAGTGTCTCCAGGTAACCACTGCATTTAAAATAGACAAAGCACACATCCTATCTTATGTGTTGCCAACGTTCTTCTAAATAAGAGAGCTGAAAGTTTATTTTTTTCCCTGTTCAGCCCTAAGTTTAGGATGGAGGTCCTAGGCTTCACTGGAGCTCTGTCACATGGCTTTTATGTAACCCTAGACAAATTACTTAAATATCCTCATGCCCGAGTTTGCTCACTAGATCACCTCACAGGGGTCATTCACAAGCACAGAAACTATCTAGGGCAAAGGCTGTCCATTTTAGCCTGGCAGCCAGGATTACAGAATTCTCCAGTCTCTGTCACCCAGCACTTCTGATCCTTTTTTGTTTGCTTGTTTTAAATAAATTGACAGAAAGGTTGAAATCTCAAAGATACCAAGTTTCAGGTCAGACCTACAACGGCTGCATGGAGGTCACAGAGACCATAATTAGTGCTCCTTCTGAGAAAAGGCCTTTATTATAAACTCAACCACTACCTGTTTTGTTTAGCTTGCTGTCTGGCCAACCAGCAAATCGGTAGTCTGGAACAGCCACGTAATGTTTTCTCTTCTACAGCCTGTAATTAGGGGATATTCTGGCACTGCGGAGGACCTTAAGAGAAAAGGAACAGGCTGTAAGGTATCACCCTTCCTTAGTTCCACAGCTCAAGGAACACCTTGAACAGCAGGTGCATCATCCAGTCTAAGGGTTTGCTCACATTACTGCAAAAAAAAATTAATTTAAAAAAATCATTTTAAGAACCTCTGTTGTCTTGCCACAACAGTTAAAAATACGTAATAATGGTTTTATCTGCAATACATAGTATTTCCTGTGAAGTCCTGAGTGGAGGGTTTAAGTCCAGCTAGCTAATTTGGATTATATAAGTGCATCTTTCTGTGCAACGAACATGGGATATTAAGAGATGTTCCATTTAGTTACCAAATGCATCCACAGTTTTTATCATTCTGCGTTTGTGCTCTGCTAGCGCAACAACAGAAATGAGACTGGGCTGTGATCTGACTCTTAAAAAATCCCTGGAGTTCCAACGGCCAACACCGCGCTCTACACGCACTGACATTTTTCACAGGAGAAAAAGATTAAGCACTGGGCTGTCATTCATCATTTTCTGACAAAGGTTTTTGAATTGGATACGTTCTGTTTTGGATCAGTGATTGATTTATTTCCTATGTCAACATGCTCCATTCCAGAGCTCCGTTTTGATTTCAGCAGGGGATAAAAAAGGTATGATTGTTGCAGGAAAACACTTCTTGTAATTTCAGAAAGGTTAATATACTGACTGGGGCAGTGGAAGGATGTGTGGAGTTGTTCCAAAAGCTAATTATTTGATTATGCTACTTGATCTTGTCTTTTCGGAAGTGTCTTATCAACAACTTGTCAAGAGCAAATTTAACAATTGATAATTAGTGTGATGCTTTGAAATCAAAACGTGGCTGGATCAATAGCAAACTTACTGTGTCAGTACAGTGACTCTCCATTGGTGAGAGTCACTTCTGCTGCAGCACGTTTGAATTCAGACACCCATTCTGATCCTGAATTGCTTGCATGTGGCTAAATAGCTACCCTCTTTTTCCTTGATGGCAGCCTCCTTTGCAGCGGGAGAAGCGATCCTCACAAAGATCGACTCATCATACTGATAGTCTATGTATGACATTGATCCACAACTCCTTTCTAGCTAGAAGCCTATCATCACTCAGGTTTCACAAATGCAAAGGCTGAACAAAAAAACCCGACCTACTGAGTTCTGTAAGGTAGGGGAAGGGGTCCAGCCCCAAATGCTTTTGGCCAGAAACACTGAGGGAGCATGTCCCCATGCCCAAAATGGGGACAGTAAAACGTGCTGCAGCAAAAACTGCATCCAGAAGGCAAGCAGTGCCCTGCAGAGGGCAGGAAGAATAGTTACCAAGAGAGAGCAGCTCGCAAGGCATCAGGGGAAAATGGCCACTGCTCCTGCTGCCCTGAAATCATCTTCATCCTTCTCTGCAAATAAAGATTTGCAGCAGTAATGAGATGGGTCCTGGGCATGAACTTGGCCTCCCATTCCCTCCTGACCTAATTAGGCATCCACACAGACACTGTGCTGACAGCACTGGAAAAGTTGGACCGTGTGGCCCAAGGGATGCAAATGCCATTGTCAGAGCCAGGATTAAAATGCAGTTTCTTTGGTTTTTTTCTGTTCATACCGCTCTATCAGTGACAAACATTCCTCCTTTCCCAGCCCTGCTCCCAGTAAGAGGACTGAATACTGTATCTGGCACTATAACTTACCATTTTGGCTTCCTCCGCTGGAGTCACTTGGGGCTAAGGGAGGAGGGTGCGACTTATCCATCAGCACAGCAGGAGATGGGACACCAGCAACAGGAACACTGGGGATGTAGTATGGACCTGGCATGGAGGAGACTGCAGGAGGATACCCAGCTTTTGCTGCCTTGCCTGCTATATACACTGAAAAGGAAAAAGAACAGCAGTCAGCATCACACCAGCCCCCCACAAACCCACATAGCTGAAATCTGCACATCACCAACACTGGTGACAACCCACCAGGAGACAACCGGACAAATGAAACGACAAGGACCAATCTGAATTTCTCTAAGCCTCAAAAGTCACTGAGAAGAGTTTAAAAAATGCACATGGCAGGTCAGCTGAGCACTACAAGATGCCCAGCAACTGAAAGACATTCAGGGTGTTACAGACGGCATTACCCTGCCATGATTTAGTGGCGGTTCCGCTTTAAAAACAACTGATGACTCAAGCAGCAGGGATGAGGCTCATGAAACTTGACAGATCTGCCTGAGTCTGACCAGGAACCTTGCTGGGTTGCAAGGATTTTGCACTGCTGTAGAGGGCAGCTGCTTTGCACTGCCGGGAAGAAACCTCCCAGGATGCTCTCAGCTCTGACCCGCAACCTTCACTGACATGACAAGAGCTTTGGAAGGGGAGCATGACACTTTGGAGAAGCAGGCACAGCTGCCAAGGCAGGGAGGGCTTGGGGAATTACATTTGTAATTAACTTTGAGCGCTCAACCATTGAGCAATAGGTCAGATACTTCACCCCCCCCAAGAACTAGTTCTTCAGTCAAGCAAAGCAGTATTAGCAGATTCTCCTCCTGTTCTCCCAGGGAGCAGAAAGCAGTGCAGGACAAGTTTTGTACCAGGTTTGGAGAGGGTCACTTACGTGCCCGGGGACAGCAGCAGGACTCGGGACAGCAAGGGCAGCGGACGTAACAGCAGCAGCTGTGTGGGCAGCATTGGCACCAGCAGATCCCCACCAGGAGGAAGAACAGGAATGCTCCCAGGATCACCAGGCCCACGAAGACCCACTCTGGAAAACAAGGTCAGAAAGGAAGATACTTACAGGATTGCACATTGCTGCGGAAGGGAACGTTACCAACAGTGTCCCACGGGAGAGCACAGGGGCAAAACAGGTGAGTGACTAACAGAAGTGGACTCCCTGCTGATCTAGGACTACATCCTCCTCTGTGTCGAAGCAGAAATGGCACATGACAGTGAGAAATGGAGCTACAGAAACGTGGTCCCTTCCTGCGACGTCTCTGGCTGGCTGAGAGGCAAGAAGCACTGGCAGGAGGCAGGAGCTCTGGTTCCCCAGCACAGAAACCGTTCACGCCATGGCAGACCTATAGGAACACCGCAGGACGTGCTCCATTAGCATTTGGGTCTCATCAAAGACCCATTCTTCTTGGTCATGTTCATGGCCTGCTTGTGTGTTTGTTCCCTACCCACATTCTAGTTTTAATGGGACAAATGATGGTGAAAAGCATGCTATAAATAGCCCAGAAAATGAGCCAGGCCTGCCCCTTTGCAACTAGGCCTACGCATGCAATTATTCTTTTGAATGTGCCGAACGAACATCCTATTCAGACGCTGCAGCCAGCCAGGAAACCTGACAACTGCTTTTTTTTTTTCCTCCCTCCCACTGAAGCCTCAAATGAGGTCTGCCAGAGCCCGGACGGGAAAGGCTGAACACCCCCCCACAAAGGACAGCACAGAAGAGCTGGTTCACAACAAAAGGGATGGATGGGGTTTGAAGGGGAGCGAGAACAGTTTTCTCAAACTTTGCTGCTGGGAAATCTGCAGCAGAAGCTGCTGTGGTGGAGCAGGTGTCCAGTCTGTGCCAGAGGATCGCCTACACAGAGCTGCGGTGACTGCCACATGGCAATTCCCTGGATTAAGGGAATGGTCAGTAAACACATCTGGACCAAGAAATTTCAAGACTTTGGATGTATAGGAAGCCTAGAGCTGGTTTTACGTCAGAGAGATGCACCAACCTGTCTAGAAGTCTGATTTGCTGGTGAGGGAAAATCTCTGGAGAAAGACTCCAGGTGTACCCAGGTGGCTATTCAACCACCTTGGAAAGACAAGAAGAAAGGAAAGAAAGAAGTGGTAGGGTAGCTTTGCAGTGGGGTAGGGTTTACCTACTCCCAGAGGAAAAAAAAAAAAAAGCAGACCACTGTTTCTGAAGAGAAGTCCAGCGTTCATTGAGGGGTCTTCCTGGTACATTGTTATTTAAGATGTAGAAGTATCAACACAAGAACACAAGGATTGCAATGTGAGCACAGAATCACCCTGGAAAAATAGTGCACCTCTCACCTGCGTTGCTAAGCTGAAAAGCCAAGGAAAAATCTCCAGCTTGGAACAATCAAAACAGATGTTTTTTCTGGTTCTTACTAACATGCAAAAATAAGAAGTGTCATTTTTGAATCATCCACAGCATTCTGCTTGAACAAAGGAAAAAGTCTTTGCTTTGCTGGAGTCTTCCTTAACTCTTTTACAAACAATTCCCTTTTTTTAATGCCATTTTTAATCTAGAACTTACAATTTCCCTTAAAAAATGTCAGTGAAAGATCTGGCATTTACAAATCAAAACATTTCATATCAGAAGTGTCAAGTGAAATGTTTTATATTTTTGGAATATTTTATTTCTTTTTTGGCTGAAACAGATGAATTTCATTTAAATTTGCAGCTAACTTTGGTCCTTGTGGAATATTTTTTTTTGGTGAAGTTACTATATGCTGGGAAAAAATCAGCTAATGAGTAAAGATATGGCTGGAAGGAAGCATTCATGAATGGAGAAGAATGAGAGGAGATTACTGATACAGTTCCTCAAGTGCCAGTTCTAAGAGCCATCTTAGTTAATATTTTCATGAATGACCTTGAAACAGAAAATAAGAATGTATTCATGTACCTTGAGGTTAAGAGGTAGGGAAGCACTGTCACTAACGATGAAGACTGGGATATGTTACAGAAAGGGCTAGTTGTCCTTGGGCCTACAATAAGATACATGAAATGCAGCAAAATAATGTATTTCAAGGTATGCAGCAATACTTCCAAGGTCACATGTTCAAAGATTAAGAACAACTTCTGCTCTGAACAGAACTTAATTAGTTGAAAACAACTGGAAAAAAAGAAAGTATATGATTCTATCGTAAGACAACTGTAACCACTTACGCAGTAAGTGCCACAAAAATGGCAAATGTAATCCTACGCCCAGTAGAGGAGGAATTTCCAGTAGTATTAAGGAAGTATTAGTGCCATCATACAAGGTTCCATGTATCTTCATCTGAAGTTACTGCTGTAATACAGCTTTGGTCATCTTTGTATGAGAAAAGATGAATTCAGGCTGGAGCTGATGCCAAGCAGGGATTTAAATGGATGAAGGGACTTGATAGCCTGCCTTGCACCAGAAGAGCTGAAGCTCACTGTGTTACTCTGTTAAAAAGAAGGCTGAGAGCAGACGCAGCTGCTGCCAGTAAATATATTAGAAGGATGAATGCTAGAAGGAAAAACAGGTATTATAGTTAAAGGTCTTGCATAAATGGACATAAACAGGGTATGAGTAATGTAGGTTGAAGCTAGAAAAAGAACATCAAAGAAAGCAATCCAATGGGAGAGAGAAAGGCCAAACCCAGACTACTCTTAAGCTTGCTAAACTTGTGGAAAGGATGAAATTACATGGTGCTCAGGATAGCAAGCAAGATAGCGAGCCAGAACATCCTTTCCAGTGCTGTACTTCCTAATCTATGCTAATCCGAGCAAGGCAGCAGCTCAGTGGCTTTTTCTTTTGTCGTGTTCTCATCTTGTTCCCTAGGACCATCACTGATATAGAGAAGGAGGTTTAATAGTATCGCATGACAGAAGTGGCCAGCCACAGCTACGCAGTGACGCTCAGATGTCAGATGTCCAGAGCTATTAGCAAACAGTTCAAAACCACTCCATAAAGGACAAAAGCCTGGTAGAGGGAAAAACAAACAGCAAGTCCATTGTAAGCATAACTGTGGTCTTTCTGAAAACGTTCCAGGAGTAAAAGAGGAGGTCAGGTTAGTACGTTCAGTGCAGACTGCAAGATACTCACTCGGCACCAGGAGTGGATGTTTGAAATCAGTGTCCCAGTCACAGGGACCTCTGAGACAGAAAGGATTTTACTTCACAGGAAGTTAAACCTTTTGCTTCTCTGATGAGGTTAAGAAAACAGCAAAAGCACCTGCTGGCTCCTCCTTTATGCACAAAACTGGGGTTTATCCAGTTTTACCTGGAATTCCCTAATCCTTCCTCCAGTACAACTGTTATCTTCTGCCACGGACCTTCCAGATACAACTGTGTAGCCCCAAGATTCAAATTACTACTAAGCTGAATGCATCCTCACTGTCTGGAAACTACTGGTTTGTGCTTGCAGTAGCATCTGCTTCTGTTTATTCAGGTAAGGGGCAATGCAAACAGCTGAAATGTGGTTTGCTGCTGTCACACTTTCTTATTGTTTATACCCATGCAGTGAGGGTACCAGAAAGCTACCTGGCCAACATACAGGAATTTTATACCCATTCCATAAAATAGCAGGGGGAAAAAAAGCGTGAGGCAACAGAGAATCAACTTCTGTCTGTGCTGAAAAGACCAATCCCTCCTGCCATGCTGAACTTCCAGAGAGCTTTGGGTCATACTGGAGGCGGGGGAGCGTCTGCCTTCTCTCCATTTGCATCTCTGGGACAAATTTGAAAATAGCTTCACACATTTATGTGGAGTTGCATTTTTGCACAAACGTGTGAAAGAAACACCCCTTGGGCACTGTCAGGGGATGATCAGATGACTCAAGGTCTAAATGTTCTCACAGCTTTTCCCTTTCAAGGACAATCTGTTGCACAGTCTCTGCTCCCTCTGCGAGGAGTGCCAGAACTGATGGCCCTCATTAATTTGGCTAGCAAGGGATTTATCATGGGCAGAGAGCTTTCATGTCTGGTCCAACCACCTGGTGTTACCTAGATAATGCCCTGGCCATGCAGCACAAGAGGGGCTGTGCCACTGATGGGTTGCTTACCAGTGCTCTGTTTCTAGCACCTCCTGTGCTCCCATCTGTGGTGAAGGCTATAATGGTGCCCGCAGGACAGGGTCTGGGGAGCATAAGTTACTACTGCACAAGAGCAGATGATGTACAAAGCCATACGGGCACACAATGCTGCTCAGATCTCACAGGCTGGAGTGGTGTTACCTTTGTGGTAGCAGGGGGAGAGCAGAGATCTTGATATAAAACCTCCCCTGAACAGCGCTGGCGTTTCTGCTCTCACGCTGATCCTGGCATGACATCAACCATCTCTGTGTGCTGGCTCCCAGCATGGCCATTCCTCCCCCAAGTCCCAGCATCAGTTCTCTTAGATCTCAACCCAACAAGCTTTCCCAGTAAGCGATAGGCTTTTCCCATTTTATTCCCAGATAAAACACACGTATGAGTGAAACGTACACCACATAAAGATGCTGTAGAAGGATAAACAGACAAGATGACAGAGGGCTGGGTGATTGAAGGGTGAAATGACTGAATACCTGGCATAATCTCCACAGCAAAACTGGGCAAGAGATCAGCAAGCAGCCCTGTCCTGCCTAGAAAAGACAGAAGGAGGAGAACAAGGAGAAAGGTTACTGCAAGAAAAACACACTCCCCAGCCCCTGCCCTATCCTCCAGTCCCCTTCCTCATCAGCCCACTTGCACTCTGTTAAGTGAATTCCTATCAACCATAGCTGTCATCCTGCTCCATGCCTGGTGTCTGCCTCTGAACTTCTGCCATTTCTGTGTCCTTGCATTTTATCTTTACCAGCAGAGCTGGGGAGTCGGGGGAAGAATTTGGCACAGAGCTTCTCCAATCTAGGCACAAAATAACAAGAGGGAGGTTCCCTTAGCATGGTTACACGGTAACATCTTTCTGGAGTTATGGTCCACACATGCAAAAAGCTCCTGAAAATGCAGGACAGCCCTCAAACATGAGGATTTGGTTTACTTTAAAATAAAGTACTGATGTAATTTGGATGAATGTGAAAAATCTTTAACCCAAGGCCCTTGACAAGTCAACCACGTGCATCCAACACCTGTGGGTGGTGATCTCCATGTGGGGCTCTGCAATCACAGAGCCAGCTCCAGGAAAGGAGTCTTGAAACATGATTGTGACTGTGTGCTACTTATTTCAAGATGCACAAGCATATTGAAATTGTGTGATATAAGGCCAACTCTCAAGTGAAGCAAATCAACCAGGGAAGGATTCATGTAGAAATCTGTGCAATCACTTTGCAAAAGGAAAAGAAGAAAAAGTAATAAATCAACTTTAATTTATAACTGAATACAAACAAAATCCAAGCCCAAAGGCAGCTTTGTGCCTATTTGTTTTGGCGCTGAATGCCTGGGATGTTTCTAACACATAGCAAACATCCTGCATGGTGTTCAACTGTAATTTACACACACCTGTGCATCAGCAGACAGCACTACGTGCAGCTGTGCTGCATACCCTTCTGTATAGCACCAGAATCATGCCAGGATTTTTAACAACAGGCATACGATAGGAGACCTGCACTCTGAAGAGAGATATACATTGTGGATATAGCATAACAGAAGCAGCTAAGGGTAAGCCAGTGCAAAAGTGGTGGAAAGCTACCTTTAACCTCCCCACATGCCCTTCAGGTCCTGCACTAAGCAGCACTCAGACACGATGATGAACTGGATCCCAAGTTCCTCGGCCACTAGTCTGTCCGTCAAGTGTGTTACAATCAAATTCCCACTGTCTGTTTTTTCTCAGTGCTTCAGCAAAGGTTCTGTAGAGACCAAAAATCAGAAGGATGCCTGGTAGAGGCATAACAAACACACTCTGAATGCAGGCAGTGCCTTGCAACCAGTTGTAACTCCTCAAAGCTGCCTAGTACTCACAGTAATGCCATCATGATGAGATGTTCCTGAAGCCTTAGCAAAAGATACAACAGTGATCCTTCAGATAACTGTTCCTCATTTCCTACTTTGAAGGAGGACACCTGCCATCGGTCTATTGCAATGTTTTTATCTACATATACAAAGAGTTTCATGACATTCTTTGCAGTCCATTTTCCGGAAGGATCAAGTGCCCAAACTGCTCACAACTAGCTTGTTATAAGAAAGTGCTCGTGTATGATTTCTGCTCAAAAGATATAGGCATAGGCATGCATACAACATATGTGTGGTTTAAGTCTTGGGTGCCACAAGTGAGCTCCAAACACATGCAACAAATGTATGCCTTGTGTCACGGTATGCTAGATTTACATTATGTTCTACGTGCATATTAAATATATTCCTTATTTTCCAAGCATGCACAAAAAAAATATGCAATTGTTGCATAGGCCTCTGTGTGTGTATGTGAACAATGTACATGCAAACCGCTTGCACACAGAACATACAGGTAGACACGGGCGTGCAGCTTGCCTGCCATGTAATATTCTTTCCACACAAGCTCACATGCAGCCCTAGTCTGAGAGCAGACGCCAATGGACAAGTAGCTGGAGATATATAGCTAACTTAGGGCTGGGATGTGTGGTACCAGGGGTAAGAGAGTGACACCTATGAAGAACAGAAGCTCCATCTTACGAGGCCAAATAGGCACTTGCTTTATTTTGAACCTACCCGAAGAGACTGGATCCCTGCTGGTGCTGGATCTTATGGTGCCCCCTGATCCCAGGAGGAACCATGTCTTCAAGGGGGAAGAAGCATCCCTCAGAAATAACAGCACCTGAGAACTCGGTAACTCATTACAAAGGCAACCAAAGTAGTTCCTCTGTGCTACTTACAAGCAGTCAAGTATTCCCCTGCTTGTGCAGCCTCACTCAGCTCTGCTGAGTATCTGCTTGGGGAATTTGCTCCCTCTGCCTCACCAGCGGGGCTCGCACAGGGCTGGGGGCCCCAGAGTCACCACACATGGAAGGGGGAGGGTGTGAACACCATCCAGGAGGACGCAAGGCAGCAGCAAACCCCACCACATCTCAGCCTGAGCTCTGCTGCCTTGACCAGCCCAGCTGACAGCCAGAAAGCACAAAGCCGCCTCTGGACTGCCGTGCCCCCAGCAGCTTTACATGCACCCCAGCTCTCCCCCTCCCTGTCCTGGGATGAATTAATTCCCCGATAACCCTTCCCCGCACCCTGCGCTTCCCCCTTGGCGGGTGAAGCCAAGCTGCCATGGCCGCCCAGCGGTTGCCATGGCAACGGGAGGCTCCCTGCCACTGCCCTTCATTGAAGCCGACTTTTCCTTCTGCCGCTGCCACCAGCAACAAGTGGAGCAAAAAACAGCAACAAGTGGAGCAAAATCACCCCGTCTGCCTGCCTGCCAGCGGGTGCAGGGACAGGGTGGCTCTGGGGGTAACAAGGGCCACCGCTGATCCCCGCTTGCCTGCCCTGTGCAAGCCTGGGGCACCTCCCAAAACCAGATGGTAGTTGGCAAAGGGGAGCCCAGGCCAGCACCGTGGTGGGTTCTGTGGTGCCCCAAGCTGCGGGACATAGGGCAGGGTTTCAGCGAGCAAGGCCTCCCTTTGGACCAACAGCAGAAACGCCAGCCAGGAGACGGCCATGGCGATCATGGCCGGCAACCTCCTGGCTCTCAGTTCTCCTTCTGCAGGCATTAAGCTCCCCTCAATTCTCTCTTGGTTTTTGGTGGTTTTTTTTTTAAGCAATACTTTAAGGTGGAGGGCTGGAACTACAAAGCAATTGGTGGGGGGAAAAGAATTTAATAAAACATCCCGCCAAGAGACCATCTGGCCACACAGCCCCAGCTGCCTGAGAACGAGGGCTGCCGGCACTACACGGCAGAGCCAAGCATGGCTGCCCAGCCGCAGCTCCGCTCCCCTGCAAGGGCTACGTGTCCTCTGAGCAAGCTCTCACCACGGAGCCCCAGAAGATGCCCCTGGGGGAAAAGAGGGAATAGAGGATGCCCCCGTTTACCAGGACTGTCCCCGAGGGAGCTCTGCTGGAGCTAGGAGGTCGTCCTCATTCCGGCATGGATCTGGGCCGTGCTCCTGTCTCTGTTTCCCACCGCACTGCCCCAGGGAGGGTGAGAGGGCAGCCTCTCACCAAGCACCCCACGCACACCAGGCCCTGGAAGCCCCAACATCCCAGGGAGTCCCTGAGCCCCCAGTCTGCACTGGCAAAGCACAGCGGGAGAGGGCAGGAGGAGGAATGGGAGAGGAAAAGCTAAAGGGGTGCAGAGCAGCTCCAGGAGGTGCAGAGATACAGAAGAGGCAAGTGAGGACAGGAGATAAAACACAGGAGGCAGGCGGGTGACAGAGCAAGAGAGCAAATAGCAGGAGACTGGGGAGAACGTGGAGTCAAGCAGACAATTAGCGGAGAGTCTGCAGAGAAGAGACACAAAAATAATTAGGGTAAGTGGTGCAGCTGAAAAGAAATGATGACATGAATAAAGTAGGCGCAGGTGCAGTCAGGAACATGGCAATTGGGTAGATAGTGGCAATTGCATAAATGTGATAAATATTGGGTAAATATGGGAATAACTGCTGAATTGGTTTCCCGACTGAAAGCACTGCAGCACTGGGACCACAGGAGGCAGCAGCTACAGAGGGAACTATTTCTTCCTCAGTGGCAGAAAAATTTGCCAAGCAATGCCATGGCCAGAGGCCCCTGGCACAGGATGCTGCCCTGAGGGGAGGCTGGAAAGGACAGGAGAGGAAGTGTGGCCCTCGTAAATCTGATACTTTTCCAAGGAAGCTGCTGTGAGATTTATTGGGACAGCATGGCACTGCAATGAGTTCCTCTGTGCTCCCTCTGCTCAGAGTAAACTTTATCCTTTCTTCCCATCCTGCTCTTCAATTGGAGGGAGAAACAGCAGCAGCCCTTCTTGGAGATCAAAGTTTTAGCAGGCAACAAAGACCTCCAAGGAGGCTGTTGCCATGGCTACCTTAGTAACAGAGGTCTTTTAATCATGCCAGTCTCCTTTGTGAGCAGCGTGTGGCTGTCGCTGGCAAATAAGGAGGAAAAGAGGGGTAAAAAACCTTGGCAACAAGTAGCACTTCTAAACGGTGTGAAATAAATAACTAGGAGTAGGCCGGGCTAGGACTAGGGGGACTGGACCCAGATTACAAAGGGACAGCACAGGGGTCCAGGGAAGGGCTGCAGCCCCTAGCGAGGACAGAAGGAGCACTTTGGGAGTGGGAAGACACCAGTGGCCTTCCTGGCATTAATGCCTTTCCTGGATTTTTAACTGGAGGCCTTCCACGCCGATCACTTCCTTCACCTGCTGGCACTACCCGCCTTCACTCACTAAGGTGCAGCTCAAGGTTGGAGAGCCCTTGCCGTGAAGTTGCTCACAGACACCTCCCCGGCTGAGAGCTGGCCCTCTCATCCCCAACACACGGCCGATGGCACTGACGTCTCTGCCAACTGCTGTGACCAAGTGCTGGCTTGGATGCTACTGGCAGCTTTTCAGCGAAACAGAGTGAAATCCTAAAACCATCGTCTTGTACGGGAAAATTTTGCCAAGAACTTTTCCGTCTCCAAAGCCACATCAATTTTCATAATACAGTCTCTCCTGGCACACAAGAGACTCCAAACCTGGCTATATTTATATCAGCTCTTGAGTCACTTTGCTGAGTAAGAACTGTCTTATTAGCATTGCACGCCATACACACACGTCCCAGGAGAGATTTATCCTCTCTGAAAGCCAACGCACGTCTCTATTAGTACATTAATTACTGTGCAATATGCTCTGTGTATATGTACCTACACGCCCCATCCCTGGAAGCGTTTAAGGCCAGGCTGGATGGGGTTTTGAGCAACCTGCTCTAGTGGAGGTGTCCCGGCCCACAGCAGGGGGGTTGGAACTGGCTGATCTCTAAGGTCCCTGCCAACTCTAACCATTCTATGGTTCTATGATTCTAGGATTCTTTTCGACCTATGGGTGTTAGACTTGATAAATTTTGGGTCTAGCCTGTACCAATACTTGCTGGTAATACAAACTACCAAAGATGTCAGTTTACCTAAATGCTGGCTGGCTTCAGAAATTATCAAAATCCTAATTACCAAAAACAAGTGCTAATTGTTGTTAATTAAAGCATAACAACGGTAGAGGCTGAAGTTTTTAAAAGACTAATCATAAAATAATATTTCACTAATATATAATTTATGTAGTATGAGCCACCAAATTGGATGGGAAACAAAGCAGGCGATAGCTGTCTAGCGAAGCACACAGATCACTAACCAAAGCATCAAATCAACAACTGGGATTAGCGGATCACTTTCCTGCCTCTTCCAGGAGCTTGACGCGTCCTTGGGAATGAAGCCACTATTTCGTGAAGCATGTCTAAGCTATGTAAAGTCTCGTGGTGCAGACACTGCCAAGCTTGCACAGACCTATGCCTTTCAGGGTAGCCAGCTGTGGGCCTAACTATACCTAGAGCCATTGCCATTGCTCTACAGCTTGGGAAGGGAGCAGTACAGCTGCTCTCACAGGACCCTGCACCTCATTAGTACATTTTGGCTCTCAGAGAAAGGGTTATATGCAAGCCCACGCAATTGAGCCTAGACTGCTGCTGATGTGAGCTGGGTCACATGAAGCTAGGATGGGGTATCTGCTGACACTGCCCCATACTTCTGATTCAAAGGCTGCTCCTGCATCCACTGCGCTGGTACACTTGCAGTTCCCTTCAACAGAGGCTGCAATGGAATGACTTTACTGAAGCCCACTGACATTCTCATATAAAAAGCAGTGCACAGGGGCTATGAATAACAATTTGATTAAAAGGACTGTATTTCAAGAAGCAGGACATACAGCTGCTAGCAACTAAGACAGAAATGTAAACTTTCTTAAATTTAGGATTCAGCCTTTTTGACTTGGTCGCATTAGTTCTAAAAAATAAAAATGTATAAAGTTGCGAAAGGATTTGCTAGCCCAGCTGTAACATCAGCAAAGGGTTCTACATTTCTCTTAAAACACACGGGTGCAGAGAGCATCTCTTGACTCCTGTTGTGGAAATGCTAAGCTCTGTACTAGTCTACTCCTGCCACAGCAGAAGCAGACTTCATACAGTTTCCAGCATGCTAGACCCCCTTTGGAGATTCCAAATACCATCAAAATACAAATATTTAATAAAAGCCTAATAGTACTATTTAATTTAAATTCTTTCCTTACTCTACAGGAGGTTCGCTACCAGCCAATCTCCCGTTTCTGAGGCACCATCCCCCTGCCCTTGTCTACACTGATTCTGTTACAGAGGGTTAAAGTCCCTGACGAAGGAAAACCTACTGAATGGTCTTTTCAGCAAAGCACATAAGCACATGCTTAACTTCAGGTATGCTTTATAAATCCAACCAGTTTTCCTGAGCACCAATGGATATAAATAAATGCTTATATGCTTTTCTGAAATAGGCCTGAAATGAAGACAGCACATGGGATTCTCTGAAGCTACCTAGAATTGTCCAGCCCCTTTGTGTGTCTACATGATACATCCAGGTGACAACACTCAACATGCAATCCCATCAAGATGCAGGCTGACGGGTTACTTAAGACTTCACTGGAAGTCTCTGTGATTGCTTCCCTAAGAAAAAAGGAATACTGTAATTTGGTCAGGTTTTGGATTTTGCTCCAAGTTGTGATTAAGCAGCTTTTGACCAATTTTTAATGGTGCAATTCACCATATAAAAAGCAGAATCCTCCACTTGTAGCTAAGAAAATTTCCATTAATTTATTGATGCTATTAGATATCTACCATTTTTGCCTCTCAGACCTTTTAACTTTTCTACATGATATTAAACTGCTCCATCCAGCAGTAGGTTTCTCTAACCTAAACACACCTTTCATCTTGGCAATAATATGAAACCCCTAGGGGGGATATTTCCCTATTTCCTTTTTCCGTTCTCATTTTTCTGTCTTCCCTCAGTGATAACATGAATGGGTAGAACCTCTGCTCTATTCAAAATTCTAATTTATGCTTAAATCATACAGCAACCCCAAAATAAGCAATGTAAATTATATTTGAAAGACCACTATCAGCAGGGAGCAAACAGCAATGTGCTGTGGGAATCACAGTGTCACTCGCAGACACTATCCCTCCACTACTCCACCCATTCTAACAGGGAATCTGGGTTCCACCCAAAGAGCAGCAAGCAACAAACAAAAACCTTTTACCATATGTCCCCTAGGACTGCGGAATCACTCGGGTCTACACCTGTACTCACTGTCTCCTTCAAAGCAGCAGGACAGGATAAAAAGTGTCCCAGGAAATGCCAGAATATTAAGAAATGGCATTTTCACCACTGGCTGCTTCCTCCTTTGGCCATCAATGGGGAGAGGAAAAGGCAAAGGAAGAAAAAATAACAGCAAAAGCAGAAGGAAAAAAATAAGGTGGGAAGAAAGGAAAGGAGGAAGGAAGGAAAATGGGTAGGTAACCTGGAATCACTCTGAAAACTGGAATGTTGCCTCCGTACACACTACCCAGGAAAAGAAATACACACAAGCTGCGCCAAACAGCATGAGGCAGAACAAAGTATGCCCACGACAAGTATGCTTTCATGCCGCTGCCAAACTTAGCAGAGTGGTACACAGAGTGCAAGGTCAGCCCCACAGGCTGTAGTGAACAGAAAAGCAGATGTGGTCAAAGTAACACAGCCTAAGCTACATGTTTCCTCCCAGCATAACCTCAACGAACTGGTGCCAGGGACATCATCAAGCCAGCTTCAGAGCACGGGGTTTCTTTGTTTTCCCCCCACATAGTCTTCTGTACACACTGAAAAACAGATTCTTCCTGTTACCATGGCACTGTTTTATCACTGGTGTCTGAGCACAGTTGTAGACACACATAAGAGGAAGACACCAAATCCTGGACAGGAAGGTGAAGAAGGGACAAAATTCAGCAGCCCATCACCACGCAGCCACAGACAGCTCCTCCGGAGCAGCTAGTTAACAGCTACAGCTGCCATCTGGCAGAGAAAACTTCACCTGAACTAAGACAGGTCAGTTTTCGGCCTGTTATTAACTAGAATATGATACACAGTCATGCTCTGAATTTAGACAGAGGTATGACACTGTTTTCTGGAGGGACCCATTCTCCGATTGTCCATTGCTTGACGGGTATCTGAAGAAGTGAGGGGAGGTGACGGCCCTGTGACAGTCATTCACCCATTCAATCTGGTTTACAAATTGTCATTTGTTGTGACAATTACAGCTCCAAATATAAATGCCAATTAAACTCTGACCCTTAGCCATGGGGTGACCTTCTAGGAGTGAAGTACTACAGCTGGGCTCAAAGCAGTGTCAACAGATGTCCCTGTCCCATTTCGCTCCATTTTTCTCCCCAAGTTGGGATAGGTGCTTTTTTGATTTTTACAGTGAGCTGGATTGTGGAAGCTATCACTGAAAGCTAACCCTCCAAACAGGAAAGAAACTGATCCTGCTCACTACACTGCTCATGGGAGCTTAACAGAAACAGAGCCAAGCACGGATACCACAGCAAGGACAGGCCCTTTTAGTGGCAGCATCAGCTTAGACCTGATTAGGGTGACTGTGAAACTGCACCTTTAACTGGACAAGTATCATTAGGCAAACGGAAAAATCTCTCAAACTGACACACTCAAGCAGAAAAACACAGTGCTTCTTGACATCCTCACAGGTCAGAAGAGTGGGATGAAGGTAATGTTAAAAGACTGCAAAAAGCATAAGATTTGATGTCTTATGGGTGTCTATTTTTAAAGGGCTCGGTCTCAAGTGTTCACTTTGCTGCAAGTTTATTGTTTTATGCCTTAAAAACAAGAGTTCTGACTTTCCACAGCCCTGCACCTTCTGTAGTCATTTACGCCTGTGTAACGTGTGAGCAGCGTGGGTGTAAACATTACTATTCTGGTTTTGTAGCATTTGCCACCCACTTTGCCTAGGTGTGAATGACTGCACAAGGTGCAAGGCAACGGTGAAGGTACTGCGGGAACTGTTTTACATAGATCTTACACCCATAGTAATATGGTGCACAGATACATAGAGAGGGCAAGAGAGCAGAAGGAAAGATACATCAGCTATCTGCTGAAAAAGCAATCTGGCAAGAGGGCTTACCAAGCACAAGTAGCTCCACCGATTCTTCATTCTTGCCCTCCACATCATCCGGTGTGATAATAAGGCAGTAATAGAGCCCACTGTCTCCCCACATCAACTTCCCAATCTGAAGATCTGCATCTGAAAGTCAAAGAAGAGAAGTCAGGCTTTCCTTCCAACACCTATAGGAAGAGTGAAGTGTTGAAAGCACTGGGTCCTTCTCTGTGTCCCAAATACATCTAACTTCCTTACTAAAAAGAGGGATTAACCTTATCCAGAATATCACAGTATTCAGGAAAAAAAAAAACAAACAAACAAACAAACAAAAAAAACAAGCTTGGGACTCTGTCCCTGCAAGTGGGAAGACAGGTAACGCCGCAGAGACGGCTCACTGTGCACGTGCCGAGAGCAGAAGGGGTAACTTATGTCACTCTGCCTTTCCTATCACCTAAGGCCTGGGGTCCCAACAGTATTTGTGCCACGCAAGAAGGGCTTAGACAGTGTCTCCTCTTCAGTCATCTGCCAAAGAGGTTACATGGAGAGGAAGGGAAACAATCTCCCTTCCTGAGGCTGATCGCATGGCTCTTCACACCAAGAAGCCTCCACTTCTGGCTAGGTGGTTTCCTGAGTCAAGAAGCTTTGAACTTTTCAGGGACAAGGTTCCTCACACGACTTTCCGGACCAAATGTTTAAGGACTTGCCACCCCCTATTTCCACCCAATTTGATTTCTTCCCATGGAAACCTCCTCCTTTCACAGGGCCCAAGACTGTGTGCATTTAGGCTCATGACACAGTAAGCTGGTGAAGTCCAGAGCTGAGCAAACATGAGGTGCAGGATAATTTTGGTATTTCAGAAATGGGACAAAAATCAGTGGAGTTTGCAAGGAAGAAAAACCTAGCCCATGGAGACTGAATTAATCTCTTTCTTGCTGGCACCCCTTTGGTTAAGGAAAATCTATATACAGAGTAATATGCAGAAACCAGGAATAAAACCCTTCCACTTCATCAAAGGGAAAAGAATACTGTATCAGGGTTGGAGACCTACATGGAGTCGGATAAAGGGAAGTGCCAAAGGAAACGGATGACCTTTGCGCCTAAGATTGGTTGGTTGAATCCTAAAAGTCTGACATACAACAGCTCCCTTCCAGCAGCCTTTTCTAAGGGAGTTAACTGAACAGTTACTGCCAGCCTCCAGTATCCCAAATTGCTAAGGGTCCATTGCAATGCCCAACAAACATCACTGGGGTAGGAGAGTTACCGTGGACAATGCTGACATCTCTTTCTTTATAGAAGTCCCCTATAGTGACAGCAGATCCTTGTTTGGAGGCCACGACACGAACTGTCCTCCTGCTGTCCACACAGTCCAGGTAGGGATCCCAGTCCAGGTTCCTCTTGCTCATCGTTTGTAAACCAGAAGTCGCCATACCCAAAGCTTCTCCCATCCGGTCCTGGCAGTAAGATTTAAACCTCCACTGTACCACAGCTGGTTGGGTGGAAGAAGTAGAGAAATGGCAGCGAAGCAGAGCAGGCTGAAACAACATGGCCACCTTCTTCTTCTCAGGCACAGTGACCTGCAACCCTTCCACTTCAGCTAGAAGACAAAAACATGAGTGTCATATGCCTTGGTACTGCTTGAAGAGGGAGCTACTGCATTTCATCACAGCATAATTCTCCCCACGTACATAAAATTAAAACATCCATCTGTTTCAGGTGCTAGGGTGCAATATTCCTTAATGCATTTAAGCACGGATGCTGGCAGAAGTAAGTTTGCTTTTTTCATAGCCCACAGCCACAAAGAATAATACAGCACGATGGGGCTGAAGGCTCAAACGCAGTATCCTTACGCTCTGTAGAGACCTTAACACAGTGGTGTGATGATTCACAGCTTCTGTGGCAGGTTCACAGATAAGGAAGAGATATTTTAGGGATGGCTGTACTCCACTTCTACAGCAGGTCAGCCAAGGGGCCAGATCCTGAGTTCATAACAATCCCAATGCAGAATAAGTCACACACCCCCTCCCAGTTTCAGTGGCATCACACTCCTGTTTGAAAGTTAGGCAGCACACAGTGCCTGGCCCAGCCCATTAAGGACTGGTGCCCAGTTAGTGCTGCTTGCTCTGCCAAACTCTAGAGATGCAGGAAGGAGTGGATCCAAATCGCACAGCTCCTGCCAGGGCTGGCATGTAGCACTGAGAGAAATTGCTCCATGTGGGAGGCGAGAAGAAAAAATGGCCCAAACACTCAAGTTTTTCACATTCCTAGGGAGAGATGGATCTTTACACGTAAAGTTTATCTACCAGCTGAAGCCTGGAACTGATGTATTAAGGCATCAGAGAAGATGCATAGGACTGCTGCCACATCCTTCTGTAGCATAGGGAGAAACCAAGAGTCAGTGAGCAATGGCAGCAGAGAGTCCTCGGGAGAGTGAGGTACTCCATCTACTCACAGGAGAATGGCCGAAACCTCCCACACATGCCCTTCACTGCTTCCCTCCTCCTGGTGCTGCAGGCAGCAATGACTGAGAGCACTTACACAACACTGGAAACACACACTGACACTTTCCCAAGCCACTTTCCAAGGGATGTGCCAACGTATGGAGGCATAGAAACAGCCCAGGAGGCTGGGGAGGGAGCATCTAAGAAAGAGGATGTTTGTAACCTCTATCCACTTGTAAACAGTATCTGCAGCTGAGGGACAGCAGGGCCTGACGTCTGAGGTTCATATGAGAAAAGAGAACCAGCTTTCATTATTTCCCATACTGCTATGGTGTGTGGTAACCCCTTCCCCCAGTTACCATAGACCCCAATGCCCAGAGCAGTGCGCAGTGAAGAAAGGAACAAGACACAAGGAAACATTCAAGAGAATAAAACAGAAGAGGATGTTTATACAACATCAGGAGGGACTGATGGACTTCGGGGAAGCTCAAGGAGAAACAAAAGACTGAGGACAAAAAAGGGCGTCCTGATATTGGGAAAAAGTAGAAGAGAAGGGCAAATGCCAAGAAAGAAATGACAAGAGTAAGGATAAACTATCAGGGTAAGTATCAGAAGCAGAAGGATAAGCAGGACAACAATCATGGAAGCAGGAAGCTTACGTTCAGCTGAAGAAGCTGAAGGTGGTGTCTCAGCCTAGGTCAAAATAATTTCAAAGGGCTGGAGCCAGGTTGCAGGAGATTAAGAAATTATGTAAAGATGAAAGGAAATGGAGTCAGCAAAAATAAACCACCCACTCCAGAAACGAGAGATGAAAAGGAGATGGAAGCTGGCAAAAGAAAGTGAAATGACAGGAGATATCTTTAGGATGGGGAAAAAAAGGCATAGACTAACGCACTGGAGCTTAAAGCGGACAGAGAGCAATAAATGCATCAACAGTATGACAACAGCAGGCATAAACAGACAAGGTCAAGTTGGAGACAGCTGCAGACCTGAAAAGCAAAAGCAAGCAAAGATCTCATCATCAGGAGCCAGAAGCAAAGGAAAGTGGAGAGGTTGGACCAACACTGAATGTTCATTTCAACAAGTTATCAATGTCCAAACTACAAATCACAACAAAGTCTAAAATCACATCTCAGAGGATAAAAACATAGTATGGACAGAACCTAGGGGAAAGCATACTTCAGAGAGGCAAGACAGTCACTGATACTAACAAAGAGTTACTGCTCTAGGCAGGATTTCACCCTGGGGACTACTATGAGAAGGCCTGGAGCGCAGAAGGGCGCTATGGCGTTTGCACAGGAATGCTGCATTATGCCTATAATGAAAGCGTGAAATTATGCATATTGGACTTGTACCATGTGGAAGTTCCACAGGAGATGTCACTAATTTTGCCACAAGTGCCAGGACCCAAATCCAAGCACCAAAATGTGGGTGTTCTCCAGCGTACCATGAAACACAGCTGAGGTCCCAACAAGATGCTCCCACAGGAGCAGTAGGGGCATGAGGCAGCTCCTCCATTTTCCCCGAGGTGTAAACTGAGAGATAACTGAAGAAGTAGCAGCTGGGACATTTCTGCCAGGCCTCCTTTTCCCAGGGACTAGAGGAGCAGAAACGTGGGGGCCATGCATCACTAAGAGAATATCACCACTTGCTTCTCAAGGTGAACTAAGTGGTGACGTCTCGTTCTCTCCTCTCTGGAGACCCATGCTTCCCAAGTTGCATCTGAATGCAAGAGACATGACAAACGCCTTGAAAAATGACTGGGTCCAGGTCAGACCTGTACCTGGCAGCTCCGTGCCTGACCCCACGCAGTCTGTGGCCAAAGCCAGCATGTGACACGAGCTGGTCAAGTGACTCATCATGTTACTTCAGCTTCAGGGATAAAACAGTGACACAGTGAATATTTAAATCTTTCCCTTGTGAACGAAGTACGCTGCTTAGTAAACACAGTGCTTTCAGCTAACCATGCACCATAGCCCTCCTTCCTTGTTAATGAGATTAATGAGTTTGGCAGGCCAGGGAGTGCTTTAATAAATGATTAGCTGAGCTTTAGCAAATTCTCATCTGACTAACTTTCCCCACCCCCATGTGAATATCTGTATCAAGAACAGAAAAGCAGCTTTTGGGAAAACACAAGAATTCTTTTTCTACCCAAAACCATTTGGGAGATGTGCAATAAATTATCTGGCATCTTCTATATCCTACCCCAAGCTCTTTATTAACTTTTAAAGTATTCTTTTTGGATCCTTTCCAGAAATAGCATCTAAGAGCAACACAGTTCCTCATTGAGAGACTAGAGCAGTGAAAACTCTAGATCTATTTAAGTCAAATTATATATAATTACATATGGCTGGACTGGGAAATTATACACCTGTTATTTTCTTTGCCCCCCCCAAAAATGACTGGAATTGATTCATGTACTACGTCACTGCTGTAACAGCATCCATCAAGAAGGCCAACAGGATGTTCGACTGCCTGAAGACAAGATGGTGGCTTTACACCTAGAAGTTATGTCCATGCACATCAGGTCTGCTTAGCACTTCCTCAACTTCAAGAAGAAACTGCTGACCTCAAAAATCTTCAATAGATGAGCCATGATAAGAAAAGCCTCAGATGTATCACAGGACAGAACTCTGGGCTGTTTATACAGCAGAGCAAAAAAGAGTGAAAGATGTGAAAAAGGATGACAAGCTTAGTGACGGCACCGTGGTAGCTCTTTGTCTGGTTTAACACAAGTAGGACTGAAAAGAAACTGAATTGTGCTCTGCTAGGTTTTGACTAATGCAGACAGAGCAAGATTAGCCCTTATTTCAAAATCTGCACTCCAGAGAAGCAACCTGTTCATTGTGAATTTCACAATGTCTGAACTTTCACAAGAAAAATCTAGCTCATGGGAGTCTCATGACTACGTGACAATTTTGCTTTCCTTCTTTCTTGTTCTTCTAAATGCCCAGAAAAAGGCCTGCAAATATTAATCAAGTGCATTTTTAAAACACGGTTATCCTTACTCTCAGAAAATAAAAAGAATCCAGGGTTTTGTGTGTCTGTGCATGTGTATACATAAACTCCCAGAGAAAGAGCTTAAGAATAATCACCCTTCAGAAATATAATCGCATGGGTTTTGTTTGTTTCTCATTGCCAATGTGCATTTATCTCCTTTCTCTGATTCTTTTCCTGAACCATGCTCAGATTATGCATTCAAACTATGCAATCAACATTACACACGAGCTATCACTAATACATTTTAGTGGCAACTAAAGAAAATCCCAGGAAGTAATTATAGAGGGAGATATCTGTAAGGGTCTTGTGAGCCTGATCTTTGTAAGCACCTTCCAGAAGTAAGAGAGAAGGTAACTTAGGCTCTTGCTTTTCACTTGCCCTCTGGAGGAGCCTGTGCTTCCCTGAGCCTAGATCAATCCCAGCAAGATTTAGCTTCACTAGACAGCCTTGAGTAAGTCTTTATGAATAGAATCGTAAAATGGTTTGGGTTGGAAGGGACCAAAGATCATCTAATTAGAATAAAGTTGAGCTGAAACAATAATCCCTGTAAATAATGGCAAAGCCAAATACTGTCATGCAGTGTAACAGGTCTCAGACTGCACTCTTCTAGCACATCAGATAAGAGTTGGGTCCAAAAGAAGGCAGCACACAATATTCTTCAGGTCAGCATGTGTCTCCTTATCCGTGTGAGCATCGTATCTCTTTCTCTGCAGTTATTTGGCTCACACTACCACTTGCCTGAGGCAGTACAACTGATGCTATGAAACTACAAAAATTATATCCCCTTATTTTATGCACCTTTATTTATAGGACTGGCAGTTGTACACGCAGGAGAAAGGAAGTCCTTGGGTCCTGAGGTCCAGGTACCTCAGGAAAACTACTCCTAGACTACACGTAAGGGCTTTGGCAGAAAAGCATATGTTCATTGGTAACAGACAGCGCTCCTAGGGTAGTTTATATCACTTCTCCAAACAAAATAAACTGCTGGGCAAAAGGATGCTGTATCTTTCTTTTTTTTGCACCTTGGCTACTATGCATCAATTAAAAGCATTCTTTCCCACACTGCTGAATAGAGGCACACCATCCACACTTTCAAATGTGGATCAAGACTGAATCAGAAGTGCAAGAACTGGGCTTTGAGACTGAAAAGTCAGAGATGATAAACAGATGTATAAACAGGTAAATGGAAAGCCAGTGGGATCACTGAGATTGTGTTGTACAGATCCTAGCCTACTCATGCTGGACTAAATCCAATCCATGCAACTAATCAGCAAAAGCCATCACCAACAGATTGTGTTGGGAAATGAACTGGATGTCTTGATCTGGTTCCTATCAGACTGCTGTTCTTAGTTCTGTGGCCACTAATTGTCAACTTTTTTAGCCAACAAAAAACCAATGTCTAAATAGGTGAGCTGCCCCTGAGATGAAAGCATGATACCTCTTCTTACAGCTCTGTAGCAAAACTGAATTTCAGTTTCCTAACTGCTTAACCTGAAATGGAGCAAAACCAAAGCAGTCGGAGAAAACATGGCTTTGCACACCCAGCACTAACAGCACAGAACCTCATTACCAAAACACTCCATGCAGGACACAGCCCAAACTCTGCTATCTGACTGCTGTAGTCATTGGGCTATTCCTTGCTCTTTCCCATTCTCTGTGATTCTATTCCCCAGGCGCCCCAGGCTCCTGAGTTCTCTAGGGAAGTACACATCCCTGAAATGTCAAGGACTGTGTAAGGTCTTTTACAAGAGTTCAGGGCTTTTCTAGCTAGTGGTCTCTATTCATCAGTTTCCATGCTCTCATCACACTCTCTTACGACTGCCCCTTTCACACACTCACAAAAGCCACCCTGGATGTTTTCAGGTGAGTTATCTCAGCTTGAGCCATCAGATCAAATCCACCCTGTCTCATTACTGTCTCAAAGGTGTTACAATTGTCAGATGGCTCCTGGTTTACAGTCTTGGTTTAGCATCCTGGAAATCATTCCCAGAACTCAGCAATCGGTCACCACCAGAAGCCTGAGAGCAAAGAAAGAAATGGGAAGAGCCCCTCCAAGCCTCTTAACCCCAAGACATAACACCTGTCCTTGGGATGGCATTGGGATTTCCACTGGTGACAGTGCCACTCAAGGTGATCCCGCAGAAATAATAAGTAAGAAAAATGTGAGATTTCTTCCTAGTTACACTACACTTCCACTGTGTGCAGCCAGTCAACGGAAGTCAGATGAATACTTTAACAAATCAAGGCAGACAAAACAGCCCATCCATTTCCCTGCCTTCCCAAGAAGTGCGCTCAGTTGGCCAGGAAAGAGCAAAGCACTACTTTGCTCCAGCATGCCCCCTCTGCCTGCCCTCCTAAACTGTGGCTGGAAAAGCAGAGGTAGTAAATCTACCCGCCTTTGTACCATACCATTGCACTGCAGTGGCTCTTCTGCACAGGGTGAGTAAACAGGTACCGAGTCCTAAATTATTTGTGAAAAATTACTTAACAGGAAAAGAAGATTACATTTTAATGTGGACGGTCTTCTAACAGTAATCTTTCCAAGCTTAGCCTGAAAATTTGCTCTGCTTGTTCAGTAGGTAAAACTGGAATCCAGTCTCCAGTGCAACACTTCTCTCTAGTTTTAAATACATAGGAATTACAGCATTAATAAGAATAATGGTAAACATGAGGCGAGGATTCATTCCAGAATCAAGCTCCACTTGGTAGCTTACAAGAACCAGCTTTACACATGGGCTCAAGAATACTTGACAAATTGTACCTTATTTTTCTAGAATGAGAAGAACACTGTCCTACACATGTCCTAACCCATGTCACTTCACAGGAAGGAATAAAGAATGACCTACTCTTCATCATTTTGCTGTTGTTATTAAAACACTAGCTATAGGCACATGGGAGAGGAGGGCAGAGGAGGAAGAGAAA
>JAHREE010000363.1:14797442-14885122 GCA_033628505.1 Tringa tobata | reverse complement strand
GCTTTTCTTCCAGGGGCTTGGCCGGTGTTCGTAAGCGAAGTTTAGATTCTGCGGCTGTCGGTGATCCACGTGGGAGATGGGAGTAGCCTGCAACCTCTTCTCCTCTGGAATCTGCCAAAGAACATAAACAGTTCTCATTCGGCTGTGTCCCGCTGCGAGAGGCGGGGTGCCCAGGGTGCCTGCCGTAAAACCCGACAAGCCATTTGCGTTCTAGCGGGTATTTTCCAGTTGCCCGTAGACTCCTCGTAATTTTGCCTTTCAGACTAAACTTCTCTACAGGCAAGATAAGCTTTTCTTTTTTTTTTCTTTTTTTTTCCCCAAAAGCGTGAATAAAAATAGATCAATAATTTCTGAGAGAAAAAGGAAAACAGCATGTTTGCCGCGATAAAGGATGTGTTGAAACATTTCGGTTGTTTTTGAACGGTTGTGGTCCCTCTTTTAATACAGTTAAAGTGGAATTAAGCAAGGAGACAATCCCTAGGCAGCCAATCTGTTCTTAAGTGTTTTATTCGGAGCTGTTCAATGTTATTTAAAAATACTTTTCACATAGAAGTTTATTTTTATTAATTAAAAAAAAAAATACACACCCACCCCAATCGATGTCCTGATGTTCCTCTCACCCGATAGACTACGAATGTAACTGTTTTGCAGTACTAGCTAAAAGCCACCATTAAGAACTATGACCCTGTTATGCTTAAATAATGTCCACACACAATGTGTGATCTGACACAGCACAGGGTGACCTGACGCCCCACTGTCTTTGTGCATACTTGCAGATGGACGGCAAAGTAGACACCTCTGGTTAGGACCACAACTTCAACATCAAGAAGTACATGTAGTTCCAGAAAACTCAGATGGAGCTATAAGACTTGGCATCGGCTGAGGGCCTGCCTCATTATCGTTACGTATCTATAGGATATAACCCATGAAGGTTTGTTACGGGCTGAATTAAGACTCCTAAAAGGTGAACACAAAGCTATTTTCTCTTCTCCTTCCCTCCGTTAACCATTTTTCCTGATAACCCTCAAATTTTCAAGTGCAATCCTGGTGCCTTGCCTTTCTGTAACTTAATTGGCCAGGAGCCTGATCCGGAGTTTCCTGCGACAATGTTGATGTTGATATTATCTCATACGTTTAACATTGGGAGCAGCAAAATCCCCTATGTGTCACTATTGTTAGCTACTCCCAGCTTGCTTTTTTTTTTTATCTACTCCAGCTTTTGCAAATAAATTTGGCATACGTCAGATTTGCTAAACTTTTGACTCACAACAAAGGAAGGAAAGATTTTCAATACGAGGAAGCACCATTGTTTTCCATGTAACGTTGGATTTATAGCTGCTTTGAAATTTTCGTACACTCAGACTTACTGTACAGTTCTTTTTCACTTAACGTGAGCTGTCGTTTGTATATATACACGTATAATGGATGCTCGAGCCCTGAATAGATGTTCCAGATCCCTGTAGACCTTTGATCTGAGTATTGCAACATCTGAGCTGGCTTAATAGTTAATGTTGGGATGTTGTCTTTCCTTTTAGCCAGTACTTGGAGGCAGAAAGCTGCATGACTGCAGTTAGCCCCGTTTCACCTTAGAACAGTGGGTAAATTCCTATGCAATTAGCCAGATGCTTCCAGCCACAGCCCAGCAGGGATTCTCTGTCCCCTGTAAAACATCAATAGATTTCAACCTTCATCTCCCTCAGTCACTTGACAACCTTGATACCTGATGACCAAATACCCTGTACCGGTCCTGCAGAATTTACCCCCAGACTGAATCGGAACAGTACCGTGCCACAACACTGTCTGATATAATCATTCCATGACTCTGTCTGGAGCAGTTCTGCTCTAAGCAATGAGATCATGAACAAATTCAGTTGAACAATAGGGAAACAAACAAACTCACTTTTTTACTCATGCTGTAGCAGCTGCTGGCTCTTTTTTTTTCTTGCCAACTACTTCATTCTTCCCTGCCTCCTTTCATCTTCCAGTACCAGTCTTTTGTGGTCATTTCCTCTGTTGATAAGCAGAGTCAGCTTTTTAAATTACCAGCATCTGGAATGATTTACACCAGCACCTCACTCAGAATCACCCATCTCAGCAACATCCCTGAAAACCCACCATGCTGCATGAAAATACTCCTCTTCATGCATACTTTTGCGCATCCATTCAGCCCCTTGGATTTCCCTTGTAAAAATTTCCATAGAAACAGTGATTTCAACAGCTTTCTGGGATGTCATACAAGATTCAGCCATTAGACACTGCTCTCTTGATTTAGTACTGAGACCAGCACATTACAGAAACTATTAGGTTGACACATTGTCAATTCAAAGTGTTTAGTGAGTCCCTTTAGAATAGCTACTAACTAAAACTTCTCCTTGTTTGCTTTGTTACGCTGGAATCTCTTAATAATCATTGACAGCTTCAGAGCAAGACATTGCTGAAATATATGCACTCTCTGTATATGTTGTTTTTTCTGAGCTGCCTGGCTACATTTGATAGTACAATAATACAGAGCTTTTACGTCAGGAGTGGGTGATGTGGATATACAAAATGCTTTTGTTCTTAACCATGAGGTTTGTACTAACAAATGTTTAGAATATTTAATGCGACTGTAGTCACATTTGACTTTCTCATTTCAATGAACCTCGAATTCTGTATATAAATTCAGCATCAGAAAAAACCCCAAAGAACAGCATCTTTCTACAGCATTCACTCTCCTGTATATATTTCCCATGCTGCTCCTTATTCTTTTTAGAAACCAAAAAATCATAGCATACCTTTGCTACACTTTCAGAGGGAACCTGAAATTTTCATTTAAATAAAACACTAAGTGCATAGCAGCAATAATGTTTTGTGAAGTTATTATATAGGTGCACAATCATAAGTGAATCATCCCAGCTCTCAATCTTTTGTATGTCACTATATGCAAAACCACACAGAACAGGAATGAGACAAACTCTGCTTGCATATCTACAGATAACCAAGATAATGAGGTGTTAAACCCTCTGCGGTTTTTGCTGTAGAGAAACTTCGGGCAGCACAAATACTTTCAGGGAGATGGAGTTCACAAACTGGACTTCCGTGATTGTCTAATCCAGCTTTCTTAATAAAATAGTCCACATCACTTTGCCACACTACATCCTGTTTGAACTACAGCGTATCTGTTAGAAAAAGAATCACAGAATGCTTTGCGTTGGAAGGGACCTCACCCTGCCCCTAATTTCACCTAACTTCAACTTCTAGTACTGCTAAGCTAGATGGAAGTATCTTCTTAAGGCATTTCTCAACAGAAGTAACAAGAGACTATGATCAAGGCACCTTTTAACATTCTCTTTGGAAGTTCAACAGGCTGTTATTTTGCTATATTCTTGAGCTAACACCAGATCTGGAGAGAGCATCCCAGGCACAGTAGAAGTACTACAGCGTCATCACTCCTGCTTAGTATTTGTCTATCCTTCCTGAGATCATGCCATTAGTCCCATTCACATGGCATCACGTGGGGAAATCCTCTTTGGTGGATATCCCATTTTATCATCTATGTTATTAACTATTCCCTCAACCTTTGTATCAGTTGCAAGTATCTGTGATGACTGTATGTTTCCTTCAAAGGTACCAACAAATATGTGGTAGTATGCAGCCAAGAAGTGAACTAAGAAAAATCCTACTGAAAATGTGCAATTGCCATTCCTCATTTAAGATTACATTCTGGGACATCTTAAGCTAATGTTTTAACTGGGGACTGGATAGTCTCTGCATTTCCTTGATTTAGTGTTGTGTGGTTAAGTCACATGCCTCATGTGTCTGAATGCATTACCTTTAGTAACCACACTTAATATCTTTTTGATGCAATTACAAACCAATGTGACAGAATCCATTTTCTGCAAACCCATGTTGACTGGCATTAATTACATTGCTTTTCTTTAATTCATTATTGAGGCAACTCCTGTATCAGTGATTCTATTCTTTTCCCTGGGATCCCTGTCACTCTGACAGGTCTATAATTACCCAGGTCATCCTAGTTGGGGCCAGATCCAGAACAAGGAAAATTTTTGGTACCTGACATTTAGAACTGCAGTCTAAGAACCCCTCAATTCAGCAGCAACTTGAGACTGAAAGCACACACGTACTGTCAAAGTTGACTACACACTTAAAATCTTCCTTCTCTGCACGCCCAGGTAGTCCTGACCACATAGATGTCTAACAAGCACCTAAGCTAAGGCTTATATACATTTAGGTTTTGTTGCAGCCAGGTCCCTGTTTTCCACCTGGAAACACAGTCTTATCAGGTATTACGGATTTCTGATATTTGTACAGGATACTAGAACAATGTGGTACCTTCACTAGAGCCACAGCATTAAAGATATTTGAAATTTATGGCATGGAGGGGATGCAGCTGTACCACACACGGGCAGCTGGTCGCCACGTACCTTGTAACAGGTTGAGTGTTTCTGGGAGGTGCTGGTCAGTAGGGTTATGGCACTTGCCCAGCAAGTCCCATGCACCCCACAAACCCATGACCTGCACTGCAACTCCCACCACAAACACTAATATTTCTGAAGAGCAGACAGAAGCATAGCAGCTCTCATTTGAGTTCCCCCAGAAATCTGGGAAATGCTGGTATCACCTGTGAGGCCTGATCCAGGACATTCAGAAAAGGTCTAACACTCACCAAAGCCCTGCAAAAGCAGGCAAAGAAATGGGGCAGGGAGGGAGGATATGATTTAGCTTTTGTAAAAAGGCCTCCTGACTCCTAGGTGTTCAAAGTTACATCCTTAATCATACAGCTGTCGTGAAAGGCACCCTCCACTCCTTTTGCAGTTGGGGCACCGTTCAGAAAGGAACCCAAGATTCATTAGGTCAAAAGGACTGAGACCAAAAGAAAGCTGACAGCTCTATCTTACTGGTTAAATCATTCACCTCAGGAAGGGGACGCCTGCAAGTTCTGATATCTGAAATGTTTATACATTATATAGGAAACAATAATAATTACTGGACTGGAAAGGCAAAGTTCCCACTTTGTATCACTCTTCAGGGAAATTATAGGTTTAAAACCTCTATTTCACATTATGTGATAAAAGCTTGTCTACACATCCACAAAGAAGTGCAGAGAGACAATGGCATAGGGGTAGCCCAAATAATACCCTGCCCTGGCTCCTCCTACACCCATCACAGGAGCCATCAGCCCATCAAAGGTGCATATCCACAAGTCCAGAGGAGCACAGGGACACAATGGCAGATGGGAACCCAAATTAAGGAAAGAAAAACCTGTCCAGGCCTCTCCCAGGGTTGTACCAGGAAAGCCTCAGCCCCAGGGTGCAGGCATGAAGCCCATCAAGACGAGTAAACACTACAGCAATTTTAGGACTGAGTGGGGTTGTAGCCTATGGAAGGACACATTATGGGATGCAGGGGAAGCACATTTTGGGATTGCACAGGACTTTTTATAGGATGCTTAGGGGAGGAATCAAAGTCAAAGAAAAGGAGGGATCAAACTGATTTGGGAAGGAACAAGTGTGGGAAAGGGACAGTCGTGTATGAATAGTTTGCTGGGTGATGTGCTTGTCTGCCCTGCTCTGCACCTGCATGGCACAGCCCGTTCCTATCTTCTTATTAAATTCCTTTATAACTGTTTTTCTGAATGAAGGACTCTCTATTTTGGGTGTATGAGTGTGTACAGGTGTCTGAGCACAAGTCTGTCGTCAAGCCATGGGTTGGAGAGCCTGTGTGCCTGGATGACAGTGACTGGAGAGATAGAAGTGAGTTGACTGAAGTGCCAGCAACTGTAACGGGACTGCAGGTCGTAAGGACCCCTGTATGTCCATGAGGCCAGCAATGGGAGGGAGTGAGGATCTGGGTGCCAGAAACTGGGCTGGGACTGCAGAGACCAATGGTGCCAGCAGCTGGAGGGACCCAAGTGAGTGACAAGAAGTGCTGTCCACTAGAGTGGACCAGGGGTCAGAAGCCCTTATGTCAGTAGTGCCGGGGGGAGTGAGGATGCGAGTGAGTGTGTCAGCGGGAGTAACGATCAAGCTGAGCTAGCTGGCGAGAAGGTGATGTGCCCTTAGAGCCAGGGAGGGGGGGAGTGGATGGTGCATCTCTAATGGCAAAACCACAGGAGGAGCTGGCGTGTAATACTGGGAATACACGCTCAACCTCGCTTCAGTTGGATTTGGGAGCGTGGAGCTGCGTCAGCCTCACCTCTTGGACTGATGGATCTGGCCTGATTCCTCTAATATAAAGATCAAATATTTCACTTTGTGGGAAAGTGCTCTAGCCCCAGACCGGCAGATAGGAGGGTAACAGCAGATGTAGTCATTGCTGCATTTTTTAGGATAAGTTGGCTCATTCTTTCCGACGAACAACTGTAAGACATACCTTGGAGAGATTATAACCATGAATCCTGAATGAATGAAAATATATTACTGGCAGAAAAATTCCAGAAAGTTTTTCTCTCTACATAGTACTAGGGTACATAGACCCTATTTCGAGTCATCTGACAAACTCCATGCATTGATGGGAAAGCACAGGCCCCTAATTCTGGATCTGGGATTCCAAGGCCAGGTACCTAGGAGTTAAGTGTTGGCATATCAAGTCATTCAATTGAGTAAAGTGCTTTAAAAAAAAAAAAAAAAAAAAGAGTAAAATATAAATACTGGCACAACACTTGCTTTTATCTGCTGGAACAGCCCCAGTGCTACAAAAGTTATTTACAAATCAGTATAAATGGTCCAGAGAACTCCTTTGCCAGCTACGTTAAATAGCAGACAATTGAAGAGTTAAAAGACAAGTTCTTTCAGAGGCACTGGGCTCTCCTCAGGGCCCTGGGGAAGAATACTGATGATGTGGTGCTCTGAAGATGATCCCTTCCCTGCTTTTTTCCCCCCACCCCACATAGGAAAATCCTTTCTCTCTGTGCTGCTTATGAATTTTATTTTCCAACCACACCTCTAGCCCTAGGAGAGCTATTACTGGAGCTTTGTGTTTTTCAAACAGTTGATGCACACATTATCTGAATTTCTTTACAAGGAAGGGCTGCTAAAGGGTGGGTCCCAAAGCTGCACAAGAGAGAAAAGAACATGGTGTGAAGCAAGTAAAACAAATGTGCATAGATGCACTCCTAGCAACAACTCTTACAGTAATGTAACAGTAAATACTTGCCTTTCTGCCTGAAAAACTAGACTCTGTGCAGAAGTTTGTATTTACAAGATATTTCTTGCAGTCTCTCCTCAGAGATTTAGCATTAACGTATCAGGAACTAGACCAGAATATAAATTATTTTCTACAACAGTGAAAGTGACTTTAAAAATGCTCACATATTCTCCTTTAATCTATATCACTATTTTATACATTTCTAACAATGTCATTGACTCCTCCTGTATGTTTAACAGCAAATTCAGTAACTGGTTCACAAACAGAAAACAAAACTGTTTGACTGGATTTGAACAAGAGAAAATAGCTTCCAGAAGATTAAGCAGCCCCAGCATTTTCTAACCCTCAGAGAAACCAGCCACCGGTGAGATGCAAAAGCAATGTGATCCGATCTTACCTGCCAGCAGTTCCAGCTAAGCCAAAGATTTGAGACTAAACAACAGCTACTTCCTTTGGAGTTAAATGGACTTACATTCCTTAACCAGAAGATGAAAAAAAAAGCAGCTAGACTGAGGGGACTATAGAGGCAGGGCTTTCCAGTGATTTGGAAATACATGGAGGTGTGTGATCATTTTTTGTATCCTCATGTCTAGGTTTACAGTAAATTCAAGAGGACTCCGAGATAGAGGATTGGAAAGAGTCTTCCAAGTCAGGGATAGACATTAGTTTCTATTGAGATTGCCTGGGTAACTCCACCGATGATGGCTGTGTGAGAAGCAGTGTGCTAGCTCTCGTTCTGCTGCACTACGCAGCTTCTGCAGGAGCTGCAACCTGCATACTGAAGGAGATCCCCCAAAAGACAAGGGGAAGAGGGAGAAATGTGGGAGACATCACAGGCCTGGGAAAAGCAAACCCTGTCCAGAGTTTAACCAGGGCCCATGCCAACACTGCCACTTCAGTCACCTTGTCTCAGTCCCAGGTCAAACCTAGGGTCCTCTGTTGCAAGCAACCAGATGTCACAATCCCTTCTGTAAATTGATTGAACTTCGTTTTAAAGCCAGTTGGGGTTATTGCCCTGCTAACTTCCTTTTTTTTACTATGGCCAGCAAAGATCATTTGGTTTTTGAGAGAGATCAATAGAAAGCTTAAGGGGGGAAAGCAACCCATGCTGCTCATCAAGATGATGCAGATTAGATTATTTCCAGCCTTTATCTTATCTGAACTGTGACTCACCATGCAAACTGTCAGTGAAGGAAGTGTTAATTATGTCAATGAGATAGTTGAAAGGAAAAAATCCAACAACAAAAATCAACCCAAAACCACAAAATGAGAGTCTGAACAGCAGCCTCAGTTTTCCTTACCATGATCTCCCAAATTATTTTTAATGAGGAAGTTTGCCTTTCCAAGCACATGCATGCCCTTTCACCTCCTCCACTTTTCTACCACATATCTCAAAAACAAATGCAGGCCTTTACCTGAAGTTGGTCTTCACCTCTTCCCCAACTCCCTCCTGCACCTCCTGGTCCCCTACTCCTGTTACCTATCACCCCCTATTGTCACCCAGAACCCCAGGTCCTGATAGTGCTTTGAGCATTGCTGGAAGCGTCAGAGTAGGCACATCAGCATGGTGTGCATTTTGTGTTGTGGAGATCCAGCTCCTCCTGAGCTGGCTGTCAGGGAGCAGCAGCAGGAGCCAGGCTGCTTCAGAAGGAGAGGAGAGGAGAGCCAGCAGCCAAGAGGGGTGGCTGCAGGGCAGGCACCTTGCCCACCCTACTGCGAGGTGCGGTTTGGCCTAGATGAAGTAGCTGCCACCAGCAATAACGATCTCTGAATATATTCAGAAGTCCCACGTACCAGCAGATGCATTTTGGATATGGAATTCCAGTTGGTCTCTCCTTCTGTTCCTTTCTTTCTTTGTTTATACGTATGAACCTATCTATTTGCATAAATAGAATGTAGTAACTCTTTGTAAGGGTTTTACTAAATTTAGCCTATAACATTATTCAGTTTGAGAGGATATAGAGGTGTATGACCCTTTGTTATGGTTTGAGGATCCCACAACAATTTATTGTCATTTAGATAATTATTCTATCACCTGATGACCCCTCCTCACCTGGGAAGGAGAATTGGGAAAAACCAAGGAAACCCAAGGGCTGGAATATAAACAGATGTAACAGAATAAGACTAAATAATTAACATTAATCATAGAATGGTTAGAGTTGGAAGAGACCTTAAAGATCATCTAGTTCTAAGACCCCTGCCATGAGCAGGGGCACCTCCTACCAGACCAGGTTGCTCAAAGCCCCATCCAGCCTGGTCTTGAACACTTCCAGGGATGGGGCATCCACAACTTCCCTGGGCAACCAGTTCCACTGTCTCACCACCCTCACAGTAAAGAATTTCTTTCTGGTATCTAATCTAAATCTCCCCTCTTCCAATATAAAACCGTTACCCCTTGTCCTGTCACTACACTTCCTGACAAAGCCCCCCTCCAGCTCTCCTGTAGGCTCCCTTCAGATATTGGAAGGCTGCTATAAGGTTTCCCCAGACCTTAATTAACAACACTAAAGAAGCAGTGTTGACCCCGATACCAATGTAAAATACACAATGATTATACTCAGCCCATTCCATCAGCAGGAAGCTGTGCACTCCCAGCCATGGACAGCCAATGTCAGACACAGGAGGCAGGGAAGGGCTGAGGGGCCTGGCACAGGGGCAAGCAGTTCTCAGGATCACAGCCATTAAGGGAAGGAGAAACTCCTCAGCAAACGTTCTAACTTATATTAAGTATCACGTTCATGGTATGAAATAATCCTGTTGGCCAGTTTGGGTCAAGCACCCAGATCTCACTCCTCCTCATCCCTGTACCTGTGGCAAGGCTCAGAAACGCTGAGACCCACACACCATAGCTGCTATAAAGTAAGTATTTTCACACAAATCCAGATACTGGAATAATCTAAAACCGCCATTTTCCCAAGCATTACAAGAGACCTTACTGAAAATATCTAAGAAATTCTTGAATGAAGAATGAAATAATTCAAAATAATTTGATCAAATAATTAGATCAAATAATTCGAAATAGTTTTGAATTTCTTCTGGAATTTCTTTCTGAGAAAGAAATTAATTCTGTGCCGCTCAAAGCACTGAGCGCCTTTCCATTTTGAAGGATCGGTACCTGCGGCCATTTTGTGAGGGCGGGGAGCCGCGCGCTTTGAACCCCCCCAGGAGCTTGGTGCGGGCTCCTGCTCCCATGGGGTGCCTCGCGCCCTTCAGCCCCCGAACCCCGCCAATAAAACCCCACACAAGCCGGTTCGGGCACGAGGTAGGGGCTGGCACCGCCACGCGAGCGGCCGTTACCTGTAACCTTTACCTTCTCCTTGCCGCCAAAAGGCGCGCGCCTGCTCGGTCCCGTCCCGCCCTGCCCCGCCCCGCGGGGGAGGGGCGGCGGGTGGCTACCCCGTCCGCGTGAGGAGCACCGGCCTCGCCGTGGTGTGGCGGGACGGGGAGGGCGAAGCCGAGGCCCGGGCGGCCCCCAGTCATGGCGCAGCGCCGGGACTACCGCAGCTCATACTACTTCTTCGTACGCGACCAGCTGCCCGAGCTGCATCGGCGGGGGCTGCCCGCCACCTGCGTGGTCGACGCCATCCCCTACTGCTCCCAGGCCTGGGCGGTGAGGGGAAGGGCCCTCTCCTGCCCGGGGGAACGGCCTCGGGTTAACGCAGCTTAATGGCGGGGAGGGCAGGGGGGAGGCCCGCGGTGCGGTCCGGTACCACTCGCAGTGTGTTGAAGCCGTGGGTTTCACAGCGGCCCCCCTGCATCTTGCCAGCGGGGAGCCAGCGGCCGTGTGGTGGATCTGTGCAGGTTGTGTGTGGGACAAAATGTCTGCGTGGCCTTTCTTGGAGGATGAACTGGCTGGTAAACAGCTGCTGTACGTTCAGCAGTTCAAGTGGGCATCCCGAGTGGCCTCAGCTGGCTCTAGCTAAGAAGCAGAAGCTACACCGACCTCCCCTCAGCTGCAGGAGGGCCGCTCTGGCTTCTTTTGCAATGGGTAGTAGCATACCCAGCTGGCAGGAGTAGTTTTCAGAAGACTTCTTGTTTGTGATGGGGCAGTGCTAGTTTGCCCTCGTCCAAAGATACTTCAAAAACACCTGCTCGTTAGATGTTTTGAATCAAAGCTTATGGTTTTGTTAGGGAGAAAGCTATTGGAAATGTTTGAGTCAATGTTAGCAGTTGGCAGTTCTTGCCAAGCGTTGGTAATGTCCTTTAGAAATGCACAATTAATTTCTTACACAGAGTTTGTTGGGTTGTGGGACTACTAGAAGGAAGCAGTAAAAACTTTATTTTAACAATTTGCTTTCCTTGAAGTTGCTGACTGAGGAGGAAAAGATGATATATGCTGAGAAGGCTCGAAAGTGGAATGAAAAGAGACACTCTCAGAAGACAGTGAAAGAGGTAAATGCTGAGAAAGGAACACCCTTCAATGTAGCTAAATAAGAGGGGGGGAGTAAGTGGTGTTGGGGTTTTGTCAGCTGTGATGCTATGGAAGATCATCTGCTCTCCATAGCCTCTAACCTCTGGAGGTTATGGCTGCTGTGGTAGTCTATACCATTAAAAAGGTTAAGCAGAAAATTGTTCTGGTTTATAGTGAAGGTGAGAACACTCTGTACCATTTTAAACCAACACAGCTTCTTCCTCTGGGCTCCTTTACCAAGTGAAATGTAGTTCGCTAACAACTTATTTTGCAGTGACTGACACTGGCTTTTTTTATTTATAATACTGTAAATTGGTGTGACTTCTGGTTCATAGGTTCGTGTTGCTTTTTCTTCACAGATGTCCTTAATTTAGGTCATTCTTGTCTGATGTCCTGAAACCACATCTTATATGCATCTGATTTGGCATTTTCAAACAGCTGTGTGGTAGACCAGGTCAAAGAAATGTTGCAACTGATGCGCAAAAATAAATTATGCCTTGCCATTATTTTTAGATTGGTTTGATTGTGGAGAGAATAGTAGTGCTGTGGTGCAGGACAAAATCCCACAATATAAAAGTAAGCAGTTACATTAAACTGAATGTTGTTATAGTCAGGAATAGTGCTAACCAGATCCCTTCTACTGTTTACTGTCTTGAAAAGGCGTTTGTCTCCTTTGTTCTTTTTTTTTTTTCCTTCTGTCTCCCTCTCCCTCTTCCAGCAGTTCCCTGAAGCATAGTTTGTTTCAGAGTTTGAATTATGTGAGGTGTCAGAAAGCTTATTTTATTCTAGTCTTGGTTCACTGTGTGAAAACTTGTGTTTCAAAGCAAAGAGCCTTACTGAGTAAATGGATAATATTGCATTTACTTCTTCATCCCGTATTACTAGATACTGACTATGAACTACAAATTACTGGTAAGGGTAAATTTTAGAACTTAAAATACTTAAACAATGCTAAAGACAATGACAGGATGATTGTAGCTTGGAGTAACTAGTAAATCGGGATTAGTTAATTTAGTCAATTTGGACTAGCAGGGAGATGTTAGGCAATGTTTCTGCCTGTATGGAAAAGAGCTGCTTAAAATGTGGTTATCGTTGTGTTATTTGGCAGGCTAGGGATATGTAATTAATGGAGCTTCTTTGTCATATATAAGGGAGAGCTACATGAAATGACAACTAAGTCATAAACGGAGGCTTCTGTATTTTCATTTCACAAGCAGTAGCATTTTAGAAAGCTGTAATCAGGGAAAGGAATAATTGCTTTACCGAAATGAAGAACATCATCCTTATTGTCTGTCAGTGGAAACAGAAAAGTGTGTATGTACAAGATTATATGTGATCTCAGTTTATTAATCACACCCCTGTACACAGACAACCAGTTATTTTGTGTAGTAAAAAGTCGTGGTCATCTTTTGGAGATGACCTAAGCTTACTTCGATGTGACTAATTCTTCCTTTTCTTTTAAATAAAGTTCAAACTGATAGTCATGGGCTTTGGCTGAGATGTTTATCAGGAATTAGTGTACCTAGATGTGGATGTTATTCCCAGTTTGGGTCTTGAATGATTGAATTCTGTAGGCCTGCCAGATTTCTCTTCCTGTTCCCTTAAAAGCTTTTTTTCATGCATGGATTTGCAGTGCTTAATGGGCATACATGCCCCTCTTAGTTGCTCTGTGCCAGAGAGATCTGGTGATTTCCTTGAGGCTTTATCAGCTTATCCATTTCTAGTCAAAGGCAATTAATGCATGTGCCAAAATTTTTCGTAAAGTTTATGGAAAAAAAAATGAAATTCCAATTTGAAAAGTTGCTAGTCTGTGCAAGTGGTTGAACCCAACAAAGTAATATTTTTTATTTTTTTTAATTACATTTTTTAAAATTTAGCTGTAGTTCTTTTCAGTTGTAGTGAGTTGACCAAGGTAATAAGATACTCATCTCTCTTTTTGTTAGAAGAGAAATCTTGGCTTTCCAGCCTGCAAGTACGCAGGCACCCGAGTATAAACTGCAGACTTGTTCCACCTAACTATTAATTGTTAGTGGACATCATATGTTTCTCCAATGGAAGAAGGTGAAGGACGTTATTGGGAGTTAGTAGACTCTTTTGATTTTTTTAAATTTTTTCATCTTTTCCAGATGTATAACCTGGCTCATCCAGTTCCTGCTTGCCTGAGCAGAAAGATGCCTAGTATTACTTCTCTTCCAGATGCCTCTGCAATGTCTTGGAAGAATGATCAGGGTATAGTAATCTTAAAGCAGTTGGTCCTGGTAGATAAAAGCTTGCCCTTTATAGATATTCTCAATGGTACCTATACAAAGGCTGTATTACGTTTTGCTAGTAGCCATCTGTGTCAACTGTTTTGTTGTTTTAAACTAATGGTCTACTGCTGTAAAAAGATCTTTTGTAGTATAGAGGGAAGTCAGTGCAAATGCCTTTTTCCCCAGCCCCCAAAATAATTGTCTGGTTTTTAGCTTGATTGGCAGTATAGGCACTAATAGTTTCTTTACAATTATTTCATGGTTTAAAAAAAAAAATAAAATTCTTTAACTCCCGTGTTTATGATTTATGAGGCCAATTTTAAAGGATGAAGAGTTGTTAGATATCAAAGTTCAGAATTTGTGTGGTAGAGCTGTTAAATAAAATGATGACTTTGCCTCTTTGGGAGAATAAAAGAGGGGATATGTACTTTGTCAGTACTTTTATAACATCCTGGCTTGCTTCCTTATTGAAAGAACCCTTGAAAACGAGACCTTTCTTATCTATAGCCCTTCTTCAAATGGATGTTTTGATTAGAATTGAGTAATGAACACATCTGTAGTCTTTTCCCCATGAATTTTACATTATTCTGAAAAATGATAAATGGTAGTGCTTACAGGATAAGTCAAGCAGCCAGTTAATATAAGCTGTATCTGCTGTGTGGTTAAGTTTCAGCTCAAGCCTTTTACCGAACAAGTCTCTTGAACTATTTTCCTGTTGTCATGGTTATGGAGGGGCAGGAAAGTGTAATACCTGTTAGTGTCCTCCCTGCCAGAGGTCATGTTCCCCTGTCATTGTGGTGCAAATTTGATCAGGTTGATCATGGTGGTTTGAGCTGACACAATTGATCTTTAAACTGAATGAGAGGGATAATGACAAGGGATAACTGAAACGCATTTTATGATGCTGCTGCTTAATATTTCTTAGTAAAAGTCCTGTATGGTTTCCATAGCTATATCCATTTTTTCATAAGGAAAGCAGTTCGGACTTGGGTAGGAGAGGTATCTTTCCTATGACTCTGTAGCTTGTAGAGTTCAAGACACATGTAAGAGAGCACCAGCATTCAAGCTTAGGACAGCTGGTGTTAAATGCTATAAAGTCTGACATACACCATCATTTCTGTATAAAAAGTTATACATCTCTATTACTTAGTCTAACAAGTAGGATTTTTTGATGAGAGGCAGAACTTAAGGGGAAGGATTAAATAGCTACCTTAAGCTTCATTGAGAACACTATTTGACATTCATGAAGAGAAAGATTAAGAAGTATTGTGAAATATTTTTAAATACTTTTTTAAATTAGTAAACTAATTATTTCTTAACATTTTAATTTTAACATTAATATGGGTATTTTTGCCACCTTCTTTGGGGGCTTATTTAGTGGAGGAGAAGCAGACTTTTAATTAGCAGACTCCTCATCATCTTTTACCCCAGAAGATTATTTCCAGCTCATTTAACTTGTGTAAGTTACTGAATTGAGCTCGTGAGGCTGTTTTGCAGTTTTTGATTATTTTTTTTTCTAGCCTTGTTTTCCTAAAGGGTGAAGAGACTTACCATTAAAAGCAATAGTAGTTCCTGTTGGATTCCAGGCCTCTTAACATTCCTGTGGGTTTGGAGCTTGGTGGTTTTTTTTTTTAGTTGCTTTTATTTTGATTTTTTTTTTTTTGGCCTCTACACGTAGTAGCATCTATGGAAGGTGTACCAGGACTACTGGTATGCCTGACTCTTGCAAAAGTATTACTTACCATGTCATCTCAGACACAGAGAAAGATCTTTGTATTTTATGTGATCATTACCCTACTTTACTCACTCATGATAAAGTGCACCAAAACTTTCACTGGATGAAATGAGGTCAGGATGGCTTGTTGTAACCTCTGGTGGCACTTCTGAAAATGTGGTTGGGTTTTTTTTAATTTCAGCTGTGGTTGCAGATATCTTCTACTTCCTGAACATTTACAGCCATGGCAAGCTGCCATCCCACTGTGACCAGCGCTTCCTTCCTTGTGAGATTGGGTGTGTTAAGTACTCCCTACAGGATGGCATAATGGCGGATTTCCATCACTTCATAGATCCAGGTGAGTTCCAAGGAAGGGGAGACAACAAGTAGTTATCTTGCTTTGGGGTGAGAGGGAAGCTTTCTTAACTGCTGCCCAGGTTAGATCTCTGGTATTGACACAGGTTTATTTCTTTGACTACAAGTGGCTGGACTTCTTAAAATAGAGGAGTGGTGCTGAATGTTTCTGAAGACATGGACTGAAGTGTCAGAACTGTAGGAAGCTTCAAAGAGGGTAGAACAAATCCAGGAGGACCTTCAGATCTCTGTGCTTTGTATTTCATGCTAGTGAATGTTTGTTTTAATTGGACTTAAACACGCACGCTATACAATACACTTTGTTTTTTGAAATGCATATCACTGAAAATAACTCTTTAAAAATAGTTGTGGCACTTCTATAAGGCCACAAGGAAAGATGGAGCTTGTTGTATAGTTGAGAGTTAAGGATCTGTCATTTGTGGATGCTGAATGATGATTGTTCTTTTTCTCTTATCTCCTGTGCTTTTCTGCAGAAGTACCACCACGTGGTTTTCGGTACCACTGCCAGGCTGCTAGTGAGTATCAGTGGAGAAAAAGAATGGTATGCAAAGGTGTACAGTTTTAGACTCAGCTTATCTGCTCTGTATCCAATTGTTTTGTAAGTCTGCAGTTTCTCCTTCTGGGAAGTTTTCAGATGTCAAAGAGAAAGGAGTGATGAAGCAGCTTGTTGAATTTACCTTTTATGTTTCTTGTACCCACAAGTGGCAGAGCACTTCACCCAAAATGGTTTTGTCAATGGCGGAGTTACTTGTATTCTGTCTTCCTATTTTTATTCAATAATAACTGCAGTATGTTCTTACTAAGTGGGACAACTTTATATGTGTTAAATGCTTTCAAGCCCATCTGAGCGGTTTCCTTCCCTTGATAGTCCTTGTGTATATCTTCAGCATGAAGTGCTAATTCATAATAGGGTAACTCAAAGATACTAGTTTGTATTTAAAAGTTGTAACTGTTTTGCTGCTTCACATATAGCCACGAAGTTGTATTTATACAGTTGTTGTGTCTGGCTTGGACTGCCTTGTTTCCCTTGGGTCTCTTAAGTAGTGTTTATAGATTGCAGTTTGTTTCTATTAGAACACTTCCTCCCCTTGTGTACAGAGGGAACAAACTTGGCTCATGTTTTCCTATGTCAAATACGTAGATAATGGCCTTTTAAAAGGGGTAAATGTGTGTGTGTTTGCTCACAGCCCAGACCCGCCAATCTTCTGCTGGCAGAAGCAAAGTTTTGATAGCTTAATCACAGACACTGCCTGTAGAGAAGAGGAGGTGTGTGTGTTTGTGTGTAGATGATATTAGTATTAGAAGATACAAAGGAGGGGGAAACAGGACTTCTCATAACTTTTTTTTTTTCCTGCCCTCCCTCCCCCATTAGGTGATGCCACTCATAAGATCCCTATATCTGGATTTCATCTTTCACGTACTTCTTATGCAGTTGTCTTACGGGAACTTCTTGAGTTTGTCCAGCCAGCCACAGCTGTTCAGCTTCAGTTTTACTGCAGGGTATGGTCAAGGTCAAAGTAAGGTGCTCTAAATCAAAACCTTTGATTTCTTTTCTGTTGGGTGACTAAGGACATACTTCACTCTAAAACCTAATTGGTGTGCAAATGAGTGGGAAAATACACTCTTTTCCAAAGTATCCCAGTTCCATGCAGGAAAAAGTGGCCTCTAGAAGCTAACCTCTTTAGAAAGCAGAGACATAATTTACTGCTTTTTTATTTTCAGCCTGCCCTTCTGGCTGTAGTCTACTGATGAACATTTCACTTGGTCTCTGTTGTTTTTGCTTAGGTTAAGGGCTTTTAAGACCTTGACTTAAATTGGTTGTACTGAGTAATAGTCACACAATCTTGCTTTTCTAAGGGATGCTTTTACATTTTAATGACTCTTTCCCCATAAGAATACACTACATCTTAATTTTTGCTCAAGTTTCATTTGCCAATGAGCAAAACAAAATGTTAGAATTCTGAGGCATTTAAGCTTCATGATAGCTATATGACATTTTGATTCCATTTGAGCCTAATGTTAATCCTTAAAAAGGTGGGAAGGGTCAAGGTCTTGGGCTCCATACCTAAATGTAGGGCATTGAAGAAATATGCATGGAGATCTGTAGTATGGGTTAACCTTTAACCTGTCCCCAAACAGTAGTCCAGAATTTCTCCTGACGTTTGGTTGGAAAGCCTCGGTGGCATTTGGTTCCTCTTCAAGATAATTTTCAGGAAGAGTATACATTCAGTATCACAAACATTGAATTTTGTTTTAGGGATGACTTTTTCAGATGAAGTCAGAAGTCTTACAGATGTCAGAATTATATACTGTACTTCTTCAATGTGACTGACATTTTCTTTCCTCTAGTCTGATGACAGATTCCGAATTAGCTGGTGTCTTGATCGAATGGCTAGCATAACAGGTGAGAAATTAATCATTTTTGTGCCTCTCCTGCCTTTCCCCTACCCCCCTCCCCCCCCCCAAAAAAAAAAAGGAAGGAAGAAGGGTTATGTAATCACAGAATAGTAGGGTTTGGAAGGGACCTTTGGAGATCACCTAGTCCAACCCAGCTGGACAGGAATGCATCCAGGTGGGTTTTGGGTATGTCCAGAGAAGGAGACTCCACAGCCTCTCTGAACAGCCTGTTCTGGTGGTCCGTTGCCCTCAAAGTAAAGAAGTTTTTCCCTCATGGGGAAAAAGTTGAGATGGAATTTCCTGTGTTCCAGCTTGCATCCGTTGCCCCTCGTCCCGTCACCAGGCACCACTGAGAAGAGTTTGACTCCATCCTCTTGACACCCACCCTTTAGATACTTATGGGCATTAATAAGATCCCCTCTCAGTTTTCTCCAGGGTAAACAGACCCAGGTCTCAGCCTTTCCTTGTACGAGAGGTGCTTCATTCCCTTGATCATCTTTGTAGCCTTCTGCTGGACTCTCTACAGTAGTTCCCTGTCATTCTTGAACTGGGAGACCAGAACTGGATGCGGTACTCCAGATGTGGCCTCACCGGGGCAGAGTAGAGAGGGAGGATGACCTCCCTCAACCTGCTGGCCATGCCCTTTTTAATACACCCCAGGAGACCATTTGCCTTCTTGGCCACAAGAACACATTGCTGCCTCCTGGTCAACTCGTTGTCCACCAGGACTCCTAGGTCTCTCTTTACAGTGCTGCTTTCCAGCAGGTCAGCCCCTAGCCTGAACTGGTGCATGGGGTTATTCCTCCCTAGGTGCAGGACCCTACACTTGCCCTTGTTTAATCTCATTAGGTTCCTCGGTGCCCAACTCTCTAGCCTGTCTAGGTCTCATTTAATGGCAGCACAGCCTTCTGTGTCAGCCACTCCTCCCAGTTTTGTATCATCAGCAAACTTGCTGAGGGTACATTCCGTCCCCTCGTCCAGGTCATCAATGAGTATATTGAACAACACCAGACCCAGTACTGACCCCTGGGGTACACTGCTAGTTACAGGCCTCCAACTGGACTCTGCACTACTGATCACAACCCTCTGAGCTCTGCCACTTACTTCAGCCAGTTGTCAATGCACCTCACTGTGCACTCTTCTAACCCACGTTTCCTAAGCTTACCTATGAGGAGCGTCAGAAGCCTTGCTGAAGTCAAGGTAGACAACATCCACTGCTCTCCCCTCAACCACTTAGCCAGTCATTCCATCATAGAAGGCTATAGGACTGGTCAATCGTGATTTCCCCTTGGTGAATCCATGCTGATGACTCCCAATTACTCTTTTTTTCTTCTACATACTTAGAGATGACATCCAGGATGAGCCGTTCTGTCGCCTTTCTAGGGATGTGGGTGAGGCTGACTGGCCTGCAGTTTCCCACATCCTCCTTCTTGCCCTTTTTGAAGACTGTCATGACACTAGCTTTCCTCCAGTCCTCAGGCACCTCTCCTGTTCTCCGTTACCTTTCAAAGATGATGGGAGAGTGGCTTCACAATAACATCTGCCAGCTCCCTCAGCATTGGACAGCTGTATTTGTCTGAAAGTCTTCAAGCTTCAGAGGTTTCATAGAAGCTTTGAGATAGCTAGAACTACTTTGAGTGCTTCTCCCTTTTTTTCCCACCCATCAGTGACAGGAAAACAGCAGGATCAGCTAACTGGCTAATGAGCACATCTATAGAACAGCATGCAATTTTTTGCTCAGCCAGTTAAAGGAGCACTAGAGGCAGTGAGATCACTGTGAAGGTGAGCATGTGATAACACATGGGAAAACTAACAACTTCTGAGGAGATGACCCACAAGTAGGGTACATAATTACTGAGGCAGAGAAAATTATGGAAATATAGGACGACCCACTTTGCTAGGAAGCCAGGTTTTATTAAAACCACTGGTGGAATAAGTTGTTAAGGTTTACAAGAGCTTGGATGCTCTGCTAAGAGGCTGGGTAGTGAACAGGGACTCCACTGAAAAGTGAGCCGAGAAGACTATTCACTGACTGTTTCATTCTCCTGATTTGGATTTTCTCTGAGCTATAGGCATTGAGAGCCATCTGGAGCTTCTTGCTGTAGAAAACCTGGTATTAGAACTGTACCGGAAGAAATACCAAAAGGAACCATCCAAGACTTGGGTGTGTAGAGAGCTGGATACCGTCCTGTGGGATTTCTCCAGTAATACCAGGTATGTTGGATTCTTCTTTGTGGAAATGTGTATTAGCCTGACGTGTCGTGGCACCCTCCATAGATCTTGTATGCTGCTAGGCTGGAATGTTCTGCAAGCCTTCTGATCTGAGATGCTTCTTGTCACGAGTACAACTCGAAATGAAAAATACTTTCCCAAAAGAAGTGTAAAGATAGATGGTTTTTTAATACTGAGGCTAAGGCCTAATTTAAAGGAGGGGGTAAAAAAGGGAATAAAATATATTGTGGTATTTAACTGGAAATCATAGAAATAAGAAGATTCAGACTCTTAGAAGTATAATTTGGATGGGACCTGGCTGTTGCTATACATCAAATGCCTCGTGCTGCTATTGTGATGAGGGATGAGGTGTGGTTGCTGGTGGTATAAATCGAGTTCTCAAGCATAAGTGTTAAGATAGATCTGATCTTTTTTCTTCCAGAATGAATGTTCTTTATAACATATCTGGAATCCTATTTACTTTGTAGGATGTTTTCTTTTTTTCTTTTTCCTGTGTTTTTTGAACAGTAAAACTTTACATTCTTCTGTGTTTGTACAAAGTAGTAATATGTAGCTTGTGCTGTTGCAGGGGAATATTTAGTGATGACACAGTTAACTGAAAAATATACCTTTTTGTCTGCTGCTGTTTTAAGTAAGAACCAATAATTTGTTCTTAAATTTTAGTAGAGTTGGTTTGTGTTTTTGTTTTTTTTTTAAAAGATTATTCTTGGAAGTTAGCTTACAGTATGGATTTTCAGATCTGTTGGGATAATCACTCTCACTTGATCTTTTTGTAGTCAAGTAGTTTTCCATTTCTATCTTCACACTAGAGGGACACCTTAACAAGAATGGAAAAAATGTCCTTTAAAACACACACTTGGAGAGGAAAGTGGGGATGCTTATACTAAGATAAGCTATTTTACATTAATGGGAAACTCCAGATAGTTACCTTTTAAATTCCATTTGTTCCTTAGGATTCTCTTTTTTCCCTTCCCCCACTCTCAGGCATGAAGCAGGTTGCCTGTTAAGCATGCCCTTTAACTCTGCATAAGCCACTCGGAGCTTAGTTGTTGAATGCTGGTCCTCTGTGAAATTTTAAAGGTACTGTATGGTCACTGAGACAAAAAGATAACATCTTTAATGTTAGTTCCTGTTCCTTCTGACCGGAGAAACTGTTCATGTTGATTAAAGATGTAGATGCTTCTGAAATAAGCCCGAGCTTCATTTCATGTAGGTGCAAGTGGCATGAAGAGAATGACATACTCTGCTGCGCTTTGGCATCCTGTAAGAAAATTGCGTGAGTATTGCTAAGGAGTTATTCTGTAATTTCTGTGATAGCAATGTCGGCCACTCTGTACTAATCCTTTCACTACCTCCACTTACTATTGAAGAGCTGAGAGAAGCGTTAATTACAGTGGAATTAACTGTTTTCCTTCAGAGGTTTAGTATACCTGTATTTGATGAGAAATTCTTAGTATCTTCTCGGATGCCTCTACTTCGGAAACTTTTATACTGCCTTACGTATAGTGTAGATACATAAGGTTCTGTAATCTTTTTGGTGTGGGGGGAAGGTGAAAGTAAGTAGTTGGGAAATAAGGAAATGCCATTTAAGATCTCAGTCAGTAGTAGTAGCACTTTGAGAGAGATGATAATGAATAGTCTTTAATTCAAAAAACTCTTGTTAGATACTGCTATGCCTTGCAAAAAATAAAAAAGTGTTGCTTTTCACCCTTCTAAGTGTCTGCATTTGATAGTGTGGGGAAGCAGTTTTAGTTTCATGTATAGTTGTAGAATGCTTGGTGATCTTGGAAGGATGTGGGGTAAATATTTAGCTGCTGCAATAATGTCCCCCTGCCTTCTGTAATCTGCTCTGTGGTTGCTCTTGTTTGCCAGTTGAAGAACTGAAAATGCTGTGCTTCTGTACATGAGCATTACAGCCCTCTTAGCCAAACTTTTCTTGTTTTCCTTTTTTTCTCGGTCAAGTTACTGCATCAGTAAGTCTTTAGCTAGTGTGTATGGGGTCACACTGACAGCAGCTCACCTGCCTCTTCAAGATTCTGATTATGGTGAAAGTGCAAATACCAATGTGGTGATACTGGATACTGGACGTTTTCAGGTCAGATTCTTTAAACTGGTATCCTCTTTAATTTCTAGTTGACTTGAGTGTTCAAACTTGCCAATTTCAGGTTAGCTTTCTCCTCTTTGGATGCTGTCTTTTCTGACATATATTGGGCAGATCCGATGAGAGAAAAATAATCACTAGCTGGGTCATTTCTTGAGATTTTTTGATCATAATTTGTAGGTTTCATGGATAGCTGTGTATACTGCATTTTAGAAGACAGATGTTACTTCGAATGTTTATTTTTTCATACAGAAGACAAAGGCTGAGGGTTCTGGATGTGACAAACGTTTTGCTTCTCCAAGTCAGGATCAAGAGTTTCTCCCTTCTAATTGTGAGTTTGAAACTTGTAATGGGAAAGAGGTATTTAAGCTTAATCCAATTGCCACTTTTTCAAATTTCTGAGCTTAGATATTGCCTGTCAGCAGCATAAAGCTTAAACAGCTCTGCATGAGCTGTACTTATTCCTGCATAGAAATGTCACTGAATTTCTGAAAGTGTAAACATAAATAGCTGCCCTTTTCTTACTGGACACAATCTTATGGTCAAAATGTCACTCTCTGTTTTACACACCTTTATTTTTCTGCTACATGTAGTCTGTTCTCATATGCTTAGGTGCTTTGAGGCATGGCCATGTTTAAAATTCCTTGCTCTTAAATCATATGTGCAGACCCAGCTGGTACTTGTTGCAAGTATTCGGTTATAACTCATTTTAGAAAGACTGCTCATTTAAAATCTTCTTGGAGACAAAATCTTTTTAGTAGAAGGCATGTGAGCTCAGTTCATCTGGGCAGTTTGTGGCTAATCTACAGAGGAACAGAATCAAGTTTGCAAGACGAAAAAACGAAGAGTTCTGAGTTTGCAGCTTATTTTGCTGCATATAAAAGACACACTGTATTCAACTCAAAGGATTCCAATTATAAATCATGAGATCCTATGGTCTTGGTGTTTATAGAGGACGCAACCCCTGACTGACTTTTTGCATTAGAGCTATTGAATAGGTTCAGCTCCGCAGCATATGAAGAACAATTCTATTAATTTGTGCAAACTTTAAAGTCTGATTTGATTTGCAAACTTTATTTAATTTAATAGGTGATTCTCTACGTGGTGCAAAGACTTCCCTTTATGGAACAAGTACCATGCGAGGAAGAGGAATTACTCGATTGCTGAAAAGTGCATCTGATTTATCCACGTCTTTCAGTAATTGAAAATCTTTTTTACATCCATTTTTCACTTGTTTTCCTGAAATAACCAGCAGTTTCTCCAGACTGCAGTTTTTCATCTCATGTGCAATGCTTGACAGTTCAAGTTCTTGTTAGAATGATAAAACTTTTGACTGGATTTAAAGAAGACAAAAATCTTTATTATCTACAGGAAGACTTGTTTTGAAGGAACCTGACAGTTGCATCCTCTCTTTAAAAGTACATGCCATAGTAGTTTTGTTTCTTAATGGATGGCGTACAAATTCAAGATTGATTAGTCAGTATCACTGGATTAGAAGAATTCTTTAGTGGCAAATGTGACTTAAACAAGTGCTTTATTTTTCCTCTAATGACGTCCTTCCCTTCTTCTGCATGTGGAAGATACAATTTCAGTGTATAACAAGCTCTCGCTAAAAAATGACGGGAGGGGGGAGCATCGAAAATATGAAGGTCTGCGCTAGGGGAATTAAAGTTACAATAGTCTCCAAGGTTTGCTGTAATCTGTCAGTTCTATCCATGAACAATTTGAGTGGTCATTCATGGCAAAAGAAGCAGACTTTCTGTAAAATGTCTTTGAAGAAACGTGGTGGCAAATTTATCTATCTTTTAATGTTCTTTTAGATGTATGGGCTATATACATCAGGAACAAGTCAACAGATCTTTTCTTTGTTTTCCTTTGCATCAGTTTTCTGTTCAAAAAATGCCCGTTCCTTAAACCTACAGACTGAAGAGGAGTGTAGGTGTTACGGGTTTTTTGAAAGGAATATCAAATTCCAACTGATATATTAGTCTGCAGATATAATTTCACACGTTTGGTCAGGCTGGGTAGATAGCAGTCATAATTATTTGAGAGCACGGAAAAACTGGGAGACTGTCTGACATATCACTAGGAAGTTAGATGTTCTGTTTTATGGAGGTACAAGTCTTGGACTAGTCTCCAAAATGTTGTCTGTTGTCTGAGCCTCATTCTTAGTCTGTGTGTCTTTAAGCAACTGATTCTCAGAAATAAGAGCTGCTTTTCTTTTTTTTTTTTGAGTTGTTTCTACATTTTGTTCCAACAGAGGTCCAGTTGTGAAATTCTATTTCCATAGCAACTAACTGTGAGAAAATATTTATTTCATTCCTTGTAGGAACCAAAACTCAAAATTGGGTGGGTCATTCTTTTGGATAATAGGAAAAAACCCAAACAAAACCAAAATTAAGAGGTCAGCACATTTATGAATAAACTTGAACATGATGATAAGTATGTCAAATAAGGCCAATTGCTGGTTTAGTTGGAAACCTGTTACAGTTGCTGTAAGGCCAGTTGAGGCCCTTGTTTTAGTATTGCAGGATCACTGAATCATTTTTATGCCTCTTACCTGAGAGTTTGCCTCTATCTCTGAATTTTCTTGAATTAGTCTATATAGTCAAAGGAAGTACTAATAGACTATTAGAGTCTGTTGTTCTGTCTGCTGAATTTCACCAGATAAGGGACAATAAACCTCTAAGACTGAGATACATTGATGATGCATCTGGGAATGTTGCAACAGAGTAATAAGAGTGTCTATTTAGTAGTGGTAAAGGCTTCTCCAATGCAGAGAGAATAGAGTTGTTTGAGTTTTAAGTTTCTTAACTGACAGTCATTGCTGCATTGACATTTCAAAGCATAAAGATGTATAATCTTTGAAATATTGTCAGAGGTTGGTGTTGCAATAAAAGTTCCATGTTTCAGTTCTTATGAAGAAGAGAATTCATTATTACTAAAATATTCAGTATCGGTGTAAGTATACAAACCTAAGAGCATATGTTACTGTGCTTAAAGTATTATGTATCTTCATGGCTGAGATAAAGAATCTGAGCAGAAATGGAGAAATGCAGAGTTAGGGTTCCATGGCATGTCTATGCCTTATCACCTGTGATTTAAAATAGTACATAACTGTAGAAGATCTTGTTATATGCTGTAGGCAGTAGGCTAGGAAGGTAACTGTAATAACCAAGAACCTGTAATGGTTTTTGTAGTGAAAACTGTAAGATCTACATGATGAGAATGAGTACACTAACTTGATATAGCCCACTTCATACTATTATTCTACATATATTGAGATGGGTCCCTAACGGCTGTTGAAGGATAGAAAATTGATAGAAAATTCTTTCATTTTGGAGTTCTGCTTCCCTGTCTTGAAATTTGAAACACTATTTAATTTCTTGAAAAATAAATTCTGCTTAATAAGCACAATACAGTAACATTTCTCTACTTTAATGGAAAAGTAAAGATGAAGGAAAGATGGTGACTTGCAACCTTAGCACCCTTTTTAAGTGCAAGGAATAGTACTGGGAATGCACAAACTGTGAGTCAAAATCAGAACAAAATTCTTCCTACTTCCATGACAAAATTCTCAAGGGGCAACAAAAGCAAGTAAAGGCAGAATGGCTCTGGAGCAGAATTTGAGTGATGCAGCCTGGGAGCTTTAAACAGGTATTTTCCATGTGGTAAAAAGTAACCGTAAGTTAAAACTCTCTGCATATGTGTGTTTTCATGGTGAAAGGTTCTATCAGACCTGACTTTCTATTCTCTTACTACTGCAGATTACTTGGTCCTGTGACAGTAATGAGTAAAAGTCATCCTGACTTTTCAAACATGTTAGAAAGTTAATAGTTACTTTTGTTCTTGTTATACGAGTAAGTAGACAAATTGTTGAATGATGCATTACTACTCTGTCATGAGAACACAGACTGTGGTGACAATTTTGCTGATTTAGTCTATGACATCAGTATATTTACATTCTATTCAAAGGGTATATAACTGATACTGAAAAATAAAGCAAGTTCATGTAGAGTAAGCAGCAGTTACCGATTCTATGTAGTAAAAACTATGAGTTTGACTATTACTTGTGAATTTCTGGCTCGTCCACTTTCTCCTTTCAATAAACTGTAGAAACTAACTATGGAAGAAGTTCCTATTTGATTGCTGTCTGCTCAAGCTAAGAATATTCTTATCAGTACCTTGTATTCTGATAGAGCAGAAATGTTCTCTTAAATACATGCAAATATACTGTGGATACAGTAATATTTATTTTTGATGTCTTTAATTTAATTTGAAATGTGTTTTGGAAGGCTGATCTTACCCGTAAAGATGAAGGGACTGAATGCCTTCTTCACATTTATCTTCCTCGTGTCCTTTATGACCAGGTCCTGATTCCCATTTAGATGCCAATTCCCGATTCCCAAGAAGTTGTCCTTGTTGCTCTTCATGCACTTCACCAGATTTAGCTTTGGGTGGACGTTGCCTCTCCTAACCCTGTACTTGCATACTCGCATAACACCTTGGTATTTCTCCCAGATCACTTGTCCCTGCTGCTGCCTCCTGCATGTTTCCTTTTCATGTCTGTATTTTGTCAGGAGTTCTTTGGTCAACTTCTAGTTGTTCTCCTGTTTACCTTGGAGAAAGGTGATACTTGAAAAATCAGCAAGCTTGCCTGGACCTCTGTTCTCTTCAGGACCGCATGCCACAGGATTCTTCCAAGTAGATTTCTGAACAGGCCAAAGACTCCTCTCCTGAGGTCCAGGGCTGTGGTCCTGCTCTTCGCTTTTTTCCTTCAAGATCCCAAAGTAACTTAAGATCTCATAGTTACTGAAGCTACGTTTGCTCCCAGCCTTCACATCCCTGACCAGTTCTTTCTTGCTTGTAAGTATGAGGTCCAGCAGAGTGCCTCCCCTCTTTGGCTTCTCAATCACTTGGAAGAAGCCTGACACTCCTGATACAATTGTCTGAAGAAAGCCTTGGGTACTACTTCCTGATAAGGCTGTCTACAGCAGACATCCACTGGAAGGTCACCCATGTTGGTCTGCCCTTTGTTGAACCCGTGAGCTCCCAACTGTCTCATTGTCCATCCCCAGGTGGAACTCTCCGCATTCCAGCTGCGCTCTCACGTAAAGAGCAACTCTCCCTTTTCACCTGCCAAGTGTGAGAAAACAAGCAGGACAGTACGTGGTGTGTGGGAAGGGAAGCCTTAGCAATCTCTTTATTCCTGAGGCCTATAGGCTCAACGCACTTTTGCCAGTTCTAGGGTCCTCATTATAACTAGTTATCAAAGAGAGCGTTTGCTGTGTCTAAAGTAAAATTAATCTTTAGTACGTCTTTAGCAGTATGTCAGTCAGCAGAATCTTATAAAAGGAAAGCAGTAATTTGGTGGGGGTTTTCTGGGTGGAGGGTCTGTCCCAGAGAGACAGATCTGGGTGTTGGATTCTGCTGTGTTCAGGTGCATGTCAAACTGGAGGAAGCAGTGCTGTGACCCTTGACCAAATGCACTGTCCATATTCTTTCCGCTGGGTGTGTTCTTTGCCAGCTACCTAGAGTGAGGTCCAAGCTGAATCATACCCAAAGAGAAAACTTGCTTCCATTTCAGGGACTTTGGGTCTTGAGCCATCATAGTCAGATGACATCGTTCTGATTCTTCTGAATAAAAATTTGTATTTGGTGAATGAAAACCTGGGTTCAATGAAGCCCCGTCTGGATTTCCTTGCAAAATAGTTGTAGTTTTCTGCTCCTGATATCTTTTTAAAAAAAACTGCATATTTAATAGAGAATGACTGTGCTTTTTTACCTGTTAGTTGGATTAAAAAGTGCTAAACCTGAACAATTTCAAACTTTTCCCAAAAGTTAAGTGACTCAAGTATATATGTGAAACTGAATTTTTGGCATCTGGTTGATAGAGGTACATGCAGCTGACTGCGAAGGCTTTAACATCTTTCTTTGTGGCAGAGTAAATGTAGGGTAGTGGGGCAGAGGAATAACAAGTTTGTTATCTAGTTTCTGCTGTCTTGATGTCTTCTGCAGGATTATCATCCCTCACTTTCACCCTAGAATGAGCTGCCAAATAATTTTTATTGCAAGGATTCAGTAAAATGAAGAAATAGGCAAACACTTTTATCAGTCTAGCTCTGTATTATCTCTGTTCCCTCACTTTTCCTTGGTTCTGTCTTAGAAGCTCCCACAAGCTTCTCCAATTACCATTTTAAGATAATTACCCTCACTCCCTAGTGAACAGGTGAAAGGCAGGAGAGAAGTTCCAAATTCCCTTATGTTGGGCTATAATAAATTTAGTACTAGTTCCAATGCATCCAGAATTAATCTTGACGGTTTGCTCATCGTACTGTGAACTTCTTCAGATAGAAGACTGCCTCGGTGTCTTTCCTGGAACAGATGATACAAATAAATAGAAAAGCAGTGCTGTTACTCTAGCAACAAGAATTGTGTGATAATTAACTCTTGTCTGTCTGATCAGTTCTGAATTGTGCACTATATTGAATCCTGTATTTCTCACAATCCTGAGAAGAGTGAGGAAGGCAGTAAGAGCCGACCTTGGGGGTTACACAGGAAACGGGTAAGGGTGGAATCCCTGGGGGCAGCTCTGAAGAATAAAGGAGTTCATTAAGGTTGGCAGTTCATTAGGAAAAGCGTCTTCCAAAGGCAAGAACAGTCCAGGAATGCAGGTAGATCGATCAGGGGACTGTCTTGTCTTTACATGGCTGAACCCTAGTCCTAGTGCAGTATATTGGAGGTAGAAGCAGGTGTGCGGTACAAAGGAAGAATTTCACAAACACTGGCCAGCCACGTAGGGGTGGTTTTTGGAAAGCCAAAGCTCACCCAGAATTCATGCTTGCAAGGGATCAAGGTTAGCAAGAAGAGCTTTTGTGACTCTGTTAGCAGTAAAAGACTGAACAAGGAAAAAGTGATCCTGTTGCCGCATGGTGTGAGTGATTTAGTAACGTGGCTGGAGTAACATAGATAAGGCTGAGGTGCTCAGTGCCTCCTTAGTTTCAGTCTGTACTAATAAGGTCTCTCAGATTTTTATACTCAGGAAGGATTCAGGGAGGAGGATACCAGCAGTGGACAAAGACTGAGTCAGTTGGGAGATCTCAGCCCACACAAGAAGAGGGAGGCTAGGAACAGTCAGTATGGATTTGCTAAGGCTGAATCATGCCTGACCAACCTGGATGCTTTCCACAATAGGTTTGTGCATAAAGGGAGAGCAGTAGTTGTCACTTACCTTGACTTTAGCAAGGCTTTCCAATATGGTCTTTCACAGAGTGCTTGTATCCAAGTTGGGATGTTACAGTCTAGATGGGTGGACAACCAGATGGGTAAAAATCTGGTCATACTGTACGTGTGGAAGACAGTAACAAGTTGGACTATTGGAAGAGTCTGTCCTATGGCCTGTTTAGTGTCTTCAGCAATGACCTGGAGGAGGTGATGGAGTTCAGTTGACTGCAGAAAACACCAAACTGGGGAGACCAGCTGATACGCTGGAGGACAGGACTGCTGTACCTAGGGACCTAAACAGCCTGGAGGGGGAGGCTAATAGGAACTTTATGAAATGCAGCAAAGTTCTGCACCTAGAAAGAAGGAACTCGGCTGAGATGAAAGCTCATATCTAAGTAGGGAATTAAAAAACAATTTGGAAGGTGAAATGGGAACAAGGGTGTTGAGAATGCTTGCCTTGCAGGGTGTATCAGAGGACTGGGAATCCTGACTCCTCTATCTCTATGCTTCTCCTGCATTGTGGTGATCTGTCTCCAGCCAGGTCATTTAACTTTTGCCTTATCACTCTGTCACTCATAAATACTAGTGATTTACTTGCAACATTCCGTATACCTATAAGTTTCTTGGATGAAAAGTGCCTAGATAGGAATAACTCTTAAAAGCTAAGTTACTGACATGAGGAACAAATAAAGATTTTGATCCCTAGTAAGTAAAAATATTAATGTGAATAGAAAAAATTAAAGCTGGACAGTGAAGGAGCAGCATCCTAGGGAGATGTTTCTCCCCTTTAAACAGAAGAGGGAAATGTGGTATAGTCCTGGTTAATGTAATTGCTTTGAGCAGGGCAGGGTGAGCCAGTTGCATGCAAGATTTCTGTCCTGTCTGCTTTTCATTGGATTGCTAGACTGATGAAGTGGACTTTTTTGTTTCCTTCGTATGCTTCATTATAGAGTAAATGGCCTGTTGCAGATTGCTGAGGTAGGGTCAGAAGGAAAACCAGGTAATTTTTAGAATATACTCTTTGGTATGCTTGCCAAGATAAATCTTACCTAAGTAATGATGTATCAAAATCTTACCGTGGTGGTTGTTCCACTTTGGGTAACAGATCTCAGCAGTCCTGCAGATGGGAGAATGGTTTAGTGAGGCCTTAAATCCAATCCTTGTGTTCTGGTTCTTCCTGTTCATGCACACGTGTGCATGTGCGTATTCTTCCATGAGAAAGGTGAACATAACCAAAAAGTAATTTAACATAGGCTGTATAAAGGGTAAAGTAGGAATTTGTTTTTCTGCCTACTTCCTGCCTTTTGAGGGAAGTGAGTATTGAAGTTGAGTATACATACATTAATTCTCAGGAATCAATTAATTATTTCCAGCTTTCCCCATCATCCCTCCCAATATGTTAGTGCTGCTTTAATTTTGTTTAAAGTTGTGGGTACACTACAGCCTCTTGGAGTGATTCCTGCTTCAAAAGGCATACAAGACACTCAAGAAATTAATTCAGGCTCAGAAAAACCTTGGACTAAGATAGGAATTTGAATATCTGTATTTCTGGCTGACTGAGTTTAACAAATTGGTTGAGGAAAAACACAGGTAGCATTCTGATAAATACACAACTTCTAAAATGTTAGTCTTATTTTAAAAAAAGGAAAAAAATTATAAGCAGGACTGAAATATCTCAGCCGTCTCTTTATATACTATCACTTAGTTTATTTCCCAGTGTAGAACTGAGATTAGCATTGCAGCATGTACATTGTTCTGCTGTAATGGTTGTCAAGTTTAACTCTCGCTTTTCCCCTGCTACTTCTTATGGAAGCTATTACAGAGAATTGGATTCGTAGTTTTGGGGGTCATAATTATCACAGAATCATAGAATCTTCTAGGTTGGAAGGGACCTTCAAGATCATCTTGTCCAACCATCAGCCTAACTCTGACAAAAATAAACACCCACACAACAAACAAAATGCAACACCATCACTAAACCATGTCTCCCAGCACCACGTCAACCCGTCTTTTGAACACCTCCAGGGATGGTGCCTTAACAACCTCCCTGGGCAGCCCATTCCAATGTCTGATAACCCTTTCAGTGAAAATGTTTTTCCTAATATCCAGCCTGAACCTCCCCTGGTGTAACTTGAGGCCGTTTCCGCTCGTCCTATCGTCTGTCTCTTGGGAGAAGAGACCGACCCCCGCCTCTCTTACGTAATCTCTTCTGGTTTTTGTGGCTGTTTTCCTCACAGTACTTAATGCAGATTTGCTAATCTGCATTTTTCTTTACGGTTAAAATGACTGTGTACATGGTACTTCAAATTTCAGCTGACAAGTGGCAATTAAGCTTCATGTATCTTAAGAGTGAAGAGTATGGGATAGGTAATGCAGTGTTAAGATGGCGTAGAGGCCAGAGTCGGTTTCTGGCTATAAATACTTTCTGATCTCTTTTGCCGGTCTTTCCAGTTAAGATCCTTGATGAGAACCCACACTATTATCCCTCAGTAGAAGGCCTCTTCAGCCTCAGGTATAGGTGTTTGTGAAGGAATGAGGGAGTGCTGACTAACGTCTGTAACATTTATAAAAGAAATAGCTTTTGTTTCACAATAAAAACTCGTTACAGTGCTATTTAGATAATTCATACTATACTTGTTTGTTAAAAAAAGAGAATAAAATGCCTAGCAGCTCTGTTTCTGAGCTATGCGCCTCATTTTTTTTTATCTGCCTTCAGCTTCTCTGTGCAAAATTCTTTTTTAGTTAGCCATTTTTGCACTGTTTTGTTATGCATCTAAACTAAGCACAGGAATAGGTCCTCAGAATGTCTTGCTGTGTTGTATTTCAGGTTGTTCATTGCCAGAGAGATTTGGGTTTGTATGTACTTTGTAAAGAACTCTGGTTGTTGGTCTTTGCAATTGTTATTATTACAAATGAATAATTGTATTTGAAGTACCTTGTAAAACAAAGGCAGCCAGAAAGCAAGCCAGAATAACAGTTCTGGTAGTATGATTTGCATAGTTCAAAGTCTAGAAAATGCTGCCCATGTGTAGGAAGATTGCTGGTTCTTCTTCAAAGTTATATTTTAGATTTTTGTTATAGATTTAAAAGTAACCACTTCTGCATAAAGGGTATGTGGGAAGCATTGAGGTAGGTTTCTGGAACTCCTGAGGTTGAAGATGCAATAGAGGGCTTTGAAAGGATAAATGTTGTAGTTCAAGTCATTTATTGCACGTCTTTAAAAAAAAAAGTCCAAAAAAACCCAACCCCAAAACCACAAACAAACCAGCTCTTAGTTAGTTTTAATACCATATTGTCAGTTTTTGGACAGACAGTCCATTCTCTTCCGAAGATAAGATACAAGTGATGGGAGTTCTCTCCACACTTGCACACACAGTGCTTCCGATTAAATTGTTACAATTTTGAATAAAAAGGTACTTTTCCTCCTTTCCCCCTTTTTTCTTTTTCTTTATTCCTTCTTTTTATTAAAGATGCACTTGCCATGTATATAGTGTCTCACTGTCATTTTTTTCAGAGGCAGGAGGAGGAGCAATTTCTGACTTGCCCATGCAACAGCCAGAAGGAAAAGATAACGTAATAAAAATTAGTATTTAGGAGCTCTCCGAGCTGGAACTCATGTGACAGTATGTAGGCTACTAGACTGTTTCTAGACCTTGTCAGCTGCCAATTACAAATGCATCTAACTTTTTACCTTATCTTATACCATTAGTATGCATGGTTGTTCCAAACAAGCGACTTTCATTGGTCATCTGTGAATGTTTTTTCTACATATTTTTATTTATATATGCATGTATAATATATACAAAGAACACATTTAACGTCCTTAAAAATCAGCTTGCTTTGGTCTGCATAAAATGTTTTCTATACTGGACAATGCTGTAAGCTGTGACACTTGCATAACACTGTGAACAAGACCACTCGTCCCTGATGACTTGCAGTTGGTGAGCTTGAAATCTTCTGTGGAAGTGGGGATACAGCAGCAACTCTGTTCTCCAAATAGACCTGTCTCGCTGCTTTTTTCAGAAAGTGGGAAGTCTAGAAAAATGGTTATTTCTGGATGACTGGGTGAAACAGTTTTTCTGTTTCACATGCATTTTTCTGCTATGAAGTTATGTATCAGTACTAATCATACATTAAGCACTTCTTTCCAGGGAGGCAAGGATATTCTCTCCCAGATCTTGAATGCAGAGCCATTAGCTTTCATTTTATTATTCCAAAAAACCTTCTTGCAGTAAGAAAGAGATTGACTTCTTTGCTACAGTGGTGTCTGTGCCTCAGCAAATCCTCAAGATGGCATTGGCCTCCTGCTTATTTCTTCATTTATCTTCAACATTCGTTCTCGTTCCCTGCTGTCTGGTTCCTTGTAGGCATCTCATTGGAGAGTTCCCTTTTATCTTCTTTTTCCCTAAAACATTGTTCAGGAGCAGAGTTGTTAATTAAAACCAGCTTGAAATTTTACAAAGAGATTTTTGTGTTAATGGTTTTATACTGCTCTAAGCTGACCTGCAGGTCTACCAAGCTGAACTCCATAAATTAAGTCTTGCTGGTGATACAAGAGGTGCGTGAGCTATTTGTTTTTTCCGTAATGTGTATGTAGAGAAAGGGTGACTGGTGTATCTTTACTCATTCCACTTTTCTTCCAATGGGCTGTTTCCATCATGAGAATAAACAAAAGGTTTCTATCTTGGAGTGGTAATTCTGAATACAGAGCCTCATGGTGATTTAGGCTAGCAAGGACAGAAACATCTCTAGGATCTCAGAGAAATGAGAAACAGTCTGGACTTTGCTTAACCAAGTAGCTGCATGTGCTTGAATGACTTGGGCTTGCTAATGCATTTCCAAGGTTTGAATGTTTGGGTTCTACCCCAGAGACTACAAAGGTGTCTGCTAATACTGGGCATATTCCGTGAGAAGAGATGGGAGCCACTAGGATAGAAACTGAAAGGATAAAGCAGTGCACGCTTTCCTTGATTTCTTTTTTTCTCCCCTGCTTTCCATCCATATATTGATGCTGGAGAGAGAAGGTGAACCCTTCATAGGTTCCATTCGCTTTTCTAGAGAAAGGTACTTACGCCATCTCGTAGTCCCTGTCCTTGTCTGCTCGACAGCAGCAGCAATAGGCTATAATACCAATAACTATAATTGCAGCAACAGCTCCACCAATGATGCCAGCGTAGAGAGCTATGTTCATGGATGCTATACAGGAAAGAAAAGAATTAGCCCTTTGCAGCAAGAATGATACCAAATGCAATCAACACAATCACTGGACTTCAAATCGCACCACCGGATGTCAGATCTCACTACCTACTCTGAATGTCAGGTTCAGACTGACTGAGTGGAAGCCACATTTATTTGACTACAGCAACTGGAATTAATTCTGTACTGGGTAGCTGATTAGTCTGCAGGAGCAATTAGTTAGATAGTGACAGGGAGGAGCCCCTGGATATGAACAACTGCTGTATTTTGTTGGTACATTTAGTTTCAGACTTTGGGGGCTCAGGCGTATCTCACTCTACACATTCTTTTGTCATCTCTGAACTGACCCTGTGAGTTAGTGAGTGGTCTATTAGTATGTAAATCGATGCAGAGAATCTGTCTTAAAGGTTAAAAAAAAGCGTGCTTTTTTTTTTTTTTTGAGAGAAGGAATTTTATACTTCTGTCTGCATTGTCTCCATTAATCCGTTGACACTTAGGTAGGCTACTTCCTCTGGTACTATTCCCATAAGCAACCTCGTCTCTTACGTGGCACAACGCTGACTGTCATGTTGCAAGATTCCTTTCCCACACTGTTTGTCGAAGTGCAGATGTAGAAGCCAGAGGTGTCTGCCGAGATGTTCTTCAGAGTTATTTGTTCCCCTGTAGTGAAATACAAATCCAGTCAAAAAAAGAAAAGAACTAGAGCAGGGAAGGAAGTGGGGACAGCAGCACTTCCAATTCCAGCCCAGGGTAGTGGGAGTGATGAGAGGTTATTAAAGCTGATGGATTGCTCTGTCTTGCCCAGGAGCTGCCATGGTAGGCCTTAGGTTTTAGTGTGCTTTGTGGGAGGACAAACGGAAGTGTGCTGTTTTGATTACAGGGAACATTCCTTTTAGAAAGAAAATTGTAGGTGGAGGGTAAAGAAGTATGTGTGCTTAGTGAAAGCTTTTTTGCATTGGATTTTGCTGAGAAATAGAAGATGGCCCAAACTGGCATCTGACTTTGAGAACTGACTATCTGATGAATTAACTCGTGAAACACCAAAAAGCTCTTCAGTCCTCCAGCTCTTGGGATTTCAGATCTGAATTATTTAGCAGTGGGGGAAATAGTTTTCTAGTCTGGGAGAGGCTACACAGGCTGTGAAAATAAATGAAGGAAAAGAAATACAGTAACATGGGATTGCTATGATACTGGTAGTTTTCTGTCCAGCCTAACAGAGCTCAGAACCATGTGTTGAAGCTTAGTTCCATCTGCTCAAGCAGTCAGTTTTTGTTTGTTACGCCTCCAGCTGATGTTTGTATGTGTGGTCCGTGATTTTTGCTCGTGATCTGCTGATAAAGGTCTAGATTCCTGCTCTAAAAACAAAAGGCTCTGAATACTTTTCAGTGACTTCCCTGTTTTATTTTCCCTATGATCTCACATCTTCCCAGCCCTTTCCTGGGACCAGAATTCTATTTAGTGTCTGCTGGCACCTAGCGCCAGAAAGTAAAAGAACATGCAAACTAGTAAATAACAGGCTGCATGCTTGTTTTGTTAGGTTTTTTTTTTTGTCTCTACATACTCTCCATGCTTACTTCTGGTGGGTTTTTTTTTTTTTTTGGTGTGATGTTTATAGCTCTCGGAATAGCAGTCTATAACCAGACTGTAAATCCTTCCATATTAAATCAAAAGTAATTGACTGCCGAGACAAATTGGGAAAAACACCAGTCAGACACTATCATTTTTGAAGTGGCTTGAAGGGGATTCTGCACACTCTGCAGCACTGGGACTTGCTTAGCACAGAAAGAAATTGCTTGTAGTGACAGTACATGCTGGTATGTTCAGTGCTGTACGTGATGCGTTGGCACCACTCAGTGGCCAGTCAAATGAATAAGATTTGTGTCCCTGGTGATATTTTCATCTTTGCATAATTTATGCAAGAATCGGCTCGTGAGTGTTGAATATCCTGTCGAGTCTGATCATGTTTAGTTTACATCCATAGTGATGCTACAATAAGTTAAATCAGGAAGGGTAGGTTCAGATACTCAGTCTGTCTGGAGCTGAACATACCAGGAAGAAACAAAGTTGTTTAAAGGAATAATAAGTCCCCTGTCACTACTACACTTCAAAGAGTATTAAACCCTAATTTCTGTGTGAATAGTTCTACCAAAGGTCCTGTCATGGAAATTCAGTTCCTTTTTTTCCAGATTCTGACTTTAAATTAAAGCAAATAAAATACTGGGTCTATGTCACAGTCCTAAAGAACAATAAGCCTCTTTTATGCTCAAAGCAGGAACGGTGTAACCTTTTCTCATACCACCTTCCTCTAGGTGAGGAGTCATCTCTGGAAGGAAAGTAGCTTCCGGAGCCTACTTTTGTTTGCCTTTACTCCTGGTCATTGTCAAGCAAACTGGGATACAAAGACACAACAATTAGAAATCTTGATGTTATTCCTTGTGTTATGCCCTCCCCCCTTCCTTAAACCCAGCAATTGAGAAGTAATTATTTCTGGCTGCTTCAAGAGTGAGCCAGCTTTCTTTGCAGGCGAGAGCTGAAGTGAAAATTTTACCAACCATTGTTACTTCAGGTAACAGTCCTTTTCCCCCTGCTGAGTTACTTGTGAATGCATCTTGTATGAAAAGGACAACTTTTCAAAATCCTGGACAGAGAACTTCCTAGAAAAAGCCTTAAGTGTGTTTTTGTATTTCACAATCTTTCCAATGCCGATCTACAGAGGGCTCAAAGCTTGATGTCTTTGAATTTGCCATACCTTCTGTTGTTTGTAGTACACGGGGCTCATTTTGTACATTGAAGCTTTGCCAGGTATATTTGGGCTTTGGGGAGCCCTCGTGAGAAATGCAGGTCAGATTGATTGTCTGTCCATATTCTGCTGTCCCCAAAATCTGGCATTCTGGCTTGGATGGTGCAACTGAAGGAGGAAAAAAATGGAAGGAATTTCATTAAACAGAAGTATTTATTTGTTTCAGCCTATCTCCTGCACCTGTGGTTTTTATTCCTTCTAAACTGAGGCTAGCGTTGCACCTACCATCATCTTCTCTCAGGAACTGGAGTGAACTTGTCTATAATTTGTTTCTCCCTTCTTGGCACTGGTCAGCCAAGAAGGAATGGTAAGATGCTTTTTAGGGTATGTCTAATAGTGTTGGGTAGCTCATCCTTTGATGACTGGAGTGTGACAAGCCACAGGGGGAATAAAAATCGCCCTGCAACAATGCAAGGATTATTAGGAAAATGAACTATACAACTCTAAAGACAATTTTCTGCAGTCAGATATCTAAGGGAGTTGGGTGCTTTAAGCCTTCCAACCTACTTCCATAGTAGTCGTAAAAGATCAAAGGTGGAATTGTACATGATGACTTTGTTATGCATCCCCTTGACATGAATGATATGTTGAGATCACAAGTTGCATTGGAGTTTGTATAAAGAGTAGGATTTAGACTTAACGGAAACGTATGCTACATGCAGATGTACATACAAAAGAATAAAACCCAAGGACTTTTCCACTTCCAGCTGAGGAATTTTCATCTTCAGAGATAAACATTGTATTCGATGGAGGCCATTAAAACTGGGAAAGTTTTTTTCTGTTAGAAAATCTGTTGACTAAAATAATGTGGATATTGGAGGCAGGACAGTATTTTATCTAATGGATCTGGTGTTGCCTCCATCATGCTTACCAAGGACGAAAAGAGCCATGGTTGCAGTCTGTCTGGGGGGGTCATTCCGTAGACGAACGCTGCATGCATATGTCCCATTGTCTTCCATGGTCACTGCATTGATGGTGATACTAATGTCCCCTTTGGTTACATCACCACTAAACTGTATACGGTTTTCATAGCCCTTGCCATACTGTACAAGTCCATCAAAATACCTGGTGACAGCATCATTCTGATAGAGAGGGAGGGAAAATGATCAATCTTAGTTTCTTCTTTGTGAGCCTACAACCTAACTCTTAAGAGCAGCTTGGAAACGAGCACCTTAAATTTTCCCAGTTTACCAAAACGCCAAGAAAAACATAGAAATTCAAAAGGGTCTGGGTTTCTGTCTGGAATCCCCTTCTCCCACATTATCTGAAGTCAGAGACAACTGTTTTGGTTTTTTTTTGCTGGGGCTTAGTCACCTTTCCTCTCCATGACAGGACACCATGAGATTTGTATGAGATCCATATGTCAGTCAAATTTCCCTACAGTTACACAAACTCGCTTGCTTTCTTCCAGCAAGGATCTTCAGAGAAGAAACCTCTGGCAGTTACTGCAAGGAGATCTCCAAAGGCTGCTGCCCCTATCACTAATTCCCAAGAAGTCAATGAGAACTTTAGAGGTCTCTTCATCTTCAAATACTCCCTAAGAAAGTAGGAGACATCAAGAATCTCTCTGTGTACTATTATCATCAATTTAAAGCTTCTTATATAGCATCAAAGATACATGTATATATAAATTTATAATACATATACTTAAAAAGATACATATCTTTTTATAAAGTATCTATTTCACATATTTTAATAGATGTAGACCCACAGTACATACAGTGATTTATCCTCAATAGACAGTTGCAAGACCAAGAGAAAGGAAGGAAAAGGGTCGGGTCTGGCCTAGTATCATCCAGTAGATTTGAGATAAATTGCATCTAGAATCAGAGCTTCTGTTTGCATAGCTCTGAGATTAAAGAAAGTCTTAAAGCAATCTTTTTATTCCAACACACATTCCCACCCACAGTCCTGCTTCCATCTATTTTCCCACCCCCTGCTTGGATGCCTTATTGTATGTTTCTTTATGCAACTCGATTTACCATGCTGTTGATTTTATTCCAGACAACAAAGTCTCCTTTGTCAATAGAAAACTGTGTTTCAAAACGACAGCGGAGAGTGACGTTGCTCCCTCGTGCCACCTGTATTTCCTTGGCAGGTGCTTCCACAGTGAGGGCATGAGCAGTCACCAGAACTAGGAAGAGAATAAATTCTGCCATCAGCAAAGTTAATGACATCTGGATTCCATGTTTTGTCTCTTTGGCTTTCTTACATGCCACAACAACCCTACATCCCCTCTGTCATCTATGACATTCCCCACTGAGCCAGAGGTGACCTGTACTGGGGCTCATTGACTGTAGGAAGCTGCTGCATGGGATGGCTAAGAGCTAAACTGCTTTCCTTACCTCACTTTCCTCTTCTTTACCTGGACATACATTGCCATGGAGTTTATAAAGATGTTGGGGTTTTTTTTTGTGAGCCCTATTTCAGTCTGACTGACATCCTTTGACAGCTTTAAATGTGCAGAGGGAGACAGATAAACAGATAATACAAGTGCATCAGCAGTCTTAAGGATTCAGGCTAAACTAACAAATTGATATTGTCAAATTTCAGGGATGAGGAAAACCGTCAAATAACTTGCTTCAATCCAAATCCATACAGAAGTGACATTTTATGCTAGGGAATCAAAACCTGTTCATGTAATGCCCTGAAAAGAGAAAAACCTAGAAACGCAAAGAGAGCTTGAAAGAAACAAGAGAAGAACAGCTACTAGTTTTTTAAAAATGAGTAGGGTAGTAGTCACATTTCTCCAAGGACTGTAGCTCCTGCCAGTGGAGCACAGGAATAGCTGAGAGTTGAATAAAACCAAAATCCCTCTGTGTCCTGGTGAAGCATGCATAGCGCAGGTAGGTGTTTTATGTACATTGTGTTCCACTTGATTTGATGCTTAATTCATCATACCTGAGCATTAGCTAGTGGCAGTTTTAGTTATTCTCAGAATTGGGCTGGAGGTTTACCTCTGCCCTGCCATAGATGACCTTCATGCCTGAGGGAACCTATGTGTAAAATCACCTGCTTTTTTCCTTATAGTTTGTGGGGGATTTTTTTGGTGGGTGTTTTTTTTTTTTCTTTTTTATGACACCAAACTGAATAATTGAAAAAAATCAAAGTCTGAAACTGATTAGAGAGAGTGCAGGGAGGCAGGAAAGGGAGTGCTGCTCAGAGGCACTCCTGTGGCAAAGAGGAACATGGTCCTGTAAGGAGGGAAGTGGAGGAGAGCAGAGGTGTACGCTCTCCCTAGGATGGTCACGCTGTATGTGGTGGTGAAGGTTTGCTTTTGGAAGAACCAGGCTCAGTCAGTGTTCCCTGAGGAGGATTTGACTCAAAAGTTGCTGTCTAGCAAGCTTTGGGTTCTCCTTCTGCCATATATCTGTCCAGATTAGATCTATAAGGAAGTGCAATACATAAGGGAGAGAGCAAAGGGCGTCTAGATTCCACTTTGCGTTGCAAGTGATTGTGAATACATGCCTTTTTTAGACAGGAAAAAAAAGACACATACATTAGTCACTAAGAGTTAACCATTGGCAAGCTGAGAACTACCAGATCCTTGACTATAGCAGCAGTGAACAATAGTGCCCCTTGGAAAATAACAGCATAGGGATCCAAAAGGTTTTGTTGTTACTGCACTAGGAACCTGCTGGTAGCAATTCAGGTGTCTGCACTGGGGTAACGTGGGACAGTTGGCATGGAGACCTGCTCCCCCTTGGGAGAGGTAAAAGCTTGTGTGGCACCTTCCTGGAGCCAGTCTGTCCTTAGAAATGGCCCGTATTTCCAGAAATGCTGCATCTTCCCTCTCCTGAGAGGAGTTTGATGGGAATTTTCACAGCTGCCAAAGCTTTCCCTCCTCTGCACCCCTCCTTCCTTGCTGCCCTTCCACAGCTGTCTTCAGAATCGGCCTCAGATATTTTCAGCAGGAGCGCAAAGACAGCCTTCTGTGCTTGTTAGCATCCTGGTAAGAAAAGGTGGCTGAGTCACCAGAGCAGGAGGCTTCTAGCTGAAGTTCTGGTCGTTCTGCATTCCTCGTCCCGTAACTGAGTTGTTCTGCGGTCTTGCACAGTAAATCAATTAAGCGTGCATTTTAGTCCCTTCCCCTGTGACATGGCGGTAGTGGTTTCTGCTCTCTCAGGAGTTAATTCGTTTACAGCTGCTGACAGCTATGAGACACCATCAGGGCAAAGTATTTCTAGTGTGGTTTTATTGCAGCCACTCCCAGGTCTTTCCCTGCTCTGGAGCACTCAGTGCAAGGGCCATGTTTGTGTAGCCCCAAGGCTGACTGTTTTCTGACTGCATTTTTCGTAATGCCCTCTATATTGGGAGGCACCAATGAAAGCTTTCTCCTTGCCTGTCGTGACTGGATAGGGACGCTTTTCTGCATCGCCATCTGTACTAGGAGATGGAGCAAAACCCATTTCCTCATCCTTTTGTCACAGAGTTGGGGAACCAAACACCATGTACAAGAGAAACAGCCCGTGACAAGCTAGATTGCTTATTCATTTGTTGCTGTCTCCCTAATGCCCCCAGATTCTTCTCATGCTTTCGGGGTTTTCAGCCACAACATCTCTTTCTGGCTCCTACTTCTCCCTTGTTAGGGCTCCTTCTGGTTCTCGGAAGCTGCACGGTTCATTCTGGGACGCTGTTTACTCACACCCATTTCCTCCTTCCCCCTTCTCACGACATTTCACTCTTCATCAAGTCACCAAGAGCCAGCTAGTCACAGCATGTCTGGAAACTGGGGTTTATTCTTCAGGAGTTGGGTTGTTTTTTGAGAGAGAAAACAGAATCTATTCAAAGTACGGCTGAAAGGAGGGGAGGGCCAATTCTGAAAGAAGTTCAGAAGAGAGGATGAATAGCCTATATAGTACTAGAGGGATGGTGTCACCTAGATTTAAGGCTTAGAATTACTTTTTTGTGTGTTATCAATTAGTATGTTTATAACATTTTGAGAAAGGCTTTGTCTCCCTCTGCTCAACTTAAACATTTGTACTTGTACAAAGGAAGAGGAAAATCAAAGTGACATGTCTACTTTCACATTCCTTACTGAGTAAGTATTAATCAAAACAGAATGAAAGGCAGTTAATAGAGCTGGAAACAATTAGAGGAATATTTTGCTTGCTGAAAAAATTGAGATTCTGATCAAGCAAAATTGTTATTGCTGATTTGTCTTGGTAGATTTGGCTAGTGAGAAAAGTAGGAAAAGTAGAATCGTTTTACTTCACTTTTACAAGGAAATGCTCTGACTTTTAATTTCTCAATTCTTAATTCCAAAGTAGGAAAGGGAAAACCTCTTAAATGTAAAGTTTCCTGCAAAAGTAAATATTTCGCTTGATTCATAGTGACCATTTGGGGCTTTTTCTCCAGCAAGAGGTTCACAGTACCGGTTACTCACACAACTGCAGTGAAAAGCTGTACAGCAGGAGAAGTCAGCCTGTGCTGAGATCCTGATGCAGCTCATTCAGGAATCGGCTCTGGAATCCCAACACTGCACTGCCATGTGCCGGACAGTTTCTCCACTCCAGTGCAATGCAGGAATCTACTATAACTTCTCCAAAAATTTTTCAGAGGCCGGTATTTTAAAACTCAAATTATTACCATTTGAGTCCTGCCCAAACAGGTGAGAAGAGCTTCACCCACTATATACATTTCTACTCTGAAAAGTTTCCCACCTATAATTCAGATAGCATGAATGGTGAGAATAATGAAAAAGGAGAAAGAATATCAGTGATGTTACGCAATTTACATAATGATCATGAAATCGTGACCCAAATCACATCTGTTGCATATGGAACACATCCACTTTTTCTAATTATGTTAAACTGTGAATTTCTTTCTTGTGGGTCTTATTGTTGAAGTGATTTTGATTAAAAAACCCAAGCGATTTCCACATGCATAGCTTTGTCTAAAGCCTGGAAGAAGCTGTAGGAGTATTGGTATGAGGAAACGACAGAGGTCAAAAAGCAGTGGAACTGAAACTGCAGGGTCTTCAAGGAAGGATGAGAAAGGGCAGGTCTGTGATGAAGGCCAAGGGCAAGCTGGCTGATTTATATATGTTAGTAGGGATCGTTATGCATCCCCTTGACATGAATGATATGTTGAGATCACAAGTTGTATTGGAGTTTGTATAAAGAGTAGGATTTAGACTTAACGGAAACGTATGCTACATGCAGATTTACATACAAAAGAATAAAACCCAAGGACTTTTCCACTTCCAGCTGAGGAATTTTCATCTTCAGAGATAAACATTGTATTCAATGGAGGCCATTAAAACTGTTTTTTTAAAAATATTTTACAGCCTTACAAAGAATAGCATTCTTTCCTGTTCCTAACACTGTCTTGCAGCTTTAGGAGATGCCTATGAGTCTAGACTTTCAGCACAGAGACGGTAAACACACCTGCCTGATCGTAAACATGAAGGAACTTTTACTAAACAAAAAAGAAACACACAAAGCCCATTGGAATACTTGGACTTTGTAGTGCCATTCCCTTCTACCCAACCCTTGAGGACATAACCAAATTAGTACTCACTTGCACCAAAAATGAACAACCAAAGGCTTTTCATTGCCGTCCTCCTCATCTCTCCTTTGTTTCACCTCAGGGTACTCTTCCTTGTAATCTCTAGGTGGCTGGGCAAGTAATTCCCTTTAGCTGAAGGGCTGCTTCACAGTAGCATCACAGGTTTACTTCCTCAGTCTCTTTTAAAGCCCACCTCCTCTGGTCTGCCACTCCCCTCCCAGCCAGAATGACAAGCCAGATCACCAGTAGGCTTTGACATCGCTCGCTGCTCTCTGCCTAGGCAGAGAGGAGACTTCTGAACGCCCTCCCCAGTGGTGAACTTTCTTCCCCAATTAAACTGCCTTTCCCAGTTTCTCCTAACATGCAGGTACACAAAGCAAGGCAAGAGGCAAACCAAAGGGTGGAGTGACTGGGAGTGTACAACACAACAATTGAAGTCATGTATGCGATGACGTGTAACTAGGGGACAATAAGCCTCATAAATCTTAAGTATTTATTAAGGGAGCATAGGGCCAGAGCTAAAAAAATACTGAAGCATTTCACAAGGCAGGCTGCTGCCCACATCCAGGACTTGAGGAACTGCGAAGTCTAACCCCACTTACTTTAAATACCTTTAAGAACATGAAAGTTATGAGAATTTGATGACTAATGGGTTATCTAAATACAAGTGACTTGTATCTCAGACAGGTTCTTATGCCTACTGTTCAGTTGTCCCAGTGCGTGTGGCCTGCACAACAGCCGTATGTGCCAAAGGTACTTTCTAGCTTTCCAATGAAAAAGGCTGTTAGATAAACCCATCAATGGCTTATAGCACGCTAGCTATGTACCCATCGAGGCACACGCAGTGAAGGTCCAGCCACTGCTCACGTATTCTGGCTGGGCACTTGGAAAGCACAAATAACCGCTACTATAATTGACTAAAGAATAAAAGGAGGACTGATGGCAGCTCAGTCAAATATCTGACATTACATTTAATTGAGTGCAGCTGGCTAGTGTCTTTTAAACTCTTCACTGCCAACAGGCAGCAAGGGATGTCTCCATCTGGGATAGTCATCTATGCTCTATTTCTAGCCATTAGAGGGACAAGTCACTTTTAGGGTGTGAGTGAATGTTTTAGGCATTTTAGATGGGGACTTGCGTCTTTAGACCTCATTTTCAGATGAAAATAATTATACGAACAATGCAGTGATAATACTGATGAACTCTTTTGACTGTTGAAGGAGAATACCTCAAAAGTAGGTGTCTACACCGGAGATACCTTTGTTTAGTTCAGTAAAGTGGATCTTGATCTTGTGCTGACCCTGTGGTAAACTGCCAAAAGCCATGCTAAAGACTGCCTTTTTGTCTATATAGCAGTTGTTCAAAACACCTGCAAGACAATGAAACATATGAGTAATTGGAAATACAATCCCTCTGATAGAAAGGACAATTTATACTTTGTGCTTGATTCATAACCTCACTTCTCTTCAAACAGTTAGCACAGAGCAAGTTAAGGCACATAAGAGTAAAGAAACTGTAGTCTTTGGCAATCTTCCAAATGAGGACAGCCAGTAGAAAAATCCATCCTGCTGTATACATCTCTGATAGGCTGCAGGCATTAGGAGATGGCAAGGTCCCGGCAAAGAGAGGAGACTTTTTTTTCCAAAACCAGCTTGCTAACCTCTAAATGCTAACTACAAATGACTTAAGATGTAAACAAAACTGGAGCAAGGTCAGTAGTCTCCTTTCTCTTCTTTGGAGCCCACAAGGATGAGTTTCTTAAGTTTTCACTTCCTTTAAAGATTTACGAACTTTGTGACTTTATCCACAGCTTCCAGGGAGAGACATGTAGGGTCTTCGCTCTAGCTTCCACGCTTTTGATTTTGCTCCCATTTAATATTTTAACTGAATTTGATGAACAGGAATAGTGACAGAAATGCCATCTGCCCATACTTCCTCTGTCAATTCTCAATCTCTATATAACAGCTATGAGTATTCATCAAAAGAACTTGGTTAGAGTCCCTGACAGATACTGTACCAACCTGGTAAGCTTGCCATTAAACTCTTCACAGAAATAAGACTTTCACTATCATTTATACAACCTCTCTTCTCTCTCTTCAATAATTTCAAAACCCACTTGACTGATTTCAGCTAAATTTGTCAGACAGATAGTAATCTTAAAGATGGAAAGTTCCGTTCAGTCTCATAAAAATCAGCAATCCTAATCAGTTAGAATAAGAGAGCAATCTAAGTTAGTGGTAGCTCTTAGGCATTAAGCATTGTCTTCCACTCTAAGAATCTGTGGCTGCTCAACCAATGCACGTTAACTATGGTCTGTCTCATCTCTTGCACAGCCAGGCAGATAGGGAAATACTGTGTGGTGAGTAGTCACAGGGGGCAAGAGCTGATGGCTCCGTGAGGGATATTTATCATGCTGGGATGCCTGGACGGCAGGACGTGCGTCCATTGGAAACCAGGCTTGTTAATCCCACTGCTTATAGAAATACATGGGGTTTGGTCTGTTTTCTTAACTTCAGCAACTGACAAGTAAAAAACCCACAACAGAGAGAACTTGCAGGGTTAAGCTGAAAACAATCCCTGTAACAATATTTCCTCAATTACCTAAAGCAGGTCTGAGCTTAGTAACCTTACTGTCTAAAAGATGGTATGTAGATTAAGCACTGCATGTTAATCCTAAAACAAATTCACTATTTTCACATAAATTTAACTGTAAAAGTAACAAGAAGCATCCTCTCCAAGCGTATTGGCATGTGTCTACTTCCGCTGTGCTGGGAGGAGGGACAGGCACTGGATCTCACCTCACAGTCCATAGCTTGGACAGGCTGCCTTATCTGGTGTCCAAGTGGAAATACTGGTGTGGAAATGATTCCCTGTGGGAACGGTTTTACCCTGCCTCTCTCAGCCGCTCTGTTGCATTACAAGTAAATAAGTTGACGCTAAGATTGGAGACTCTTGTTTTGGAGACTTGGCTAAATAAGACTGGTCTCCTAGATATCATAGAGAGCGTATGCTTCAACACCTGATACTTACATAAATCTTGTTTAGATGTTCTTTATTTATTGCATTTGTTAGTTATTTAGGCCTAGATTGGAAAAAGGTATTTAGGGACTTATATCCTGTCACTTTTCCCTGACGGTTCTCGTTGAGGGGCTCAGGAGCTGTCGATAAATGCAGGAGGCAAATGTACAGTTTACCTACAAGAAGTCGGTACAGCTGCCCAAACAGAAAGACTGGGACAGCTGGCAATTTTAAAAGATTTTAATTTCGTTTCTAAGTTGACTTTCTTTCACTGTCTAGTGTGAGCTGCCAAAACTCACAGGCATTGGCACCACAGCTAAAAGAACTGCCAAAGCTTTGCCATTGCCCTACTTAGGCTAATGCAGGCTGTGTCTTAGCATAGGCTGACATATACATCGACTTCTTCATCACTCACCCATGGGCACTGCAAACCCTCAAAGTCTTATTTTTGCTGATGGCTGCAGCTGTGGGGAATCTTTTTGCTGATATATAGGATTTTTCAGGGATATTATTAGTTTATTTAAATGAAACTGCCATTGGCATGAAAAGCTTTAATGCAGAACTAGGGTGGCTTCATTGTCTTGCCAAAAATACATACTCTGACAAGGCTCACCTATAAAAGACAATGAGGATTAACGCATAGGTAGCATAGTGCTAACACTATAAATGATAGTAACTCCTGTTAAGTTAAGCCAGAGAAACAGGAACCTTCCATCAAGATCCCATCTTTCCCACCTAAGAGGACAGCACCTGACCGTGTTCAGTTTGGTTTCATCTATGAATGGATCCATTAATCACCAATGACAGATGCCCAACCACTTACAGCTTGTTACTTTTTGCCATGTTTAGATGTGCATACGTTCATTAGAAAAGATTTCAAACTTCCTTGCCTCTGTTCTGCATGGTCATCTTAATCCCATAAATCAGCAACTTGTAACAAGCAGTGAGGAAGAGCTGCCTGTTGTCTGTGTGTTGTCCACAAGTCTGCAACATACGGGGATCCTATCTGCATCTCTGCATGTGAATGGTAGCAGTGGGCATGGTAGGGCTTTCAGGTCTAGCCATCATCCCCTGCTGCAGTTTTATGCTAAAGATTCACGAACAGGGTTTTCAGAAGCAGCTCAGTGACTAAAAGCAGCAGGTTTTTTTATTGTGTGTCAATGGTACATGCTCCCACAACATTTGGGTCCTTTGAAAACTCTGTTCTCCAATAATAAGGGAGTCCATAGGCAAATGTCTTTAGATCACTTCCTGCCTCAATTAGCAGTAATTAACAAGAACACACGTGGCACTGCATTGCAGAAGTCGCTCAAAATTGCATTGCCCAGAGGAGGCAGCTGTAGGTTCAACACAATTCGTCCTCTTATGGTACATGAAACCGTTAGGATCTCTTCAAACCTGTAATCAGTAATCCATTTTACCCCTTGATATGGCACCTGAGATTCAATATACCACTTTCTCTTGTTCCTGCTTGCTCACCCCAGTAACTGTATTAACGCAAGCCTAGGCTGTGAGCACACAAAGACTTGAGTGCTTGTTTCACAGCTCTTCCCTGCCATGATGTGGCATCCCTGCAGATGTGGCCCCGCTCCCGCGTGGGGATGCAGCACTCAAGTAAGGAGGAACGGAGGGTATGCAGGCCCTGCCCAGCATGATGCAGCAGCAAAGCTATGAGAGAGGTCAGTTCTCTTTTCCACTTCCTTTCTTGTTTGCTTATTTGTTTGCAAAAGGAGTTAACAGTGGGATGGTATCGCATGACTCTGAACTGGAGCCTGTATGAGCCTGTACTCAGTACAGGTAAATAGCACTTAGGCATTCTTCTGGTTCTGCCGTGGACCAGCCTGGCCTGTGAGTCAAGAGATGGGAACTGGAGGTTTCCTCATTGAAAAGGCATCAGAGCAGACATAGTATACCTCAGTCCTAGCTCCTCCAAGAACAAAAATCAGCTAATCACATAATCATAGAACCACAGAATTGTTTGGGTCAGAAGGGATCTTTAAAGATCATCTAGTCCAACCTCCCTGCCATAAGTAGGGACATTTTTCACTAGATCGTGTTGTTCAAGACCTCATCCAACCTGACTTTGAACATTTCAATGATGGGGCATCCACAATTTCTCTGGACAACCTGTTCCAGTGTCTCACCACCCTCATAGTAAAGAATTTCTTTCTTATATCTAATCTAAATCTGCCCTCTTAGTTTAAAATCATCGCTCCTTGTTCTGTCACTACAGGCCCTAGTAAAAAGTCTCCCTCCATTTTTCTTGTAAGATCCCTTTTAAGTACTGAAAGGCCACAATAAGGTCTCCCTAGAACCTTCTCGTCTCCAGGCTGAACAACCCCAGTTCTCTCAGCCTTTCTTCATAGGAAAAGTGTTCTTGCCCTCTGATCATTTTGGTGGCCCTCCTCTAGACCCAGTCTAACAGGTCCATGTCTTGTGCTGGGGACTCCAGAGCCGGTAGCAGTACTTCAGGTGGGATCTCACAAGAGCAGAGTAGAGGGGCAGAATCACCTGTTGGCCACACTTCTGATGCAGCCCAGGATGGTGTTGGCTTTCTGGGCTGCAAGTGCACATTGCTGGCTCATGTCCAGCTTTTCATCCACCAGTACCCTCAGGTGCTTCTCTGCAGGGCTGCTCTGAATCCATTCATCCCCCAGCCTGTACTGATACTGATACTGGGGACTGCCCTGACCCAGGCGTAGAACCTTGCACTTGGCCTTGTTGAACCTTACAATGTTCACATGGGCCCACTCCTCAAGCCTGTCAGTGTTCTTCTACATGGCATCCCTTCCCTGTACCAAATCAACTGCATCACTCAGCTTGGTGTCATCTGCAAAATTTCTAAGGGTGCACTCAGTCTCACTGTCTATGTCATTAATAAAGCTATTGACCGGTACTGGTCCAAATATGGAACCCTGAGGGACACAACTTGTTGCTGATCTCCATTTGGACACTGAGCCCTTGACTGTAACTGGATGGAGCCATCCTGCTAATTCCTTCTCCATCGAATACTCTATCCATTAAATCCATTTCTCTCTAATTTAGAGGTAAGAATGTTGAAGGGGACCACATCAAAGACCTTACAGAAGTCCAGGTAGTTGACAGGTTGTGTGCTTCTAGTAAGCTTGGAGTGGCTCATTCTGCACTGCGTTTCCCAAGGACAGCAGAGGTCATACCAGCATTTCATCTTGTGCCTGGTGGGATCCCACTTGCCTGGAGGCTCCGTGCAGGTGGAGGTCTAGCCTCACTGGCTCTGGGCTCTTCTCTGGGCTCCTCCTGCAGCTGGGAGATGTTGGAGGATCCAGCCCACAGCAGGGAAGGGGTTAAGTGCTTGACCAGCTGCCATCTATGAGGCACTGAATTCTTTCCCCGTGCAATCCAGCAGCCAGTGTCAGGACAACGCTATATTTAGAAAGCTGATAAAGGTTTGGTGCTGACAGTTGTCCTGCCCCTTGATGAAGAAGCCGCAGAGCGAGTGAGCGGGGGCAGCTGATTTCTCTCCCCCCAGCACTGTTCCCTGCTGAGACTCCTGCCCTCTCCACTGGACTCCTTCGCCATTCCTCTGTCAGGGACCTCGTTGGAATCGCCCAGGCACAGGGTAAGTGCCCTTTCCTCACTCCCCTNCGTCAGTGCTTGTCTTCCTAAGATGTGTATAAGAGACAGGATACGAACGTCAGTGCTTGTCTTCCTAAGATGTGTATAAGAGACAGTCCCTTCCCTTCCCTTCCCTTCCCTTCCCTTCCCTTCCTTTTTTTCGGTCCCTTTTTTCTTGCTGTCAGTGCCAAAAGCAATGATGCAAATGGCAAGGTCCTTCCCAACCAGAAGGAGGCCCTTGAAGCATGCAGGCCTGGGCACTTCTGCACTTCTCTGTTTCGTGGATGCTTGGGGCAGCTGCAGGTAAACTGTGTTGAGGCTGTGGTGGCAGATTGTCTTTTTATTAGCTGCTTTTTATTGAACTTGGAGACAACTGTTACAGCAAAAGGAACTGAAAGCAGGGCATAGCTGCAAATTTGTGTCAGTTCCTGCAAATGAGACTGAGACTCCCCTTGCTCATCTGATAAACTCCTTTGAAGAGCTAGAAAAGGATTACTTTCAGTCACAGTTGACAAGTGCTGGAACACAACTAAATGACCTAGATGAGCCCATTAAGTGGTGTCCAATGGCTGTGCCCTCCATTTTGATTCTGGAGAATGAAAGTAGTCTAGCTCTCCAGACACTTTGATGCACCCTGTCTGCACATTAATCACCCTCCCTCTCCTGTGTTAATTAAACAAAAAACAAACACTGCATTGCAAGTAATGCAGGCCTGCATTGCCAGACAGCTTCTGAGATGGCAGAAAACTTGTTCTAATGATCTGTACCATCTATTTGGAAGGAAATGTAGAGGGTGCGCATCTGGGAAAAAGCTCTAAAATATTTTTTTAAGATGGTCTAAGTAAGAAGAGAAGATTTGCGTAGATTGTACAGGTGGACCCAGATGGAAATACCTTTGTTTTCAAGATTGTGGTCCTTTTTTGCTTAACAAAAACTTATGCTGCGTGTCAAAGAACTCCCTTCAAAGTTGTTTGTGGGTTTCATAGCTGTTTCTGACCTGCAGTTAGACAACGTGGGTACCTGAGTGGAGAGACTGATTCATGCTGTGAGGTGACCAGTGTACTGAGTACTGAGGGAGAGATTCACAGGCTTCAATCCCAATGCTGGCATTGCAGCTCATGGCAATTAGCTAACAGAAAAGAACCCCAACAGTTTTCTGACATAATCTGTTTTGAATTGTTTGATAAATTCTAGTTAGGACAATGCTTATGTCTGTCCGTCTAAGTGAGAGCTACTTGTGAGACTATTCTTTGTGACCCACCCACCTCGCAGTCTCAAACCAGACACTGATCTTCTCTACCCAAAACCTCCTCCACCAGTCCGTTCTCTTGCACTCCCAGCCCACTGCAGCTCCTCCCCATGGGACCTCTCTGCATCCTGCAAACACTGGATACCAAGGCATATTTGAAGCCTTTAGCACCACGCTGGAAAGCGGGGTGAGGATGAGGGGTGGGAGAAGAGTGGGGACTTCCTTTCTACCATTAAAGGATCCTCCCTGCTCCAGTTCCCTGCTGCTTTCTTCTGGAATGGCTGAAAAGGGCTAAAGTCCTGGAGAAGGGACTTGGGAGAAGGGATCCCAGTGGAGGGCATTGTCCTAATAGGCAGTGTGGTTGGTTGGCAGGTATTCAGTGATATCGGACACTGATACAGAGAGCATCTTCATGGAGCCAATCCATCTGTCATCTGCTGTGGCTGCCAAACAAATAATCAATGAAGGTAAGAGGAGAAAGGGTAAAAGAACTGTGTAAGTAATAGAGACTGGAGTTGCACTTGTTTTGCCTTTCTCAGCCAGAGATCCTAAAATGATAAAAAAGCCTTTATGAGAAAACCCCACCTGAGGTAGAGGTGAAAACCACAAAGAAATAACAATTTACAGAAAGGTTTGGTGGCTTCCTTTGAAGTGGTGTACTGAATCTGTGACACAACCATGTACCGCAGTGATGAACACAGTTTGGTCACTGGTTGCTCGCTGCAACAAACTGACTAGACTAGACTAGGCTAGACTAGAATATTTCAGTTGGAAGGGACCTACAACAAACATAGAATCATCATAGAATGATTTGGGTTGGAAGGAACCATAAAGATCATCTTGTTCCAACCCCCCTGCTATGGGCAGGGACACCTCCTACTAGACCAAGTTGCTCAAAGCTCCATCCAGCCTGGTCTTGAACACTTCTCTGGGCAACCTGTTCCAGTGCCTCACCACCCTCATAGTGAAAAATTTCTTCTTGATATCTAACCTTAATATACCTTCTTCTAGTTCAAAGCCATTACTCGTTATCCTATCACTACATACCTTTGTAGAAAATCTCTCTCCAGCTGTCTTGTAGGCCCCCTTCAGATACTGGAAGGCTGCTATAAGGTCTCCGCAGAGCCTTCTCTTCTCCAGACTGAGCAACCCCAACTCTGTCAGCCTGTCCTCATAGGAGAGAAGCTCCAGCTCTCTGATGATCTTCATGGCTCTCCTCTGGACCTGTAAAGAACAATCATCTAGTCCAACTGCCTGACCACTTCAGAGCTGACCTAAAGCTAAAGCATGTTATTAAGGGCATTGTCCAAATGCCTCTTAAACACTGACAGGGATGGGGCATCGACCACCTCTCTAGGAAGCTTGTTGCAGTGTTTGACTACCTTCTCAGTAAAGAAATGCTTCCTAATGTCCAGTCTGAATCTCTTCTGACTGACGTAGCTTTGAACCATTCCCACATGTCCTATACGGAATACCAGGAAGAAATCAGCACCTCCCTGTCCACTTCCCCTCCTCAGGAAGCTGTAGGGAGTGACTGCATTCTTTTGGGGCTGGAATGAGCATGCCCTTAACTCCCAGGCCTTTGGCCCGTGTGGGTCTCTGGACTGAGAGGACAGTTTTATGCTCCTCCTATTACTAACTACCTTGAGGCTACTAGATAAGCATGTACGTGCGCACATTGCAGACAGGACAGTGTGATGTTACTGGGGAAAAAAGCAAGCCACAAGGCTTGTCCCAGGAATAAAGAATGACAGGTCATATATTTGCATTGTTTTTACATGCTTTTAGTTACAATGTCAGTTTATTCCAGAACTGAAGACAAAGGACACCAAGGTAGAGTCAGTGTGTCCCAGGATGTTAGAGTCTGCACAGCAGCTGATGGTGGAAGACCTGTACAACCGAGTTAAGGAAAAGATTGATGACACCAGCTTGTTCAACACGCCATGTGTGATGGACTTGCAGAGGGCACTTGTGAAGGACAGGCTGGAGACCCCCAGGGATGCTGTGGATGAAGTCTGGCCTAATGTCTTCATAGCAGAAAAGTGAGTGTCAGCTTTTGTCATCAAGTTGCACAAGATTCCCAGTGAAGGGTCAGATGGAACCATTGAAGGCATGTATTACATGCACATAATCCCTTTCTTCCCCAGAGAGCCCCAAAGTGTTTTTCAGAATAGGTTTACAAAGATCTCTGTGTGCTGAAAAGTAAATACTTCTGGAATAGAATCAACAGCTTTCCTATGCTATTTTGATGCTTCAATAATTTAGGAGAGGAAAAGGCAAATGAGCCCAAATTACACTGTTCTAATTGGAATTTGGTCCCGAAATTGGGACTAAAGTCTTTACTATGTAAAAGAGAGTTAAAAAAGAAATGCCATAGCAAATATTGAGTGGGAATGGTTTGGTCTGTACCATGTCTCAGCTGTCTGAGACACCTGTGCAAGTAACCAGGCAGAATTAGAAGGGGATATAGTGTAAAGCATCAATTACAGAGTGATAAAAATTGAGAAATAAGTAAACAGCCTGAACCTAGGATGGCAGAATGAGTTTAAAATCAAACTGGAGTGGAAATGAGCATGCAGCTCTGCTGGTGAGTGCAAGGGTTGCATTTTCTTTTCCCAGTGAGTATTGGAAAGAAATACCTGTAGAACTCTCAAAGGACATTAAGGTCTGAGTGGAGCCGTGTGCTGGAGGACTTAATGCAGACTGGGAGCTCTGTAGACCTTGTAGCAGACAGCTTCTTCCCTACCCAAAACAGGAGCACTGATACCTACCTTTTTTTTTCTTTTTTTCCTTTCTGAAGAAGTGTTGCAGTGAACAAAAGCCGTTTGAAGAGACTGGGGATCACGCATGTCTTGAACGCAGCTCACGGCACAGGTGTATACACAGGACCAGGTTTCTACAACGGTCTAAATATCCAATACCTGGGCATCGAAGTAGATGATTTTCCAGATATGGATATCTCCAAACACTTCCGCCCAGCTGCAGAGTTCCTTGACGAAGCGCTGCTGACTTACAGGGGTAAGAGGAGAAGCTTACAGTGGTTCCAGAATGCTTGGGAATTAATAGGTGGATAAACAACTGATAAAAACTCTGATAAACAACTGATGCCATATTTGTAACTGGGTGGAAGGCAGATACTTTGTTCTCTGCATCCAGTTGCAGTTAACACTTCTTGCCCACTTTTGCCTATGCCTCATTCAAAACAGTAGGGGGGTAAACAAGTGAGAGGAGGCAGCCCAGCAGTCCCTGCTGCAAGCCCCATATCTCTGGACTCAAAATGGCTGAGAGCCACCTCCCTCAGCTGCTTTGAAAGTACCCTACTATTGCAAAGAGGTGAAGCCCTGCTCCAATAAATATGTGTTTTTCATACTGATATTATATAATAGCATATATATGGATATATTAATGTACACTGTGAGTTCCAGTTTTGCCAGGATGCTTACTACAAAAGAACAGGCTGATTTAGTAGGACAATCCAAACAGCTGGATTAAACCACCCAGGCTACTGTATAATTTGCTGGACTCCAATTCCATGGCAGCTGTTATTTTGTGGACTTCCAGTGCATACTGGTCAATTTGTTGCAGATGTTGAAATATCTTTATGGAATTCAATATGAAAATGAACACTACAATCAGTGATATCACTGATACTCTTCACATAGGTATTCAACGCATACAATTTTTGTAGAGAGGCAATGGGTTACCTCCTACTAGAAGTGACAGTGAGAAAAGTGAGAAGTTTTGTTAGTACATGGAAAAGTTGAGCCGATAGCTGACCAACGCCACCACGAGGAGGGACATTCTACCCATCTATGTTCTTCCTCATAACTCCTGTTGCTCCCCTTGGCATAGTACAGATGCTTACTGCTGCGGGCATTCATCGATCCTTCAACTCACTAACCCAGGAAAAACGACAGCCCAGCCGGGAAGAGATGGTTTTCCACTGGGTTGGTGAGCTGAACCAGCTCATTGAAGGGCCCAGTGAGTACCAGAGCTGACACAGGAAAGGCTGCACAGAGACAGAGGAGCCTTGAAAGAAAGGAGACAAATGAGATCTCCTCCTTTTGGTGAGCTGTTAGATAGGCTTTACCAGCTGTTAAAACATTTGGAAGGCAACTGAGACTTTTCATACTAAGAATGGTGTAAGAATTATGTTCGGATTGTAAGAATAGGTACATTGGGTAAATACTTGCAGTAACATACCGGGAGTCAGGAAGGTGGTGTTTATACTGGCTTCATTAAGTTTCAGTGCAAACAGTTTAATTAAACTGCAGTTTATTACACATTTAGAAACAGTAATTTCAGTTATTTGCAAGCTAGCAAAGCCTCATTTACGCTCTTTTCATATTTACAAGATTTTATTTAACTGTAATTTGCCATAAAAGTAACTCTCAAAAAAATTCTTCTGTGCCAAAGCTTAGTTTTTCCAAGAGGTGGTTTCTCTATAAATGCCATGAAATAAAGCAGATCCTCATCTTTGATTCTAGCTCTTGCAGTCACTGTTCACAGAATGGTGGGTCCCAGTAGTTTGACACAGCAGTATCAGTTTGTCAGAGTCAAAATCAGCTCTCTTCTGCTAGTTGCCTGGTTCTGCTGTTGAGATATACTATGACTCTGGCCTCCAGCCAATCTACATGTAACTGAGTGTACCTTGCAAAACAGCAGATTTGGATTCTGGCAAAAATATAATTAATTTAATATAAAATTGTATTTAAGTCCTAGAATGTGCTTTATAAAAAAGTAAGTTATTTGCTTATCCTCCCAATACCTTCCTGGAGGCTAATGCTAATATCTCCCCTTTTACATATGGGGAAACTGAAGCATGGAAAGCTTAAATGTCTTACTCTAAATCAGCCAGCAAGTCAAGAATATGGTATCACTTGTCTTTCTAACACCTGTTCTAAGCTTTTGATTATTTGGGGAATTGAACTGTATAAGTGAAAATATAAATATTGTTTTGATTGTTTTAAATGTGCCTGCCCACAGCTTGTGAAACGAATGTGTTTTTTATTCATATATATATAGATTTTTATCAAGATAAAGCTAAAAAGTATTTATTATTGTTTTCAGTCACTGAAACATATAATATGTCTATTTTATAACAATATTCAGAGAATGCTTTTGTGCTACATATCAGAGCAACCTCTCTATGTTATCGGAAATAGCTGATTACTTTTATATTATTATTTATATTATTATATTATATATCTGTAGGCAAAATCCTTGTCAGCAGTGAAATGGGAATCAGTCGCTCAGCTGTGTTGGTGGCTGCTTACCTGATGATCTACCACCATATGACTGTTCTGGAGGCTCTGATGACTCTGAGGAAGAAGCGTGCTATTTACCCCAATGATGGCTTTCTGAAACAGCTAAGGGAGCTCAATGAGCAATTGTTGGAGGAACGAGAGTTGGAGCACACCGGAGATGAAGAAGTCACTCCTAGTCAAAGTCCTGTTGTCCATGCAGGGACTTCTTCCCGGCTGTCTGGAGTTGGGGACTCAGAAAGCATCATGGGAGCCAAAGCCCACTCCATCACAGTAGAAGAAGAGGAGACCAGCAGCCTGCTGGGTAGTTTTATGAGCTCTTCATCAGTGGAAAAAACTAGCTGGGTTTCCAAACACTCCACCCTCATCAGTGAGGAGGAAGAGGAACAGTTGTATAAGGAATGGAGGAAGAAACAAGGCCTGCCTGCAAAGGAACCAGGAGGTAACAGTGGAAGAAGAACATCTCCAAAGTTTCTGGATCAGGAAGGAGAACAATCTGAGGAGGATATGGAACAGAGGATCCATGACTGGCAGCGCAGAAACGAAAAATATCAAATGGAGGGGCCACCCAGGGAGGAGGATGGAGATTCCAGCATGGGAGGAAGACCTTACCCATCAGGTGAATTCAGTGACGTTGAGAGTGTGAGCAGTTTTGAGATCCGAACCCTAAAACAACAGCTGGAAGCCAGTAGCTTTAGCAGGATGAGGAGGAGCCGCTCAGGCTCTATGTCTTCAGAGAGCACTTGGGACATGTGGAACCAGAGGCTTCTGGAGATTGAGAAGGAAGCTGCTCAGAGGTATCATTCTAAGAATAAAAATTGTGGGGAGAGACAATCCCCAGAAACAGGAAGAAAGGAGAGGGATGTGGATGAGGAGAGTGTGTTTTCAGACAGTAGCTCCTTTTACAATTTCTGCCAAAAGAACAAAGACAAGCTGACTCCTCTAGAAAGGTGGAAGGTCAAAAGGATCCAGTTTGGCTTTCACAAGAAGGATTTAGAACCATCATCATCTTCTGCACCATCTCCAGCAGAAGATGGCAGTCAGGCAGGTGAGGAGGGGACAGAAGGGAAGAGTTTGTCAGATATTAACCTGACTGCTTACCAGGCTTGGAAAATGAAGCGGCAGAAGAAGGTGGGCAGTGAAAGCAAGGAGGAATTTGTGGAGTTTGCCAAAAGTGAGGATTCTGCTTCAGCTAAAAAGAAGCAGAGGCGTGTAGAGCTCCTTGAACGTTCAAAGAAAATTTTAGAAGAAAGCCAGTCCATGTGCAGCTGGGAGACAGACAGTACGATGAGTGGGAGTATCCCACTGTCAGCTTTCTGGCCCTCAGCGCCTTCTGCAAGCGGTGCCGAGGATGCAGCTTCTGCAATGAGCATGCAGACAAATCATTCATCTGTATCACAGACCAGAAGCAGCACAGGGGCAATGCAGCATCACATGTCGAGTGTACCCCCTCCCAATCTCCCCGTTGGCCCCGGTGACACAATATCCATGGCAAGCATTCAGAACTGGATTGCTAATGTGGTCAGTGAAACCATTGCTCAAAAGCAAAATGAGATCATGATGCTGTCCCGTCCATCATCTGCAATGGCCTCCAGCGTAATGTCAGGAGACCTTGGCAGGCGTGTAGATGATGATAAGTTTTCTCTTCTCAGTGGTCAGAGTGGATCATCTATTGCTACCTCTCAGCTTCGCCAGCAGGACATGCACAGGGCTGAGTCTCAGTCTGTCCTGTCTTGCAATACCTCAGCGAGCGCAAGGACAGAAGGGACTAGTTCAAACATGAAGACAACACAGACAAGCAAGCCACTGTACAGCCTCTTTGCTGATGATATTGACCTGAAGAAACTCAGGAGGAAGGAGAAGGAGATGCAAATGGAAATGAGAGAGAAAATGTCAGATTATCAAGTTGAAAAAGTGATCACAGACAATAAACGTAGCACTTTATTTAAAAAAAAGATGACCAAAGGAGAGGAAAATGAAGATGACAGAGAGAGTACAACAAACAGCCACAGGCGCCTCTTGCAAGCAGATCTTGAGAGAACCAATACAGTCTTTGACCTGTCCAGTCAACCTGCAAACGCAGGCGTACCAAAGTCAGAGACAGAGGCTGATATTACCAAGTGGCTCAGTGGCCTGAAAGCAGAAAGAGAGCCACCGTCATATTACGATCAAAGTGAGAAGGTTAGAGAGAAATATAGCAAATCATCCAAAGTTAGAGAGATGGATTCTGAAACATCCAGTTACAGATTCTCCAGATCCCAAAGAGAAGAGCTAGACAGCTGTTCTTCCTATGAGTCAAAAGGAGATTCACTGAGAACCATGTCAAGATTTTCCTCTGCTTCTGCAAAAGAGGACAAAAAGATGTATAAGTTCACAAGGTCAAGGGTCAGTGAGACAAGTTCCAGAGAAAAGAGCCCAGAGCTGCACGTTTTCAGCCAAACACCTGAACCATCCTTTGACTCTGAATCCCCTGAACCATCTACACAGAGTCGAGTTAGATCTCATCATGTAGAGGCGTGTGAAGAGGAGGCCAAGTCAGACATGTCAGAATTTGGAGCTAAGAGAAAGTTCACCCAGAGCTTTTCAAAGTCTGAAGAGGATGGAAAGAAGGAGGCAAAAGTGGAACAAAGTGAAGAAAGATTTGCATCTAGACAGTTCTCTCAGTACAGGCGAAGCATGCGTAAAGAAGAGGAAGAAGAGATGGATGATGATGCCATCATTGCTGCTTGGAGAAGCCGACTAGAAGAAACTACGGCAAAGCTCCGGCGGAGAAGGGAAGAGTGACCACGATCAGATTATAGGAACACAAGCAGAGCCACAGAGTCCCTGAATCACTCATCATTATATTTCTGATAATCCTTTGTGGTTTGTAGGGCATTTCCTGCAGATAGTTCTCTTCTTAATCAAAAGCGATAAAGGGAAGAGGTCAAGTTTTGGAAGTGTTTGTGGTTTGTCAGAAAGAAGATGCTAGTATTAAATGATCAATGTAGGTAGGAACACAATGTTAGAAGCCATTAGGAGCCAGACGATGTTTCAGCGGTAAAAGCAAGTAATGGTGGCACCTCAATTCAAAAGACCAATCACATCCCATTTTGGTTATTTCAATTTCCTAGTCTTGTTAAAGACTGGACTTATTTTTTCTAGGATCTTTTTGATCATAAATGGAAGAAGCCAACAGCCTTTTCTAGGAACTTGAAGAATGTTCCTCTTAATCAGTTTTACTTTATACCACTGAGAAGATACTGCCAGGTATGCTCCATTTTCTGCACCAGTCTTATGAACGTCTACAGAAATAAGACACTTCAGGGGAATACATGTATTGTTTTACTTCACTAAGTAGCAGAAGCAAAGTGAAATACTAGAAAAAAGACGATGCTTCTTTCTTTTTAGAAGTTCGGTGCAGTAATGAATGTATTCCTGTGGTGCCACTGTTTTCTATTAGATGGAGTTATTTCTGCTCCAGAATGATTTGTTCCTGCTAATGATTTTGGGTCTAAAAAGGAAAAATGCAGTAATATTAACAGCCATCTAAAAATTATGTTCTGATGTAGTTAAAGAGATGGAGTTAGGATTAGTGTTAGGTTAGCTGGGTTTCTAAAGCAGTTACTTCAGTTTGTTTTTATATATGCAGCTCAGCTAAGTCTGTGCTTTTATGTCTATATCAGATTGTTGTGTATTAATTTTCAAAATGATGGCCTTAAAAATGATACACAAGCTGACCTCATAATAAAATGATGTATAACAAAAGCATCGGTATAAGGCACCATGCACCTAAGGACAAAAGGTGTGTCTGCTGAATGTGGTACTTGGAAGCTCATTTTTAGGAGATTGTAGGTTTAGTTGGTGTGTTGGATGTAACATGTTGTTTGTATTATATGAGGTACGGAGCCCACTTTTCACAGTGAGTGGAAGGAGCACGGTCTCCATGTTAACTGAGTACACCCAGCTAAGAGCCTCAGGTCTTTCCATGCCCTGCAGAACCTTGTGAGCTTGTGTGGCACGACCTGCAAGGCCTGCCACAGCATCACCTGTGTGGCTGGTATGACTCTTGTCTTTGACGCATCAAAGCACCCAACGCTTTGTCATCAGTCAACGTCCTCCGCCTCTCTCTTATAAACACGTATGCCAGTTTCTCCTGATTTCTATTCTGGAATCATCTGTTCCCTCTTCTGTACAGACCGTATTTTGAAACAACAAAACCCTCTGGCAGAGCTGAGTATAAAACAACAATGGAAGGATGATGGAGTATTGCTCACTCACAGGAAGTTTTGTCTTTCTTTTTCTTGTCCTATCTTCTCCCTCCCACTGCGATGCTTAGAGCTCACTATTACTATTATGCTAGTACCTCTCCCTGTTTTAATTGTATAATACAGACACTAAGCTCCACAGGGCAAGAGCCTGGTCTTTGTCCTTGTCTGTATGACGCCACACACATCAGCAATGCTATCTAAATAATGGTTACTGATAACAAAATGCAGCTGCCAATTTTCCTAAACTTAGAATCATTTCTCTCAACTGTAACTCACTGATTAGACATTATCCCTGCTTCTCTGAAGATAAAGACGACTCTTTCTGACAGGCAAGACTAGGGCAAATGATAGCTACTTATTGTTAGGTGAATGGAGTCACAAAATCAGGTGATTGAACAATAACAGGGGTAGAAAAATAAGAGAAAGAACATATTTTACTTGTGTGGGGTTTTTTGTTGGGTTTTTTTTTTTTGAGTAAACTCAGATTACATTTTTGAAGTACATAAGGAACATGGTCTTCTTAATGTTTCAGGCATCCAGAGATGCTATAAGGCTTAACATGCATATAATGCACTTCTACTACAATATAATATCTAATACACTGCATTCCTTGTTTCTGCATACTTCTGTGAGTTGTATTTTTTGAGAGCAGTGGAATTACAGGCTTTGATCCACGTTCTGAGATTTTACATTGAATTTGTGCAATGTGTGTTAGGATAGGCATTTTCTTCTTCATCCCTGGTAAAGTGGCTCTGTGGAAAACAACTCTGCATATGCATATTCGGAGCTTGCTTTAATTTCAGTCTAGAAAAGGTTTTAAATTTCGATGGATCAAAGTGGAAGTGTGCAGTACCTGCTGGCACTGAATTTACTTTTTTATCAAAGGCTGGTTCCCTCTGAAAAACCTCTCTCTGGCTTCCTACGGCCGGCTGCTGTTCTCAATAGAAATGCCTGTCCTCTGCAGTACTGTAGGGGGCATCTTACACTGTGAAAGATGAGCATTATATGATGTAGTAATTGGTTTCATTTTGCACCGCGCAGCACAGCCTTTGTTTGGGTAGCATTTTGATTTAAACAGTAATCTAGGTCTGCCGCACAAATAAATTATTCAAGACCGAGGGGCAAGAATATGGTTCTATAACGAGCCTGAGCCAAACCATCCTGATAGTGAGTTTTGACCCTTCTGGGAAAGGGTTAAGTGGGTTCTGCTGACTCACTGAGGTAGGTGGCTTATTAGTTCACTTGTGTAAAAGGGAGATAAAAATGGTTTGCTGGGGAGAGGCCATCTAAGATGCTGGCTGAGCAGTCATGAGGGAGAAGCCTTAGAAATAGCTGAACTTTATTTTCTTATTGCTTATATCCTTGTTAATAAAGCCAAACCCCCAAAGCAATAAGGGGGTGGGGATCATTTTGGACTTCATTCAGTGTACGGCCAGTGCTTGAAAGCGAGAGATGGGAAAGGCTCCAGCTCACAGGTATAAATTACATGAAACAGTGACATAAAGACCTTGCATGGTGAAAATATTAAAGCATTCAGTCATAAGACCAATAACCAGGAAAGACAGAAATGGAGAGGTTGAAGGCAGGCTAGAAAGTCAGGTTTTAAGATGAGAATTTAGAAGGAGATAGGGAATCAGTGAAAGGGGAGAGGTCTGCACAGATTGTTTCAGGTGATCAGAGCTGCAGAGTGAATGGTTTTTCAGCAATGACTCTGGTCTGACACTAGATTAAAAGAGTAGGTAAGTATCCATATTTATCTAGAAAGGATTTTTCAGCAAAGATGTGCTGGGACTGATATTTTTGCTCAGTGTCAGTTTGTTGCTGGAGGCAGGAGGGGTTTTTTTGGCATTGTATAGTGGAAGGTGAAAGTGCAAGGAGCATCCATACAGTCAGTTAAGAATATAAACACAGGAACATCAGAAAAGCTGTATGGGGTCAGACCAAAGGTCCATCTGGCTCAATATCCTGTCTCCGACAGAGAACAACAGTGACTACCTAGGGAAGAATATAAGAGCAGTGATATAAATGATATTTCCCCTGCATGATCTTCCAGCTTCTAATCATTTGCAACTCAAGGACTTCCTAAGCCAGATGTGATATTTTTGTATTTAATAGCCCTGGATAGATTTTCCTTCTATGGAGGTGCCTAGCCATTTTTGAGTTATAGCCGGTATAGCCTTGTACCCGCGAGCCTCCGTGATCTCTTGTGGCAAGGAGTCCCACAACTTACTCTACACTGAATGCTAAGCCATCTCCTTCTTGTCTGTTCTGAACCCACTGCCCATTCGCCTCATTTGATGCCAAGATGATCTCTTGGTGGTATCTACATGCCCCACAGGATTTTACCCACCTCTATCGTTATACCCCATCCTTAGCTCTCCGTTTTCAGCCTGAGTTACTCATTCCTCATATGAGAACTGCACCATGTCTGAGATCTCTGGCTGTTCTTCTCTGAACACTTCCCAGCTCTGCTTTGTCGTGTTTGAGACGAGGGACCAAACCGTCACACAGTATTCAGGTGCAGATGCAGCAGGGATTTATCCTGTGGCACAATGACCTTCCTTATTCTCTTCTGTCTTCCTTCCCTATGAGCTCCTAACAGTTTGCATGCTTTTTTGGCCATTTCTGAGCACCAAGGTGACATGGAACTATTTATTATAGCCACAAAATCTTTTTGCTGGATGGCAATGGTCAGCTCCTAGACCTTCATTTTATATGTTAAGTTTTCTTATGGGTAATTGTTATGGTTTGAGAAACCCATAACAATTTATTGTCATTTAGACAATCTATCACCCGATTACCCCTCCCCACTCAGAAAGGGTAGTCAGGGAAAGCAAGGAAACACGAGGGTTGAAACATAAATACATTTAATAGGATACGACTAAATAATTAACAATAATACTAAAGAATCAGTATTAATCCTGATATTGATATAAGATATACAGGAATTATACTCGGCCAATTCTATCAGTAGGAAGCTGTGCACTCCCAGCAGTGGACAGCAAATGTCAGACACTGCGAGTGCTACGGCTTTGGGAGGCAGGGAAGGGCTCAGGGGTCCGGCACCGGGGCAAGGAGTTGTCTGGACCCCTGCCATCAAGGGAGAGAGAGCTACGCAGCAAACATTTCTAATTTATATTGAATGTGACGTTCATGGTATGAAATAATCCTGTTGGCCAGCTTGCGTCAAGTGCCCAGGCCTTGCTCCTCCTCATCCCTGCACCTGACCAGGCTCAAAAACACTGAGACCTTGAATCCCACAGAGCCTGGCTGGCTATAAAGTAAAGATTTTCATGAATTCAGATACCAGAGTCTTCTAAAAGTGCAGTTTTCCCCAGCATTAGAAGAAAAGTTAGTCCTGTGTTGCTCAACCCAGGACAGTAATGCTTTACATTTATTAGTCTTGAATTTCATCTGCCGTCTTCGTGCTCATCTCTAAGTCTCATTAAGTCCTTCTGCATTTTTTCACAGCCAGCCTCTCATTTCCACCACTCTGTTTCCTCAATGTCCTTTGAACACTACAGAAACTCAGAGTATGCGGGAAACAAAGAAGCTAAGGAGGGATACATGAGAGAGAAACCCATTTGATGTTGGTTTGAGTGAAGTAAGAAAGTGATGAAAGCTGGCGAGCTAGGAGAGAAGAAGCGTACAGAAAGAGATCTGAGACAATAGGTAAATTAAGAAGGGGATCTACATTGGATGGAGACAGTAAGATATGTACATTAGCAGAAGAGGCTAATGCGAAATATTTATTTGTTTAGATGTATAAAAATCTGGGGAAAGGTTATGGGGCAACGTCTGTGGGAAGGAAGGAGATGGTGGGATTTACGGAAATTACAAGTTTGTGAGAAACGTGAAGGGGACTGTGAGAAATGGAAAGGGTGTCAGACATTAGTGGGACATAGATGATACAATGACATCTGTGCCAGACTGGGAATTCAAAGTGGCAGAAGCAAGTTTGGAAGGAAGTGGAAATGTGCCAGAAATAAGTTATTCCTAGTGTAACAGCTGCATTCTGCATGGCAGTGCTCTTAGGTGTGGGGCATGGTCCATTTCGCCCTCTCCAGGATTTTCAGGGCAATTTGATTTATTGCATGTGGCACCAGTTTAGACTGGGTAATTTTTAAAGGAGTTTAGCACTATTTCCTTCTTTTACAGCTCCTTGAGAAATGCTTACACATTAGCTGTAGTGGAAATCTAGGTGAATTATGAGACAAAAATTTTTACTCGGGGATGGTTATGTTGCATCACCTGCCTTTCCTTAAAAGGTTTAGCTGGAATACATTCAATATAGACATTATAACATGAAAACACAGTATCCATTCCATTCCTAAATTTATTGACAATCCAACAGGGATGCAGAAAGCATGTGATTAATATAGTCTGGGGCTTGGAAACAGACACTGCATGCTCATGTACTCCAGCAAAATCTCTTTGAGAGCTACCTACCTATTCTCTGGAATTTCACTTGTCATTTAGAAAAATGAAAGTGGGTTAAATCTCTGGCTGTTCTAATTGTGAAGAAAACTTCCAAAATTGGAACTATGTATTACAAACAAACAGTTCTCTAGAGAGGTGGGAGAATAGCTCTAAATGGTGTGTGAATTGCCCCAGTAAGCTCAGCAAGGTGCTAACTTAATTGCCCAGGAGCAATAATTTAAATGCCAATAAGATTTTTCACATTGTTCTTCATGTAAAAAATGGAGAGAGGTTTAAAGTACATGTATTTAGATTGTATACTGTCAATACTAGCTTATTCTACTTAAATTAACAGCCTGTCATTTTGGCTAGCCCTAGGAACAATTTTTTTGGACAGGGAAGAACCCTATCTATTTTTTTTCCCTACCCTGCCTTTTGTTCTTTGGTACATTTCAATGTATTCAGGAGCTGCTTTTATGTTGCTTACACCTATCACCTTGTTACAACCATTCAGTAGCTTCTGAGCTTGGTGTTTTCTGTAACTGCTCTTCCCCTGCACACACACATACACATAAGCACACAAACACACACACACACACAAAGGTAAAACATTATTTGTGACTTATAAAAGCAGGCGACAATATTTGTGACTTATAAAAGCAGTTCTTCCCAGGACCAACAGGTTGAAGTAAATGTTGGGACATCTATGCCAAGCTACCCAGGTGTGATGATGTGAAAAGTCTTAGAGAGCAGAAGGGACATCCTGTCTGTGCTTTGAAGCTTCCCATCTGAATTGCATTTCAAAGATTTTTATTTCCATGTATCTTTAAGACAGACAAATTTAATCCTTACACAAGAGTGTAAATGCTTCCACATATGATTCATATCTGCATGCAGATTGGTTCAGTTTTAGTTAAGATATGTATGCCCTGGAAGACACAAATGGGTAAATGGGTCTAAACTAGCTTCATTGTTAACTATGGAGATAACAATATCTCTACATAATCAATCAATCAATCAATCAATCAATCAATCAATCCCTTATTTTTTTTTCTAGTGCACCCTTCATGCCAACATGCCTGAATGCTTTACGGTCATTAAATTAAATCAAAGAACACACCACAGAATGAACAAGGCCAGATCAATAAATCTTAAAACCTGATTCAAACTTACCAAGGACTCTGCACAAGTAACCATGAAAGGAAGGATGGCTCCACTCAGAAGGGCATGCGTGCGGGCATAACACTGAACCAAGACATAGGTGACACTAGTTAGAAGACAGAAACATTTAAAGGAACTGATCGTTTTTATAGCATCACCCAGCTACCAACAGCATCTAATGTGGAGCCCAACATCTTAAGAGTCTTTTCGGACTTGTGAATGATACTAGAAAATAACCATGGCGGCAAGAACTGTTTACAACTGGCCAGACAGCTATTTGCATTAGGTCATGTCCTGCCAGGAACATGCCTAATTTTAGGGATTTACCTACATGTGATCTCTCCATTTGATTCTTGCAGGGCACCCTATCAAAGAAAGATGCAGTACACACCAGCTGGTACGAAACATTGTGTGACTGGTCCGTCTTCATGGACCACCCCAGCAATTTGATCATTGCAATGACTCCATACTGAACTCAGACTCAGTCGAAAGCCATCCGTTAGTTTGGCAGAACTCTCCTTCCTCGCCTGAGAGGAGAGCTTTATGAGACCACAATAGCCTTTATGAAACTACCAATTAATGGGGAGCTTTGTACATTTTGCTCACAGTAATTTCCTGGTACCTATCACAACCTATGAAGGTTCATTCCTAGAGCAGATAAAATGACCACAGGCCTAACTACATCTAAAACTAAATGCAAACCCCAGTTCTTCAACTTAAACTTCCCTCCCTCAATAATTTTGCAAGGCATGTGCTCCTTAGTCTGTGAATTGGATCAAAGGTATTGCCTAGAGGCAAAGGTCAAAGGAGATTCCACATATGAAAAGCAGGAGGCCCTCAAAAGGGTGCAACCTCAGTTGCTGAACAGACACCACAAATAGGATGGATAAAAGCCCACATGAGACTCTGGCATGTGAGCAAGCAGAAGCTGACAGTTGCCCCTCAGGAATACAGTATAAAGCTTTCAGTTCTGCAGGAGACGTGCTCTGAAAGTCTGCTTCCTGGGAGCAATCACACCTGAACTGTTGCATGGTGCTGCAGTTGCATAATTTAATAGTTGTCCTGTTTCATCCCAAGGTGAGTGTTCTTGGTGGTAGTGTACATATAAAATTTGTAAGTTATTAGGGATAAAAGAGTCTATGCAAGAAAAGGTCAGACATTATCCTCATGACTGGCAGAAGGGGTCCATATTAAAACAAAGAAGGTATTTGATTTTCTTTTGAACATGGGCAGATGATTCAGACCCACCTGCCCTTCATATGCTCCGTCTCTCCCCTTCCCATCTCTTCTCTTTTGAAACAGATTTAAGTCCATCTACTTTTATATTTTCAAACAAAACCCATAAAAGGGCCATAAATATCATGACTCGCTAAAATGAAAGCTGTTTTCTTCTCCTCCCAGGAGACTCCTGCCTGAGCGAGAGACAGAAAGAGTTCACCTCTTTGAAAATTTCTTCCTCTGTTGAAGTAAAGCTGGTATCTAAGAGCAGTCTTCAAGGCTTTGTTCTTATCATCTTGACCTGGCTTTGTACTGGCTTCTCTGTATTGCTTGTGGAAGTGTGAAGGACGGGGCTAGGGGAAGGAGTTTTGGCTATCACTGGCAGAGCAAGGGTCATGCTTGGAAAGGGATTTCATTGTGGTTTCAGAAAATGTTAGAAACTCAGTGCACCGGCAAAAAGAATGAAGAAACTCATTCCCCTCCTGGATCAGACCAGTGATCCACCCCTTCTGTCTCTGATGTTGGCCAGAACCAGATGCATCTCAGAAGGTATAAAGAAAGTTTAAGTGGGTAATTATGGAATAACCTGCCCTGAGTAGAATTTTCTCCCTGCCTGGCCCAAAGCCCTCCTTCATCTCTCTTCCTTGGTTAGAGTTCAAGTCTATGCCCTGAAGCATGACGGCTTCTCTCCCTTCCAAACGGCTTTTCATCCTGGCCTGTCTAATGCAGCTGCCTATGACAGTGTTGTGATGGGATGTACAGGTCTTGTCCATTGAGAGCCTGTGACAGATCATAGCCTTATTGGAAAGAGAGGCAGAGAGGTGAAGAGAAGGCGAGGGAGGAGAGCATAAACTCAGATGAAATATCCATCAGGAAGATGGAAAGAGTAGTGAGTGGCTGAGAAACTAATTGCTGCCTGCTGACCTGGGCTGTGGAGATAGCTTGCAAGTGAGCATTTTTGCTTTTCAGACATTTCAGCCTGGAGCATGCTAGGAAAGGCAGCTCTTGGTTGAAACTAGTGTTCATCAATACTTCGCCTTCTATATATATATATTACTTTTTTTTTTTTTAAAAGCTGTAGAGGTATGAGAGTAGTCCTGAGAAAACTATTCTGACATTCTGAGGGAGCTTTTTCTTCTGAACTGAAGTTCGCTACTCATTTCTGAAAAGGTATTGGAGTGATCTGGAGCTACTAGACATTTAACACCAATGAAAATCACGCTATTTTTCTACTGCTTGCAAAGGATGTAGGAACCCAAAGTCAGATATTTCCACCTAGGTCCTTGTCCCTATCTTATAAACAGAGGTGGCTGCTCATAGTCCCAACTAGAGTGAAGAGTGCATCTGAAAGCCTTGCAGAGGTCACAGCTTCTGTGGGTTTGTTTGATCATTGCATAGTGCATCAACATTTCTGTGACAGAATGCCAGATGCCCCAATGTGAGGGTTAGAACTGCCCGACATGTGAAGGCTCTTGACTTTTTAGATGTTGTCTACTCAAGATGTTATCTCCAGCGATAGCACTTTCCCACAGAAAGTACTAACCAAGTTCCAGGGAGTGCTTAGTGTACTTTCTAGATGGATACTTGCCACCATATGCAGGTTGAATGACAGCTTTCACTTACTTCTCCAGGAGTTGAACAATTTCTAGGGAGAGGGAAAGAAGACCTAGGTCTTGGATCATATCCAGGCCTCGGTAATGATTAATTTCACTCCCACAATATCCACAGTTTCCCATATTCCTTTTCCTCAAAAGTGCTACACAGTGACCCAGTACTTCCCAAGAGACGGGTGTTGAAATCTCACCCGATCTCCTGGGTGTCACACCGAGGTGTTCAAAGCATCCTGCTGGTGTCGGTTCAGCGCTGGGGATCGCTCATCAAGAAAACTGACTGTATCGTTTACACTGGGAGCAGCTGCAGTGAGCAGTGCAGTGACAGTGTTCAAGGCTCTGTAATCTACTGTTAGTCGCCACTTGCCATTAGGATTCTTTACTGGCCACAAAAGAGAATTGTAGGGGAAATGAGATGTGATAATGATTCCCTGTTCCTCTAGCTCCTTTATCAATTCAGTAACAGGATGAATAGCATCAGAACATAACTTGTATTGTGGAGTATTAACTAGCTTGCTGTGGGGTTAAAGGAGCAGCTGTCTGCAACAGATTAACAGTGAGGGGTGCGTTTGCAGGAGGCAAACTGGGGGGACAAAAGGGATGGTGCCCCTATGTCCTGTTTTCCCCACAAATCCACTCATGACTGACTCTTCAATACATTCATACCCAATATATTACAGGAACCTAAAAGCAAGGCCAGGCAGATTGTCTGTCCATTAGACAGAATTGGTTTAGCCCTGACCAGTGGGTGGTTAGTGATTTTCCCATTAACGCCTACAACAGAAACTAACTGCTTGCTAAGCGGAGGCTGTCCTGTGTAAGCGTCCTTACCTGCCATCGATACTCGGGCCCCTGTGTCAATGAGGAAGGTTGTAACATTGGGATCATTAACAGTGACCATCATCTCGGGACTGGGGTCCTCAGCAGTAGGAGCAACAGCAGCCAGTACTGCCACTGAACCGAGCCCCCAACCCTAGTTTCCCGTATATTCATGCTCTAGGTTAGTGCTCATAGATTTGGGCATATCCCTGAGTTCACACCTCTTGCATCCTCTGGCTCCCTAGTTGTTATCCTTTTAAACTGTACAGTGTCACCCCCATATCCTGACACAGGTCTCCCAGGGCGATCATGAGAAGTAGATGAGAGAAACCCAACTGGTTGCTGCAGACAGGGAGTTAGTAGCCCATTGAACGGACTCAGAGAGAGCCCCTTCTCAGAACACATTTTCCATCATCTCTTATGCTCAGTACTGAGGGTGTTTCCCAATTTCCCCTTTTTGCTACTGTTTTTTGCACGGAGACAGGCTGGCTCTTTTCTATTACATTTACTTTAACTGAGGCTCTCCCCTGGTTTTTCTCCCGTGGTGCGTGTAGCGGTAAATCTGCTAGCTAGAGGTCCTACTTTGAAGGACCTCTTGGAAAGCAATACTGTTTAAGCCTGTTTTAATGGCTAAAGCTAAAGATTTCAACACCCCCTCAGCTCCCTTTATTGCAGGTTGGAAGTGTACAGGCTCACAAATCACCTCTCAGGGATGCAGCTCTGCAGGAGAAGGTTGTCTGGCACCCAGGGCAACGGGTCCTGGTCCTTCTAATTCAGCTAAAATCAGTTTTCAGCAGGGCAGTTTGCAGAGGCCACACACTTTCCACCCACCCTGGTCAGTGGGATGCATCGTGCCTCCTCAGTGCAACGCGCAAATCCATAAGGAACTGGTAATGTTTGGCCCCATGGTATCCAACCATATTCCCAGACCTAATGTTCCTGATGGAGCTTTAGCTGGGGCAAGGTGGAGCTGGTTGGCTCTGGCTGTCCAGGTCTGTGCTAGCCAGTCCACAGCTGTCTCCCATGGGGTAGCTCAGTACCTCTGCCCCAGACCTCTTAACCCTTGAGCTGTTGTTGTGGAGGGAAGCAGGTTTTGTTCCCCGGTGGGTATGCTCTGTTGTTCACTCTTGGTTACTGGTGCCAAGAGTGCAGCAGGCAGGGAATCATCCTCACTGTCACCTGGCCCTGAGGGGGGAGGTTGCGGGTCTGGTTCTTTCCAGATAGACCTGTCCCAATCAGCATCATACATGGCACAATCGACTTTGACTAGGTCTACCATAGTAGCTTCCAACATCCTCCTTCTGCGCTCTTCAGCTTCTGCAATGATCTGGGGCAGAAGTTACAACTTAAGCAGTCTATTTTGCATTTCTAATTCCTTAAGGTTTGCTTCCCAAGTATTCTTTCCATTTTTCTTTTCCTTGTTTTCCTTTGTCAACTGTACATTATCCCCTTTCAACTCATCAGTCGTATATCTGTTGCTGCCCTACGACAACTGCCTAGTAGCCAGCACGTAGCATCTTTCCCTTTAACTTACAAGAAGGCCACCATCTGGCAAACTTCTGCCAAACATGATCAGCACTTGTGCAGTGGCTCATGACCCAGGACAAATCCCACTTGGGATTTTGCCTTTTTCTCAAATTTTTCTCCCAGTTGTTGCTACTCAGTGTCTAGTTTTCATGGCACAGACAAACACAGGCACGCAGAGACACAGACAGTATCTTTATACTCACATCAAACTGATTGCCTCAACAGGTATGGCAAAGCAGCTTGTGTTTGCCAACAGTGCATGTCCAAGAGAGATCCCACTTCTGACACCAATAAAATGTCTGTTTGGATCTCTCAAATTCACAGGAAACCCCCATACAAAAGATGATGGCTGCAGGGGACAGCAATTCGCTGTGAACACGGCTCCATCGTGGCCCTTTAGCTCTTTCTGGCCACCTGCCCTGCCTACCTAGTGCTCTGGTTTTGACTGAATGGCACTGCTCCCTGCATACATCAGGCCTTAGCATGAGCTGGGTTAGCCAAATTCTGAGCAGGAGTTGAGTGAACAGTCACAGAAGGGCCAGGGTCTCAAACAAACAAACAAAAATAAAAAAAAAAAAAAAGAAAGAAAGGGGTTATTAATAAGATAATGTAAACCAATATATAATTTCTCATTTAAGCTCATTTCTCCTTCACAACAAAAAGGAATCGCAATTGTGAGATGGTATCACAGTGTAAAGAACGGAAAACACGGCTGTCTCTTTGAAAGCATCTCCTTTGCTCACTCCTGTGGATAGCTTGGTAAGCTGCCCTTTTGATCTGTGTGCATCCTTCTTAACACTGGGGACCAATACTGTTTTTCCCATAAGCTCACTGGAGAGGCAGGTGGGACATTGCTTTCCAGCAGCAGATTGGCAGAACTTTGTGTCTTCTGCTTTCTCAGGTGACTGATGCCCAGGCCTTCTTGGTGCTGGAGAGCAGATTTTCCCCCTGCTGTCTACAAGGAATGCTTGAAAAACAGGGATTTAGTGCCGGCTAATTTTTATGCCAGATTTTCTCTGGTGAGCAGATACTTGGGCGAGACTTTTGCTCGAACAACCTAAGAGGTGATCTGTAACATGGCAGAGTTGCCATTACAAGTTCAGACAACTGTTCTCTTCTAATGCCATAACATAGTGCCACTGCCTGGCATGGATGGGGTGGTAAGAGTACTTCACTGAACTGTCTCATATGCGTGTCCAGTCTGGTCTGAAGACAGTCACACGCTGTAAAATAATCCCTCACCTCACTGTCAAATCTCTCGTGTCCACAATTAAATCCCCTTTATAATCCCATTTTTTGCCATGTTGGCAACAGTCTAGCTATTAGAAGTGTATAGAAATTGTAAACAAGTCATTTTTCCTAGTCACCTTTCTTCTTGTCTCTCCTTCAGTTATGAGTGCCGTGCAGAAGATATCATCCTTGCTTAGTGCCTGGAAATTCTTTAGCTCTTATGGGGAGCTACAGTGAAGTTAAAAAATGATGCTAGATTCTATTTTCACTAAAAAAAAACAAAAAAAAAAGCCATGTTATAACCTGATTTGGTGTGATTATACTGTAAATAGGCCATAAACAGTCAAAGGCAAAATAACCCACAGTATTCACACCATTGAGAGACTGTGTAGTGGTAATCACTGTTCTTCCCTGCTGTTCAAAATATTTTCCAAGTGTTCCTGAAACTGCATTGGCAGCAGAATGTGGCCCAATTCAAGGGCTTTAATGGTACTGCTAAGTAGAAATTACTTTTCTCCTAGAAATTTTCAGTAAAAGAATCTCTATTTTCAAAAAAAAAAAAAAGAAAACAAACCCAAATCCATAGCTATTCACTGCAAACGAGTCAGTCCTATGTTTTAAAAAATTTAGCCCAATTAAGGAAAATTAAGGAAAAAGTACAAATGTTGGATTTCAAAAACAAGCATTTTCTATCTGAAGATGCCAAAGATTTTTTTCAGTGTTGGCTGCCGAAGTTAATAGGGAACATAACCTCCACTTTATTCATGGGGAAAGAGGAACAGAAAATTGCCTTCAGCTCATGTTTTCCCAAGAATTGTTACACTTCCCTCGCCACAGAGAGAACCGGCATTTTAAACTGGTGTTTTAGTTTACCTTTAAGACCACAAATCTTCTCAGACAACATGGCCACCTCTGCCTATCGTAACGCTACAAAAAAGCTCTCCCTGAGATCCGTTTCCGACCTTGATGCAGGGAGATGCTGCGCTTTTCCTGCCCTTCCTGGAAAAGATCTTTTTCATCTGACATCCACGCTCAACGCTTCCAGATATTTCCCCTTTATGACCTTTTATTTATCAGCATCCTTCTGGGCTTAGTAATAGCTAAGGATGCTGTTATTTACTGTTACCCCATTAGTATCCAGAGGTCTTAAATAGCACCAGGACCCCATTGCAGTATGTATCGCACGCAGCACAATTCAAGATGTCCTCACCCTAAAACACTTACAAATTAAATGAACGAAACAGACCCGGGCTGGGAGAAGGAGATTGCATCTGTCAGTGTATTTGAGACCCAGAAACTGAGCCCAGCATCACACACACATACTGCAGCAGAGGAAGTCTGCGGAAAATTTCAAAAGATTCATCTCACTAACAAAGTCATTCTCCCTGAGCAATCTCTCAGCTCTAGGTGGCACAATTAAATACTCACTGGCCTCCAGAGAGCACAAGCTCTCTAAATGGGTGATTAAGGTGTTTGCCTGAGAGGGGCTGACATATGTTTCAGGCCTTTTTCCAGAGAATATGCAATGTCAAAGAGTTAAGCATCCATCAGTGCAGGTTTTTCCCCTCCCAAGTCACTGTTCCTGACTGGTAATCTACGAAGTTGTGCTTCATCTTTCTGGTCCAAAGAATACTTAAATAATCAATTCAAAAAGGTATAGCTGATGTGGGACTCTCCCTCCAGAATAACCACCAGCAAGGGGAAGAGCCTGCCACTCCCTTGGATGCAGATACAGGTTCTCTTGGTGAGTTAAAGTGCTATTTCCCACCTTCTGACGTGGCCTGGACACTGAGCTACTGTGCTGAAAAAAAGCCGCTCTCTGCTTTTTGTCACCTGTTTCTTACAGGCCATGTCTCGTCTGTGTGGATAATGGTTGGTGTAATAACCAAAAGTAAAGTTTAGCCCAGGCTTGAAAGAAGTGTTTTGATGTCGTTTCATGTTTATGACTAATCCAGCATAATTGCAGACTGCTGCCAGAAGTGGTGGTCCCATCTCCCTCAGCTTGCCTTCTTCCCCAGCCTCCAGGCAGCACACTGACACCACATTGCTTATGCCAGACATAGCAGTGACCTGAGTATGGGGCTTGTCGGATCAACTTGTTGATTTGACAGAAAATTAATCCTTTTTTAGCGATGGGGGCACTTCCTAACCCTTAGTGACTACCCTGTGGCCACTCGCATTGCTATCTCCAAGATAAAAAAGCCAGCAAGACTCCACCTCAGTAGGAATCCTCAGATATACCAGGCTAAAAATCCCACCCGAAGACTGGAGCAGACCCAGTCCTTGGTTTTTCTAATTTATTTTCCGAAGAGATTGCCCGTTCATTGTGGTGGTGTCAGGGCAGTTACATAAGGAAGGCAGGTACCTAAGAGAGACCTGCAGCATCGGTGGGCAGGCGAGTCCCTAAGAGCTAGATATGCTGCACTGAATTTTACAGTGCCTAGATCATCTTTTGGATCTGGGTCACACTCTGATGGTGCAGGTGGTTTCAAATATAAATGCAGGCCATCACATGGATGAAGCATACATTCCTGACAAAACTGGCAGCTTTACCTATGTCCTTCTGTTTGAGAAATGATTCATAAACAATCGGATCGGTTCTGGCTCTGTGTAGCAGATTGCACTCGAGCATGCAGCAGCCTTCTAGCCGAAAGCTGGGCTGTATCACCCACTGAAAGTACAAGCCTTCTTTAGCATTTAACACTTCCTTAGCATTTAAGAGCGAAACTCAGCAAAGCGCCGGCTTTTATTTTTTCCTTTGTCCTCCTCACTCTCCTAAGGCTCAAAAGATTGCAAATGCCTCTGGAGTACGAAAGCTTCAAATCCAATGGAGACTGGCTATTCTTCCCTTCAGCCATGAGCACGGCAGCAGATGGGATCAATGCTTGCCACGTAGATCATTTAAAAACCACATTTAGTATTAATTCTGTCACTTTTTAACGAGACTTCTAGTTTGGAAAGTAGCCAGCTGACAACACAGGGCAATGCCATGCCCTGTACCTCTGCCGGACTTGCACAAGGTAAGAGATGGTCTTGTAAGATCATGGTGCTCGCTGGAATGGGAAGGGCATCGCGATTTTAGGTGAGGCTAGGCAACTGGCAGAAGAATCTGCTCTGAGGGAAATGTCTTGCCAAGTTTTATGCAGGCGGTGACAGGATTAGAAAGATACTGCATATGGCACATAACAGTGGGACACACAAAGAGTCCTCCTAGTCCCTTATTTCTACCACACGGACTGAGTTGCACACTCTAAAAACCATGGTCCTTGCACGAAGGAACAGAATAAAATTGTTTGGCTTAAATCTATTCCTGCTTGTAAATGCAAATTAAATCTTTGTTCTGCTGCTTTTATCTTTGTGGAAATTTTCTTGCGTGACTCCTCCGTCATCAGTTTGGCCCTGACAGGTGAAAATCATAAACTCTTCTAATGTCACAAGCTCTAGGAACGTGTCCTTGGTATCTTCCTATCTTGGCTGGGGGCACCGTGGAGTCACAGAACCCCAACCAGAGTGCACTGCTACATTAACTTTTCCTGCCCTCTTCCGTGCAATTATTTTGGGGAAAGCTATGAATTTAGGGCAGAGAAACTAGATTAACAACATCCACTGTTTAAGCCTCTCACTCAGGTTCTTCCCCTGCAGCGGGAACTGACATACTGTCAAAGGTGACAGCACTACGCCAGTTTATTTCACCAGAAGACCTGGCCTTTTCTTTCCTCCCATCTCCTGAGCTCGGCTGCTCCCATTATATGAACACTGGCTCACTCCTGTCTTTAATAAAATCTCCATGCTCCATATGCTCCCTCAGCCTCATTTTGATTAGTGCTCCCAGAGTCTTCCTCACTGCTGACGTCGGGTGCATGCACAGCTCTGTAATTTCCCGACAGCCTTTTTCAAACACTGGCTTTTAATCAGGCGCTGTTTTACCAGCACTTCCTTCTCTCACAGAGCACCTTTGAAGCCAGGCTGCTGATGGTGGTGGGGTTCCTTCTCCACTATCTTTTCTTCTTGTTTCCATACAGGATTCTAGGACAGAATTTTGTAGTTTTTTGGATGCTTTTATTTTTATTTTTTTTTTTTTTGGCTGTGTTGTGATCCTAATTTCCTTCAGGATTTCTTCTTCCTCTCCTGGGAAATTTGTCTCTGTTTCTGGCATCTGTCCTTCCTAACCCTTCCCGCATTTTTTTTTTTCCCCTTCCAAAGACAGGGGAAAAGAATCCATTTAATATTTTTCTGTAGTAACGTCTATCTCATCTGTCAATAAATTACCCTTTGCCATCTCTGGGAGACCCCTTTGTCTCCCTTCACTGACCTTATTCTGTACCTTGCCTGTTTTTTTTTAAGGGAGGATGCAATATCCCTGGGCTGTCATTCCATGAAGAACAGCTGTCATTCCTCCCATAGTGTATGCGTATGTGTTTGAGGAGGGAGGGGAAAGAGGGGGGGGGAATTAGGGAAAGACAGGGAGCTGCTATTGGGAAATATTCACAGTGGTGAATGTTTTATTTTCATTCATGACATTAAGCTGCAATTCTGTCTTTTTCTTCCAGTGGTGTTAGACATTCATTTTTGGATTAATAGAAATCTAACACTCACATATCTGAAATATAACTACAAGAATATGTATTAAACATATTTTTAAAAGTCATTATGTATGCATTTTATAAATTTCTAATTTCTTCACAGTCTGCAACTGTGAATGCTATCTCACTGTCAGAGCTGCAGCCTGATACTATGGAGTTGCATTCAGAAGGCGTATCTGTGGCTAAAAAAATATATGACTTTTCCATGTATCTTCAGTGTTACAAACCGATAATGCTCACTGAGAGGGTTAAAAAGCATGCCATAGTCCTGCATGGAACTAGCTGGCTGTGCAGACCTGCATGAGGAAGAGACAGACCTGTGAATCCACCAATTCCTGCCCTGTCCTTACTCCTTGTGCTGTCTGAAGCACTGCAGACTCTCAGAGAAGTCATCACGGAGCATTCCCACCATATCCTGTGGTCCAAGGGCTGCTTTGTGCTGGTCACACATAGCACAGGCACAAGTTCCTTTCTTCCTGCCTCTGCTCCCTCACACAACCTCACCATAAATTAGTACAGTTGGGAAAAGCAAATTCTGGCTCTGATCAAATTTTACCAGTATCTTTAAAGAAGTATAAGAACTAATAGAAATCAACTGAAGATCCCCTCACTCTGTAGTATCTGGTATTTACACTTTTTAATGCATCTATTCTCATAATATGTACGCAAAATAAGGAAATGCAGTTATAATCTATGAAGCAGGTGTGCATTAGAGACACACCAAAGTGACCTGAAGGTACAAGACACAGCACATGTGGGGGCCCTTGTTCTCCAAGTATCTGAGTCAAAAACCTAGGGGAACACACCATGACTCTTGTCTGATCTGCTCTTGGGGTTTCCTTTGTTTGGAAACCAGTGACAGGCACCATGTGTGTGTCACAGGCCAAATCAAGGCCAGGAGAAACCCAGGGCACCCCCCTGGACTTGTGTGCTCAGAGGTGTTCCGAGGCCCCAGATTAGCCAACGCTACAGAGACACTTGAAGAGCTCATGCCAAATCTAAAAGGATGTCTAGGTGTGACGTACGTATCAACCCTGTCCCTTCCTTGTCCTGTGCTAGTAGGACATCAGCAGAACATCTTTTCTCTTAAAAGCACTATACTAGCTATTTTACAACTGCTTTGTGACTGATGTGCGCTCTGGCCCTCTCTCTCTCATCTGACGGCTCTGACTCACAGTCTCTGTTGGATTTAGCTGCCCTAACTGAAAATGTATCCCATCTCTACAGCCAGAGGTAATAAATTCTTTAGCCACCACAGCAAAATACATTTATGTGATCTTGAATTGAATCACTTATTTCTGCAGTCCTCAGTCCAGGAAATGAGAGTAAATTGTTATCAGCTGAATTCAGATCTACATTAATTAGTGCATCAGGCTACGAGCTGAAACAGTTAGCAGTGGACACACCATTCATTCAGCCACCTCTTCTTTGGGATAACTACCTCCAGCACCTTAGTAATGCAGGCAGCTGAAGGCGGTAATATCTCAAATATTTCAAATGCGTCCTCCTACTGGTAACACCAACCCTGCTCCAGTGCCAGGAACAAAGCTGGGAGTCTCATGAAGAATGGCTCCTGGCTACCACCATCTTCAGGACTATCCCATGTAATTATTCAGGTCTTTTGTAAAAAGACACCTGCGGCAACTGGCAGAGTATCTGCACAAACATTACCAGCCTTGAGGCTGAGAAACTGTTAAATAGCCTTAGTAATAGAATATTAAAACCTTGATGATGAATGAGCGTGGGCGGAATAATTGTCTGCTCAGAAAGAGGCACCTTTTTTTTTGATTCTATTCCTCTACTTGAATCCTTATCTCCTGGATAAATAAAAACAAACCTCCCTGGTTATTATTGTTCTTGTTCACCTTTTGACTCTTGATTAGATTTACCGCAGATACATCCCTTTGGCAATGAAAGTGGAATCAACACATTTCTGATGCACTCCAGTGGAATTCTCACCCTTGCTCCACCTCACACTGTCAAGCTCCTCGTTTGCTCAATGGCTGTTAATTACTCGTCCTTCTAGCTCATGTCTGAGATACACCTTTCCAAGTGATCACTCATTCTGATCAACAGACTGTTCTGTATCACTTTGAATCTGTATTTTATTTTTTAATCCTCAGTACTTGGAGCCAAACCTTTCTGAAGAGAGAAACTCATGGTGATAGCTCAGCCTCACTCGGGCTGCTTCTCTTTCTATATTTTTCAGTGTTTTCCCAGATGAGGCCCCAGGATTATTGCAAACCAGTCCCAGGAAGAAATGCTGCTCAATTAGGCGAAAAGAAACTCGAAGGAAAAAAGGAGTAGAGCCAGCAAATTGCTTGAGATAACAATCTCCCCCCACCCGAGTGTCTCTGTAACTAAGAGGATTAGCTGAACTTTCTGTGTCACACCAAAACTGACAATAAGCAACAGTGACTTCCCCCCGCTGGCACTTGTACCTTCACATGTTTCATTTTCTTGCCCATACTACTGCCTTGCCCCTTGCTGATTGTATGACAAACTTGGGGATGAACATGATGGCTCTTTCCTTTCCTTTAAGATTTATGACTCAAAGCCAAACAAAATCCAACTCTAGTTATTACATGCTCTGTTTCCTCCTAACAACAACTCACTTTTAACAGTATAAGCTAACCAAGGAAACATGGAAATATGGTCTACTTGATCCCACCTGATCTATCTGCTGTTTGCCAGAGACACAAACAGCAGCCTCAGGTCTGCTACCACGGGAGCAGGCGTAAAGATGTCCCTTGGGAGCAGGACCAAATCGGCAGAATATATAAAGCAGAAGTCCCATCAAAATTCAATGTGACAGGCTCCATGTAGATACAGCACTGTCAGCAAGGAGCTGGATGTTTATTTCAGGTAAAAAAATATCTTTGTGTGGTAGGAGGACTACCCGCGGTATATTTGCAGTGAAGGGAAATGAACTTTGGTACAGGACTCTGTTGCTGATAATAGTATCAGCCACATGTTCCTCTGACAACGGTGTACCCATGGTGAAAAGAATATGTCTTGTGGTTGAGGATGATCAAACGTCAAAAAATTCCGGTTTTTAGAGTCAACCAATTCCCTTTTGCTGAGCTGTGCAGACCACCACTTTAAACCAAGAGAACAACTCCTTTCCATAAGCCTGCCACAGAACTTCTACGAAGAGAGGAAGTTTGTTTTAAAAGACAAGACAAAGTGATGACAAAAGGAAGAGTATTCTCCTATTGACGCTTGCTCCCTCCCCTTCTCTGCCCTGAGTTTCCACAGAAAACCATAGCAGAAGGTGATGAAAATATGAAAGGTAAATGTCTCCAATACCTGAAGGGCCACACAAAGGCACACTGACCAAGTAAGCAGATGTGCCACAGTGAGGAAGGAAATGGAAAGGAAGAGGAAGCAGGAGAAGGAGAAATATTTTCACATTGATTCACATTGATTTCACATGTGATTCACATTCACATTTCACATACCAACACTTAAAAAAGGAATGTCGTGATAAAACAAATTGAGATGTGGGACTTGGGCGATTGCCACCAGGGTAGGGATTGAGGGAAAATGCTGGCACAGCAAAATCTGCAAGAAGTGTTGGGGTTGGTCATAAAATGCATGGGATTGCCAGTTTTTGTAAAGCGTTTTACTGAACTAGGCATCTGTACTGCATACCCTCTCATTCGTACACAACTCCCTGAGCCTAAATTAAATCACTGTGGCATTTCTGCCATGTTAAACGGTGCGAGCAGGTACTCTCAGGCCACATAAATTCAGCAAAGTAGTGGTTTGGGGGTCCCTGTACAGCTTTATTTGCGATCAAAGGGCATGGTGTTGTGGGGGAGAAATACCTCCAGACAGATTTAGACTTTTACTCCAAAAATCTGTTCAGACTGAGGCATTGTAAAAAATGCCCAGTGTATTGCCATGGGGTAAGACTGCCTTGTCACTCTATAGCAACCCCTGTCTCGCCTATACGGAGCAGCAGTTATAGTTCAAAGGGATCTAGGTCCATTCTCTTTCCCCATTTACATGAAATGGGACTAGAGTGGAGCGTGGCAGCCTTTTAACAGTGCCCCACAGCACTGCAAGAGTTCAGCCTAGAGAGTGAAGGACACCGTGTCCAATTGAAATTACAGAGGAATTTGGGGTAGGCAGAATGTAATTACACAATTGGAATTTAAACTGTGAAATTAAAAGGAAATATTCAAGGATGAAGGGGCAGAGAGAATCCCTAATCTCCAGCCAGGCTAGGCTGTGTGCCAGAAAAGTCCCTTTCTGAAGAGGGAATAAGCAAAAAGCCTGTCCTCGAAGAAAGGGAGGTAGAGAATAAAGACAATGTTTTCAAAAGCACCCTAACTCCAGCTGTGTGTTTGTTTCACAGGCTATGTCTATTCTACAGAAAACCTTGCGGTTGCTAAAAGGTGTCAGATGTGTCCCTCTTGGCCCCCTCTTCACCGAGGTCAAAAACAATTTGGTTCTTCATGTAAGCAGCACCAATGCACTCCCAAGGTCTACAGCAGAAAGTGTGCTGTACATCTAGTTGAAAAAAGGAGTTCAGCCCTCTTTTTCATATCAGTGCAAAACTGTGTTTTGCCCTTCTATATGGGGTCTGCCAGACTGCGGCCACTCTTGCTGTAATATCTGAGCATCTCCCAGGTCTTAGCTAATAATCTTCAGAACAATAAATATTATGTATTTTTAAGGGTTCCCTGGTATAAGGGGAGGCAGAGAAAACCACTGAAAACAGATATGTGGCAGTTTTGAGTGGCAACTTGAATCAGGCTATTGCAAATCCTGCTCCCCAAGTGATCTGAATCAATTTGTAGGATGCCATTGTGGTCCCCCTCAGAGTAGGGAGACAGGTAAAGACAGAGACAGTCTTACGGATCTCCACAGGAGGAATGACAACCAGCTGAAGAGGGTCTTTCAATCAAGGCACAATAGAGAGAATTGGGGGCTCCTCTTCTTAGGCTGCCCAGGCATACACGCAACTGAAGACAAGTTAGTTAATTTCTCTGCCTTAGTTTACTACTGCTAAAAAAGCATAGTGATAATTTCCTGAATCTTCTAAGTTGGTGATTTGTAAGGCGTAATTGATTAAAACTGCAAGGTGCTCAGATGCTGTGTTGATGACAACCATTGAAATGCGTACAAAAAATTGAGCCTGAAAAAGTGCACCCAAAGCAGCAGAGAGTGAGAAATAGATTGAAAAACCCACCTGAAACGATAAGTGTCCTCTTAGTGATTACTTCTGCCTTTCCTGAGGATGTGTGAAGGTTCTGAATTACAGGGTTTTTTAAAATATGAAAATGAAAACCACGTTTCTTTTTGTCTGTGCTCCCTTTCTTATCTCCAAAAAAAGCAGTTAGCCGCACCTGGGAGGGGCAGAGTATTATGAGATGGTACAACTTTCCTGCTACCATTTCATTAGCTGGGAGATTCAGAGGGTCGGCGACAACTCTCAGAAATAAGAGATTCGGGGTCATCCTTTCTCCAATCCGGAGACAACAAAAGAGGGACAGAAACAGAGCTAGAAAGCAATCTGGTCAAAGCAGCCAAGGAAGTGTGCAGGGGAAAATAACAGCCTATATATGCAATAGGCAGTCTCCATTTCTCTTCTGCTGTTCGTGCTCAGCACTCACAAGGTGCATAGGAAGGAGCTCTGAAAAGGAGGCAGACCATAATACTGGAAAGAGAAATTCCTGGTGGGTCTCAAGCCTCAGGGGCAAGGGTGGACTGTCTCCTCTGTGCTTGGGAATCGCAGGAGGGCAGGAAGCAATGCAGGAGGGAAAGGAAAAATAGCTTTGTGGTTAAAGTACTGAACTGTACAGCTTCAGAGCACCTACGACCGGGTCCATGTACCAGTGATAACTCTGCTGCGACACTGGAGTGCATGGTCTTTATATTGTTTTTCCCCACTTCTCCTTGGTCAAGGAGCTACTAATCCTTTTTTCCCCTTGTTCTTTGCCTGCCATCTCTCTAAATTGCAAGCTTTTTGAGACATGGACTGTCTTTTGCTGTTCATATCTGTAGCACATTAAAAAAATGAGACTGTAACCTCTATAACTATTACAGTGACTGTAACAGAGAAACTGCCAGTCTCTCTGTAAGGGTGTGCATTGCACATGAAAAATGATAAGCAGACAGAGATATAAAGGTAATTTAATTAAAGGTGAGACAATCTGAGCAGTCTGAAATTAAAAGGAGTGTATAGGTTTTGGGGAGGTGTGCACGAAAGCGTTAAGGGGCAAAGAACGACTGTTCTGAGGCAGAAGCCTCTGTTGCAGTACCTGGAGGACAAAAGGAAAAGCTGGAACAAACACGACTCTAGAAACAGGGCCTCCTTGAGGAGAGAAATGTGGTGGGAAGAGAACATGATAGAGGGAAGGGACATTGTGTGAGAAAAGCAGCATCTGGGATTCACATCTAAGTGGCACAGTGGAATTGGAGCAGAGCAGATAAGTTTGCTCTTAATTTCTCTACACACTAGAGCTGTGTGAGGAAAAGGAGAATTTCCTTCCCAATGTGCTTTTTGCTTAAATATTGCCATTTGTGTTTCTTTTGCTCCCTACTTCCCCACCTTAAAAAAAAAAAGTCTCTGAAACACTACTGAATTAATTCTAGCAGGAGATAGGAAATTCAGAAGGTAATATAGCCATCACATAAAATTCGGGGTTACAAGCACAAGTAAAGCAGGCCAAGGAAGTCTAGGAATTGGGAGATATCTGGATCAAAATCAAAACAACGGATATACAGGACTCTGCAGATACACTGCAGAGCTTCAAAAGATCCTGAAATACTATTTCTTCCCTTTACAGGTGTGTTGATTTTGAACACTGTGTTCAAAATTGTTGTTTTTCAACGCCAGAAAATATTTTTAAAGCAAAACCCCTGCGAGAGGCGATTCTACGAAGCTGACAAGTCCAGTCAGAGAACAGAAACAGAGCCCTGCAAGGCACTCGCTGTTTTGGGCTCTGTTTCAGCAGAGGATGTAAGCGCTTTCTTAACCACCACCGTGAGCCCAGCCTCACTGACTGCAGCCAAACAACTCAGTTTCCCACTGAAGTCTTTTTGTGAGATGAATCTAGAGTGCTCAGCTTCTCGTACGACTAAGTTTCATATCATCTTTGTGCCCAATTATCTCAAATGTCACGTATTTCCAGCAAGTTGCTCACGAGTAAGACACCAGTGTGGCCAGTAACATCAAATAATAAGTTTGCAGAAATCACAAGCTGTTCACAGGCAACTCACAACTGAAATAGAGGTAAAATTTATCTGATAAATTATTCATCACTAATGATTTGGCCAGCTTTCCTGGATATATAGCCACAGGGATGTATGACACCTTGGGGAAGGCACCAGATAGAGAAGCATTCAAAGTAAACTAGAGAAGAGGATGCAGACATAGGTCCAGAGCAGTCTTTAAAGAGAGCGGGAGACCAGCGATGTGGCCAAACAGAATTAAGTTCTCTTTATAGTCAGTCAATTAGAAAACACAGAGCAGGTTAGTAGCTACCAGAAAAAAAAAATCAACTAGTAACTATTTGGTTTCAGACAGCTTTTCTTCGGCAGCTGTGGGCTCCCCCTAACTCTGCAGAAGCTGAGCTAGAGCAAAGGCTAAATCAGGTGTGGTAATGGGAACAAATTTTCCCCAGCAAGAAGCTGCTGCAATCAGGGAGGAGGTTACTAGGAAGTAGCATGCAGGACTGGGAAGAGTGTATGGGTGAGATGGGAAGATACGGGAGAGAATATTCAGCGTAGGCAGGATTAGAGCTGTGCAGAGCCTTAATCTAGGCAGCCCTTTCTCTACACCTTTATCTGTCATGGTGCAGCCAGTGTGTGCTGCAGTGCTGGTATAACCTGGCCATAAAACTGGATTAACTGGCCCGTGAGGATCATGGCTGAAGAGGAGCACGACAATATGCCTTTGTTTACATGTTCACTTCCGTGAGTGAAACACAGATCTTCACAAGACAAAGTGCTTAATTACTGTTATGGAATATCATCAAACGAATGCGCAAGAGTAGAATTAGTGTTAGGGGAAGGCTTTTGCTCTTTCATAACGCAGTCCATTTCCACTAATGTTTACTGCAGCATCAAGAGGTTATTTTGTAGCACGGAAAAAAAATCCCATTACCAGAGGAACTTATTTTTAAATAAAAACGTCAAAATTACCTTTCTGATGCAGCCATTGGAGAGAAACCCTGCTGTCTCCCTCCCTCAGCCTTTCCTTTCTGGCTCTTCCCTACCAAGCAAAAAAAATCCAGTGATGGCCTCCTATACGACTCATAATTTTTCAGCAACAGCACGCAAGAACAGATCCTTGCCAGTTTCTCTTATTCCACAAGGTTTTGAGCCCCAGAAGAAAATCCGTTTTGGACTCTGACCCATTGAAGTTAATGACTCTTGGAAAATGTTAGGGCTGAGTCCTTAATGAATGCCATTCTATATCGCCTTGTGTTTCTTCTCCTTTTTATGGATGTACATTACAAAGCTCAGGGATAATGTGTATTTATGCAATAACAACATAAGCAAGTTTTATTTTTACTGTGTCAAATCTGTCAGGTATCAGCAAAGTTTTGCCACTGCCACTCTGCCTGTTTAGCTGATTGCTAAATTGTCCTGATTTGGAAGTTTTTAATCTAAAGCTAGCTTTGTTGGTCCCTCTAGTCTCTTAATACCGACTCTACCCCCTTTTAACGAGGGAGGCATGACGCCCGATTCCCTCTTCCTTTGGGGTTAGTCAAATTTGATGTGGAAAGCGGGAGAGAATGAAGTGTTTGTTTGAGAAAGGCACCCCAGGAGCACTGTACTGCCCAGAACGAGGGGCGCGCTGCGGCCGGTTTCTTTAAAGAGGGGCGAATCGCGGCCTCGTAAATTGCTCTTTTCTGAGGGAAAACCAGACCACCACTCACGCGCCCTCCTCCGCGCACAACCGCGGGTTCTGTTATTTCATTTCCTCTGTATGCGATCCCTTGTTATTCATAGGGGATTAATTTCGCCTGGCGCTCGGGGAGTACCTGCCGTGCGGACGCCGCGAACGCCGGCGATTTTCGCACCACCGCCTGCAGACACGGCTCTTTTTCCGAGACGCCCTTTCGGCCTGACGCCTCTATTTGAAGACGCCGTCATCCGGCTGCCTCTCTTTTACCCCTACGGTTAACTATTCCCGCCGCTCCCCGGCGGCCCAACAGCTAAGGCGGGCCGCGCAAGGCCTCCTCCGCCGCCCCTCCCTGCCGCTCGTGCCTTGCCCCGCCGCCCCCTCCGCCTCAGGGCGCCTCGGCACAGCAGAGTGGGGGAGGCACAGGACACCCCGTTCCCCCCCCCGCCCTCCTTTTCCCCCGGGCTGTAGCGCTGGGGGGGGGGGGGAGGAGGGCCGCCCCCCCGCCCCCCCCCCTTCT
>JAHREE010000363.1:14605802-14797278 GCA_033628505.1 Tringa tobata | reverse complement strand
GTGGGGTGGATGGGTGCGGATGGCCGCGGGGAGGGGTAGGACGAGAGTGTGGTTTGGCTTTTTTTTTAAAGCTCCCCCCACCTCTCTTCCCCCCTCCTTCCCCCCCTTTCCTCCCGCTCCCCCCGGTAAAGGGCAGGTTCAATGGGGGGTGACTCGGGGGGTGCGCGGGCAGAGTTTCTCCGTGCCCCTCTCCGCCAGGCGAGGCCGCCTGTTTGCACCCCCGAAGGCTGGATTTGCCCCGGCGGTGTTTGCCCTCCTGCTCCCGGGGGCAGAGAGGTGCTGCGGCCCCCGGGTGCTGGGCACCGGCCCCGCGTCCCCTCGCCCGGGGTGCCGGGGCTGGGGCGGGCGGTGGTGCCGGCAGCCCCGGTGGGCTGGCACTGGGGTGCGGGTCCCGTCCCTCTCCCTCGCTCGCTCGCTCTCTCTCCCTCTCCTTCTCATTTGAATAATGTCTAATTCGGGGAGGTTTATATTATTGAAATGGCCGCCTGGCTTTCCCCGCCTCTCATGTTTAGTAATTCAGACCTTTAATAACAGCCACTCAGAGCCCAACGCCGTGTTTATATTTTACATTCGCCCCATGTGCTTTTGTGGTTCAATATGATTCTTCTTTCTCGCTCTCTCGCTTTTTTTAAATTTTCTTGGCAACCCACAGGGCCCCGAGATCAAACCCAGGCTGTGTGAGGAGAGGAGGGGGGAGAGCTAGGCCCTGGCTCCTCTGGCAGGCGCCTAGGCCTCACTCTCTGCTGCTTGATTTATTTACTAATAACCAAAATGACCCCCCCATCTCCACTCCACCCCTGCCAGCAAAAACAAAACCCTCCTGGGGCTTGAGCAGCATCAGATCTGCTCATAGATTCTCAAACACTCATGTCTTTTAAATAAGGAGCTTATTTTTAATTTATAGCAACTCAAGACTGTAAAGCTGTTTCTTTCATATCTGCTTTTCAGAGGCTTGGGCATTTTTGGTCCCTTTGTCCTTGATTCTTTTCCTTAAAGGAGAGTTGCTTCTAATTTACGTTTCCTGGCACTGAGAGAGCTATAGAAGACACACTCAAAATCTGAACAGCTTTCCTCCTCCCTCTGAACACAAACAGAATTGAATACATTGAAGATAATCTTATTCACCTTCTTTTTGCTTAGTGTGGATGCAGTTTAACAGTGCAGTGTGTCAGATGCTTTTGTCGCTGCTTGTATCTTTGACTGTTCTGGGTTTTTTTTTTTTTTCTTTCATTTATATCTGGCTTTCAAGACAGAAGCTACTAGTAGGCAGTACAGGGTCTAGAAAGGAAGATAAGTTTTCTGTGATTGTGTCATAAGAACGCCAAGTGAAAATTGAAATTAATCCTCTTAAATTGTCTGGAGTAATTCAGTTTTACACCAGATATTAGTCTACTTAGAAAACACATGGACTGCTTTATTTATTTACTGCTTCTTTCTAATAAAAAAAGATACGCAGGGATGGGTTTCAGATAAAACTGTGTAGGTTTTAATTAGTGACCATTGTTTTCACCCTGTGGAGAAAAAGGGCCTAACAGCAGGGTACTTCAAAGTAGCAGTGCCAGATTAGCATGTAAACATCGTTGAAACGTGACTAGTAAGACAGTTCACATACAAATGCAGAGGGCGTATTTTATAGTTTGGTTCTAAATTTAATTTGTCACAAAATACTACGCTGCAGCTAATGAAAAGCATTTTGATTTAAAAAATAACGACTCGGGTTATTTACCCTTTTTCTTCACCCTTGGTGAAGACAGGCCTTGAATACTAGAAGAAGGAAATCTGTAGAAGCGGTAATGAGACTGTTCAGGTGACTGACTGTTTCACAGACCAACAGCACAAGGCTGGCTGGACAAAAAGCAGTAATATGATTTCATGCCTTAAATAGCATATGTTTTTGCACTCGCTTCACAAGATGTGGTCAAGCCGATGATGTCATTGGCCAGAGGACAAGGTGCCGTTAATTTGATTTATTGACCTGGGGTGAGGTGTAGCACTGAAACCTTCTCATAGGGAAACCATTTATCTGAGGACAATTTCCTTTATAGCAGCAATTTAACCACTGCTGAGACTGTAGATATTTTATCCAGCATGATAAAAATGTACATTGCATCTTGCAACCAAAATTTCTTTCTCACTGACGTTTTAGTAATTTTTATAGAATAGAATACTGGACAGTGGCCTTGTGCAGTTTTATGGCCGAGCTGGGGTTTATAACTCTGAATTCAGGTATTTACATGCCAAAACACAGATGCATTTCTCTCAAACATATATTTGTGCGCCTGTGTTATAGCTTAAAATTTTACTGGAACATGATGTGGATAGCGATGGGCCTTCATCAGTGAAACCTACAGGCAACATGTTTGTGGGAAGCCCCTTTTACCAAACCCTGGCATCATCTTCACTTGTCAGAAGGTGCTGGGGCTAGCGCGTGGGTATTATTCCTCAGTCTTGAGTAAGGACTTTTATGCTAGTTTGTCACTGATGGGTGTCAGATTTTAAGCTGCTTCTTAGACCTTCTCTATCAGTGGTGGGTGGGAAGTAAATGAAACTTTTTTTTCTTGCCTTTGAACTACCTGCCTGTGGTGAAGGTGGAGGGTTGTACTTCCTAATTCTTACCACGCCAATAGGTTCTCCTATTTTGGCTGTCCTTTCAGCTTTTATTTAATTAGGGACAGAAGGAAGAAGGCTTGTCCTCCCCATGAAATAGCCTGATTACCTCTGCTCAGTTATCAATGTGGCTCTGCCTTTTTCCTCCTTTTTTTTTTTTCCTCCTTTTTTTCATTTTCACAACTGGCCAAAACATACCAGTCTGACAGCTGGTTGGAAAATAAGCTGAGCTGTGTCAGTGCCATGCTGCTGCATGTGAAGGAGAATTGGGAAGGTATGTGTCAGTATAGTGAGAAGCTAGGGCTTACTCCTCACTTCCTAGAAGGAACGGGGAAGACTCTGAGCTTCCCAGCCTGTCATTTTAAGAGGAAAAAAACCCCACAGGTTTGTTGTCACTAACAGTTTCTCAAAGATTAGCCTGCAGTAATACTTCAAGCAAATAAGTGTTAATACTGACTTCCTCATGCTGAATGTGGATAGCTTCTGAATGCTTGTCTTAGCAAGTAGTGGTGATGATGTCTGGAATTGCCTCATTTGATAGAATCAGTGAGGTAGCCTTCAACTCGGTCTGTCTGTTAAATCTGGGAAGCACGAACATGTTCTGTGTTAGGAGTGTCTTACGCGGTGTGAAGAAATGTTGTTCCTACTTCTGCTTGATCTAAATAATACATTCCCCAGAAAAGTGAGATTTTGAACACCATTGTCAAATAATATTTCTCAAATTTCAAGTGGTAAATCCCACATTTAGAGTAGCACGTTTTTTGCTCTTTTCTATATGTTTAGACGAGTGAGAAGGCAAGGAATTTTGCGGTAAATTTTTTTTGTCCACACTGTCCAGAATGTTTTTGTTTGATTGATCTGTCATTCGGCTTCTTTCTGTTAAATAGTGTTCATCATAGACATGTTGGGTTTCTCCCCTTGTTCTTTGGCAAATTTGTGTTAGTTTTTTGTAGCATGCAGTAAGTTTTCATTTGCTTTCCTCAAATTTTGTCTCCTGTGTAGCTCAAGACTTCAGAACAGAATACAGTGTTGCTAATAAGCAGATCTAGTCAGTTAATTTTCTTACCTTTTTTTTCCCCAGCATTATTTTCTATTCCAGTCAAACTGTTGTTGCCTGTAGAACAATAATCTTGATTCTGATATTTTACACTGCTGACAATTAGGCAGCCTCTGCAACTTGCACTTACAGCTTCATTATTTTTGTCTTGAGAGAATCATTGACAGTCCTGGCAACTGTCTTTTATGACACGCATATTTTCAGTCTCTGTGACAAAGCTGTTGTCAAAAGGAGGTGTTGAACAAAATTAAGTATGATTTGGGTGTCCCGAATGTGATATGCTTGGTTTGGGTGCTTAAGCTAGTACGTGGATGAGAGACCATCTCATGTTGCTGGATAGACTTACAGTGCTGGCTGTTTACTACCGCAGAGATTTACTTCTGTGTTGACAAATTTTCCCACCCCTTTTCCTATTGTGCTACATTGTTATGCAGGGCAAGTTAAGGGGGGGGGATTTGTTGGCCTGATTGTGGTAGATAAATTTAAGGAATGATTCTGCTCTTGGTTAGTGAGTATTAAGTAGTTGCTTGTATTTCACTTGAAACTGTTTGACAATTGCTGATCTGAGAAAGAACATGTACATAGATGTATTTTCCTTCCTGTAGTTCTTTGCATTAAATTTCTTAAGTTGTATGAATAGACCCTCGTGCTGCTTCATGTGCACTTATTTTTCTCTGTAGAAAAGGAAATAATTACTTAAGATCTTGGTGTTATTCCTTTCCCTAATTTCTTATTTCACAACTGGCTGGTAAATATTCACATTTGTTCACGTAACTGTATTATAAATTATGACATCTATAGTGCATTACAAAATCTTTGCAAAAGGAGGTTTTTTTAGACTGCTGCTGGCTAATTGGATTAGTTTAGGGTTCATAAACAACATAGTTGAGTGATGGAGTGTTGGTTTGCTATAGAGCATTTACTGGGTTCCAGTCCTGATTTGGTGACCAGTTTTGCCTGCTCTGCTGTTCTGGGCTAAATCTGTGCAATAGGAATTACAGAGCGCATTTTCACAGAGGTGTTGCTGGGGGAATAATTAGCTAATCTTTTGTAGTATTTCTGAAGGTAAGAATATTGTGATTCTTCTGCTTTTACATGTAATCATCCCAGCTTGTGCCCGGGTTAAACTTTGCTTAGGATGTTTCAGTGCTGGTACTGTTCCTGTACTCTCATCAGTGATGAAGGCCTCCTGTTGTAAAGGCAGATTACTGTCAGTTCTAACTACAATGTGATGTAGATCTGCTGTAGGGTATGCAGTTCAGTGACAGTTTAAATCAGCTCGAGCCTGTCCTCATCTCCCTGTGTGTTCCTGCTCCCTTCTCTGCACTGGTGCAGATGCTTGCCTGATTCCTTTGCTGAGCTAGTTCAGGGAATTAAATTGGCAGAAAACAAGCCTTGCCAAAAATAATGAATAGTTTTTTTGTTGGTTTAGCTCTCTGAACTGGCTTACAATGAGATTAGACAAATAGCAGTACCAATCAAGGAAGGGAACAAGAAGCACACATGTTGACCCAAGTCTTCTCATAATTTCATTCTCTCTGATGGCTTTCCTGTTGGCATAAATAGGGAGTCATGCTCTCAGCCATGTGATCCTACCACTTACTTGGCACCTGTCCTAGCCCTTACTTGTTTCCAGGATGCTCTAGCTTAACTTGCTAACCTGGTGGAAGACTAGTCTCAGATAATTCTAGATCTTTGGTTTGTGAGTTGAAATTGGCTCAATAAAGGCCTTCAAGTGCAAGAGAAAGGGTAGAACTATGTGACTGAAAGTAGTGGAAGGGGAAAGAAGGAAGAAAAAGGAAGCTTCCTCTTATCAAAAGCAGCAGTGAGCATTCTGGTTAGCTTAGTGGTGTTACTTAGCTTTGCTTTTAGATTGGCATAGACCACTGTGAAACCGCAGTTGATTGAGTTGATGAACTCCAGTTCATCTAAAATGGTACTGGCCCAAGGGAAGTGATGGAAATGTATAGCCATGGGCACATGCTGGACCTCCTATTCTAGCAGCAGGCAATGCGTAGACACTGAAGCCAATGGTGAAACTGCACCTAAGAAAGAGAATAGCTTAGAAGCAAATAGATGCTGAAAATTTGGTGTGATTTGTGCTGTTATAGGTATGATTGCATCAATGGTAGCCATGGCAGAAACTCTTAAATAAAAATTGTGGATGAGACCTTTAAATGGCTCCCATTATTTTAGTGCTGCTTACAGTGAGACACCTCTCTAAAAAGGGCTGTGGCTTAAAAGGACATATTGGCAAAAAGTACTTGGGAAATTACAGACACTGTTACTTCTGCTAAATTTTGGACTGATAGCCCTGTAAAGCAACCTTTAAAAAAAGAAACCACAAAAAAACCAAGCATAACTGCTTCAGCCATTTAACAGAATCACTCTGAGTCAGATTTATCTTTTCTATAAATTGTGATCTTGTGACAAGGAACCTTTTGCTCATAGTTTCTTTTATTTTTTTCTTCCCAGAAATCAGATTTGGCCGTATAGAAATGAAGTAGCATATATAGCATGTTTGACACTATATGACAGGGCATGAAGTTTTAGAAAACAAAGATATGAACAGCTAAGTTGCTAAAATAGTAAATGCAGTTGAAGACTTAAAAATTAGTGTAGCAAAGCCTGTTGAATCAGGCTGGAGATGTAGCTTGCTTCTTTTTTCCCCTCCTTTTCTTTAAGAGCTGTTAGGAAGCCACCATCCTTTTTGCAGTGAGCTCCTTTGCTATTTGTTCTCTTTGTCCTTTCGATGATTCAGTTTTATTTGAAATATACCATGTGACTTAGTAATTTGTGCCTGACCATACCAGTGTGAAGTTGTGGCTTTATACTACTTGGATATAGCTGAGGGGGAGGACTGTACAATGAATACAGGTAGAAATGACTCAGATGCTTGATGAATCACTCATTTCTAAATTATTACTATTATTTAATACAGTCTACTGAATGAGAAATGAGATTCAGATTTCTTCTGGCATCCTGTTGCAAAGATGCCTTTCTAATTATTCATAATTTTGTGTATTACCTGCTGATCTTTAGTAGGCTATCACTTTTATTTGAATTTTCAAATGTAGGTTTAAATAGATATTTGCATTTCCTTATTTCTGAGGCTGCAAAGATATCAATATGCCAGGAAATGCTACCTCCCCTTCCTACTGGTTCCTCTGGGAGTCTTTCCCAGCCCATCCTCCAATGCTTGCACACACATCTGCATGCACACACATCTGCATGTACACATGCTTTGGAAAAAGTACCAGAAAGCTTCAGCTGGGGACAGTTTCTTCTAGGTCTGCTTCTGACTGTTGGATTTTTCTGTTCCTTTGCATCTATAGTTGGGTCTGCCTATCTGAGTACTGTCTAAGCCATTTCAGTTAAAATTAGCTGGGTTAGTAAAGGCTGTGATCTAAGCTGCCTAAAGTAGCGCAGAGAATTCTGATTGAAATCTATGAGTGAGGGTTTGTCTGAGTTGCTTTGTCATCATACCTGAGGGTGCAGTTCATGTTACACTTAATCCAATTTAAGGGTGGGCTGCTGCCAAAAAGAAGTGGGAACATAAGCAGGAAGAGTATTGGGCCATCACTTTCTGGACTATTGACTGTTTTGACAAAGCCTGTGTAAAACTGTGTGCTAGCTTCTGGCAGAAATGGGTTGGGATTGTGTGGAGAAAGTGGAGGTAGGAGGGCAAAGGGAGCACTAGCTTTCCACTTGTAATGTCTGGTTTTGAATGAGAGCGTCTGTTCTCAATGTTAGAAAGACATGGTACTTTTCAGGCTATATTGAACGTCCCAGTGGTACTTTCCTGGTTTTATTGAATTTATGTTAATCTGAGCTACACAATGTAAATTGTTATGAGCATTTCCAGTATCTCAAGTGAAGCATGCAGTTTACAAGTCATTCACCTTAAACGGACTTCATCATAAGGTTATCTTTACTTGCTGTTCATTTTGGTCAGAATATAGTTACTTTAGACAGTTTATGGTAACGAAGCTAGCTAAACTTGGGAGCTTAAGAGTATCTTTCAGAACAGTTGAGAACTTAGACTTCTGTATATTTATTTATTCCTAGGCCTAGTAGCTTCTGACTTCAAATCAGTCACACTGTCTCACACAGCAAGTTGTTTGAATCACATCATTGCTAACCTATCCAAATATTATTTTACTGCCAGCATAGCTTCTCTTTGGTTATGGTGGGTGTACCATACTAAGAAAAAAGCCGTCAGCTGCCAGGCTACACTGCTGCCTATAAAATTTTGCCAACCACTGCTTTAGAAAAATGTAGTAGCAGCAGTTGTAGGGCAGACTTTTAGTCAAAGTTCTCAGAAGAGGACACATCAGGGGGAAAAGTGTAAACTAGAAACCTGATAATTTTCCAAAGGTGATTTTACTCAGTTTTGGGAAAAAAAAGGATCTTCTGAAGTTGTAGAGATTTTTAATGTATCTGGTGTTAAACTAACCTTTGCTGCTTACCCTCTTCCTTTTTTCAGTGTGTGCGAGGTTGTACAAAGAATGGCTAAGCAGTCTGTTGCGTGTTGTTCTTCACCTCTGGCTCAGGCAAGTGCTGAGCTGCAAATTCTTGGCATTTGGGAGTGTAATCAACGAAACTACCCTTCTACTTGCCCTGTTTTGATGCTCTTTCCCTAGATGTTTGCTGGTGAATGCTGTTGGAGGAGGGTCAGGTATATCCTTGGTCTGAGCCAGTGTGGTGATTTTGGTATTCTCTTTGAAACAAAATCTCCTTCCTTCTTATTTCTCAGTCCGTCTTAAGTTTTGTGCATGGCTCTCTATCCCTAAGTGCTCAGGCGCACCATGAAAGAGCTCAGGAAAGGTGATGTTCCTTGTCTGCTTGGCACATCCCTAGCTTTGGAAAACAAATGAGGGATTGCTCCAAGGGCTTTCCTACTAATTTTTAGTTCCCTCTCAGGGAACTAGAGAACCAGAAGCTTCTTTTGCTCTCTTAGTTTGTGAAGATAAGGGGAAGGTAAGAGCATGGATGTTAAAAATTCGCCCTCTGTTTACTACTTCATGGAAAAGATCCAAAACCGTGCGGATTCTCAATTCCTTAAGACTCACTTAGGGTCTTGAGCGAGTTTCAGAATTATCCTACGTACAGGGACTGCAGAAATCTGTAAAATTTCTGAGTTTATTTTATTTCAAGGCTATTCCTTTTCTCATTACAGTGTGAGACAATGGTATTGTAAAGAATATCTCCTCTCAGTTCTGAGAGATAAAAATGCTGTGTTTTATTGTGATATGATTTAATTTGGTTTGGAACCTAGTTGCAGCATGGTTGCACCTTATATTGTTCACTTCAGTGGTGCACAAGGGATTTGTTCCAATATACTAAGGACTTCCTAAAAGCCCAGTGCCCAAAAACTTCCAGAGAACATGCTTCAGCCATGACTGGGTTGGGAAAAACTACTTTATTAGTATTATTGCCAGCATAGTTAAAATTGAAAATGGATCTGGGCACATCTTGTAATAATTTTTAATAATATTTGTAGTGAACATAATTATTTATAAACTGACAGCTAAATTTAAAGGATATAGCATTGTATTTAAGTGTTTATGCACTTAAGTTTTTTGTAATTGTGGATTCCACTCTCTGCAGCAGTGGAAAGGATTTGTTATATGGAAGTTTGAATAAAGGCATAGGAGTTAGAATAGTTACTTGACCTAGCCTTTCTCAACTTGGTTTGCTGGGGGAGAGAGGAGGGACAACCACTTTGTGCTGTGGTATCTCTAGTTGGGTTTGCAAGTGTTGTGGGCACCTCTAAAGATCCTAGCAGAAAATTTTCAATTATTGCTTCTGTTATAATATTGATAAATGGATGATACAAGAAAAAAACCCATGTACAAAGTAGGGCCAGCACTTAATATCTTCTCATTCCCCTTAGTGTTAACATAAGCAAAAGTTAAATGTAACAGAAGGACTGTTGGGGAAAGCCTAATTCACTTCATTTTGAAGTTATGTGAAAAGCTCTCTAAAGTCTTGAGACAATTCATAATTTTCTGTGCACTTGGAGAAGACAGATCAGTTGCTCAAAGGGTCAGTTAATACGTCAGTCTTTCAAAAAGCAAAATTAACGGCAGACTGGTATTTTTTTCATTGCTTATTAAGTAGTTATTTCATATGGTGTGGGATGGAGCTGGAATTGCTGTGTACTAATAAGGAAGGGAAGGTCATTGCCATTTGTCATGTGTTTACATCACAAATAGGTCTGTGAATTGTATAATAACGACACTTCAAGAAATTTATACTCAGAATTGCAGAGAAGTTGAGAACTCTGCATTACTGATGTGACTTGCTTGAGGTTTTATCAACTTGCTTCTTTCAGTTCTCCAACTTTGTGGCAGTTGTATTAACTGTATTTGACGTATTAGGATATATGCTTGTGTACACAAGTTGTTATCACCAAAGACAGCGTCTGTTCCTAAGGTTTTTAAAAACATGTGGAAGATCGTTCATTTCTTTGCTTCTCAGTGGCAGGGAGTAGATTGACACCTTCAATAATTTCCGTAAGAGTATGTTGTCAGCTGTAGTAATTTCCTAACTACACTTCTTACTGCACAAGATTAGTTAAACTGGAGATTTTCATGGCATCATCCTTCAAGTAGTGATCATCATTCTTGGCTGTGTGAAATAATTTTAGCGGAACATTTAAGACAAACGTATGGGATACAGCTGTCTACTAACCATTTGTATCTAAAACTCATTTTATTGTTTTGATTCTCTACTTTGTCTGATACTCATTTGTTGAGACAGTCTTTCTAAAGAGAGCGGGGACTGGAAAGATAAGTTACTTCGGTACTTCTGTCCTTTGGTTTTGGTGTAATTGCTGTACTTGATAGCAATAGAGAAAGTGTCCAACAAAGGCACAAAGCCAATATAGAAATGTGGTGCTGCTGTTTAACTGGTAACTAGAACAATTTTGTTTTCTTAGAAGCTGAAAAAACCCATCAATGCATCCTGAAACTGTTTAGACACATTGACTAATTACATATGGTTGTGTGGAAGTGTTCTCTGGTCCAGCAGTAATTTATGGATTGCTCTTTAAGAACCACTGAGGTAGCAAATAAGTATACTTTATACTTTATGTAGTGTGGTCTGTTTGTTAAATTTTGTTTTGAAACAATTTCTTTAGTGCTAATCAGCTCTAAGGTTGAACAATGAAACACTCTGATATTACTGACCTAGAACTCTGACTTTTTTATTCAGCAAGTTAATATGAAGAAGTTAATTTTCAGGTGTGTTTTCTTTCCTGTGCCTTTGTAATACTGAGTGATTTATTTCAACAAATATTTGAGATTGCAACATCAAGTGTGGCATTTGTGCATTTAATGCTTAACCGTTAGTCACAAACCTAATTGTGATCTAAGAAATTGTCAACTGCTTAGGTTTTTTTTTTTTAAAAAAGGTTTAATTTCGGAACCTTTTATATTTGTGAATGGGGAGGAGTTGGGAATAGCAGATTCCTCATGTAAAAGAGGACTAGGAAAAGGGAATGAGGTTTTTATTTACAAGAAGGAATGGATAGGGATGAGGTTTTCGTTTACAAGAAAGCTACTTTCAGGCTGTTCTCAGAGCCCTGCAGATTTGAAGCATTGCATTTGGTGAGTGCATTGAAAAACACAGGACTGGTGTTTGAAGGCCCTGCTGGGGCAGTCCTTAAACAAAAGGAGTTGTAGGTTCTAAATGGGCAATATGTTCTTTATCAATTAGTTGTGCTGCTGTGTGACAGTTCAAATTTGACTGTTTGTCTACCTTGTTGCACTAAAAACTGGAAAATGCTTGGGGTTGTTTGTGTTTTTCCTTTGGAGTTCTTGCCCTCTGTTTTGTGTCTGAACAGAGGTTTGTTGTATATGACTGCAGTTACATGCATAGGAGAGGAAAGCACAAAGACAAGAATTACTCTGTACTGAAAAATTGAGGAACGCTATGGAAGAAAAACATCATTTTTTCAATTAGCCTCTTTTTATCACGTGTATACTTTATCAGACCTCTTTATGTGTGCCCAAGTGTCTCACACCAGGTGAACAAAAAGAGAGGTATTGAAAAGGCAATTTACTTACAGTAATATCTTATTTCCTGTGTTGTTGACTAGATTTGTGTTTGAATAAGAACATTTCTTTTGTAGCAGCACAGGTGCTCCTTGATTCTGCAGCGAAGGCAGTATTCTGTGCTTGATACTAGCTAGTTGCCATGGCAACAATTATGATGTCATGAATTCAGTACAGTGACTTCACTGCAGTGTATTTTATCTTTATTCTCAGTTTTCTTCAGATCTTGCTAGCAAACTAAAAAGCATCTATGTGTGATGCTGTGACTTATTATGTGGTAATGATGACTAATATCATCCAGATCTCTCTCTCAAAGTAAACCTAATTGCTCCTTACCTTTAAATTCACACCCAGAGTCTGGGAAATGAGACCTTGTATTTTTATTTATCTAGACCTGTTTCAGCTGTACTAGCCCAAAAAGTTTCCTGACAGGAGTGAAGAGGATTTTTTTTTTTTTTCCCCCAGTCACTCAGATGTGATTCTTTTCAGCTGAGAGCAATGTTTCTACTTTTAAAACTGAAAATGTGAGAGTAGCAGTGTCCTGTTACATCTTTTCTCCCAGAATAATTTGTTCAATTCTGGCTTGCTTTTCTTAGTCCTGTTCTTTTCTGAAGCAGGTGAAATGTTTTCGTAGTCTCTTTTCAAGGGTTTGCTGACCTGCAAATTGTACCAGGAAACTTCCTGCCCATCAGCCTTTGGAAATGGTCAGCTGTTTTCTGCTCTCCGAGCACTTCCATTTGTCACCGGGTTGTGCACCTCCATTTCACAGGTAGCAGAATTGAATGTTCAGTGCATACTCTTACCCTGTCCTCCATTGCCTCCTAATAGTCAAAGAGAAGTATTTAGCATTTTTCCTGTATTTCAAAAGCGATATGACTTCCAAATATAGCCCAGTAAAAATGCCAATAAAAACATTGAGTTTAACTAGCCTGAATTTCTTTTGTTGACATAAGTGTGTGTCTGTTTTGAGCTGGCTTATTGGCTTAACTCAAAGGTTGCCTGAGACTTTTGTGCCATCTGACTCTACATTATCAGTGAATAGCACAAAGTGTGTTGAAGTGGTATGCCAGGTATTTTTGTAAGGCTTTCTTTGACTTTGGCAAGTAAAATGTTCTTCACCTTTGGCTTAGTTTGACAAAGGTAGTTTCTACACGAAGGTAGGGCCTCAGTATGTTGTAAGTGTGCTGAAAGCCTTTTTAGTAACAGGAGAAAATGTAGGATGTGCTGATTTCTTCCCATGGCTTACTGCTGCAGTGATCATTTGCATTAAATTGTATTGAGCATATATCCATTTAGGTGGGGTTAGAATTAAATGACCTCTTTGCATTTTTCTTCCTTTGAAAAAAGATGGAGATTTGAAAAGCACCCACTAGCAAGTGGGAGGTTATCATGGACAGTGTGTAAGGAAGATGAAAAACATAAGAGGAGAATCAAAGTTGTAGTTGTCTTTCTGCAGAAAAGAGAAAAATATTCCGTGTAGCCTGTCATTTATGATAAGCATATAATGGAAGTTGAGTTCTGGCGTGCTGCAAATGGAGTTAAGAACATGTCATAGATGTTTCTGTTAATGAGCTACTAATATTTTGCAAACTGCAAAGTACTGTTGCAGGTACTGATACCATTACCGAAGTGCAGAGGTCCTGTGCTTGAAGATTTGCTGGTTTTTATGTTGGCAATGGCTGTGCTTAGAATTAGTAGCTTTTTTTCTTTAATCAGTATAAATTTGCTATTGATGGGGTACTCTATGATAAATTCTCTAAATGCTTTTTCAAAACTGTAAATGTTTTTATCTTACTATAATGCCTGTGCACATTGAGGGTTTCACTGATTTAAGAGAGGGTATTATTTGATTGCTAAAGCTTTTGGGTTTTAGACTAGGTTTATGTGATCCTCAGAGTAGCCTTTTGTAATTTAGATGGAGTTTTATGTTTCTATTAATTTTGAAACATTAAGATTTTTTCTAAACTTTTAGGTTTTCAAGATGCAATTGGACAGGGTGCTAGAGATTCCCATCTAGGCTCCCTTTTCCCACAAAAGGTTGGACCAAGTGATCTTTTGAGGTCTTCCAGCCTGGGCTAGTCCAGAATTCTAGGATTAAGCTGTTGGAGGGAATAACTGCTTTCTCGATGGCAAACTGACATAGCTGCATGAAAAATTGCTAACTCAAAACTCTAACTTTTAGTCACATGGAGATTAGATCATTCAGTTCCCAGCAGTATTTGTAGGAACCAGTGTTGCATTTAGAAATAGTATTGTGGCAGTTAATACCAGACTGAATATATATGGCATTTAAAGCTCTGGACTGCAAGTGTCTTGGCAGTGCAAATTCTTCTGAAGAAGTGAAAGGGCAGTGTAGGAGTGTTTTTAAATGCTTAGGAAAAGTGATCACCTGTACAAAACTTCAGTATGTAAAAATGAAAGGAAACTTGGATTGAAAAAAGTAAAAATACATTTTACTGTGTGAGTCCCTTATTGTCTTTTATAAAGGGATGGGCATACAGCCTATCTGCAGTGTATAGATCTGAAAGGAACCCGCTGCGCTTTCTTCAGACTTAACATTTAAGAGAATGGGATGATGGTGCAGGAGGAAGCAACAACAAAAAACCACCACACCCCCCCCCAACCATTTTCTTTTAGAATTAATAAATGAAACACCCTAAACTTTCAGTACTCTCTTTTATTACACTCCAAATTCTTCTGTGAGAACCAGTTATGTTCTTGCCCACTGAGACCTGGAAAACAAATAAGCTAATTGGAATTGCCTCAGTGCTGTTGCTCCTACTTAAAAATACAGCATAAAAACAAGGTAGTACATTAGTGCCTCATTCACATTACAGGCCTTTACATGCTTTGCTTATACAGAGAGACTAGAACCCATCTTGTAAGTTATTACCAATACTGGTGGTGCATGAAAGAATGGCAATAGTGGTGGAAGTATGGCAAGGTAATTAGCTTGCATTTTAGGATACAGTGGCAGATTGCGGCTCGAGTCTGTGTTTGTTCAGGGGCTAGGACTAATGGTGGTGGTTTGGTACTTTTTTGGCTGCAGTTTTGAAGACTTTTTCTCTAGGTCAGCAGCTTCAACAGTGAAAAAGAGTTAAACTTTTCAGTGAAAAGAGTTAAAATGCCTGGATGGGTCACTTTGCAGTGCCTACTTCACAGCCCAGAACCAAAGTTGGTTCAGAATCAGAGAGTCTGAAAGAGGAGTTACCAGAAGAAAGTGAAGGCTTGAAGGGCTGCTTGCTACTGTAGAAAGAAGGGCTACGAGGCTGGAAATGCCAGGGAGGTATTTCAGGGACAGTACCTGGTGAAAAGCTGAGCTTCTAAACTTGTCCTGCTCAGGGGTCCCTTTTGACCTATTAACCTATCAACGGGTTCATCTGTCATCATTCTGAATATCAGATGACCTAAGCCTCTAGTCCTTTGCTGCTTCCAGTCTGTTGGGGAAGGCTATGAACAGCATCACAGGTAGAGAGACACCTCTTTAGATGTGTCCTGTCCTCTAATAAAAACTCTGTCTTTAGAGGACAGGGTTTTATTGGCTTCATAAATTGCAACGTCTCTTGCGAAGACCTATATAGAAAATTCTACATCTCGCCTTTCAAAGAAGGGTTTGAAATTTAATGTTTTGAAAGCAATCAGAATTTTCACCAGTTCAGGGGGGCTGGCCTTAACAAGGGTATATTAAAATCGTTATAGATGAGCTTTGGAGAAAGCATACTGCATTAATTGAAAACCACGTGAAAAGCTCCATGACGAATTTGTAAATGGAGATAGGTGATTCCCCCCCTCACCTAGGTCCACGATTGGGAGTGCTGTGGGGTGCTGGGGTGACATGGTTGTCTTGGCCTCAGCAGGCTGCCTGGCTCCCTTTTTCTGCAGCTCTGATTCAGATTACCCAGCAGTCTTTCTGCTTTGCTATGATCAAACGATACAGCCCTCGCGGAAAAATGTGCTACTCAAAGCTCTGTGTGGCTCCCGTAGCCAACTTGATCTATACAATGGGAAATAGGAAAGCCTTCTTTATCTGATTAAACAGCCGACTTTGGCATGAAATCTCCTTTTTAATATCAACTTGTTGGAAGTGCTATGACAATAAAAATGCCTTTTTTCCCCCTCTTGTTGGGAAAGCAAAAAAAATCGACACTTCCTCGTTTCATGTATTACTGCCAGAGCATTCTCTGACATTCTTTGAGTTTAATCATTGGATGCAATACCCTGGTTATACTTAAATACATAACTTTTCAACTCACTATTAGCTGCCAGCATCTGTGGTACATGAGGGTTTTTTTCATGGTGTTCTCAACTATTTTTCTTCCTCCTTGCTATATTGGCGTTAAATGAATCAATAATAAAATGAATCATGTATCAACAGTAATCATTAAATTACAGACATCGAATCATCAGTTTGGGAAATTACTGTGCCTGATTTAATAGTGAAACATTGCCTTTCTCACAGAAATCTGGAAATACAGTATATTTTCTTTAAAAAATGGGGATTCTTTTGCAGCAGTTCCTTGATAAAGAACTTCCCTGTCTTCCTTTTGGCACTAAGTTGTGATTTTACTGAAACAGAAACACATACCATTAGTGGTTGAAGTAGTGTGTTACTATGCATATTATTTTATCCCAAAGCACAGTAAAAGGTACTGTACTTAAGACACAAATTTGAAGAAACAAACTATCTTACTGTCCCACTTGAACAGAAATAAAAGGTGCAGGTTTGCTGTAGCCCTTCTGGAATTTTTGAGGCTGTTATGTAAATGGTGTTAGGATAAACCCCTTTGAGTCCTGAGTTTCTCTTTAAAAGCAAATGTAAATTTTGGGAAATAACTTTCCCAATGTCCTGGTTTGAAGTAAAACAGAACCAACTTTCTGTTCGATAATTTTACCTCCTAGCTAAGCCTCTTCTAACTCTGAAACAAACGATATTTTAAAAGTAGAATATATACATGGTTAACAAGGAAAAGTTTGATAAAGCTGTCTGTATAAATAAAAAAATAAATATAAGTGGATTAACTGTCTTTTTTTTCCCCAAAGAGCTTTATGAATGTGTTCGTAATTAATTTGAATGTACTGAGACTTAGCAACTAAAGCTTCCTCTGCAGTCAGTGTAGGTGATGACTTGGGTGGTCAAGTTTGACTTTTGTTCCAAGTAGTAGGCATGAAGCAGCGTTCCTTGTGTATCTGGATTACCATGCATAACCAGCACATCTTCATGAACTTTGAAAGATTACTCTATATTCTGTAAATGAAGACCACTGGTGATAGCTATGTGTAAGGTGGCCTCATTTGATAACATTAGTCAATCCAATTTTTTAACACTGCATTTGCAGCAAAATGTAGGCTGACTCTGTTAATTTCAGTAACATAACAACAGCTTTTGTGATTAAACTTGTTGGTTTCTGGGTTTGCTTTCTCTAGATAATTTTGTTCTTTGGGGGCTTGGGAAATATATATATGAGAAATTTTTACACCCTTTTCTTTTTGATGTCTTGCTTAAGATTCTCTCCTTGCTAACCAAACACACACATGCTTACTTCTGTTACAGTGCTGTGGCGGGGAAAAGATTTGGGGGAAAGGGAGAGGAAGCACAAAGGCAGGGAAACAAGCCATCAGAAAGCATTTGGAGAATGATACAGCAGGAAAAGAACAGTTCTGTAGGAAAAGAATACTCCGCATATTCTTTATTATTTTTAAATAGTGTGTCGTGGGTGAATTTCACATCTATGTCTGTGGTGTAGCAGATACAGAGAGATGCTTGCTCTGTTGTAACTGCAAACTATTGTTGGAGTAAATGCTTTTTGAGAGAAAAATCACAAACTGTGAAGGAGAAATCTTAGGATGAATGGACTTACTCTTTTGTCATACAGTTGTCTATTAATGCATGTAATTAAAAAGGAGCAATTGGAATAAGTACACTGTTCAGGTAATGCAACCTCAAGATTTTAGGCAGAGATTGGCATTTCATCTGGCTCCTCAGGTTTGTGGTGTTTGCATTGGCTTCTGCTTCTCAGATAGCATTGATTGAGTAGAAAAAAAAAGATGATGTTTACAACGAACACTATCTTTCATATGTAGACAGCAACAATTAATTACAGGATGAGGATAATAAACATATAATGTTTATATCCAGTCAGACTGAAGAGAAATATCCTTGAAATGTTCTCTTTAAGACAGTTGTCCACAGTACTTACAGCATAGATAACAGCATTTATTGGGCTACGAGAGGATCGCAACGTTACATGTGTGGTTTCTCGGGATGATTTCAGTTCCGAGAGCATGGAGAGCATTGTGTGTGTGACAAATCTCTTTTGAGACAAAGGAATTCCCTTTACTATCATGTTTTACTAAATGCATTCACAATATAATAGTTTTGTTCTTTAATCCAAAATGAAATATGAAATTAAAATCTAGAGACTCTACAACTCAACTGGTTGAGCTCAGTTGGTGGGTTTGTATTTTAAGCTGTGCAGTGTCTACAAAAGGGAGAAGACATACAGATTTGTTAGGAGGAACATGATGTCTGATATTCTGTTCCAGAGCTTTTGCTTGAGAAGCCATATTGGATTTACTTCCTTTTTATATTTAAAAATGATATCCTGAACACTTGAGTGTTTAAATACTAGTATGATGTGCCGCTGCAGAGGCGTTTTCCTTTCATATTGCTTTCATTCAATAAGATGCGCATTTTTCTCTATAAATGAACTCATATTCAGTAGTGCAATTGATGAATTCTCCTTTTCTTCCTGCTGTAACACTGGCAAGCAGTTCAGTTCGTCCAGGTGTCAGTCCTTTTAGTTGTGTGATCAGAATTTTCTAATGAGGGGAGGGAACTGTAAGAACTGCTTTGAAATCACTTTTCAAGTTCCAAAAAGAAAAAAGAAAGCAAAGCGATCTTAAAATTAACAGCTGGAGTATTTTATTCTTTATGGCCTTTCAGAAGGGAAAGAATAGAAGTGGATTTTTTTTTTGACTTCTATGAGTGAAACCTTACACAGCTTTCCTCCCCATTTTTCTCTCATGTTCACCCCTCATCTTTTTCATAGAAATGTAATTCCTCCTCTGATGACTTTCCTCTGAGGTTTGTCCTCTGTGACGCAAACTTAGTTGGTTGACAAAATTTGTGATTCTCTTCAGTTTTGCTCTTTTTTTCCCCCCTGTGTCTCACCTTAGTTTTGGTTAATCTTAATGATCTTTTAGAGAGATTCTTTCCCTTTTTTTTTTGTTTTGTTTTGTTTCCCCTGAAGCCCAAGCAATTGAATGGAAAAATAAAGCCATGCCAAGTGGTTGCAGGGTACTTAGAACAGAGTAGTGCCTGCACAAGGGCACTCCAGCCCACTGTGTGAATAAAAAGCTTGAGTGAGATATGTATTGCTAGTCTTCAATTACTGTTTTCTTTTGGCAGTTGTGGGGATGGGGGTGAGGTTGCTCACATTTAAACAATCATTTAAATATTTTTGTGTGGGCTCCTTTCTATTTTTTTCTGTGAAAATGTTTCTGCCAGGAGTGACAGTAATTTTTTTTTCTTTCCCTTCTTTTTGTCTTCCCCAAGCACACAAGCCGGAAAGGAGAAAGTCCTTAACCATCCAGGCTTGCGGGATCATAGATGAAAAACTTTGTATTTGAATGGCTCCTGACCTTGCTCATTGGTCATAAGAGCCATTGACTCTTTCACCGATAATCTTGAGGAGAGTGGAACAGTACTAGATCAGAATACCTGGATAAATTCTTTGCTTGAAATACATTGTTTTCTCTAAAACACACCAGGAGAGCTTGTTTCCAGCTACAGGATACTTTAATCCCGTTTGGAGTGACTTGACTTTGTAGGCTTTAATGGGGTCCACTTGGACAACACTGGGATACAGCACTTTTGTTAGGCAACTCTGATTTTTATGTAGTGAGTCATTGAGTGGCTAAAGCAGATGATAGCTGCTTTTTACTGAGTAAAAAAGTGTTTTGCAATGAGAAATGGGACAGGAAACTGCATAATACCTGGTGTCACTTCTAGACACGCAAAAGTTCTCCAGGTACAGGTTTGTCAGATAAGGATGGTATCGCTACAGAGATTCAAGCACGGGAAAAAATCCGTGCTAGCCAGACTGCTTGTAGCATTGGTGCTTCCAGTGAGCAAAACCAAATATTTGGCATACAAAATCTTGTGACTGTTTGACTTGAAAAGGTAGTCCAAGTTTGCAGTAGTAAAAGCCTATTTTGTATTTATAGTATTCAAGCAAGGAAGTTTTTTTGTGCTTAGAAAGTCTCTGTAGAAACAGAGAGTCTATAAATGCGTTGCAAGTTGGGATTGTAAACTGGCAGCACAGTGCAAAGATGGAGTTGAGTGCCAGAAGATACATGTGTAGTAGAAAGAGATTTTTTGTATGCATTTGCTGCACAATGGGGCATTCTGATATTTTAAACAGTAATTTCAAAACCCCCTTCCCTAGGTTTTCATATGATGGCATTTAGATCACCTTTCAATTGAGTAGCCATTCGAAGGTACTTTACCTTCCTGAAGTCTCGAATGTGAAGCTAACACTGGAAGAAGGCACTCTGCTTGTTAGAGGAGTCTTATCAGTATGACATGCTTTAATTCAAGGTACAACTGAATGGCCAAATATCGGGAAATGATACAGCACTTCCTGGCTTTCTTCCTGAGAACCCAGCTCTTGGTGCCTGTAGTTCTGTCTCAAGGCTACCATGATCAATAATCCTCATGTACAAAGGAGAAGAAATGAGTACTCTTTCTGAACTCTAATTCCATTTGATGGAGTGTCACCTGTTCTGCAGAAAGACTGCTTGCCCTTGTACAACAAATATCTTCTTTAACGTGCTGTTTAACAGCAACTGAGGGGAAATAATGTCACACGGTAAAGAATTGCACTTTTATGAAGTAGCCGTGGTTCTGATTATTCTGTTTTATTTCAGAATGGGGAGCTTCTCATTATAAAAGCTAAAGACAGCTTTGGCTTCCTTCAGCACTATGAAATGAAGGGGTCGAATCCAGCGACAATACTACGTGCACAGTTGTCTTTCACCTGAAATGAGAATGTATTTTTAGCTGTAATATCTTAATTTAATGACATCACTACAGTAAGGGAGGGACTAGGAATGCTATTATAATTCATTCATAGTTAAAAACTTATTTTTGCATTTAGATGTCTGTTCATCAGGAGTCTGGTGAAACGTGAAGATTTGAATGCAAGAATAAAGCTGGTACGGGGATGACTAGAATAGATTCCTTTGTAGCACTGTACCAACAGTGCTCGCCATGAAGAGAGACTGGATATTAGATTTTCTAAATCAGAAGTTTGGTGTGCTTGTGGAAATTTGCTGAAGGACAAAAAATTCAGTCTTTCAAAGGGGCATAATAAACCTACAGTGGTGACGTTGTCTTTCTGCTTTCCAAGTCAGAGGCTTCCAGGTTTCTGAGCTTTGATCTTGGAGCCAGCAGTGGAGAGGCACTGGCTATTGCAGGAACATTGCAACTCTTGACATCTAGCCATCTTCACCAAATTTTAATTTTATTGTTGCAATAAGGATTCTTTTGTCTCAATTGAATTTCCTTGAGGGGGTTTGTTTCATAAGTATTAACAGATTTTTCCCTTGACCAAAATTCTGCCCTGAGGTGTTGCTGTTTCTTCTCTACATTAAGGTTGCATGAGGTTACTTTGTGCATATTCAGCTAAAGCTATTGCACGTACATAATGTACTCACTATTTAAGATCTTGGATATTGTAAGTGAGACAGGAAATAAGAAAAACAGTTTGGTGGAATAAATACCACGCTGTTAACTGGGGAGCAAAGAAATAAGATACAGAATATGTATTAGACATAGTTTGCAATTTGTGTGTTGACAGAGCAAGGGAAACTGAGATACTAGGTTCCATAGCAAAGCAAAATGAAATGAAATAAAATTCTTAAAATAAGGGTTTATTACCAAGTAAAATGTTAGTGTGCTGCTTTTAAATATGTTAATGTGAGTAAATTCAGAGACCTGAGGTTAGAACTTCAGAGATTTTTCACTGGTTTATACTGCCTCCAAATGGTATTTTAAGCGAGTTTCCTAGCTTACATGTTCCTCAGTTTCTCAAGCTGTAGGGTTTTGATTTACTTTTGCTTCTTTCAAGTGAAAAAAACAAAACACCTCCCCAAAGAACAAACAAACAAATCTCCAAATAATCAGAAAGTTCCCTGCCTTGTTGGGTGCTTGAGGTTTTAATGTTTGGGCTGTATTTTGTGATCATTAGATAAAATATACTGAATACATGTACAGTAATAGATAATTAATTTTCCCCTTCTTCCTCACTATTTCAATCAAGTATTGCTTGAGTAAGTAATCCGTAGCGTTGCCCCATTCATAAAAGGTATTTTTGACTAGGTATGGCTCAATACACAAAGGTATGTTCCTTTACTTTTCCTGCCCAAGAAATAGCAAGTATCTTGAATTTCATTTTTAGATTCAGATATTATTTTTTTCTCAATCCCCAGTCTATATTATTCAATATTCAATTTGTAGTTTTCACAGAACTTTATTCAAGCTACAATAACCCTTTGCAGCCGTTGGCTTTTATTGAGCTGTCTGTTCAGGCTTCGTTCTTCTGATTACTGTCAAATATCTGCATTGTGCTATTTGGTTAGCTTTGAATAGTTCTCTTGTCAATTTTGGACATCACTGACACTTAAAGATCACAGGTGTAGTAATCCAGCACTGATGACAGGAATCTTTTTGTCTTGAATTTTCAAAAATAAGAATTTGTAAGAATAGAATAGTATGGCTACCAAGACAGCTTTGGCTCTGTTACGTCAGCTTCCTGAAAAAGAAATGCCATACAGATAGAAAAGCTATTGTAGCAGAATGCTTTTCTGACTGAATTAATAGTGAATGCTCTTAAAAGCATCCTTCGTTATTAATCCAAATCAGTTACTAATATACTGGTACAGCTAAGGGAAGAGTCACCAGTAGTACGCTGCAAAAGGTAAGCAACCATTAGAAGGACTTGAGCAATGTGTTTCCTACATGGCATTTGTAAACTGCCTGGTTTGAGCTGCTGCTTTGTGAAACAATAATCATGGAGCTGTGATATCTTAATCAGTTGCTCTTAAAATGAAGGTGATGCCAAATGTTCACTATTGCCACTTCGGTATAGTAAAAGAAGATTGAATAAATTGAGAGGAAATGAGTCAGTCTTTGTTTAAATACCCATTAGTGCACGATGCACAAAGCCTTGGCATGAGGGAAGTTGGCCCCTTTACGCTAGTGTCCTTTATGAGTCTCCTGGCTTCTCTAAAATCAGCATGAAGGGTGATTTTAAGTTGCCGTGGAAGTTGTGTTGTGCCAAGACAAAAGGTAGACTCTTCTGGTAGAGTGATTTTAAAGGAGGTGTCTGGGAGATAGTGTTCTTCCAGTGCAAAAAAGTAGAATGTGTTATCAAGATGTGGTACAACAATATGTAGTTTTTATAGCACCATTTCCCTGAAACTTTTGGATTACACAGAAGCCACAGGTCTCAAGGCTACTGCTCTCATAAGCTCCGTCTGACTGTTTGGGATAAGGACATGGTTCCTTGTTTTTCTGCCTTAGGAGATTTGGGAAGCTTACGTAAACTCCTCAGCAGAATTTGAAACTACTTGACAAGTTGTACTGTATATGGATCAAACCTTGCCTTATTTGGGGTACAGAAGTGCTGTCTAATCCTATGTTTGTGTAAGCAGTAGTGTATCTCTATCATTCAAACAATAGCTTCTCTTTTTCCAACAGCAGCAGCTGCTCTGAGAGATGGATGGGGAGGCCAAAAAAAAAAGGGAGAGCTTACAGCTGACAAAGCTGGAGAGCTGGAGGTGGGTGGCACTGTTGGCTTAGGGAGAACTGACACAGCAACTGCCCTGTGAACTTCTACTTTCTTAGTGTCAGTAGCAAGTCCATCTCTGGATAAGTGTATGCTCCAAGAAAAGCTGAGCTGCCTAGGTAGCATTTCCTTCTTTAAGAGACGTTCTTACGCTATGGAAAAAGTTGCAAAGATGGGAATAGCCACTGACTGCTTGTTTGGCCACTGTTTTTACATTGCCTTTAGAACTTGCAAATCTTGGAAGAAGAAATAACTAAATTGGCTTAATGTTTTTAGAGAATCTCGGGATCATTCAGGAATTCCTAATTAACAAAGTGCCAGAAAATGGAAACAGGTAGAGTAAGTTTAAGTATGCTTCTGTTCAACTGCAAAAAAGGGCAGATTATATCCCCCAAATAGAAAATACCAATTTACAGAAGTAGAGTGAGAGTGGGTGAAAAGACATTCATATATGCAATCTATCAGGTAAACTCAGTTTAACACAGACGTGTATATAAATATCTCGGGGTACTAAAGGTAAGCAGTGATAGCATTTGTCACCTTACAGAGTCTTGTACCAACCAAGTTGAGGGTTTTGTATTTTGCAATTGATGAGATGTCACTTTTCTTTTTCTCTTGATGGTCTTTTTTGAGGATGGGTTTTATCTATACTATGGCTCCTATAAGCCCACTGGCTCTTAAATCCTGCAGAAATGTTACCTCTAGTGCAATTTCATGTTACAGTTTATCTGGTATCTGGCTACTGCAGAAGGGGATCCCCTTGCCTTTGACTGTTTTTATACCTTTCCTCCCTAGGTGTTTTGTAATTGAACAATTAAAATGTAGCTGGTTTAATTTACTGATTGAATGGAAATCTATCCCTCTTTTCAGGGTTCATTTTCAGGAACCAATTCCCTTGATGCCACATAGCAGCTATCTGACAGAGGGAAGCAGTGGGAGCATTTGCTCCTTGGGGGAATGTTGTCCCTTCACATGATCTTTGTGCAGCTAACTTGCAGCTTGGCTTATTTGTTTTAAGGAACCGTGGCACCAGAATGATGCCCTTAATTCAGTGGTGATTTTTTTTTTTAACTGACACAAGTGTGGGTTGCTGCTGAACAGGAAGGATCTCATGTTTCCATGCCTGTCCAGTGTTCCTTTTATTTGTGCTGCCACCTGCCCACCACCAAGCTGCTGCTAAATTGATTCTTGGTGGGAAGGTCAATTTTACAGACATCGGGAGAGGATGGAAAGTCAAGAACTTTGCATAATAACTTGTATTTACTTCAGTTTATAACTGCTGTTTCTGGTCTGCTTGAGGTTTTCTCTGAAGAAGCAATCTGATATTAGTCAAGTATCTTTGGAATGAAGAAATGTTTTGCCTGATTGCTTCTGGTTCTGGTTTGATTTCATAGTTTTGTGTTTGTAGACAGACACCAGTGGAAGCTTAAAGTTCGTACTCATTCATCTTTTTGGGGCTGTGGTTCAATTAGGAAAGAGTATCAAAAAAGGAAAAAGAGGATGAGAATGTGGAGGGATGATGATGATAATTATCATGATTATGTTTATTAGGTGGCTTTTTTGGTGTGTTTTTTTCTTTTTTTCCCTTTTCTTACTGTGGGTCTAGTATAGCCCTGAAATCTGATGTATCTTAAAGTATAATAAAATCTGAGCATTTACCTGTTTTTGGTAGCATGACAACATTTCTGGAGACATTCTCTGAAGTATTCCCAATGGATATGCACAATTAAGGAAAGTAAGTAGTTTAAGATGGAATACGTAATCTACATAGTGACTTCTAGAATAGAAAGCCTCTAAGTAGGCAGGTGATTGCTGTGCACATCACAGTAGAAAGAAGGCTGTATGAAAGCTATTTATACAATATACATATTCCCTGTCTGAAAGCTAAGTGAGCATATGCCTGGAAGCTGCACTAACAAAATAAACAGATGATATTTCTTTTTAACTTTAAAATAATACAACTGCTGCCTCCAGTCAGTGTCATGACGAATGACTTCTCTTCTGTGATCTGTATGCTGGACTAATGCAGTATATTTTGTTTGGGTTGCTTTATAAACTCTTGATGACTGGTTCAAGTGTGATATGTGACTATACTTTGCTTCTTGCTCCAAATATTAAAGGATAGCTGCACTCTTTCCTTCAGAAGCAGTGCTTAACACCTTATTCTCCAGTGCACGCATGATAAAATGATGCAGGATCAGTCTGTTGAAGGAGTGGTTTGACTATTCTATCGGTCAATAGCAACCTGATATGTATTGGTTGTTTAGTATTTGATATTTTTTTTCCACACACTTGAAAAGTTCTGCTGCATAAAGCTAGGTATTCTTTTGGCTGGGAATTGTCAGGATTTGGTTGTTGGAACTATCAGGCTTAAGTCAAAAGAAAGGTTTTATACAAATTGAATGTCTTACTGCAGGAAAAAAAAATATTTTTAATTTTGTTTCTTAAGCAGTGGTGTGTCTTTATTTCCAGTTCCCTCATTAACTTTCTAATCTTTTGGTTGATTTGGACCAATTTGACAGAAAGACAGATGTATTTAGAAATTTTTCAGCAAGTTTCATGAAACTGCGCCAGGGGAGGAGAGGGATCCTGAGAAGAAGACAATAAGGTGGACTTACCTTACAGACATTGACAAGTTAACATAAATAAACCTGTCCTTAAAATGTCCTAAACATAAGAAAAGCTTTCGTCAAACATAATATATGAAAACTTAGCAGACAGGCCTCTGTTCACAAAATGGCATGTTTAAGATAGTCCAAACTCTGGGTAATTTTAACATGTGTCTGTGTGGCTTTTAAAAAGTGCGTGAGAATTCTAAGAAACAGCCAGTCTTTGTAGTCATTAGTATATTTGCTTTGGCAGCTGTAGGACCTTAAATGCTGTCCAGCATCACCAGATGATGCTTGCGACTGCAGTTCTCTTCAGGTATGTGTGAAATTTTTGGGTGGCAAAGGTGAACTTGCTCTTGAAAAGAAACAAGTGTGGGGGCAAACAAGTTCCAAGAGAAGGCAGCAGAATCTTTGGATTCAACTCTTGTACTCTTACCCAAAGTTACATTAGTAATGGTCTCAAATTTTTTACATTTCTATAATTAGTACATCAGAAGTATTCCAGTGCTGTCTGCTTTATATGTCTGTAACATTCTCAGTATTCAAGTGTTTTATAAATTTAATTAATACTCAGACACTCCTTGTGCACAAAGCAGATTTAATTTTTATCTTCAATTGCTCTGTAAGATCTTTACTTCCATCTTTTTTGCTTCTACTCAGTATCTATAATCTGTAATACATTAAATCTGACTAGTAAAGTTGATGTAATAGGTACAGGTTCTGTAATTCTCTCCAGTGGAATGCCCGTATTAAAAAAACAACAACAACAAAAAAAACCCAAACCACAGCAAAAAACCACAAAAAACCCCACACCAAAAAAACCAACCAACCAAAAAAACCCAGCCCAAACCACCACCGCTCTCTCACCCCTAACCCTACCCCCCCAATAATTGCTTCAGAAAACAGTTCTTAATAATAGAAAACAAGCTTTTGATAAACAGTTCTACCAATTTTATTTCATCAGGTTTCCCAGGTTACCTTACAGGTAGCATAATAGGTTATAAATCTGCTCCAGTGTGAGACAGAAACATCTATAGAGCACGATGACAACTAAATAAACTCTGCTATGTCAATGGCTGCTCTGGCAATCTGCTGGAGGCTTATTTGCTTGTCAGTTTATAAGCATACATTTTTGTATAATTTGCATAGTCTAATTATGCCTTTGGACTTTCAAATAAAATTAACCTTGTGCAGGCTCATTAAAATACATATCCTTAAAAATGGCTGTACTTCATAGTGCTATTTGAAAAAGGAAGAAAGGTGCTTTAAGCTATGGAATAAATTTAAAAATTTTTGTTTTTTTGGGTACCTCTTTTGTTTATATGAAGAAAATATCTGTTCTCAAATTAGAATAGTTAAATAATGAAAAGAGCAGTATCAAGCAAGAAAGTTACATTATAGATTTACTGTTATTTTCTGCACTCTGGAAATAGTGTTTTATAGGTTGATGCTTATGTTCTCAAAATATGTAAATCAGGAAGGAGACAGGTTAATTGTCAGTAGGGACAATTTAAGATCCTTATGCATTAAAAATCTTTTATTGAATTAACTTAAAACAATTATTAATAATTTATTGTGGTATTGACACATACATCTCTCTAAATTCTGCAATCTCATGTTTTATTGTGAAAGCTATTGGCAAACATTTTCAGTAGATACATCCTAGATAAAAATCCACAAAGGATGATATAAATTATGTGTAAGTAGTTGATGCACAGTATTGAGGGGAGGAGGTGGTCTAGTGGACAAAAAAAAAAGATGCTTGAGAAAAGTGCAGTCTGCTGCAGTTATGAATTATTTCATATAAATATTGCCTATGGCATGGATATTTAAAGAGGGTGAAAAAGCCGAATATATTACGAGAGCTAATATTAACTGCCGTTAGCAAGCTATCGGAGCATGCTCCAGCAATTCAAAGAGGAGGGGACGCAACTTGGAAGCCTGTCTCAGATAATGTTTTTTCCTTACCTAACCAGGCTCAAGCCACTTAGTGTTTTGAAGAATTAATGTGTGTTGATTCTTCTTGTAAGTACCGATAAAGATTTTTTTCAGAAAATTGTGATTTCCACCAGTTTGCATAGAGCAGCCTCACATGGCGCTTGGGAGATGCGGTCGATGTCCATCTGTAGGCTCGCCCCCCAGATGGCGCTGGCTGTGCTGGCACTCTCGCTGAGCGGGAATCGCTGTGCTGGGAATTCTGATGGGGCTGGATAGAAAATGTATGCCTTTCAGGTGACTACTGGAAACCAGATGTTTTTGATAGGATTTTGATAAATGTATTGGGGTCCATTGAGAATAAGATTTAACATGAAAATAAATAAAAAGCACCCAGGGGAGTAATTCTGTTTTATTTATATTCCTTAGCTCAGATACATTTATTTTTTAAAAAAAATTTTTGTTCTGTTCCTTTCTTTTAGCTTTCTTAATAAGAGCATTGGACAATTTATCCCCATGATGAAATTATATGAAATGTTTTCTGCCCTTTTTTTGAATCTAAAACCTTCAGCAATGCATACAGCACAACTGAATTTTCAAAGGAAAACTCTTTGAAGTCCTTTTTTCTTTCTTCTTTCTTTGTGTCTCTGTCTCCCCCTTTCTCCATCTCTCCCCCCTCCTTCTCTCTGTCTGTCAAGTTCAAGAGCAGCTCAGATGCCATGAATTAAGTGAAGCACAAAAGGGGAAAAGGAGACCCTTTTGAAGAACAAAGGCCTCCCATTAGGCTGCCGTGTTCTTTCTCTGACCAAAATTGCTCCCTACATGGTTTTTATTGCTGTCCACATGCTTGGCACATAAGGTAAATACAGTAGGACCCTCGTTACCTCACACTCTCTCTTCCTCTTCCCTCTTCAATAAATGTTTTGTCTCTTTGATGTCCCTAGTAATTCTTATACTGATTGTTCCCACCCTCATAAAAGCCCCAGGGGTAGTCATGGTGGTGGATAGCATTAGATACTGTGTAAATGCTTCCAGAAAAGAAGACAAACTGCAGCCAAAGAATTTATTTCAGGTGGAAGAGAATGGGAAGGAAATACAGATGTTTTCTTTTCTTCTCAACATGTTGCCTCTGTGCCCCAGCTACACTTACGTATCTCAGGGAAGTTGATAATTTCTTCCTGTTTGTTTCAAAAATAGACAAGGAAATAGGGCTAAATCAGAATTATGAGAAAATGCATGCCACAAGACTTTAAAGCTATAGAAATCTTCTCTTAAGTGTTCTTGATTATTTATTTTTCTTTGTTTTGGACAGCTGTCTGTTCCAGAGTTCTGGTGAAGAGTCCCAGCTAAGGTTCAGATCTAGATAGGTTTAAAATGTGAATTTTGTAGTGCACACCTTTTAAAAAGAAATCAGTCAGACCCTTCTTACTGAAGAGAAGTTTAAACATAGCCCTGACATGTATGCACGCATGTACAAAAACTTAAACCAGTGTAAAACACTGTATCTTAAACCTAAAATTGCAACAAAACTTTTTAGTACTTAAATGACAAAAATTGCTAATGGTTTAAAATGCATCTTTTGGGGAGTTGACTTTTATGGCAGAGTGGGGTAGCATAATTAATGCCTAAGCTTTCTGGAAATTTGTTGTAAAGCATACAAGTATTTATTGTAATTTGAAATTTATGTTCTCCCAACTTCTTTCCAAATAAATGATTTCCAAGGATATGACTTTGGTATTTGTGCTTGCTTTCATCTTCTAGCTCTGCATTTCTACTGACATGGAAGTATTTTTATTAGCTTTTGTAACACAGTTATATATGTAATCATTAACGGAATATGCCCCACTAATTTTATTTTTGGCACTGCTTCTTAGTGCTACCACCTCACCTCCTGGAGTACATGCGTTTATGAGCGTATACTGTTATGAGCATAGTAATTTCAGAGAAAATGTCAACAAAGCTACTTAAAGAAATAACAATGACTCTTATCAGTCTATTTTGTAGATTACAAAGCAAGGAAAATCCACCTTGAAATCTGACTTTTCATGGCAAGTTGTATTTTTTTCTTTTTTTTTCCCCCCTGTTGATCATCTTGCATAAGAAATTTTACAATAAATGCTATTGATTCGTAATCAGTTAGATTTTTCTTCACTCTGTGTGTGAGCAAGTTTTTACACACCCCCTTCCCTGCAAAGGAATTAAACTCACTTTCCCATCTACTTGTAATTGGCCTACTTAGCATCCCGCTGCGTGGGGAGGGAGGCGATGCTGGCATTTAATGATCTTTCAGTATATAATTGGCTTATTTTGATCTATATTTTATGTAACAATGGATTGTCTAAAATGGAATCTGTAACTTCAGGTGTTCTAGTAGAATACTGTATAGGTAGCAGTAGTACATCTACTTGTGGTAGATGTGGATGCCGTGATTAATGGCAGGGGCTACAGCTGCCTAAGTATGGGAGATGAACCTTTGTTCTGTCTTCCCCCTCCCCCTTACCACGCACCATTTGTCATGTAGCCTCTCCTATTGTCATTTAACCTATGTCCTCTTACTCCATCATGGAGCTGTACCTGTAGTCATCTTCCCCAGCCTCACAAATGTGAGCCAAACCCTCCCTCCCCATCTGCCTGCGGGGATGTTTTGTTCACTGATCAGAGTGATCTTTGGTTGGTGCTGGAAGCAGATCTGCACCCTGGCCCTGAGCAGCAGATGAAGATCTTGGCTGTGTCAGGATGGTCGCAGCAGCTGCTGGAAGAAGAGTGAGAAGATGCAGCTGCCACATCCCTGGTTTAGATACAGCAACTGTTGATTAGTATGAACTACCAATCACTAATATAGAGATGTTTTTGTTAGGAATTGTGCTGTGCACTGAATGTAATGCACACACCACCACTGACAAGTCTGTGAACCACTGGACTAAAAGGCTCCATTTGGATAGAGTAAGAGGCAGAGTTTCTGAGGTAGATAAGGCTGTATCATGTAATTCAGTAATATGATTTTAATACTACTTGGAATGTCTAGAAATATGAAAAGGAACTTCTATATAAATACATTTTACCAACACAATAAATAATGGGTGGCAGCTTCTGAGTATTCCTTCCAACACCAATAGGAGAATGATTTTCCCAGGAACATCTTGTTGATAACTTGTGTTTTTAAATTCCATCAGATTTTATTCTTCCTCATCTTTTTTTCTTTTAAGAACACATAATGTACAGCCAGAAGAGACCACTGTGAGTTTTCAATCGTATGTCTGCCCATCCAAAACAGACTTAGGGCCTGAAATTTGAGTTTAATTTGGTAGTTTCTGTGTAAAAGTTAGTGACATAGTAGTAGACTTGTTGGCTTCAACTGAAGACTTCTTAAATAAGTAAAGAAAGAGCATATTAGCAAGAGGCTTAGTTTTAATTATTTGAAACTGTGTTCCTTACATAGGAACTGCCACTTTTCAGCAATAGTACCCAATGCCTTGAGGTAGAGCCCACAATGGAAAACATTTATATTGCTACTCTTGAAATAAGGTGAAGATTTTTAAGAAGTGGTGACGTCTTCAGAATGATTTTGCACCACTATGTTGGCACTTGCAAAACCAGATTTCGGTGGTGATCCATGTCATACCTTCAAAAAGCACTGAATGTGACATGCAGAGATGCGAATCTTTAAAATAGCTAAAGTACACCTAGATTTGTTCTTGTGAAGGGTTGTGAACATGAGACTTGTGAAACTGCAGGTTTCCTGGTGAAAATTTAGATGCTTTTATGAGTCTTAACACTACACTTCGAGACTGTGGTGCATGAAAGATCCTGTTCTTCCTGCCTTCGGGTGTGTACTTCTGCCCGCTCTTTTATCATTTGCCTCTGAGCTGGTAGGGCTGAAATTTACCCTACATGAAAAGAATCCCATTCAGTTAGAGCAGCAAGATGATCTTACCCTCCTCATCACAACATAGGCCCTCAAGTTGATTGAGAAATGTTGAGATGGAGGAGGGAAAAGCTCAACTGTTCAAATGGCAGCCCCTCTTCCTGAGACAATGGTGAGCTCAGAAAGTACCATCAGCAGGTAGCTATGCTGTCATCGAATGCCTCTCTAGCCTCCATGCCAGTTTTTTTTAACCTAAGGTCCTTCTGACTCCCTGGAAGAGATTTTTAGAACACGTTTTTGGTTTTCGAGTACTTTAATTTGAGCACAGCTTTTGTAAAGATTGTTACTTTGCCACTGTATTTTCAAGATCTTAGCATTCTTGTATGTCTGTGATATCCCGAATGCTCTACAAGTGCCAAGCTGCCATATGTGCCTGAGCCCTACAGACTGAATATTTGCTACTTTGATCAAAAGGATTTTCTATACGTAAAACTTTCTCTTGTAGTGTGAAAATGGAATTTCTTTCTTTCGCACTGACACTGCCAGAAGTTTCTCAGATTTGTCTTCATTTTGAACTCTCAGTCATTCAGGAAAGGCTAGCTTATCAGAGCTCTGAAATACTGGGTTGGTTGTTCTAGTCATTGAGATTCTCACGGGGTCGGTCCAGGATAAGTAGTCCATTACATCATCTACTCCTTCCCAAAGGGCTAATATTTCTTATTAGATTCCTAGTAGAGCTTTGAAGCTGTATAAATACTCTCATCCTCATCACACAAAATGTAAAATTTATTGAGTTAAAACAAATAGGATTTTCTGCTTTTTCATTCTTTGGTTTGCAGATAACAATATGCAAGGCTTCATGCACGTTGAACTGTAGCTAGCACTCTGAGTTTTCTGCCATTGGAATGGGCTCTCTTTCACTAGCTTGCTTTAGGTTATAATATGAGCTTATTTTTTTTAAGTTTAACTTCCTTCTATTTAGCATTTGAGGCAGTATCATAAATTGGAAACTTTTGCAAAAAGATTGTGTTGCATGATAGATTTTGAACACAGAGTAAAACTGATTTCAAAGTTTATTACCATTCTACTGTGTTAAATCAGTCTCTTACAGGCTTGTGAAGAGGAGGTTTTGTGTATTGACACTCTAAGGGCAAAACAAAGTGTTAAGTTCATTAGAAATTGGTATAGCAAAATCTGTTCAACCACATTCAGTAAAGAGTCCTCTTTGATTGGTGAAGATTTCAAGCTACAGTGGTTTAGGAAACTGCTACCTGTCTGTTTTGCCATGACAGTGTGGTGAATCATAGAATGGTATGGGTTGGGAGGGACCTTAAAGATGGTCTAGTTCCAACCCCCCTGCCATGTGCAGGGACACCTTCCACTAGGCCAGGTTGCTTAAAGCCCCATCCAACCTGGCCTTGAACACTTCCAGGGATATGGTACCCGCAACTTCTCTGGGCAACCTGCTCCAGTGTCTTATCACCCTGACAGTAAAGAATTTCTTCCTAATAATCTCAGCTAAATCTCCTCTTTCAGTTTAAAACCATTACCCTTCATCCTATCACTGTACTCCCTGATAAAGGGTCCCTCCCCATCTTTTCTGTAGGCCCCCTTCTCTGTGCTGAACAACCCCAACTGTCTCAGCCTGTCTTCATAAGAGAGGTGCTCCAGCCCTCTGATCATCTTCATGGCCCTCCTCTGGACTCACTCCAACAGATTCATGTCTTTCTGGTGCTGAGGACTCCAGAGCTGGATGCAGTACTCTAGGTGGGGTCTCACCAGAATGGAATAGAGGGGTAGAATCATCTCCCTCAACCTGCTGGCCATGCTTCTTTTGATGCAGCCCAGGATACAGCTGGCTTTCTGAGATGTGAGTCCACATTGCCATCTTACGTTGAGCTTCTCATCTCAACATCTCCAAGTCCTCAGCACGGCTGCTCTCAATCCATTCTCCTCCCAGTCTGTATTAGTGTTTGGGATTGCCCTGACCCATGTGCAGGACCTTGCACTTGGCCTTGTTGAACTTCATGAGGTTCACACGGGCCCACCTCTCAAGCCTGTTCAGGTCCCACTGGATGGCATCCCTTCCCTCCAGCATGTTGACCATGCCACACAGCTTGGTGTCATTCACAAACTTGCTGAGGGTGCACTCAGTCCCACTGTCCATGTTGCTGACAAAGATGTTAAGAGCAGTGGTCCGAGTAGCAACCCCTGAGGAATGCCATTCGTCACTGGTCTCCACTTGGACATCAAGGCATTGACCACAACTCTTTGATAGCGACCATCCAACCAATTCCTTACTCACTGATTGGTCCTTCTGTCAAATCAGTGTCTCTCCAATGTAGAGACAAGGATGGTGTGTGGAAGAGTGCCAAATGCTTTGTACAAGTTTGGGTAAGTAATGTCTATTTCTCTTCCCTTCTCCAACAATGCTGTAACCCCAGTGTAGAAGACCAACAAATGTGTCAGGCACGATTTGCCTTTAGTGAACCCATGTTGTCTGTCACCAGTCACCTCTTTATTTTCCACTTTCCTTAGCATAGTTTCCGGGAGGAACTGCTTGATGATCTTGCCAGGCTCAGAGGTGAGGCTGGCTGGCCTGTAGTTCCCCAGGTCTTCTATTTCCTTTTAAAAAATGAGGGTTATGTTTCCCCTTTTCCAGTCAGCAGGAACTTCACCGGACTGCCACCACTTCTGAAATATGAGGGATAGTGGCTTGGCAACTTCATCTGCCACTTCCTTCAGGACCCACAGATGCATTTCATCAGGTACTATGGATTTGTGCACTTTCAGGTTCTCTGGATGGTCTTGAACCTGAGCTTCTGCTACAGTGGGGTGGTTCCTCATTCTCCCAGGCTCTGCCTTTGCCTTCTGGGACTTGGGTAGTGTAGCTAGAGCCCTTGCTGGTAAAGATCAATACAAAAAAGTTATTGAGTACCTCAGCCTTGACCATATCCCAGGTAACCAGGTCTCCTATTTCCTTCTGGAGAGGGACCACGTTTTCCCTAGTCACCCTTTTATCGCTGATGTACCTGTAGAAGCTTTTCTTGTTGCCCTTGATGTCCCTGGCTGGATTTAACTCTATCTGGGCTTTAGCTTTCCTACCCTGATCCCTGGCTGCTCTGTATTCTTCCCAGGCTGTCTTTGCTTCCACCCTCTGTAGGGTTCCTTTTTGTTATTAAGTTTGTCCAGGAGCTGCTTGTTCATCTATGCAGGCCTCCTGGTGATTTTGCCCAACTTCTTCTGTGTTGGGATACATCGTTCCTGAGCTTGGAGGGGGTGATCCTTGAATATTAGCCAGCTTTCTTGTGCCTCTTCCCTCCAGGGCTACCTCCTAAGGTATACTCTACCAAGCAGATCCCTGAAGTGGCCCAAGTCTGCTCTCCTGAAGTCCAGGGTAGTGAGCTTGCTGTGCATCTTCCTTGCAGCCCTAAGGATCTTGAACTCTACCATCTCATGGTCACTGCAGCCAGGGCTGCCCTTGAGCTTCACATTCCCCATCAGCCCCTCCTTGTTGGTGAGAACAAGGTCCAGCATGGCACCTCTCCTTGGTGTTTCCTCTATCCTGGCTGAAAAGACAGGACTTCACATCCAAACATATTACCTTATAGTAACCACTTACTCTGAAGGGCAGCTGTCCATGTACAAGTCAACACCATTTTGACTGTAAACTTTTATTAAGGATAAAGCTAATCTGAATTATTTTGTACAGCTGCAAGCACACAGCTATTTAATGCAGGTTAGCAACACAACTAGCACTTGTGGTGCTAGAGACTTGGCTTTTTTTTTTTTTCCCCCCATACCTTCCGCTAGATTAGAACAAAAGAATTTTGTGTTTTCCATGTGTTTCTAGAGTCATCAGGAATATGAAGACAGGTTCATCACCTTGACTGGACATGGGAGTGCTGGCTTCTGCCCCTAACTCTGTTGTGTTTGGTTTTTTTTGCTTGTTTGGTTTGTTTGGGGTTTTTTGTGTGTTTGGTTGGTTTGATGGTTTTTTTTCCCCTGTGTGACCTCGGTCAGTGTGTTTCATTATAGCATTCATTCCTTCTTTTCATCACCCCCACATTTGTATTGTTTGAGATCGAGACAGTGGCAAGCAGTTCTGGAGCTTTTGGACATAATTGATAAAATTAGTCTTGATTTCCTCTTGTCAGTTTGGTTTCTTTTGTCTCTAGTAACTTGACTGTCTGATCTCAACAGTACTTGGCCGTGCTTTTCAGGTCTGAGTGGTCTCTGAAAATTACAGCAATGCACAGTCAGCCACCTCGTTTCAGATTACTGGTATCAAACCCAGTGAGCTATTCTCACCATAGCATACTTTGTTTTAATGTAAAATATGTTGTTGGTGTTGTTTCTTCCAAAAAAGCCTACCCCAACCTAATCCACAAACCAAAACAAAAAACCCTCAAACAAAACAGAAACAGAAATCTCTGCTGTACCAAAAAAAACTCCACCAACTCTAATTCTTCATCTTTGATGTTTATTTTCCTGATTAGTTCTCACTGGCACAGTCTAGGTTATTCTTACTCATTATGACCCATTTGGTTTCACCACCCTTCCAGTTTTTTTGGTGCTGCACATCTGAATGTAGAGATTTTCAAAGACTTACCTTGCATTTAGAACTACTTCTATGAGATCTTCTCTGTTCTGGAACTGGAATCAAGTTATGTGTCTCCAGTTTAAATCATTGTTACTGCAGCTGCAGTATTTGACAGCCTCATGATCTTTCCTCACAATATCCTGTGAAACAGGAGGGATTTTTACAGATAATAAACTGAGGCTCTAAGGGCAAATCCATAAAGATATTTAGATTTACTTCTCAGTTGTGGTGGTATTACCTTGTTAAAGGTACCATCAGGGTCAAATGAATGTCTAATTATCTCTTGTGGATTTCCTCATGATTTGCCTCTATGTTACAAATGGGGACATCTGAACCAAGAGTCTCCCATGCCCAAAATTTATTAACTTTACTAACAGTGAGCATTATAGTTGGGGTTTTTTTTTGTTTTTTTTTTTCAGTTTCTAGGAACATTTACCCTTCCATTGAAATTTGTTGCTGCAAGGAATGGTAGTAGCAAAGAAAGCCATGAAACCTGTATTCTGGTTAGATTTCTTCCCTGTTCTGCTTACCATGACATGATAGTCTTTCCAGAGGATGGGACTGCTGCCGTATTTTAAACCCTTTTAAGTTGGATCTTTCCTTCTGTATGTATCTTCCTGCCTGTACTTCATTTTCAGACCAGGAGTTTATTTTGTTGATTTTTGGATGTGTGTAGCATTAGAATTCAGGAAGATCCATTCTCAGGAGAAGGTTTTTAGGTGTGGAACACTTCTTAAAATGTAGCCCTAACCTGTTAACTAGAGAGATGTGAGGTGTCTACACTTACCTTGTCCAGAGAAGTTGTGGATACCCCTTCGCTGGAGGTGTTCAAGGTCAGGCTGGATGGGCAGCATGGTCTAGTGGGAGATGTTCCTGCCCGTGGCAGGGAGGTTGAGACTAGATGACCTTTAAGGTCGCTTCCAACCCAGACCATTCTATGATTCTATGATCTGTTCTCCATGGTTTGTGTTTAGCGGTCATCACCCCCCAGTTTTCTTCCGAGTTATGTATTTGTATGAGTGTATATTGTAAAAATTGTATTGAAGTAACTGCCAGTATTCTTGGTGAGGTCTAGAGAGTCACACAGATTACTTTTGCACTTTGGAGCTGCTGCATGAAATTCATTGTCTAGGATTAAGCACTCCAATCCCAGATTTTGTTTCTGGGCATAATACCCATGTTGGAAGAGAGTAGTCCTGCAGTACGCAAGTTTACATTAAATTCTCGTGGATATCTTCCATATCCATACTTAATTAACAGAACTAATTACTCTTCCAGATAGATCTACATTTCCTGATGTGTATTAATATACGGTATAAGAAAGTGGAAAGGAAATAAGCTGTCATGTTTGTGGCTGCTTATCAGCTGTTAAGTCTAAACACTCAGCTCTCCATGGGAGTTATGGGCATGGCCCAAACAGTTCTTTTCCCCAGAAGGCATAATTTTCTCAGCTGAGAGAACATAGGTTTCCTAAACAGAGACTCACTGCTGACAATCCACTTCAAAGAATTAGTTAGCGAGCAAAAATCCCTGTCTTCTGGCTTACCAGTGCACATTGAACACTTGTGTGATCCTAGGCAACTGAAAAGTAGCGTTCACGGTTGTGCTTGCCTTCAGGAGAAACATGTATGCTTTCTTCTTGCAGCCCTCTCTGAGGCCAGTCTGCTTTTTCTTAGCCATAGTGCTGCTTCCTTTGTCTTTGTTGTGGTTTAACCCCAGCCAGCAACTAGGACCACACAGCCATTCACTCACTGCCTGCCCCCGGTGGGACAGGGAGAAGAGGGAGAGAAAGGGGAAAAAACCTCATGGGTTGAGATACAGACAGTTTAATAGAATAATAATGGAAGAGAAAATAATAATAATGATGATGATAATAGAAAACACAAAATGAGTGATGCAATGCAGTTGATCACTACCCAATGATTGATTGGCCCGTCCATCCCAAGCAGTGATTGCAGATTCCTGCCCACCAGCAGACCCCCATTTATATACTAAGCATGGCGTCTGTGGTATGGAGTGCTCCTTTGGCCAGCTTGTCCTGTCTGTGCTCCCTCTCAGCTTCTATGGGAAGCCAAAAAAATCCTTCACTAATGTAAACATCACTTAGCAACAACTAAAACAAGATGTGTTATCAACCTTGTTCTCAGACTAAATCCAAAACACAGCAGGTACTAGGAAGAAAATTAACTCTATCCCAGCTGAAGCCAGGATGGTCTTCCTTCAGAAAATTGCTACCACTGTTGGCTGTGCAGGTTTGTTCTGCTAACGCAGGCTGGTAGTCTCGGGAGAAGAGAGAGACTTTCAGTTCTAATCTCTCCTTGCCTTGCCTCTGGTCAGGCGACTGATTGTTTTTCTGGTTTTGTTCCTCCGGGTGGCATCTATCTTCAGGAAAAATTTCCTTACAGCAAAGTGCAGACTGCTGAACTGTGGCTGTCTCAGTATTGCTGTTTCTGACTGCTATGCTGAATTAATTATGTGAGCGGTTATGATGTAGGTGCTTGAAATGTTTGTGGCTGTTCAAAATGGAAAGGCTGCTCTCAAATGAATTTCTTTCTTTTCCTCTGCAGCCTTTTTTTGTTTGTTTTTAGTTCACTCTTTTTTTGCTCTTTCCTGAATAGTAAGATTTCATATTTTCAGTGTGTAGAAATTGTTTTGTGCCACTTGGGATGCCTTTCCTGTTTTTAATGTCTTTTGTGATTCTCAGTATTTGAAGTGGTTCACATGCCTACACAGCATTTCACTCCCCATCTTTTAAGGTTTACCTCACCTTGACTTCCCAGTTGTATATTTTTGTTTAATACTCATCAATTGTTTCTTTGTTGCTCAAAATGTTATATTTTGGCTCTGTATAATTGATTCAGTATGACTTGAAGATTTTTCTAACATTCCTGTTTTAAAGGACTGAAAAAAAAAGTGTTCTTTAAAAGATTGGGTTAAAATTGCTCGATGTACAAAATTAAAAATATGTGAACAGTGTGGCTGTACACAGCCAGATGTTGCAAGATCAGCATGAGCCTGACAGAGCCTAGAAGAGATTCTGCTCTCGCTAGGTAAAGACTTGAACAAATACATGGGACTTGCAGTGTTCCCCCAAAGGCCAAAATAAATGAATTCTCTCAAATCAGAGAGTGATTTCTCTGGAAAAGTTTGCTCCGCTGAGAACACCTTCCCAGCATCTCCTGGGACTTGTACCATAAAGGTCTTCAGTTCAAAGCATGCTGGAGTTTGCATGGTGCAAGGGTAGAGAAATAATTAATCCAGTTGAGATTGCAGATTTGAGATATCTAGGAAAAAATTGCTAATGTGGTTGTATTCCATGCTAATTGAGTTATCTTACTGTTTTCTGTTGAAATATTCTGATATTAACAGTGGGAGAGCTTTAAATGTTCACTTTTTTGTTTTGATTCATTTTTAAGAAATTAGGGTTTTCTGGGCTGGGACAGTGATTTATGCTATTCGTACCCGTAAAACTGAAGTTCTTCGTAATATAAAAATCAACTTATGTAATGGCAAACAATCTTCCAAATATAAAACAAATGTGCGTTATACAGTGTTTTTATTACTTCACCTAGAGTAAGCTACTGAGATGCTTCTGCTGCTCGAGAGCTTTACTAATCAATGTCAGAGTAAAGTTAAATAGGACTTACAGGTAATCAGAGCCTATTTAGGTATTAAACAAAAAAGTAGCATCACTTTTATTCTCCCTTTTTGCTCATAGGGAAACCATGACTAAAGACACAAGTTAAAAGTGTGCTGTGTACAAATGGGCAAAATGCTATTAAAATAACAGGAACATGTCTTACTGTTTACTGGTGCATAAAATATACAGTGTAATGTATTGTAGTCTGCCTTCGTAGGTAACAACTGTGTTTTTTCAGGTGAAAACTGAACACAACTGAGCTGTTGTGCAGCAGACACTTAAAGCATTACTGAGACAGCTTTGCCTACTCTACTCCTGCTAAATGACATAAACTGTACTGAAATTTAGATTTTGTGGAAAGGGGTGAGCTGCAGTTTTTAATATTATTTCTTCAGATGTGTTTTGAGTTTCTGATGAACGTAGAAGTTCCAAGTGCCAGTGCTGCTTTAAAATTAAAAGGAATTCCTTTGCATTTCAATGTGTGCTATTTACAAAGGTGTGTTGCTCCAAATAAAGGAAGGAAATTCTCTTATTCCATTTGAGAGAATTTCTTGAGGAGGAACCTGTAAAAATGGTGCTTGTGTAAATTTCCTCCACTTCATGGACAAGGTGGGGAAGAAGGGAGGAATGGAAGTTGCAACTTGAAAATGGATATTTTCTTACAGCTAATAAAATTACTCTTCAGGTCACCAGAGCTGCAGAGTCAGCTGTTGTGTCCAGTGGATTTTGATTAAATTGGAGCGCAACATTTTCTCTTCCCCTTTGTGTGAATCTGGTTCTTTGAGTCATGCCCTCCTAGAGCACGTACTGTTTCAGACTTTATTTCAAGCGTTACCATGCTTTGTACTTGCTTTAAGCCCTAGGAATTTTTGCCTTACACCTTGACCTCGGTGTACTGTGCATTTGTGAAGCTAATAGGGTAGACTTAAGAGAATGGCCTGTCCCTCAAGTTGAGGGTGAGAGGCTATGGAATAAAGACATAGCGTATTATAGAATGGGTGAGAACGGAAAGAAATATTTAAGAGGGGGGTAAATATGCCCTTGCATACTTTCTAGATGGCAGGAAAAAAGATGCTGTACTGACAAAAGGTCATATTTTCTCTCTTTGGGAATATGTTTTTGTTGTTATTCATTTTACAGGCCCTAATTTAGATTTTATAGTAAAAGCCTATGAGCTTTATTAAACCTCATAGGTTGGCAGGATTATATTGGTAAGGGGGTGTTTAAGCCTGGTTTCTAATGAAAGTTGAGATTATTTGTTTATGATGACTGTTAATCCCATCTCTTAAATTTTTTTCCATCCACTGTGCAGTTGGTCACGTTTGTCAGGGGCATGGTAGTCTCAAGGAGACTAGGTTCTACATGCTTCCCAGTAAATGGTCAAGTAGAAGAAACTCTGCTACTGTTCTCATAAAAGGAAAGAATTCAGTAAGAATATAAGATTCATCACTTATTGGGAAATGAATGCAGAGGTGAGACACTTATTGCAGGAGAAGTTCAGTAAATCAGAGAATCTTATCCTTGGTCTATTGTCTGTATGTATATAATATGCCCTTCAGGTAGATGGGTCTTTTGTATGGCGAACTGCACAGTTACTTTTAACCGTAGTCAATTCTTTAATCCTGTTCCTGGGAGACTGTACAAATGACCATCCTGGTACAACTGAAGGAGTAGAGCAAGGGCAGAAACAAATGCAGGGGCATGGAATTGGATTCAGAAGAGATGGTTGCCAAAAGAAATGCATGCCAAACGATGGCTTCTCTGCCACATGCATTCTTGTTCTGAGGTGATGCAGATTTTAAGCTGTTTTGCAAATTAAGAGAACAGGTTGTTGTAGGTAGAGTCTCTGATGTATCAAAAGAAGCAAACTCTTGCTTTTGTCATAATCTGGTTTAAAAAAAACAACCAACAACTGCAAGATACAAATACTTCAGAAAAGAACCTTTGCTGGTCTCGTTGCCCATTGAATTACATTGCCACTGCCTGTGCTGTGTTTTAATAACATACCCATCTTGCGCTTTTTCAAGGGAAAGAAAGTTTTGGATAACTTTTTAGCCAAATGTGAAAATGTTATTAAACCCAGCAAACTTTCTTGGAAGCTTTTGTTGTGAGAAAGTAGATATTATGTAAATAGATTGAGAGTTTAAGGAAAACTCTGAACTTGAGCAGTGCTGTGCCAGTTTTTTTTTTTTTTCTGTGGCCTTCCTGTATTAGAATATTACACATATCGGATTCTACTTCAACCCAAAATAAATGAGGTCATAATGTGTTGGGCTCTATCTTGTTCTTCACTACCATGGTAAGAAGTAGAACCATCCCAGAAAAAGTGAAAAGTTTATGGATGTGTTTTCATTCTCTGTTGCATTTTTGTTATTTTGATTCAGCCTCTGTCCTTGTGTCAGTTTTCAGTCTTTGACTTCCACATATAGTTGATTTAACTTGAAAGAAAAATGATGTTCTGTTAGCTTTTTATCACGTTAATTTTCTTCTGGATTGCCAAGTCAAATTGTCTCTCCCTCTGGTTAGGTGACCACTAGGGCCAATGTGAGGGAAGAGGTAGAACTATCTTGTGGCTGAGGGAAGGAAATAAAATCAGACCTTTCTATTTCAGTAGCGGATAGTGGTTATAAAATCAAGATGTGCTGTGAGGCTGCGCTTTAAACAATTTAAATCAAACCACATTGATTCTGCTCAGTCCCACCCTCGGTGGCATTTGCTCCATTGTGCTTGTCCGACTCCGTAGTCATCACGGGGATCTGAGCTGGAGAAATAGTTTTTCAGAAGGGTTAATTTTCTGCTGCCCAATTCTCTGAACTCACTAAACTCACTAACTGTGGGGTCAGTTGAGTGCTGGTGTGACCCCGTGGAAGGTATCGCCAGGGAAAAAGGGGGTCGGCCTACAACTTTGTCAACTTTGGTTGTTTTCACTGTCACATTAATAAAATTTTTCAACTACTTCTACAGCCATATAAATTATGGAGATAATTGACATACATAATGCTAACAAGGAGGAGATGTTACGTGAGTTAGACAATGTTTCTTCAGTCCTCAGGTTGAGTTACAGTGAGAATAATCAAGATTTGGTGAAAAATATGAATCAACAAAAGAGATAAAGGAGGCTCTAATGAGTAGAAGGTACTTGACTGGAGCTTCTGGGAGTCAATATGGGATGTTGTTCTTGGTTTGTTCCTGGCAATCATGTTCCCATGGTGATAGGAAAGCACTCAGTTGTCTGCCTCTTGTGCTGGACTTGTATTGGACAGATGGAAATCAAAATACAGATCTTATACTTCTTGCATAATTACCATTTGCATCTCACTGCTGTGAGATGTAACTGAGGCCAAAAGATTAACAGGATCAGGAAAGAAAAGGGATTATTCATTTACAGTACATTATGTTGGGTTAAATGAAAGCTTTGTAAAGCCTTTGTAAAGAATTGAAAAACCATTATACAACAGGGAACAAATAAAGCGCTAACTGAAGGGGATTAGGAGGAAACTTCTCTGATAAGTAGGCTATTCCATGGGTGTCCACTGTGAGGTTTCTTGTACTTAGTATTAATTGTAGTCAGGCAAGTTTTAGGTTAGGTGATTCATCTCTTCGCAACAGTACTTACGACCACTTAAACAGATGCTATCTGTTGATTTGAATAGAAATGTGTAGATGGAAAGGCTGCTTAGGGAAGCAAAGCTTAAATTTAGTTATGCACAAGATCTCTATCCAGCAGAGAACCAGAAACTGGACAAAGAAATAGCAGGAATGATTATTTGTAGTAGGAGCGTATGATGAAAACTCTTAAGTGAGGAGATTTGGAACATGAAATCTGTGCTAAAGAGGTCAGTGGTATTAACATTACCAATTAAAGAATCTTAACTGCTAAAATAGTGAGTGCATTATTCAGAACTGAATCTCTGATTTTAAGTGTGATAATATAATAAAAATCTATTAGTAAAAATTGGTATTAAAAACAAATAAGGTGAGCTCAGCAGCAATAAAAGGGACCTCTAATATGATATGTATGTTTCTGTAATTAGGCACGACAAAAACCCAAGAAATTAATTATTAATTTGACTGTTAATTTAATAGTCAAACCGATGATTCATTGTGCAGATAGGATAGATTAGCTGTAAGCTGAAGTAATAGTCAGATTCCGAACTTGCACAATGAAGTAAAATTTGAAAGAGGAATTGTGAGGAACGCTGCTTGATGGCGTTTCCTGATCTTGGAGTCTACCTGTTGAGTGTTGCAGCCAAGTAATCTCTGAGAAAACAGATTTCAGAGAAATGCACAAATACTGGTGGTTGATATTTTAAAATAATATAAAAATGAGAAAAATCAAAGAATTAACTCAGTGATGATGACTTATTTAAATTGTACCTCTGCTACCTGCTTTCCATCAACAAAAGCTGCTTGACAGACAAGTAACTGCCCATACTCTGCTATTTAAAATGATGCTATAGATTAAAAAAAAAAATTACTGAAAAATAGATATTAAATTCTTTACTTGGCTCCCTCCCCCCTGCCTGGATGAGGCAAAGAGGAGTCCAGCCTGGGGGTCTGGTTTTCAGTAGCTTTCTACTGGCTTGGGTGACCAGGAGTCTCAGCTACAGCTTCATCAGTTTCCTCACTGTACTCTCCTTCTGAAATAGCAGTCTGTGTTTTCTCTCCAAGATGGTTATGTCCTGGTTAGCAAATAACAAGGGCAGACAGTAGTGGTTTGGGAAGCATTGTCTGATGGAGTCATGCGAAATTACAGTATCTGCCTTTCTCAAGTATTGGAACACAAGTACCCAGGAATTGTTTGGAACAGTATCCTAATCTATTATTCCTGGTATTTAGTAAGCTGATAAAGCTCAAGCAATGTTAATAAATGCCTCCACTGTGAAATTTACATATAACACTTGGTGTGAATATTTATGATATTTATGCTGATAAAGCAGTGTCCAAAAAAATGCCCACCAACCCCAAAAAAGAGGAAACCGTGATATTTCCCTCCCCTCTTGATGGTGTGAGCCAGCTGTTAGGCTGACCAGCCCATGGAGCTGTAGTCCACAGGCACTTTTTGAAACATGCACGGGTGAGAGCCTACATTCTGACATGGATCACTAGCAAGTTTTCACACTTCTTAACCTGTTTTCAGAGATTCTCTGCCCCCCACCACCACCCACCCCCAGTTTACTGAGTTAAGCTAGTATGACTGAAAACCACCTTGTTTGCTCATCAGGAAAGGTCATATGTGTGCTTAACTCTGTTACATCAGGGTCTCAAGTGAGAATGGAGTCTTTGAACTTGGTTGAATACTTACCTGCTTCTGAGAGGCCTTCAGTGTTCCCTAAAAACGGAAAGAAAGTGTCATTCTCAAAGTAGATGGGACCGGGGAGGAAAAGGAATGCTTGAGATTGTATGAGTTGGATTTCTAAAATCTGCAGGGTGAGGCAACTTGCACTTAGTAAATTAGAATGACTGGAAAGGAATCTCTCTAATTTGTTGATGTTATGTATTTTTTGATGTGAGTAATGTGGCCAAGGGAGCTGCGTAGAGGGGATGTCAATAATGTGAAAAAACAGGGCAGGTTTATTTCAAAAGCTAGAGGCCAGCTGCACATACTTGAGTGACTAGATAATTTTATTTGCTGATAGACAGTTTTTGGTGAACAAAAATAATCTAATGTCAATTTATATAGTTTTCTGGGGTAGGAGAGAAAGTCTTTTCAGATGAATTTGCTGTAAGCTTTTTCAGTTCTTGTTAAGATTAAAGCTTTGGTTTGTAATTGTATTGATAAAATGTACTCTTTTATAGTGTATCTGATTTAGAATGGCTCACTTCATTGATTACCAAATTAAAGTGATACAAAATCAATAGTAACACATACTAAAAGGATTAAGGACAGGATAATTGAAAAATCTCAATATAGTTGTTAATGGAAAGTCAAATTCTACTAGCTATGTCTTTTTCTTCAGCAAGTACCCTAATCTACCTGCCAATGAGCAAGAAGAAATATGGAAGCTTCATTGGTAAAGTTTTCACTGTATGCAAAGATTGGTGGAGTTGCAATTATCAGATCAGTTACTACAAAGGGATCTAAGATTCACCATTTTTTCTGGGAAATGAACCCTGTATTTTAGTTTAGCCAAATACAGTGTCTGCTAAACATCTAGCAATGTAGATTGTAGATTCCACTTTTGGAAGAGGAGCTGTGCTCTGAAACGCATAGACTCTAAAAATTAATTGAATTGTGATGAATTACAATCTGGAAATGGATTTTGAAGTGAGACTGTACCTATGATAGCAATTACAATACTTGAATTATAAATACAGTTGAGGCTAATCTTATGGTGCTACTAGGAAATTTGTAACATCACAAGAGTTGTTTACAAAGCCAGACATGTTTCTGAGAAGAGTCATGATGGATTCAGAGTGTGAAAAGCATGTCAAACTGAATTTAAAATTCAGAATCTTTGGTTAAACCAAGTTGGACCAAGTGAACAGTGACTTGCTCACAGTACATCAGGGGACTTCTGTTTAAGGAAGTCTCTTTAACCAGCCAAAGATGCCTAACAGGATCCAGTTGCTGGAAACTTATCGTAGGTGATTTCAGTACTAAATCATGCCTTATACTTCTAAAGAAGGGACTTCAAGTTAACAGGTAAAGGTAAGAAAATGGTAGAGCTCCATCTCTTGGAGTGTGTTAATCAGAATGCGGTGTTTTTAGTCTAATCCATCACTTGGATATTGATGCCTGAGTTACACAGGAGAGCTTAATGGTGTCCCGTTAGCCCAAAAATACTACGCTCATCTCCAAGTCTCTTGAGAAGTCAAAACCTTCAGTCCTTCCTGTTACCTTCTCCCCTCTGCTCCACTACTCATTTAAGTTCTTTGTAAGCAAGTACCATGTGTAGGGTTAGTGCCGATCTAGCCAATTGACATTCTAATTACGTATGGGCAATTCCGTTGTAAGTTTGTCCTCAGCATGCATCAAATGTCATGAATAGAAACCACAGCAGAGATGAGAACTGTAGGGAACAGAATCAATATATGCTTAAATCTTCTGTATTTTTGAGTTGTACAAAACCTGCCTCTTTGTTGATATGAAAGATACATAGGACTGAGAGTGTGTGCACACGCGCATGCATATTTGCATTTGGAGTGTCTCCTCAATGCCTGACATATTTATTTGCTATGCCAGTGTTAGCTGGTACTACACTTGAAATTCTTTCAAAATGACATGTTCACTTCCACTGTAAAATCTCTTCATTTTCAACTTTGCAAATTCCAGATTCTGCCATTTCTTTCTGTAAATTGTGTAAACCTATTGCTTGCAATACAGACCAAGAGCATTCAGGCTTTAATTCTTTGGCTTTTGTTAATGGACTATTAATGTTAAGATGGTGTGGTTCTTAAAGTGCATATTATGTCAGGCCTATAGGGGAATACTAATTTTTTTCCCCTTCTAATGAATTGTGATTATTTTTATTTTTTTTTCAATTGAGTGGGCTTACAGTCGTCATTTTTAACACTAAATGGCATGTTTCACTTGCTCAGTGGTTGTACCCTGTTAAAGCTTTGTGTGTTTCCCTGGTCATTTTAACACCACCAGCTCAGCTGTTTCTTTGAAGTGCTGCTGATTAGTCTGAAAAGAAATTTGGAAGGGAATGCAGAAAGTGTAGAGAAGAAAAGTAAAACTAAAACTACTTTTATAAATGAGCAGCTTTCAAGTTAGTGATGGATTAAGGATAGTTACCACAGGTCAGGTAATGGATAAAGCTCACAGGTTTACAATGTCTTTTATAGGTTGATGGATGAATAATATTTATAGCTAACTTCCAATATGCACGTTGAACCCCTGTTTACTTATATTTCCCCTTTCATACATAAATGTATAGTCGTATATGAGACAGCTAGCATAATGGTGGCCTCTTGCACAGTTAGAAGCTGAAAGTTCCTGGGTAAGCTTGCCTTGCCCTCCTTGAAAAATGGGGATCGCTTACAGAGAAGTGGTTAAGCCATGTACAAAGACAGGCATTTCGTAAAGTCAGCACAAATGTAACTGATACTGAGTCTACTTCTTATCAACCATTTGCTCTTTTGAAATAGATAAGCATCATCTTGTTATTTTTATTTAGCCAGATTTCATAAGGAAAGATAGGTTTATGTTGTTTTTGTCTTGACTTTTCCTCTCCCCTCTCCTTCATAAACAGCTGGCCAACTTTAAGCAAATTGAACAAATGATGGTATTTCAACAATACTAAGCTCCTGTAGCTTTCCTGAAAGCGGTGAATAAGTTAGAGATAAGATCCTGACTTTATGTGCAGTACTACAGGCGCTCTTTACGCTCCAGGTATGAGATGTTTCATGTTACAATTTTTCATGGAAATATTGACTATATTTTAATGTTCAACAAGTAGTCAAAAAGCAAAACAAATGCTAGGATTTAGCAGGAAAGGAACAGAGTACAAAGCCATGTGAGAAAAAAGTAGAATTGTGCCACAATCCATTACTGCTTCTTTCTCCTGAGTACTGTACTGTGCAGCTTTTCTCTCCTTCTCATCCTTTATGAAAAAGATGTAGAAAAGCAGCATTAGCAATCGGTGAACAGAAGCCGTTCATAGTTTTTAGGCACAACTGTGTAGGCTAGAGATTATCATCCTAAAGACAGATGTAAGGAGGGATATGGCAGAAGTCAGTGAAGTGATATGGTGGGGTGAATAGAGGCTTACAGTTCATGGTCTCTTTTTGTGCAAGAACTAGGGGAAATGAAATAATGCTACAGAAGAAGGTAGATTCAAAACAAACTAAAAAAGAATGTTCTTCAATATGTACTTAAGCTGTGGGACTCCTTGCTGGCTCCTAAAAGTTTACTGAGGCTCAAAGGGAAGTTGGCATGGATTCACGGGAGAGAAAAACCTTTTGAGGGTCACTTAGTGTTTATAAACATCCTCTGCGTAAAAAAGTCTTCAAGTTGCAGTTTGTGGGAGGAAGAAAATTTGTGGGAGAAGTGTCTTATGTATCTTCTGTGTTCCTGCACTCTTACCTAAGCATCAGCTTTTGGTTCCTGCATCCCTGCTAGCCATAGGATGTTAGCTGGGATACACAGGCCCATTTTCCCTAAGCCTGTAGGGCTGATCTTACTTGAAACGACAGTCTAAGAAGAAGAGAGATGTCCTGTTCGTGGCCATGCTACAGGAAAAGCAGAGAAAGCATAGTCCTTACCTGTATTGCTGATCTGGTCAGTTGACCAACAAGTACCTGCCTGTGGCTAGTCAGTACACCAAATTAGCCCCAGCGCCTTCTCCCTGTTGTTTGGCCAGCAGATATGGAAGGGGACACAGTGAGAAGGCTGGGGTGAAATGTAAAGGAGAAGAGTTGCGGGCTTGGATGTAGGTGAAAGCAGTGAGCTACGTGCGCAGGACGCGGGAAGGAGTGGAATGAATAGGAGGTGGGATACGTGTTGGTAGGTAAGGAACAAAGGTTAGGATTTGTATGTGATGAACTATCTTTTGTTTGTCAGGTGCAGGGTAACTTAAGATTTTTAGAATGAGACTTAGCATATACAGGAAGAATGCAATTAACACTGGAATTATTACAAAGCACTTATCAGAGAGGTAGTGGCTTGTAGATGTCTTAAAACTTGACCAGAAGGATTTGTATTTGGGTTTCTGACTTCCCTCTTTCAGCTGTGCATTCTTGATTGCAATTTACAGAACGACAGGCATTTTCTAAATGGTGTGGTGTTTCTTAAACTTCAGTACCTTGCAGCAGAAGAGAGAAGCCATTTCCTTTGCAGACATTGCCTCCTGCAAAAAACAGATATTCACTTTACATGCTGAGTAGCTGCTGAACTAAGAGCATATCCAGAGTTTTATTTTCCTGTATTAATCAAGGAAAAATGGATGTGCTTTTTAGTAGATGTTTCCGTTACAAGATGCCATAATTGGTGTTTCACTCGCTGAGTGTTTAAAGTCTGTAGCCAGTGTGAAGCAACACAACCTCTTTCTCATGGCCAGCTGTGCAAGTTGCTATGGGAACTCGGTGGGGACTATCTGCAGATTACTGCTCTGGGGACCACACCTGGCTTATTTGCATTCAATTTAAGTTGGGGAAAATTCAAAAGAAGAAAAGAGGAGTGTAGACTGGCCGGTAGGCAGGCAAAAAAGGGCTTGTCATTTTGAGACTGTCACATTGGATGCAAAAGCTGCTCATATTCATGGTTCTTGCGGACTCATGCAGGGTTCTGAATTTTGTAGCCTTTTGCCAGTACTGTGAGGCTTGCTGAAATGTAATGTCACAAGGGATTTTTTTTGGTATTATTGCCTCTAACTTAGTTAAATCCCCGAGAATTTGTTAACTTTCTCTGCATTTTTAATGAGTAATCTCTCTGTGGTGGTGAGGGATTGTGAAGGCAATATGGAATATGGGTCATTCTTTTGAAGTGGCATGTTAGTTCAACTCAGTGAAATAGTAAAATGTCAGTGAGTGTTGCTGGAAAGCTTAGCTTGATTTTTTTTTTTTTTTTTTTCCCTGAATACCAAATTGCTGCTCTTTTTGGTGTTGATTGTGATTTCCTAAGAAGGCTGTGGAATAATTTTCATGCAAGTCAACAGCAGTGGTCAGTTGGCAGCTCTCAGGTTGTTTTGTGGCTGGATTTCTGTGGCTGATGGTGTCCTGGCACCTAAGCTCTGTGCTGCTTTCTTGCTTGGTCCTTCTCACTACATCAATTTGCCTTTTGACCAAGACTGGACAAAAGTGATTAAAAGAGCACTGTATGCTGACTTGCTCTTTGCGCTCTTTCCTCCACTAGGTTGGCAAACTGCCTGGGTACCTTTCTGCAGGAATGTCTTACAGGAACATGTAAACTGCAGAACAGGAGGATTAAAAGCTTTGAGAAATCTGAATTTACCCCAGTACTTTTTATTATGTATTTATATATAGAGAGAGTATATATAATATACTATATATGCACACACAATATAATACAGCATATGTGGTTTTATATAAAGCACATATAGTATGTGTAAATATATATAAAGTATATATGTTTATAGATAAAACATATATATATGTAACTATATATACATGGAAATAATTCTGAGGGTTAATGGCTGGTTGTCTGCCTGTAGCATTTTTAGTTCTGATCTATTGTAAAGTCACCAGAGCCTTGGTTGCCCTTGAAGGTTCAAGCTTTCAGCCTGTAGAGATGCTGTAGACCAACATACGGGCTTTTTATATACGTGTCAGACATTATTAAAGTGTATGCATCTTGTTTGTTTGCTATAACTTGGTCTGCTATGATATTATAGGGTTATTAGCAGTTATTTTAAAATTCTTCTGGGAACAATTCCTTGAATTTGGGGTTCAGCACTCTAAGCCGGGTCTATGTAAAGCACTTACTGGTATAATTGTAGCTGTTACGCTGCTCCTGCTTCTGTCAGCGTCTCATCTAAACTCCCCATTTTTTTTTAATTTCAAAACCTTACAGTTTTAATGCTGCCTTCATCACATCTGATGAAAATAAGTGATTATATTAAGACTTAAAGTGTAGGAATTGCATTTCTATTTTTTGAGCATGGGAATGGTGTGTGTGAGGACACCAGAAATCAGAATATTCTCAAGAGTGGAATTGGGGGAGTATGTGCATATGTAAGTATACTAATTGATCAAGTTGTCAACATTAGGGCTGAGAGTCAGTGTCCCAAAATAAATAGTTGTTGTGATGTTTGCATTTCTTCTATTTGTCACGTAAGTTGTGTGATAGAGTTCAATAGATGAATATGTGACATACAGCTGGATTTAAGCTGTAGACAATAAAAGTTTTAAGGCAATACTGCTGCTGAAACAGTTTGCCCAGTTGTTTGTTCCTGCCGCCTTGCAGCCTTTTGCTTGAACAGGTTAAACATTTCTCCCCTTGGATTAAGAAACAGGTTTGGGTTAGTATTTTCTCCTCGCGGCTGGAGGAGTTTTATCACAGCTCAGTTCTCTCGTGTAGTTCTGTCTGTGACAGCAGCAGAGAGGAGGCAGCACAGCAGTGGGGTTGAGCAGGGCTGCAGCTGCTGGCACTCCTGCTGGCTTTTTGCTGACTCAGTGTTCATGGCCCATGGCCATAGTACTGACAGGCATTTATTTAGGGTCCTAAATTAAGCATCCTATTTTTAATATTTGGTTTCTCTCTGAAAACGGTGAGATATGCCTATATGAAACTTGTGTTTTATTGAGGAATTGGCAACTGAGAATTTAAAATATTCTGAGTATCACTTTTTAAAATTTTTTGGTAGCCCTTTTGACCTAATTTTTTCAGTTGACTTCTTTTACCCTGTAATTTGCAACTAGATCATCAATTTCTTTTGAGAGGCTTCTGTATCTGTCAGCCTAGCACTTCCAATCAAAATAAGTTTCCGAAAGTGGGCTAGTGTAGACAAGTTTACCTCTGCTCAGGTTAGTAGGAGAAATAAACAAGACATTTTTGTTCTCAGAGGTGTGTGTCCGTGGGCCTGCAAATAAAATGTGCATGTGTTCCCAGCAAATCCTCTGCAAACACAGCCACAGGTGGTAGGCATTGCTGCATTGCTAAACCCGGTTTTGTGGTTGTTTCCTGGAAAAGCTAATCAATGCCTTTTCTGCTGTAGCACAGCATAGCAGCTAAAATGGGCAAAAGTCTGCTTGTGAACATTTCCTGGCTCATGTAGGTAATACTTTCTATGTGTAGTTATGCTGTTGTTTTCACTTTCTACCATTTCTAAATTATCATAAATTAAAGACCCAGGTGCCCAGGAACTTTGTAGTTTTATTTTTTTCTCACTGATAGCAAATGCAGTCTTATGTTAGCTCTGACTATCCAAAATGATAGATACTTGGATAGGTACACTGATGGATGGAATCAGTGTCTGCAGTGTGAATAACTCCATTTCTTCCTTCAGATCTTGCATCTGGCAATTTTTTGTTCAATTTGTAACATACAAAGCAGCTTGTCTGGAATTTGGCCTCTTACTCTTTGAGATCAAATAATTTAAGCTTCAGAAAGAAGCATTCTCATGACATGTCGTGTGGTTCCTACAGGTGTTAATAGTGTCTGGATCAGTGTGCTGAGGGCATTAAAGCAATATCCTCCTTCAGATTTGAGATAGTTATTAAGGAAGAGAGAGCAAAAGCACTTGCTGCAAAGGATGTTGATAACAGCAGTTCAACTTCATTTCATACCATGAACTGTAGAGGTTTTGCATGTGCTTTTTTCTATTAATTTTTCTCGAACACTCTAATGCTAACTAGAGCTGAATACTATCTCTGCTATTGGTCTTCATTTATCCAGTTGGCTCCAGCAGAAACCATAATAAACCTAAACCTGTGACTTTGATTTATGTATTTTGAGAATGACCTCTGGTGTGTATAATGACAAGTGGCGTGGAGGATCTGGGATTTGAATTGAATCGAATTGTATGGTTTAGTCGTATACTGAATTAGTCTAATCTTTGCAGTGCCCATATTCATCAGGCTGGACTAGTAATTACTACTTTGGCAAAGTGGAGAACAGAGAAACAGTGTGTTTGCATAAGGCATTATGTTTTGATTTACAGGTGAGTTTAAAAATAATGTTTTTAAGCCCTGGATGCCTGCCCCTCTTATGTGGGTGGACATGGGGAGGCAAACGTGATGTTTCCAGAATGTAATAGGTCATGTAACTGCTAAAACAAATACTGCTGTTCAGTATTTGAGCTTGGCATAAGTAGCCTTCATATGTTGTCAGATCGATTGTGTTGTGATTTATATATTTGAAAAATTTTACTCAGATACTTGGTATTTTTAATGTATATTGCAGTAACAATTTGAAACTACCAGTATTTATGCCATCTTCATTGCTTGGGGTCTTGGTAGTATGAACTGCATTTACCTTTTCCATTTGAATGTGTTCACAATTTCAGTAGCGTCTGCATGTGTGTTCCCATAAATGTTGTCCCAGCACACTTCAGGTCCGGAGGATATGTGAGCATGGGTTCGCATTCCCTGCTGGGGAGGTTTGGGGTCACCCCACTTTTCAAGGTGGCTAGCACCTGGCGGTGCTCCAGGTTCTCCAACTGCCCCAAGATCCCATAAAAGCTTTCAAGGTGGTGGGATTTTTTTGTTCTGTTTTGTTTGTTTGTTTGAGTACTGCTGTTACCTAGACTTGTGCCCTTAGATTGCCTTTTTTTTTTTTCTTATTCTCATAAATTTGGAACTCTTACTGTTCCTTCAGTAAGGCTCCTTCAGCCCTCCCTTGTGTTTTGTTCACATCATTGTTCATTGCAATCTTTTTTACTTTGTGTCCTGCAGTATTTTTTTTTAAAAGCAATGTGAGGCATGCAAATCTTGTAAAAGTAATAAAATATAAGATGTGTTTATTAATAAAGCAGTATGCATCTGCTCCTGGTGTTCAATACTTGTCAGTGTGAAGTATTTCAGATTTGAGAAAGCAGCAACTCTAAAGGAAGATGAGACCCACATGTATGTGGTTAAAATCTCAAACAGGTGTCTTCCTTGAAATATTTACATTTTAAAATCTTTTTGTGTGTGTTTTTAAAAAAATCCTGCTTAACTTTGGATACTACTTTTTATGTGCAAGTTTACTAGAGCAAGGAATATGTAATGATATAGAACCATACCTCAAGTGTGGTGAAATCAAAGCATGATTTCCTCATTTTCTATGCTAGCTTCTAGTTAAATCAAAAGGAGTTGAGTGCCCTCCTGCAAGTACTAAAATGTGCTACTGTGCAACAGCTCTTTGGCAGGTGCAAATGCCAGTTAAAAACATGGATTTTTTTTTCAAATGCGTGTCACTTTGGGTTGTTTTTTGAACCAAGTTGCTGGAGTTAGTGCTCATGGTAAGTGTTTGGTGCATGTAAATAAATAAATTAATAAAGGTCTCAAACTATTATAAAATAGTGATGAAAACCTTGAAAACATAATATGAGTGAAACATGAGTGCTTAAATCAGGAGATGTAAAGACCTACTGTTTTCCTGCTCTTCAAAATATCCCATGATTTCTAAGTAAATGTTATGATGGTTTAATGGATCAAAGTTGTGGTTTTGAACAGCAAGAGTTGACTGCACTGAATTTATATCCTTTGCTTTTGAACAGAAAACACTCAACAGAATGAAAGAAAAACTTTGATATAAACATAGTATGAATCCTTTATGTGTTATGGCTTCTGGGCAGTAAGGGGAGAGTAAAGCTGTTCAGATGGTGTGCCGGAATGATAGCATTAACAATGAGTTTCAAATAAGGCTCAGTTTGCTTGTGAAAGACATAATGCTGTAATTTTTTTAATAAGGGTATTTATTTTCCTTTCTGTCCCATCCCCCCCATCTCGTACCACTCCCCCCCCTTTTTTTCCCCTCCTCATATGGTGGTACTGTACTGTGAGTTTGTCATGACCACAGTTTTCTTGCTATAAAAAATGACTTAAGCCATGATAGTTGCTACCTTCTGTGGACAAAAATAACAGAGACTTAAAAAAAACAAACCCAGAAACAAAACCCTTTATAGTAATGTGTCAGATGCTTAGGAGTATCTGCTGTCCTGCTCTGATAAGATAAATTAGCATTTCTGCTTAGCTGTCTGCATACTTAATTTTCTTCAAAAAAAGTGCATGAAAAAATTTTGGAAGACATTTTATGCCATGGAAAGTTTGAAAGGATAGTTATGATTTGAGTTTGTGAGAGAGAAGTAAAATTAGATGTAGACTAAAATTCCAATTCATAGCAATTGCGTAATGACCAGTAATTCTAAACCAGGACAATTTTATTTGACTTTTCCAGACAACTGCTCTCTGGTTTTCAGAGCAAACTTAGCAATTTTCAGATAAAGTCAATTTTGTAAGCCAAAGTCAAAGGTGGTGGCTAAAATTAGAGCTTAGTTTGCTGTCCTAGCTATGAACAGGCTACTGTCTGTCTGTCTGTAATGACTCTAAGAGGATTGTGCCAACTTTAATACCAGTTTATTTTGTTGAAGTGTGTGATTTTTAGAATTTTTCTTTATAACACATTGGAGTTCTGTTTGATGAAATTTTTATTAGGTTTCAGTTTCTGGAATGGAGACTTGGAACTGTCTTGAGTTAAACTGTAGTAGCTCTATGTAATGTCAGTTTAGGGCTAGCTGTATCTGCTACGGTCTTGCCTGGCATGGCATGTAGAAAGCAGCCTTACTCTGAGTGTTGCCAGTGTTCATTGACTTTGTGCTTAGTCAGGCACTACTTTAAAAGCTTTGGTGACCAGTCTTCTTCGGTGGTAATAACTTTACCCTTCATCCCTTAATTCTGCCTCATTTTTATTTAAAAAAATAAAAGAAAGTCTAACCAACCATCTGAAAATAAGGGTTTAAACATCCTTTCCCCTTAGTTTGTAACAACTTTCCCTGTCTACAACACTTATTTACAGTACATGATACACTGGAGAATAATTTTGTGGAGTTTACAGTCGGTTGGGGATAATAAATGAAAAAAAAAAAAACAGGAGGAGAAATAAAAGAGAAGACACAAAATGAGGTCTAACCAAGAGTTGCATAACCTGCAGGGGAAAATGAGGTTACCCATCCAAAAATTAAGGTATTAAAGCATCAAGTATAATCATTATAACTGAATAAATAAAGTGACGTATTGGTGGGACAAACAGCAAAACAAAAACATTCATTTGAAAGGGGAAGCTATGGAAGATACGTAAAGAGTGAGAGGAAGGGATGGGCTAGAAAGTCTCCTGACGCCTTATCTGCAGACTCTGAATTGTTTGACTGAAGAATATCTTTCTTTGTCATACCTGGCTCCATGTGAGTGGCTTGCTTCCTTTGGATTTAACAGAAAGTATGAATAGAATTATGTGGGGAAAATCATCAATGTAAGAATTGTAGAATTGGGTGAAGAGGAGAGAAACAATTTTTGACATGTTTGTAGTTGTGCGGGATGTGGAGGGTTTTACAAGGCGCACCACTTTCTCTTCTTAGAGGTGCCTTTGGAGGAAAAATGAAACTTTGTGTGCAAAGGCCAGAGTGGTATTTTGGTTAAATGTGGGTACCAGCAGTATGACTTTGATTCAGGATGTTGAGTAACTCTTAAGAATCAAGAAAGAAAAGAATGGGCAATGATGTGGCAGAACACAAACAGAAAGTTAAACTAATTTAAACTAGCATATTCTGCCATTGGTTTTGAAGCAGGGTGATAATGCATTGGTCCCCTCCAAACCTTTTCCTATTTGTGTCTTCAGGCCTCCTTCGAAAGCCTACCAGATAAATAGTTGCAGTAGTGTGGCCTATTGTGGACTGTTTGGGGGTTTTTTGTTGTTTTGTTTTGTTTTTTTTTCAAAATTGAAGACCTTCAATAAAAGGGAAGGTAATAAAATTGTCAAAGAATGAAGTGGTCATTGGAAGAATTGGAAGAATACCAGAACCACTGGTTCCCCCTGCTCCCATCCCACCGCTCCAACACCCCACCCCTGGCCATAGTTTGCAAAGTCATTGTATAAGGTTTTACTTCAATTTGCAGTTTAGTGGAAGTTAGAGTTCAAATGAACATTCACGTGAGGGTTGGTGTTTGTAAGGCAGACTGGTTGGTGCAGTTGGGAATGGGAAGAAAACTTCTGCCTTCTCCTTGTTAGCTTTCAACGCAATGTTGATAGCATGGAAGAGGCGTAGCACCGTGGTTACTACCAGCACACTTGCTAACACTGCTTGAGGTGCATCCTTCCCTGGCCTTTATTTGCTGTTTGCTTGTTCTGTTGTTTGATACAAGTCATCCATCACTACACACGTGCCTGCTTTTAACGGTCACTTCCTGTGGTCATGTGCTTTTGATATTGCACCTGTGTTTAACCAGCTCAACACAGACTCTCATCTGAAAAGGATCCCAAAGGTAACACTGCTGTCCTCTTACTACACTACTGGCTGTCTCAGCTCAGCCACTACTTAAACTGGCACTTGCTTTGTTAAGTTCTTGGCTTATTATACCATTTGTGCCGAGACTTTTCTGGTGAAACGAACGGATTATCTCCCAGTGGACTCCAAAAGCATGTATGGAAGAGTGAAGATTACTGAAGGTCTGCAAATCATAGAGATGTGCCTCAGAGGTCTCAATGGGACATGTGAATGAGTAGAGAACCAAGCTGGAAAGAAGGTATTAGGAAAACCTATTCAGTACATGCAGTTGTTTCCCTGCATTTGGGAGCACCTTACCTTCCTGCAATCTTTTTCAAGTGTAGATCACTCATGTTAAATATATAGCAGGGAACATCTTGTGTTAAGTAGAGATATGAACCTGAACAGAAGAAGAGGTCAAGCATGGAAATAAATTCCAGTCAGTACTGGATGATTGAGAAGTCCCTTTTCTCTCGCTCCCTCTTGTTTGGAGAGGCAGTGCTTGAATTCACTTTAGAAATGAGGAGAAGCAAAGTACAGCTAGGTGTAGTTTGTTTTGTTTTGTTTTGTTTTTTTTTAAGGAAAAAAAAAAGTAAAAGACCACTTACTGTTTAAATTCTCATTAACATCTGGAAGTGGGTGGCTCAAGCCTGTAGTCACCTGCATCATCCTGTTATCTTTTTCTGATCAAAATATTGAACATTAAGTATTGTGATGTCCACATTATACTTGAATTTTTATATAAATGTTCTTACTGTTTAGGACACTAATATTTGAGTGGTAAACAAACTGTTTGAAATGGTTTAGTCTAGCTTCATAGTTTGTCAGTACACTTAGTTCTGTGGACCACTTTTGGAAATGAGATTGATTCCTTCACAGACCAAAGCCTGTTCCCAGTTGTCCAGTCTTCAATGTCATCTGTGGTCATAGAAGCAAGTGTGTTCTGGTTATCATTGGGTGGCTCAAAGATGCAACCTGGCTGTAAAGTGCCCCTTTCGGAAACTGTAGCTCTGCAGTAAGCTTTGTTTAGCTATATTGTGTACATTTGTGGAGGGGATTAGTAGTAGATTTTTTTTTTTCTTGGAAGTCATTGGGAAGCAAAAGACTAAATCTATTTTGATTTCACTTGGGATAGATTAGTGGGTGTCAAATGTTACACAATACTTGACATATCCACTGCTGTTAAGTTGGCCGTGGCAAAGGGATTACCCGATAATGAATCACCAAGCTCTTTAGCCTTTTAAAGGAAATCGTGCCTCTTCCTTGCCCTGGTGGTAGTCTCTTTCCATCCCAGGACCTTCTTGTGACAGTTCATGTTCGGATGTGGAAAACTCCACGCGGATGTGCAAGCACCGGTTTGACAGCTTTGTGTTCAGCTTCTACCTTGCTAATTGTTTTCGTGGGATTATTTGGATTGTGTAGAAAGCTTTTTCCAAATCCCCTTTATTACTGAAGTTATTGTTGCCAGCAGGAATAAGATTAAAGGTGCTTAAGTCTGTAGAGTTGTTTCTAATTTGTACGTGTCATTTCAGTGGCATTTGAACAGAACTCTGTCTCTTCCCCTCGTTGCTCCCCTGTGGTACTGTGCTTGAGTTAGGGCTGAGAAGCCAAGCTATTGGAAGAAAATTCATTTTGTTCCCTAATTATTATGCTGGCACTCGGGAGATAATTTTTCCCTTCATGCACTGCCAATTAATATGCAAATGAGCTGATAAATATTTATACCATGATTTAAATTATGCAGGGAGCGCTTTCAGTGTACTCTGCAAATGAATTGTTCATGGACTTCAAAGTGCTGGCTGCTGTGCTAACGAGGGGAGATTTGCATAAGGCCCTAATCAGGCGCATACTGATTAAGCTTCATTATGGAAACTGCCAGCTGCAATCTTTGTTTCTATTTTATTACAAAAAGGGGAACTTTTCACGCTTCAGTCGCCTTGACAATGTCAGACACAGCTAGTAGGAGAGACTAAAACTCCACAGAGCAACTGAAGTTTCCCTGTTCAGTTGAAGATTGCTATGGTGTAACTGAAGTTGTATTTCTCCCCCTACCTCCCCACTCCCTTTCGTGTTCGGTCGAGAGCAGTAGTGTAGATTTGATAGAAATTGCCATTCTCCCTTTCCTTGGACTATCTGAACCTGTAGAGGATACCACAGCAATGCTGGACTGCAGCGACTACGTTCTAGGTGGGTACCAGCTCAGCTCTTTCTTACGAGCGTTTAATATGGAAATAGAGGCTGTGAGGTTGACTATGCATGGAGGCTTAATCACATATGCAGAGGCTAGAGAAGGTGTTTGTAAGGCTGAAGCTCACCAGTGAATCGGCAGCAAGTAGGTGCCTGGTAGATAGACAGATAGATAGATCTGTAGCAGGGAAATACATGATTTGTTTTTTTTCTTCTTCTTTCTCTCGCTCCAGGAGAATTCGTTTCCTCTGCACTGGAGAGATATGCTGCTAGGCTTGGGTGATATTAATACAGACCTTTTGCTTTTAGGATTTCAATCTGAGAAGCATTTGGCTTCTAACAAACACTGGATTTGACTTGCGTATATGTGTGTTATGAATTTTAAAGCATTAAAATAAATGAGAGACAGTCCCAGTCTCAAAGAATGTAGTAGCTGTATTGAGCCATTCCCCAACAGAATGTATATGATGTCTGTGTATTTTTAATGAAATAGCAAGGTTCTTCATGCGTAATAGAAAATAAGGTGGAGGGCACAGTGGTTGCCATTGATACCATTGCAAGCTGTGCCTAAGGTTACTGGGGTAATGTATTTCCTGTGCTGAGATTCCATTAGGACTCCACAACAGACATGCCATAATTTCTTCTTCATGTCTTTTACAGTTATTTACAATAATGGATCATTCCGATTTTACAATAGGTTTTGTTTATTTTCAAGACTCTTTCCCCAAAGCTCGACGTATAGATTTTTTTCTTATTCTTTTGATTCCCTTATATATAAGTTCTCACATGACCTTATATGTCAAAGTAAGAGAATATACTTTTGGATGGTAGATTTTAAAGCAGACATCTGAATATTTGTTTCTGAATATGAAGTGGCTTTAAAAAAATTAATTTCTAGAGAATTCTTGGCATATTTTCACTCACATTGAACTTTGGTTTTTGCTGTATGCATCAATGAATCATTTTTGATGGTGCTGATGGGAGTATTAGGCAGTTTCACTTTAATGGGAGAAAGGGAACAGTTAATGATATATTCTGTGTCGAGATTACCTGTGTTTTACTAGCTATGTACAGTCCCTAATACTCCAGGTTGGTCCAGTGTCTGCTGCTGCTTTCTTCTGAATACCTTTTGAAATGTAATGCTACTGAGGGTGTGTGAAAGCCTGGCACAGCGCTGCCTTGCGACACCCTCAGCCCTGCTAGCAGAGTAGCAGTACTGAATGTGTTTGCTCCTGAGAGTTTGATTTCAATCATGCACCTGCTGCTTTCGATCCTTCCTTCTGTGGAGTTTGTTTTTAGATAATGTTGGCAGAAGTTGTAGCCCAGGGCCTTTATTTAAAACCCGCGTAAGATCTAAAGGAAAAAGAAAAGGTGAAGGCATTATGGTTTGGGGTTTTTTTAGCCCACTTCATTTGTTTATTCTTTTAACTTTAAAGCAGAAATTGTATGAGCATGTATAAACCTAATAATCTTTTTATTTGACTTATAATGAATCTGTAGGTTTAGTATCCTGGGGTTATGCGTCCGTTTTGCTGGTAGCAGTTTTGTTCTTCAGATGTATGTCATACCATTTGCAATGGAAATAGCGGCATTGTTCTTGATGCTTTACATGCAGAAGGCCCACAGATTGAACAAGAAGTAGTCAGCTGGTGAAATAATGGATGCTATCCTTCGTTTGAACCTGAGCAGTACCAGAAAAATGGTTCTTCATCCAAATTGCTGCTTTTTTGCAATTGCAATGTTTGAGGTCTTTGTTAGGGATGAATCTTTACAATAAAGCGGTCTTCATTTAGACATGCTTTTGGTAGTTGGGTAAACTTTATGCGGATGTCTGGTACTAGGAAACACTGAAAACGTTTTTAAAAGGTTTTATTTTCCAACATAACCTGAAAGAAAAACATGTATTGGTTGCTTTATGAAAAGAAGTCTGTATGGTTATAACTTTGTCCTGAACAAACTTACTGGTCATGCGGGAAGGTTTGTTGCATGAGCATCCTCATACAGAGGGAACAGTTGCCACATTGCTTGGAGTTCTTGCCCAGGACAGTTGTGTCCCCCCACTCAATGTTTAGTTTGTTTATTCCAGCATTAGTATCCTGCCCGGTGGCTCTAATATTTCAGTTTCTGCAACAAATTAGCACAGGAGGTTCTCTGATTTTTATTTTTATTTTTTTACTTACAAGAGCTTTCTGAAGTGGTTCAGTAAATGGATCCCATGTGATTGAGAGACAATCTTCTCAGCCTGTACTCTTCCTTTCTGTGGTCAGTGCTATCATGAGTTCAGACGATCCTTGTGCCCTGGGCTTAGAAAACAAAATTTATGTCCAGTAGTCCCATGAGTTAGCAGAGTTTCTACAACCAGTCTACAGGACTTCTAAGCCCTTTTTGCTCATTTTCCTGTTGTTTGAGGACTCTTCATGTTTGTGTCCAAATTGAAGTCTCCCTTTCGGTGTTCTCTGAACCTAAACTAATTTCAGTAGCCATCTGTGTGTCAAGGAATGAACTGATGCTCTTTATCAAATGAATGTTGCCTATAATCACTTTAAATAATTGTGCTGTTGCTACAAGAGTAAACTCAATTTAAGGTACATGCAACTTCTAGATAGAAACATAGTTTGTATTTGTTTTACACACTGATCTATCAGCAAGGAGGGGTACATCAACAAAAAATGTTTCTGTGCCATCAGACGAACCCGTGTTCTGTTTCTAGAGCGTGGATCATACTATCCAAATGTGGAAAATGACAAAATAAGGAGCTGGGAAGCAATAGGTTCTGTATCTGCAACCTTAGAAGAGCTCTACCTTTCAAGACTATGAAAGTCTAACTAACCTACCAACTCATAGCTTGAATCTGCTAAACAGAGGTTGTGAAAAAAAGGGCAAAACTTGCAGCCTTTTGTTGAAGTGTGGGTCAGCGGTGCTCAGCTGGAAAGTTTCTCCTCGCTCACTTGCCCTTTCAAAAAACAGTTTAACATGCCTGCCTCTATACGAAGAGTAACATTGATAGTTCAAATCTCTTTTACATGTGGCTGACATTTGAAAGATTTAATCATAGGCATAGGAACTTTCTGAGAAGGGTTGGGGCTCTGGAGAGCTTGAGCTAACTTGTTGACAGAAGATTTCTGTTTGCTACAGTCTTCTGGGTTTTCTAGGCCCTACTGGGTTCAGCAGTTGTTTATGTGGAAAGTTACATTTGTTTTTAAAATATTTATGCATCTTAAATTGTGTTTCCTAACTGCTTATTAGGAGTTTTTCCAAGGTTGATGTCTCTTGTCTTTTTCTCTCACACGTGCTGCATTTCTAACTGGTTCCCGTCTCTCAATCACGGCACTCCTCTTCCCACCTTGCACTCCCAGCCAGGCTTCGTCATGACTCCTGTCATTCAGGCCCTGTCCACCTGCCTCGTTCCTCCTGGCTTGTGCTTCTGTTCCTCTGCTGCTGTTGCCCCTGGTTCTGATAGCCTGAGGGTGGCACTGGTCTCCCTGGGCAGTAGCAGGTGATGGGATGCGACAATAGTCTGGCTTCTCATTTCCAACTCTCATAGACTGCCAAGCAATGAAGTGTCTAGGCATTCTTGGAGGTATCTGGGAGAGAGATAATGCTGTTACTGTACTCTTCTTCAGCCCATTGGTATTTTGGAAATCACTGCTTTGATGAAAGTATATGACACAGCTAACCTTTTCAGCACCGAGCAAGACAATATCCTGGAGTAAAGGGTTCATTTTGAGCTCATTGAACTTGCATTTAACTGGGTATGGGAGTGGAAGAGTGTGCTTAAGGATTTGCTTACGTGTCACTCTATGAACTGGTCTGTCTTGAGATTCTTTTTGTAATTTTGGTTAGTGATAATGTGGCACACTGAGGTTGGTAGCAAGGAACGAGGAGGTAATAAGCTGGAGAGCTGATGCTGTACACAGAACATCTGTATAGATTCCTATATAAGGAAACTATATTCTCTGTCTGCCATCTGGAGAGGCCCTCTGCATTGCACTATATTCAGCTGACAAGCTTTGAAACCAAGAGCAGACTTTTCAATAGATTCATCCAGAGGGAGAAGAAAGAGGAGTTATTTTATATTTATATGGTTTTGCATTAATGTATAGGAAATATAAAAATATCAGCGATATTCCTGTAAAATAAAAATGCAGTATTAGAAAAATGGCACCTATTTAATTATGGTGACTGAATTTCCTTTCTCTTGGTGGGGGGGAAGCAACACAAGAATACTGTAGGCCATGGTGGTCAGACTTAAAGTTTTTGAATCTTGATGTAGTCATTGTTCCTCCCCCTACCCTGACCCCTTTTTGATTCTGTGACTTTCATTGTACTGAAAATTAAGTTCCTACCTATCTCTTCCTACCTACCAGCCCTCCTGCATGCTGTCTCTTATTCCCTTAACACCATGTTTTCACGTATGGGAATAATGACATACAAAATTTTGAAACAATATTTATCTGGAAGATTCAGTATTGTATTCTGCTTCTGATCATTCTTTTTGTGTTATAATCTGAATTAAGGTAAAGTACATGTCAAATTCCTGATGTTCTGTACTTCCCTTAGACAAGAAAGCATTAATAGATTTGGGGTTTTATTGCTGTATTAGTTTATCTTTATTTCTGTTTTAATGCAGACTCAAGAATGAACAATCCGTCAGAAACCAGTAAACCATCAATGGATAGCGGAGATGGGAACACAGGTAAGAAATGATGAACCGGTCCATGGATATTTTCTGATGGAACTGAATGGATATTAAAAGCCAAATTTATTTACCAGTTTACAGGATTTAAAAAACCAAACCAAAACACACACACACTCTACTGTTTTTAGAGACTTGGGAACACTTTTCTCTTGTCGTTAACTCTACTGTTTGCAGGGCATTATTCATACTTACTGTATCGGAGTACCACCTACATTTTGTATGTGAGATTCCCCTTCCCCATTTTGTCTATCTGTAATGTTTCTGATATTATGGAAGGTCTGGTGGCACTAGCTCACAATAAGTAGTCACATTTTTTTCCTGGCAGAACATACCTTCAGCACCTCTAACATCGTCATTTATTTTTGGGTTGAAATTTTCCCTGGCAGATGTGGGCTACTGGCTGATCTTGTTTTCATTTTGGATTTCATTCAAGCTCTCATAACAGTCCTCAAGAACAAGGCAAAGGGAGAAAGCATTGTTCCTCAATATTTAAAAGACAAAAAGTTAGCTAGCTTTTGTGTATTTACTTCATGTGTTAGAAAAGAACCTTGAAATTTGGCTGGGGAAGAATAGCCTTTGTGTCAGGGCCAATGTGGCACATCCATAAAATGTGGCGAAGTTCCAAGCCATTGAAGAAGCTTGTTAAGCCCCTATAACTTAATCACGCTCATGCTTTAATTACCTTTGTGGAGGTAATTTAATGTTCATTTTGGAAGCAAGAGAAATGACAATTCTGAATGGAAAATAAATAGGTTAACCTAACTCAGAGTCTTCTCTGAACTCAGAGTAGCATTTGGAAAGAGAAAATTTTAATGAGAAGGAACTTGTTGCTTTGAGAGAAGTCTTGTTACTTAGTATGAGGAAAATTATTTTTCCTCCTCTTGGTTCAATAATAAGAGTTTAATTTTAAACTCTGGAGTTGTGATGAAATTAACAATTTATTTCATTTTATGCTGCTGTCTCCTCATTCTTTGTGCAAGGCTTCAATTCAGCTAAGAATGACTGAATGTTCCTGATACTGATCCGAGAGGCTGGATGTTTTCTGCCAATGCATGGGGTCAGTCAAAAGGAATTCCGTTCACTTATTAATGTGTGTTTTGTTAGTGGCACCTCAATTTTTACAATTTCCATTGTATTTGTAAGAGGAGAAGTATCTTTTTTTTTTTGTGTACAAAAGTTATTTATTAAATATTAAATACTGGTTTAGGATGATATAAAACATTATTTAAAAAAATGTGTTCTGTAAATACTTCATAAATAGCATCAAGAGAACAATGGTTTTAAATATTCCCTCTAGAATCCTTGTAGTTGGATGGTGTTTGTGTAAACTGAGAAAATTCAGACTTCCTGCTCTGTATGATGACACTATCCTGTGTATTTCTCCAGAGTTATTTCCCAGTGCACTTCCTTAAGTGCAGCTTTAGGTAGCAGTTTCACCTAAACCGAGCTGTTAAAGAGGAGAACTTGGTTTATTCCAAGGTAGTCCATTGTCACAGAAGTATTGCATCTGCTTCAGCAGAACCCTGGCTCTGCTCTCCTAGGCAAATACTTCACCAGTGTGAAGGTGTCGGTCATAGTATAAAGAAATTGATGGATTGTAAAGCTGCACGCAGGTGCTTTCATCACAAAAGAGGATATAACATCTGTATTTTTTATACTCTAATACTAAGGTTAGTTATTACAAAAGTTTGACTTTTAACAGTGTTTGTACTTTTTGCAAACATTGCTTCTGTAGTCTACATGTTCCCAGTCCCTCCTTTCAGCTTTGTTTCCTGAGTTTTTAAATGATGCAAACTAAAATAATCTAGAATTTTTGAGGACCCTTGGTTCTGCAGTCATTGTTTTGTTTTTAAATATAGTGCTCATAAACCACTGGAGGTAGCGATTAACAGCATTTGTGATGTTCTCTGGGGGCTCAAGCATCAGTTGCATTAGTCAACTGAAAGAAATAATCACGGAATGTGATTTTAGGCTTCTGATCAGGGTACTTAGATTATGGTTCTGGGCTCTATGCATAATTTGTGAAAAGAAGTCAGCTTTCGATTCGAATGCTGAGGAACTGGAAGTGCCATTGATTATCTGGGGAGCATAGGCTCTGAAGCAAAATACGTGAAGATAATTTTTATGAACGCTCAAGAGTTCTAATTTTTGTAACTTTCTGTTGTGGTCTATTTTCCAGTGACATTTGTAAATCTCTTGAGCCTGCTGTGTAAGCACCACTAGTTTATCTTTTGAACTTCAGTGGATGTTTGTTTGGGTCATTTCTGTTTTAAACTGTAGTAAGCTGATGCAATTTGAAAATTTTAGGAGAAATCAGTGTAGGGTATGGAATTCATGTTTGGCAGAGCTAGTGTTCGGAGGAAAAAAAAATACAGTTGCCATTGGTAAAGATGACTTAACATCATGATTCTCTAAGCTAACAGCTAAGTTTCATGGAAGTTAACAAATTAGGGGGTTGTGTTTCTGACTCTTGACTATTTTGGGAACATAGTAAAGTCCCCTGAATACCTTGATCACAATAGAATGTTTGAAACAGATTCTAACTTTTAAAATTTTTGTGCTAACTGGACTCTAGTTTTAAGCATCTGAAAAAGCAACCCATCTTTCATATTAATTCAAAACAACAACAACAAAAAGTCTTTGAATACAAGATTTGTTAGATGGCTGTTTTCATAAGAACATGAATTGATCAACTGGTCATCAGTATTGCGGAATTACACAAATCTTTTCCAACCTTCAGTTGTGGGTGGACAGTCTACTTAGTATCTACTAGAAAAAACAGAGAGAAGTAAGAAGAGTGTCTTACAGTAAACGGATAACCCTTTTGGTTTCCTTTTTATAGGTTGCAGCATAAAATTTTCCAAAACAACTCTAACTTTTTCTTTTTGTTTAATGCATATTCTTTTCTAAAATCTGTGTGAATGCAGTACTATGAAAGCCAAGGTTATAATGTCTATGGAAACTGTAGTATTATGACACACATTGACATAGCATCAAAATAATAATTTTTGTAAGTGTAGTATTTGGAAGGATTCTGAGGATTCATGTTTGCATTGCTTCATTTCCAGAGATTGATTTTCCAGTTTCCATAAGAAGAAAGTCTATAGGAGAGTGGGAGAGGGACCATGAAATATTCTTTAACTGATAAAATTCTGGGTAAATATCAATGCTAAACTCCTTACCAGTAATGTGGACAAGAAATCAACAATTCCTGCGTGTTGGGGATCTCTGTCTCTCTCTCAATGCATGCACGCAGAGAGAGGGAGATGGGGAAACGCACTGCGGGTGCTGGAAGATGTCTCCCAGAGCACAGTGTAGTAGATACCCACTCAAGTTAGTCCTTCTCCTTGTTTGTCTTCCCTTCCTGAGTCCTTTCTTGCACCTTACCCCACATCTACCCAGACCTGTAGTTCCTCACTGAAGTTCCTTTCTTAGGCTGTTTGTAAACTCAGACTAAAGCCTGATGATTATGATCTTGGATTTTGAGTGTATGTTCTTCTCCTTGACTGCAGGTGCAGTGTTATCTTGCCTGCTTCATTGTACCTCTGCAGATACAATTCCAATCCTCATACTTAGCGTTCTGTTCCTTTCCCTGGAGTGGCAGTGAGATGGTTCAAAGATTTGATTTGGCTGAAAATTAGTTGCGCTTAGTATTAGTCTTCATCCAAACCAACTCTATGAAGTAGCTAACCACATGACTGAATTTATGTGAGATTTTAAATGTTCCTAAATTGCATTGGACTTGGCCTGTAAGGGTAAAAATTTCATCCTGCAGCTTGATTTGGTCTTACCACCTTGTTGGAGGCAGGGGAGGCTCATTTCCCTACTAGCATGTCTCTGACCTCCCCTGCTTTGCATTATCTGCTGCTTGCTGGGCCCTAAGGTAAGTTAATTCATCTCACATAACTGGCAGAAAACTAACTTGGCCAAAGGAAAAAGGGAACAGTTCACATGAATAGTTTTTTTTACCCAGTTAGAAAAGTGAATTGGCTTGCTACCATGTCCATGAACTACCAGAAGGGGCAGGACAGGGACAATATAGTTGGAACCAAGAAGAAAGGGGAGATGGAGGGTTCCCACTCCTGTTTCTTTGATAGAATCATAGAATGGTCCAGGCTGGAAAGGTCATCTAGTCCATCCTCCCCGCAGTCAGCAGGGACACCCCCAACTAGACGAGGTTGCCCAAGGCCTCGTTGAGCCTCATCTTGAATATCTCCAGGGAAGGGGCCTCAGTCACCTCCCTGGGTAACCTGTTCCAGTGTTCCACCACCCTCATAGTAAAGAACTTTATCTAATATCCAGTCTAAATCTGCTCTTCTCCAACTGCCATTGCCCCTCGTCCTGTCACTGCAGGCCTTTTTAAACAGACTGTCTCCAGCCTTCCTGTAGGCCCCCCTCAGGTACTGGAAGACCGCTATTAGGTCTCCCTGAGCCTCCTCTTCTCCAGGCTGAACAACCCCAGCTCCCTCAGCCTGTCCTCATAGCAGAGGAGCTCCAACCCCCTGATCATTTTAGTGGCCCTCCTCTGGACCCACTCCATCAGGGCTCCAGACGTGCACACAGTACTCCAGGTGGGGTCTCACCAGAGCAGAGCAAAGTGGCAGAATCACCTCTCTGGATCTGCTAGCAACACTTCTTTCGATGCATCCCAGGATGCGATTGGCCTTCTGCGCTGCAAGTGCACACTGCCTGCTCATGTCCAGCTTCTCATCCATAGTGATGTCGGTGAGTTGTTAGATCAGCTCTAGCAGTTATGGGAGCTGGGATGGAGATGGAAAACACATAAATAATTGGGATTGTTAAAATCACAACACTTGTGATTGCATCTGCCATGTCTATTAATCACCGTGGGTTTTTGCATTTAACTCTTACCTTGAGCAGAAGTGATGTTCTGGTCCTTTCATGTCCTCACAATGTGCTGACCTTCTGCTTCTGACAGCTCCATTTTCCGGTCTCCTGATCAGATTTCTTGGATTCCGCAGGAGTGCTGTCACATCCTTATGAGCACCTTAAGAGCAAGGCCTCTCATATGCTGGACTCAAAGTTCATTTTCCCTGCTGTTCTTCAAAAGACGTAGGCATCCTGTGATAAATGCAAGCAACCTGGGTAGCATTCCTTCCAAAACTTACGCTGCATCCGAAGGGGAAGGGACACTGTACTTCCAAATACCAAAGAAAGCGTAAGATGCAAGTAGAGCAGAGAGTGAACAGGTGTGGTTTGGATTTTTTTGCTACGAATTTGGTTTTGAGAGGTGTGGGAAGAGGGAGTTGGAGTCCTTCAAGGTTGAATTTAAACAAAAAATGTTTTTTTTCTCTCGGTACCTGTCTAAACTGTTTTTGGGACCCATGGAGATTTCAAGCTCAGTCTTGGAACTTGTTTTGTTCAAAACTATCAACGCTAGGAGACTCGTTTCAAATTTCCCTATTAAGAGTCAGTAGAAGTGTGAACTGGAACATTTCTTTTGCACACAGGCACAGCAGTGCTCTTTTAATATGGTATCGTGATTTGAGGCTCTTTTTGGAAGTTAGTTAACTAGAACAGCTTCACCTATTTATTTAAGGTGAGGCTTCCAGCTAGTCCGCGCAGAAACTGATAATTTTTTGACCCCTGCAAGTTTGCAATTGGAATGAAGAATATCTGCCTTACAGTAGGTTTTCTTATGTGGTTTTTTTTTTTTTTTCCTACCTGGGGGTCTCTGACCATAGGTTGAAAACTATTCAAAGCATCTACTTAAATAAGGAGGTGGTAGATTTTTTCCATTGAATTGCAGTAGCTTTTTGTCAGCAATTATTTTTATATATTTACCCAGTCATCTTCCCACTCCTTTGGGCTTCTGCATTGACAGAATTCTGCAGTTTACTGGAAAGAATGAAAATAGGTGAGATTCCTTTAGCTCTTTCCAACAGACCTTATGTACCTTTGCTGGGAGAAATGCATTCAAGTTTCATTCATTCAAAATCAATTCAGACCAGTGATAGTCCTTCCATTCACTTTGGATTGGAATTTTAGACTCATTAAGCAAAATAATTTTATGTAGTTTAAAATTTGAGTATTTTTAACATCTCTGTGGATCTTTGGCTGCGCATATGTCTCCTAAGTCTCTAAACCCTGGCCCAAAGCACAGAACTAAAAACATGAGAGTAGGCTAACTCTTCCCCACAGCACGTCCACCAAAGATGCATCAAAGGGCCACCTTAGGTGTGTACCTTACATGGGTACTAGAAAGCTTGGCCATCAATGTTGTATCTATATTTAATTGAACAGTGACTCCATCTTCAGAAATTTTCTCTGTGTGAGTTGTTTGTAGGTCAAAATAGCAATGTAAAATATTGGATAGAGTATTTTACTAATCAAATTTTATGCCTACTTGCTTTTGCTGATATTTCTAAGGAATACCAAGCCCTTGTTGCTGATTAACAACTGTGACTGTCTTGTGCTTAATAGATAACCTAGATTTTTATGATGGAAAGTGTAAATGATTGAAGGAATTTTGAAGTAGGAGTTAGTTGAAGACCTGTCTGTAGACATTGAATGAAATCTGATTGTCATGAAGAGTAAACATGCAAGTCTAAAGCTGGTTTTACTTCATTTCAATCACACAATTTTTAAGATTGCATCATCTGTTCTAGAAATTCCTTGCAGCCTGATACACTCAGTCTCCCTTCTTGTTGTTAGTCTCTGTAGGCAGTAATACCCAACATACAAAACCAGTTGTTGATAATCCCTAATGTTGATTTTTATCATCTCCCCACAGAATGATTCTTAAATGTTTGTGGTTATAGCTCCTCTTGGCAGAAGAGAATTCTGTAATTATGTGGTAGTTTCTCATGGAAAAAAAATTTTCTCTTCCCCCCCCCCCCTTCTCACAACCAGATTATTCGGGGGTTTCATGTTTTCTGAGCTGTTTAGGAAGAAGACAACAAAAATGTAGGGAAATAATCAGTTTTTACTTACATGTTTTTAGTTATATGAAAGTGAGTGGGAGCAAAAGCAAGCCCAGGGAGTTATCTTATGTAATGAGAGCACAAATATTCATGGATATGTAGAGGTATCTTAAAACTGTGGCCCATAACTGCTCTGTATATACAGTACTTCTGTTTTCATGAAGTATTATTTTACCTGTCTTTAAGGAACCTTGTTCTTGCCACTTTCTGAACTTGAAGATAGTCTTCAGCTGCTGGATAGAAAGTGCATGGAGAATGGAAACACGTTTAACCTTAGCAGCATGCACCCATTTGATCCTCAAACTGTGGTAGAGAATGATGGCGTAATAGTGTACATAGAGTAGGTAAGATGGTAGAAGCTAAAGAAAATAGGGTGTTGTTTTTGTTCAGCTGACAAATGCTGTATTACCAAAGTCTGGAAGAGATACTGCTTCCCCACCCCGTCTTAGAGTACTTTTCTATTACATAGTATTGAGAGAATAGCAGGAGATTTAGGAATATTAATTCTTATTCCATTTCATAAAAGTAATAGCTCAGAGTTCTTACTATCTCTCTTTCTCCAGGCACACAAACAAATGGCCTGGACTTTCAAAAGCAGCCTGTGCCTGTCGGAGGAGCGATCTCTACAGCCCAGGCCCAGGCCTTCCTTGGGCACCTTCATCAGGTAAGAAAAGAACCATTTTGAAGTAGGGGAGACTTGGGCAAGTACAAATGCAACTGCTCTTGTATGTTCTCTGTTCTCTCTTTCTGTGAACGATGGGTAGTTGTGTAAAGGAACATATGGGTAGACCACGTGCTTAAATAGTTTGGAAGGGAAAAGGTTCTTGTTGTAGCACTCACTTCAGTGCCTTAGGCTGCAGAATATGTCCAGATAGGGTGAGATCTATCTATTTGAGGGAACTAGAAAGCCCCTTTTTGGGGACTTGAGAATGCCTGAAGTATTTTTATTTGTATTTTTAAAAAAAACACCTACATAGAGATACCAAATTGAAAGGCAAGGTAAAGTTTAATCTTTTTGGTAAGGGATTGTATTGGCCCAACAGCTGCCAAGGTTCTGAAACTGTCCCTACCTAGTTAAGAAACCAGAAGTGTTATCAGCGCTACGCTTCACTCTTTCAAACTCTTACATGTTAACTAGAAATGTGAAGCAATAGTACTTACTTAAGCATATATGGCTTGTGAGTTTTTTTAATTATTTTTAAAAGTTATTTCAAGGACCTGTTTGTCAGATGATATTCAGGCTTCTACTGCTGTCCGTCTGTTCTGCTGCTGCAGTGTTTAGGGAATCAAAGCTGAACTTCAGATGTAGGCTGAAGTAAAATGGGGCATCCCTAGGTGAGGAGAAGTTTAAGGGGCATTTTTTGTAGTTTTTTATCTGTTCACACTTGATGTATGAAAACAAATGTCCTAATTTCTTTCCCTTCCTCAGCACCAAGTTTAAACTTTAAAATACTGTACCTAATTGGCTGACCTTGAATGTTAGAGGTCTGAGGTTGCACAGTTATTGTGGTATAATTGACGTACTGAAGCTTTTATGCCCTCTTTTAAGAGCTCTGAACTGCCATTTTATTGTATGGAACGTTCCACGCATCTTGCCACATAATTACAATTTTCCTAGTAGATTGGGTTATATAGGACCTAGGGAGTGCCAGTGTTTGAATTTGCTGAACCAATAGACTGTTGTAGGCTGCCTTTATGTGGAGAGAAGCTGATTCGTTTTCATGGGTTGTCAGTATGTGTTTAACACCAAGACAGATACAGCTGTTCGGCGGAATTTTGTGTGTTTGTTTTAGTCTTCGTTTTGTTATATAGATTGATCCAGGACAGTAATTGTATTTAGCACAGTGCTTTATCTTGCTTTGATAATGTATTTATTTAAGCAGTTGTCAGGATCTTTATAACTTCATGTTTGATAAGGTGTGATTCATTTCTTGAGACTCTACTTCAAAGGAAAATCTCAGCTATTCTTTTATGTACCTGCAGGTGTGTGGGAATCTATTGTCAAACAGTCCTCTTCTAATGTGGCTGCTGTTAGTGGGGTATTATTCACCTTAACACACAGTGCTTTCCTCCAGCCTAATACAAAATATTAGCTTGTAGGCAACATTCAGGAATAGTTTAATTTCTAATTAAAAAATTTTGTTGTGTGGTGGAAGGGGTGTCCAAATTGTATTCAAACAGATTTTCAGGAGTATGCTGGCTGTACTTGAGTGAGATATATTTGTAGTCTTTTATGTGTTTTTTTTTTGTATCATTATGTAATTTTTAGAGTATTATTTCTGAGTATATTTTTGATTAGCAGGCTATTATTATTTAGATTACTTTCTGCTGTTAATTCATGTTAAAAACTCAGATTACATCTACTGTGTCACTATATTTCGCTTGTGATGAGGAGGAGCTTTTCTAAGAGTGTTTGCTTGGATGTAGAACATGCCTAGTAAGTCTGGTACCTTCATCTAGAGTGGTTGGAAATATTGCCAAGGTGACTCCTAAGGGCTGCCTGTTTGAATATTCAGTTATTAATTTCATGTACTGCAATTTAAATTAAAACTCTCCTTCCTGTGCTTGCCAATATGTGGGCTCTCTTTTATATTATGTGGGGACATCTTTTTAGAGAGGCAAGAGTGCTACATTTTGCTTTGCTTTATTGTATCATTCTGTGTTGCCTGGGTTTTCAAATGAGCAGTGGTTTTCAAACACGGCCGGAGATGGAATTCATACAGGCTGTAACTCTGACCTTTAAAAGTGTTGGTAATTAATTACATAGCATTCCTTCTTTATCGTAGGAGTGGTTGTAGAAACAAGGCTAGACTGATTAAAGCAGTCTTCAGTAAATGAAAATCACCATTTGTTGCACAGAGAAGATCCTTATTAGAGATAAAATAAAACTCTTTACAAATTCCGCTTTCTGAAGCGTCAGTTTTGCTTCACTGCTGACCCACAAGAACTTCTTTGGACCTGTTAATCACAAACATTGAATTCAAGTTTTGAGTATACCTGAATCAATACAGCCATTGTAAAGTGTCTCTAGTCTTCTGTATTGAGACATCCTTTTTAGTGGCTGCAAATACTTGAACGGGTTGATTTGAGGAAGAGTGTTTATGCTGTGGGTTTAGTGCTGTGCAGGTGATTGCTCCTCTATCGTATAAGGAAGCAGGGGAATGCAGTGTACATATTTGGAGTAAGACCCATTCTGAAATATTAGAAGGATGATGATGAGCACACATTAATGTCCTCCCCTGAAGCCTGGATATTTTTAACAGCAATAGGAATAGTTAGCCTGTACACCCCAAAATGCTGTTTCAGCTCAATTTCCTAATAACATCTTGATCCCTAGGCAGGATCTTTCAGCAAGACAGCAATACTTCCAGCAAGAGGTAGACAAATAACACGGTAGAAGAGTCTTACAGGTGTCTTTTTTCAGCCTAGAGCACAACCCCCTGTCTCAGTGATTCAGGTGTTAGAGAGACATGCGTTGTTCTTGGAGCAGTTTTTGTTGGGGTGCGAGTGGGGAGGTTGTTCTTTGTTTACATTGTTAAAGTTTTCTGTGGGTTCTACATTATTTCATTTCTATTTTTGCACTGTATTGTAGGTCCAGCTCGCTGGAACAAGTTTACAGGCTGCTGCTCAGTCCTTAAATGTACAGGTAAAGACAGTTTCCTACTGCTGCTCGTCCTTCTCTCATTCCAAATAGCATTATAGTCCCATTAGCAATAGTTTTTAACTTATGATATGTTATTCCGTTTTTTCATTCTGATTGGTCTTGCAAGTGATAGGTATGAAGGTAGAATAGGTTTACAACTGTAAATCAGGTTCAGAATTGAAAGCATTCAGAAACTGGAGTTGTTTAAAACATGCGGTGATCATAATTTTATACTGAATTTCAGTCAGGTGTTATATCATGACAACTGTAAAACTCCAGGAATATTCATGTTCTTCTCTTTATTCACTTATTTTAAACATAGCAAGTAGTACTTTGCAGTTTCTTCTTACTTCTGGTAGCTTAATGTAGGACTGTAATGTAACATTAACTATTTAATGTGGCTAGTGTAGATTGCTTGTGTAAGTAACACGTAGTGATTTCAAGTAGAAGTCAGAGTAATTGTTATTTAATAATGTACGTGAGACAACAAAGCTTTCAAACTTTTTTATGATGCTGAACACTTCAGTGTATCCGTTAACGTGCCACTTCCTCTCAGTACTATATTAAGGGGCAAGGGATGCAGTTTTATTGAAAACTGGTTTCAGTATTGCTTGTTATTAAAGAATGTAGGTAGTGCATTACATGAAATGCAATAGAATGTGGACCCACTTATACATAATAACAATTTGGAAAGAAGAAGAGGTATAGTGACCTTCCTTTCTAAGAGGAAGGAGGCAGAAAATTGCCTTGGTTGCCATGGTAAACTTCCATCCCTGAGAGAGATGTTGGCAAACAGGCTGTATCTCCAGTGCAGAATGTTTACAGTCCTGCGCTGTAATTATCGCTCAATGACTGGCAGAATTAATCAGAGCCTTTATGTTAATTAGCCTGCTCTGCAGTCCCCAAAACAGGTGGTGGAAAATATGCAAATCTATGCAGAATTTTAATGTTCTGCATAACCAGTTTTAATTATCATAAAACTCTCTCCCCCTCTTCATGCACTTGCATTTCCTCCCTCATGTCTTCACAATTTCTTCTGTTTAAAAAACCCAAAACCACAAAAAGAAAAACCCAAGCCCCAGATCTTCTAAAATAAAGCAGCATTCAACTAAATAAATGCTAAACTTTGGTTATTTAAAAGCACTGTATATATTATGTATTTTGCTGTAGGTAGGTAAACCTGTGAAAATTTCTCAAACTATTTCCATATAAGCCAACAGTATGATGACTTAGAAGTGCAGGATGCACATATAGAAAATGGAAACACAATCTCCTTTCTCTCATTCCATTGTTCAGCATTTTAGGCAATGAATAAATTTAACAACCTTTTCTTTCTTTATGGTGAAAGGTAGTGTCAGCTTCGGTTGCATTGCGTAAAATGAAATGAGACCTGAAAATAATGTCAAAGAGTTACAAAGGACCTGAGAGTCTTTTTGTTTTGTTTAAACTGCATTACCTACAGACATGTTTGAGCAATCGTAGCTGAGATGGTGGGTACACAGAGCCATTGCTTAAACACGCTCTTAAAATAAACCCAAGGGCTTTTTGTATGCAGATGAAAGATTTTTATTGTGCAGTGTTGAGATAGCAGTGTTATACATTAACATCTGTTTTACACTATAAAGAGTTGGTTGTTTTTTTTTTGACTAGTCTAAATCTAATGAAGAATCTGGGGACTCTCAGCAGCCAAGCCAGCCTTCCCAGCAGCCTTCAGTGCAGGCGGCCATACCCCAGACCCAGCTCATGCTGGCCGGAGGACAGATCACTGGGGTAAGATTTACCCAAGTACACTGCAGTAAGCCTCCTGTCCGGCAGATGATGGCAGCATCTACGGCAGCCCCCACAGAACTGTCAGTGAAGGTTATTGTCATTTCATTTAACATAGGAAGAAACTTGAGTGAAAGAAGGAACAGAAAATATCTTCCTATAAGAAAGCAGACCTTAATCTTTATTTTTTGTTGCAAAGTATTTGCTTCAAAAAAACCAAAACCTTTCTCTCTGTTCTCAGTATCTGTCTTGACTCTGCAATTAAATTAAAACCTGGTGTGTGTAAAATAAAAAAAGTCACTGATATCGTAAAGAGGAATTTTTATTTTTTTTCACTATTAAAATGTGGCATGGGAACATGAGACTAAATCTTATCAGATAGCTAGGTGAAGAACAAAAATGATGGGAACTGCTGACACTAATTCTTCCTCTTCTCAAACACAGAAACATTTCTTTTTAAGTAACTATATTAGTGCTTGCCTTAAGCATATTCAACCTTCTGTTTTGACCCACCAATTTTAATTGTAAGGCTTTGGGAGTAATTATGGAATAGCTGTTGGTTTAGGATTACTGGTGTTTCTGAATTGCTGTAAATGCTTTCAGTCATTTTTTTTAAAAAGCAAGTTTTGTGAATGGGCTGTTTTGGTTAAAGAGTTTGCTTCCACTTAATCAGCTTTACAGCTTTAAGAGTATGCATGTTAATAAGGAATTTAGGGCAGTTGCTCCAACAATATAGTTATGATTTGAAGTATTAGGTTACATCATTCACTTGAATGAAATGATGTCTTAATTTCAAGTCCAGTTGTTAAAGCTTCTCGTGTACTAGTGTGTAAATAAACATCCTATTTAGGTTTTGGTTCATTACATGTGAACATTTGAGAAGTGAGACTGTTTTAATACGTTGTTAAAACCCAGCATATTTTATTATTTTCCTCGTTCTCAAGAAACATTAGTTTGTTTTAATTTACGATTGTCTGCAGTAGTGAAACATTCAGAACTCCAAGCCTATGCAGATATGGATTGTAGTAAATATGGGCATCAAGATTCATTTACATGTAAAGGAGAGACTGCTGCCACCTGTTTCACAGAGATAATGCGTGTTTGGGAAAGGGAAGGGATGTAAACTTGCCAACTCTATTCTATTTAAAAAAAAAAAAAAGGCAGATGGGGAGACTTGGAGAGAAACAAACGGAGCTCATGTTCTTTACTTATATCTTAGGGCATAATGGAAATGATGGAATATGGCAGGGATTCATGCTAATGTGAAGCAGCTGGGGTGTTATCAGTTTGTTCAGTAGCCATAGCCAGCATTCCTGCTTCTCATTCATCTGGCTAATCACTTGCTGTTCTGCTGGGTGTAAATTTCCTTTCAAATCCTGGCAATACTGATTCTTTTCTTTTGCTTGCTACTTAATTACCTTTTTTCTGAACCTCCTGGTAGAGTTGTGAAGAAAACGTAGGAGGAGAGTTAGGTTCCATAGGTTCCAGTAAGTGCCAATGTTGCGTTTGTGCGGTTTGGTTTATGTCAGGTCTGTGGTAGGTTGGTTCCTATGCTGTGTTGAGTAGCCAGCTGTCCTTACTTAAGGCCAGAGTCGTGGGCTAGTTACTGGCTGAACTGTAGTGACAGTTCTAGGAATGTTTGGGTAATACAACTAGTAATGAGCTAGCTAATGACTTTGTAGCTGAAGTGGCTCTTTCCATTATTAATGGCTGTGTTTTCTAATTATTTATAGCTCACGTTGACGCCAGCCCAGCAACAGTTATTGCTACAACAGGCGCAGGCACAGTTGCTGGCGGCTGCAGTGCAGCATTCAGCCAGTCAGCAGCACAGCGCTGCTGGTGCCACCATCTCGGCCTCTGCTGCAACGCCGATGACGCAGATCCCTCTATCTCAGCCAATACAGATTGCACAGGTGAGCCTTGAGGCTTGAGAGGGTGGAAAATAAAGAGTTTTGACTAATTGCATCATTCAAATAATATTTTTATTCCTTATTCAGTGAGTTTCTAGAGTCTTGAATACTGTTAGTCTTTCCTCATGCATCCTTAGCTGATGAGGTTGAAGTTGATAGCTTTAGCCAAGAATGTGTACCAGCTGCTCATCAGTATCACTGGGCTTCTGAGTTTGTTCCAGAATCTGACCAAATGCTGTATTTTCTGAATTTTCCTCCTTGTAGTTAGCTTGAGAAAGGAGAAAAAGAGGTATAGAAAGATGCCCATAGACATGACACTTGTTGAGACCTGCGTGGATGGGAAGGGATACCTATGTATCACAGAGGATGCTTCTTAGATCCAGACAGCAAAATGATAGACCTGATGAAAGGCAGTTTGACTTGACACGTTTGTGTGCTATTTTGGCTTGGTGCTTAATGCTTAGAGTTCAGTGACAAAGAATGGGTACTCCTGTCTGTCTAGAGAAAAACTTGCCAGAATGCGTCTGGTGATGGAATCTGGGCTGCTGCTAAAGACCTGTTAATTCTTAATTCTGAAGGACTGCTTGCCAAGGAAGTTCTGCTTACCAAGAGCAGCAAAGATCCTTCTGGGTCTTCCATGATTGGCTTAGTTCAGTGTGGAGAATGCAGTACCACTGACTCTACGCTTACTGTATGTAGTGTGGAAACTCCTTAGACTTCTGAACAAGGGTAACTGAATGTACAGCATAGGCATCTGGAGTACTACTAGTAGGTGATTGTGTTGCTGATGCTGAGGTCCATCTTTCCATAGATTAAAGTTCTTAGTATGTAATATTTCAGTTTGATTAGTTTAGCTGTGCAAAGTGTGTTGGATGTGTAATCTCCAGAGTTGCTGCTTTTTACAGTGAGTGGGTTCTTTAAGACTGTCTATCGCTTTCTATTCGGACTGTTTTCACTTGCATTCAACTGGGATGAAGTGTGTAAAAAGTGAAGATGAGGGCAGAGGAAGTAAAAGAATAGAAATGTTGTGATTATGTGAAGTCCATTGGTGAAATGTGTTATTCCTTTATTGGGCTAGTCTAGTCTAGTCTACTAGCTGAGTAACAGCCTGGTTGTGCTATCAGTTTTTTATTAGCTGAAGTGGTAAACTTCTGTGGTGTTGGTCTAAAAGTTCTGACCTCTCTGGCTGTCCCTACAGAGGCCAGATGCCACCTCACATTTAAAAGGCCAGTACTGTTGTTGTCCACAGACCGTTCACATTGAGCATCTTGATGCACTGTGACAAGTCATGTGACCAGATATTAATACTTCTTTTAGCAAAGGATCCCACTTCACTGGCATGGTCTGGAGATGACTCAAGGATGTAGCATTCAAGGAAACTCGTAACCCCCAACACCATCTCTTAATTTTGTTAAGCCTTTGTCTGTAGCCAATAATACAGACAGATTTCAAGAAAAGAATGGAAAGTGCCCTTGTCAAGGAAGTTGATGGTTAGCTTCTAACATCTCTCCATGCATCTGTCACAGAGTTGCCATATGTTATTATGCATGTCTTTTAACCTAAATGTAAGTGATCCACAGGTGTGTGCCTCTTGTCATCCAGATGTGCAGCTTAAGATAGTGAGATCTGCTTTTTACTGAAGTGTGGAGCGTTGAAATTTCATAGTAATAAAATCTGTATCTTGAACTTTCTGGCTTTACATTTGCCAAATATGCCGCCAAATTAGTGGATACTTTTGAAAGCGTTGTTACATGTGTGTGAGATGCTGCTAATTCTGCTCTTCCACTTCAGTAGGAAGCTATGAAAATCTGTGAAGCATTTGCAGTTATTAATTTAGTACTGGGTTTTTCTCCAGAATTTACCAAATCTTCAGAGAAGTATTTGAGAAAAGTTGAATAGATCAGACACCGTGCTATCAAATAGGAACTTCTGAAGTGAGCATTGTCTGGTTTGTGCGCGTGAATGAGTTAAAGGCTCTATGGAAAATAGCATGTGGTCATATAGTTGCCACCATATAATGTGTACTTGTAGCAGCAGGGGAACAAGTTAAAGTTTCACTTGTTTTCTGGCATTCCTAATTACTTAAAAGTTTGATGTTACAATTAATTTCTTTTAGGACAGGTTATTTTGATATATAAATGTAGCTTGGTTGCATCTTCTTAGCAGCTCTTATGATGAAAGTTGAGCACATAATTTGTGCAGGTGTTGGATATGATTCGAGATACTTTATGGAAAATTTCTACCATCTAGCTTTGTAGGTGGATAACACTATGCTTTTTTGATCCATCTCGTTGCTTTATAAACAGTGCTCAGGTTTGTTTGCGTTGCTATTGTAAACATATAGCTGATTACACAAATAACTGAATGTTTGTTTTAATTGATGATTTTTGAATAATTGATTAACTGACAGGTATCTGCAGCAGAGGGATTACCATATTTATTTTAATTAACTAATTGCACAAGCATGACTTCTTTAATGTGCACTGCAGTTAAAGTAAAGTATCTGCTGCAGCAGTCTGGTAAGATGAGCTGATGCTAAATTGTCACTAAACCATTGTGGAGTTCTTTGTAAACTCTACTTGTTTTCAGGATCCATGATCAGTGTTTATATGATGTAAACCTCAAAATGACAGAGATGCTTAAGTTTGTACTGAAATTGTAACTAGAGATCATGGCATCAAATTTAGAACTTTAGATGCCTTTTGTTAAAAAGGAAAAAAATTTCCTCGTGTCAGGACGTAGCACTAGGCCAGTTATTTTGCTGAGATAAAAGTTGGATTGTTTTGATCTTTCTAAATTGTTAGACAGCATCAGAAAACATGCATGTTTCCACAAAAGTCCTTCCATCTATGTGCTTGTGCTATACAGATTTTACCACTGAGGAAAAAAAAAAAAAGTCAGTATAGGAAAACAGTGTCAGGGTTGTTCGCATGATTGCTGTTGGGAGATTTATTGTAATGCTACAATTAACTAAATAATAAAACTTTCCCAAGATAGAAATAAAGTTGGATTTCAAATGAATATGAGAGGCTGGTAGGGCTATTTAAGAGTGATTAGCCTTGGAGGTATCGTTTCCATTCTGCAGTACAGAATTATATTTTTTGTATTTAAACAAGACTCAGCCGAGATACCATTTACCAAGGCAGATGCATAGAATAAGATTGCTTATACCAGTTATCCCTGAGGCCTCAATTTAAAAACAGTTTTCTCATATTAAAAGTATGAGAACCTGATGATAAGAGCTGTCATGTCTTAGCTGGGTACCCTGTGTTATGAAGACTGTAGTCTTAAACGAAAAGCTCACCTGCTTTGATCTTGCTTCTTTGCAAGATCCAGTGTTTCTTTGTATTCTTTCTTGTATGTAACTATCTCTGGTGACGCTTCTTCAAATCATCTGAGATCTACTTGGTCATCTTGGGGGCTTTCACTTGCTTGCTTTTGATGGGGGAGGTCCTCAACCTATCTGTTTTTCTGTCCATACTTTTTCCTTTGAAAATTTCTTACCAACTTCTCCTTTTGTTTCTACTTTCTCTTATCCACCTCGATTTTCATCCTTCAGCTTCTCAACATTTCTTTTTCTTCCACCCAGCATTCACAGCATGTCAGCTTGCCTTATTCATTCTATTTCTGTTTCTTCCTCTGCATCTAGTCCTCACATCCAATTCAGTATGAGCCCCTCCATGCTGGAGGGCCTGCTCAGTCTGCAAAGGTAACCAGTAAAGCACTGAAAATCAATGAATAAATGAGTGGAGGTCCGTGTCGCATTGGGCTCAAGAAATGAGAGTTTTTAGTAGCAGTTCTGACCAATGCAAATTTAAAATATGAAGGCACAAGAAATGTGGAATTCCTGGGGAAAACTGGAGCAGTTATATCTCTCTTTTTTTAGGAAAGAAATTGACCTCAATTTCATAGGAATGGTTGCAGTAGGTCTCAAATTTTCTGAAAGCAAATAATACTGTCAACTTTAAAAACACTTGTTGTGCTGGCGGGCACTTTTTAAAATTTTACTATTCTCTTATAAAATGGAAGTTTCCGTTTCTTAAAGAGCATTGCATCTGGTGTCTGTCCACCATGTTATTACACTGCATGCTTTTGACTTAACATGACCAAGTTGCCTAAGTGATTGATGGCCGGTGTCTTTGTAATGCAGGTTAAGTAATCATTTTCTTATAATGCATGTCTATGGTCTCATAAATCAACGGAGACTCTGGTTTTTTTCCTCCCTAGTCCTCCTTTCCACCCACTGACACTCCCCACCCCTCTTCCCCGGAAGGAGATTGTTCCAGCTATTTAAGTCTTAAAATAATGTCAGGTTATAGACAGATAACTGTAGTCTGCAAATGGTTGTATTGTGTATATAGAAAGTTATCTGTGTCAATCTGTTTTGACTTTCCATCACCATCTCCGTTGCTGGCAGTTAATGGCCTTTCACATCCACTGCTGAGCAGCCGGTGTGAGTGCACAGTAACCTGCACCAGCCAAAATGTGTGGGGGCTGCTTCACTGGCCTTAAGAAGCAGGTCTTTGTTAGTTTGGTTCACTTTAACTCGACGTTAGGACATAAGTTAAAGTGAGGAGCTCCGTTCAGGCAGCCAGATTGAGCACTGTTTAGAAGCAAACCGGCCTTGTTAATATCTTCTGAGAGCTGGGCCCAAATCTGTCTGCAAACAGGTACCCCGGTATCTGAGTAACTTCCCTGAAATAGAGTTTGGGCAGGTGTTTGGTTTGTTTACTGGGAGGTTGTAAGTGCGGGAAATATTTCGGGCTTTTGTCCATCTCCTTGGCGGGTATTTTGAAACAGCTTCTTAGAAAGATGGAAAGTTTCTACGTATGTGTATAGACAGTTTTCGTAGATTACCTCTGTTATGCTGGCTGGCTTCACATTGTGCTTCAATTTTCAAATTTCAGTTACTCTTGTTATTGTCATGTTTGGAGAAGATTAAAAGAAAAAGGCTAGTTTTGGGGGAATATTTTTAAGCGGTTCTCTATTTTTTCATTCTCTAGCTAAATAGCAACATGAAGCATTTTTCTTGATGATTCAGTTTCTTTCAGAGATTAGTATTTACGTTGAGACCAGTAATTTAATTATAGAAAATTAATAGTTATGAATGGTTTAAATACATAAAAATAGGGTTCTACAATAGTGCAGTGTTTTGGGTTATTCCTTTTAACCTTAATTATAGCCATGTTTATTAAGCTTACTGTAATTTGTTTCAGAACTAATGAAGTATATTTATTTACTATTTGAGTTAGCTACTTCCTGAAATTTGACCTGAACAACCAAAGTGCAAACTAGGAATCTGTAATTTTTTTCTTTCCTATTGCTGATTAGAATGGTAATTGCTGATTGTTGTTGTTATAAAAAAATAGCTCCCAGCTAATATGCTTGATTTATCAAAAATGAACTTTGTAGCAGAGTTGCATCCTCAAAAAATAAGTCTGAGAAATCCAGGTGCTGATAAGTCTAAATTATTTGAAAACTTCTGCTTTTTGGGGGAGGGAGATTGATTTTTATTTTATTTTTTTAAAAAAGCAGAACAGTGCTGAAAATATTTTACTGGGTTATTCGGTAAACAATTTTTGTTTGATTTTTATGAAGGACAGTGGAATTCAAGTTGCCAGCCTAAAGGATATTCAGTTGTAGGACTGCTATTGTTTGATAGCCACTTTTATCTCTAAATGTCAGAATGTAACTGGTTGATAGGAAATCTAGTTACATTGGGAGTCATGGCTGACTTAAATGTCTAACACACAGCTCTTTCTTTTCCTTTATCTTTTTTCTTTTTTTTTTTTTGCTTTGTTTTTTCTTCTTTGTTTTTTCTTTGTTTTTTGTTTTCTTTTTTCTTTCTTTTTTTTTCTTTTTTTTTTTTTTTTTTCCTTCCCCTGTTTCCTTAAGGATTTGCAGCACTTGCAGCAGCTTCAGCAGCAGAATCTCAACCTGCAACAGTTTGTGTTGGTGCATCCAACAACCAACTTGCAGCCAGCACAGTTCATCATCTCACAAACACCGCAGGGGCAGCAGGGTAAGTGCTCCTTGCCAGAAAAAAAAATCATACGTGGCATTTTAGAGAAGGTGAAACTGAGGTGGTTCGTACACCTTCACTAACTGTTGATATTCCCTAGGAGAAATAACTGTATTGCAATTAGGAGACTCTTAACTGGTTGTACCTTTCTGGGTGTTAGACTTAAGCCTTGTCAAAGTGTGCATAGCTCGCTTCTCAAGGAGGATCAATCCAGAGATCATGTCACAGGAACATTTGTTAACAACAAGGCCTCTTGGGACATACTGCAGCATCTGAATTTCTGAGTCAGGCTCTCAGAAAGGAAGCCTACTGGGAAGAGAACTTGGAGAAAACAGCTCATCAGAACTCAAAAGCAGAATCCTAGGAGGAGGCCTGGAGGGCGTGTGGGCTGTCTGGATTAGGTTAATGATAAAAGGGCTGCAAAATTCTAAGTCTGGAAAAAGATTACAAAATCAAGAGTCCTTGTGGCAGACTAGAAAAGTCCTTAAGCCTACAGAGGGTACAGTGAATTTTGTCATAAACTGAAATAATAGTTACACCTTGGGAAGAGAGCTAGAAAGCTTGATTTTGTATAATAGCTCTTGGAAACAGTAATTTGGTGATACACTGGGTATGGCGGCTTACATGCTAAAGGCAAACCAAGTGGTAGGTGGTAGCGTGCCAGACCAGTGATGACGCTGTACAGGAACTACTGTGTTCAAGTTGAAATACACCACAGTACTGATTGCACCCCATTTGTTGATGGGCACAGAAAACTGCATTTACCCATGGCCTCTTGTGCTGATATACGCCAATTGTCTTTTTCCCTCTTTCTCTTCTACATGAACTCTACACAGTTGTTCAGGTCTGGTAATCCAAAGATTCTTGCTCAGAAGGCAAATCCTGTTATGCTTGAAGAGGCCTCCAGAGCCTGGCTGTCCTATAAAGCAGCTCTTTGCACCTTATTTTCCCCTGATCCTTTCAGTTTTTTCATGCATCATTCCTTCTTATATACTGTGACTGGGCTAGAACTGGCTTTCCATTATGCTGAAGCTCTCTTCACTGTCTGAATGCTCTCACGTTTGAATAAAGGGTTAGTCAAAATTAACTTTCTTTTAATGGGACTTGATTTAGGAGAGCTTTTATGCCAGCACTGGTAGAAAATGACTAAAAGACTATTCATGGAAGCATTTAGTGATGCACTAGTTTCTTAAAATGAAGCTGAACTTAAAAGCTTAACATACTCTTCTAAAAGAAATCAAATGTCACTAAAATTTATTTCAAGGATTCTTTAAAATAATCTTTTTAAAAAAACAAATTCTTTTAAGGAAACAGCAAGCATAAAAGCATTGTTTTGAAAAACTCCCTAGCATTAGTGTCTTCCTACATTTTTCAGCTAACTTCTGCTGGTTTTCTAAAATATCTCTGAAGATGCTTCACAAGAAAGGGAACTAACAGAAGCAAATTATATTCCTCTCTCAAAATGAATTGTTTGCATTATAGAAAGGAAGGAAGTCTGTCTGTTTGTTTGTTTAAAATCTGAAGTGGAATAACTACCAGAAGAGGTTTTCATGGTACCTTTTCCAGGAGCCATCTCTGAAAATTATTTCTTCATTGCAATTTAAGACCTGCATATTGCTGTCATCAGTGACGCAGTGTGTGTAGAAACACCATGTTTTACCAGTAATGTACAGCCTGGACAACTGAATAGCTCAAAAATGTAGGAAGATTTATATTCTGTGTTCTGACCGTAGGCCATTAGCGTGTGACAACCTTCCAACTCAAATGCTTAAATAGATTTCATTTTCTTCATGAGCACTCAATGATAAAGCAACATGTATGTCATAATACCCCTTATCTCAATTTTTGAGATGGCTTTTTGCAATATTTCATGGTTATTGTTAGAAGATCTCAAACAGTATGTTATTATTTATGAGAAAGATTGAGAAAGTGTATATTTTTATTTTGTTATTTGCTGTTGCAGCTGACTTTTCCATGTTATTCTTGTCCTATTGCTCCATTAGTCAACTTCATAAAATAATAAATATTCTGAAAAAACTAGCATAGAGCTTTCTTTAAAACCAACGGCATTCAGATTTTTGTGGATGCCTCATTGGTACTGCACACAGCTTTATATATATGTATGCATTCAATAACTAAAATGAAAATTCAATTTGTTTACGGATTATTTATTCTGGAAGAAATCTATTGCTTTACAGACTACACTACATATTTTGTAGATGTCATATAGTCATATAAATGAGAAACATTTCTTTTTAATACAAGAGGACAGTTTTGAGGGAAATCAGTGAAAAATAGTATTTCTAAGCAAGATTGTGGAAGACATGTAAACATTTGGTAGAGAAAAGCTTCTTTTACTTGAAGAGATGATGGGATGCAGAGTAATGCAATCATATTTAGATTCCTGGAAGGGGTTGAAAGTCATGGCATAGATCCAGCTTCTGAAAAATTTTAGAAAATTCGATACCTAAAATATTAATCAACAATCACAATGTTATTCTGCTATCTTTCTTCAACACACACCGTAGATCACAATAGCGGATGTGAAATTCTCCCTGTAAATCCACTGCCATATGCTTAATGTAGTCATCTTCCTTTTCCACATGATTTCTGATTATTCAGTGGCTTGCATGAAACAAATTGTAAAGTTCATGTTTTTCATGGCTTGTAACGGGTAACATCAGAACTGAAGGAATTGTTTCAGGCCTCAGCAGATATGCAGAAGTCTGAATGGAAATAGAAATTTGGAACGATTTCTTATTTGGAGCAATTATTATCCCCATATTATTGTTAAAGTTACAGGCAGGAATGTAGCACCTTGTACAGTCTTTGTACCTCTTTTATCAGTTCGTGTATCTAATAGATCTGTCTCTAGAACAATCAATTCAAAATCCTTTACTGCAATTATAGCTGCTTCTTAAAAATATTACTCTCATGAGATGACCATTTGTCTTTCTACTTAGAAGATATTGCCAATAAAAATCATATCAGTAAAAATTTGAATGGAGAGGGGAAATGGTACTGCATTTCATTTAAATTAATCTTGCAAACAGAGGTTGTTAAGATCTGAGAAAAGACTGCATCATTGTCAAGAAGATTTAGAAATAGTACTTATAAAGAAAGTATCCAGAAAGGCAAACGTGGAAGACAAGCTTACTAATTAGCTTTAAACGTTGAAACTGGGCCTACCTATTCGCAAGTTGTTGCTGTTTATTATTAAAGACCTTGTTTATGATTTCGTTTTTGATTGTAAAAACACCTGAGAGGATGGTAGCAGGCCAAATCCAGTCCTGTTTTCTTCTTGCGCACTTGTCCTACAGACTTCGAGTCTTCCCTTGTATCATTAAAAAAAACACAAACTACAACCCAAACCAAAACACCGCACATTTTAAAAAGTGGATAATAAGTGTTAAACCTTGGTACCCACCCTACTAGCCTCTGGTACCATGAAGCAGAGTGCAGCTCCCTCACCCAGTGTGAGGATGGAGGAAGATCCCTGAAGTTGCCTGTGTTTCTCCTCAGATGTGCCAAATTTGTAATAGACAAGTGTTCATCTCACCTGAGATTGTGCACCTGCACCACCCTTATAGGCCTGCTCCTCATTTTGTTAATAATACACCATGTGAACTAGGTGAAAGCGTTGTAGTCCCTATAATATGCAGATGAGGAGACCCAGCTCTTCATTGTCAAGAAACTCTTAATGACAGCATATTTGCTGACACAGCAGTTGAATAAAATGTAGCTGACTCAAACTCATTCCCCAAAAAGAGGGCAAAGTTTGAACTGCAATGAGGAAAAACTTGGAGGAAGTGATTTAATTGGTGACTTTTTTCTCCTGTGCCACAAATACCCATTACCGAGATATGAATTAAATGCTTAATGTACTGTCCTCTTTGAAATCAAGTCTTTGCTTCTTACCATCCAAACAGCATCAATGGCTGAAAATGTTGACTTTCATTGAAGTAGTGTGGCAGCACCTTTGTATGGATTGCTGAATTGTTACTCTTCAAAACTGCAGTTCACCAACTTCAGCACATTTGCATCATGGTCTTGAACTGATCTTAAAGGGTACCTGGATATTGCAAAAGGTGTGGCAGCTTAAAATCTCAGTGGAAAAGATTTGTACAAATGCATACCTTAGTACTTTCTCTCTTGTGTTGGGTTCCAATATAACTCCAACTATGAGTCCTCATTTTGGATGATCTGGATTTCATAAAATGAGGTGCAGCAAAGTGCCCACAAGTTTCTTTGCATCAACAGTGATCAACAAAGTTGATCAAAGGGCACTGAATGTAATATGTGGTATGACACCCTTCTTTCTTCCTTTCAGTTGTTTCCTGTCAATCAAATTAAGACTTTGTAATGGCTTTGTCTTGCAAGCTAACTTCCAGGATATGTCTGTGAGAAGATGAACAGTTTTGGCAGAGAAAAAGCAGTCAAGTTCGTAGATGAAAAAATTCCCTCTTTTGGGAGATCCATTAGGGATGAATTATATGTTATGCTTCTGAGCCAATCTTTTAAAAATTACGCTGGAAAAATTTGCACTTGAATGTTTGTTTTATCTTGTGTTTAATTTTAGACAGTAAGAACTGAACCGTGGATCAGTTCTTGGTGACTTCTGGCTGGCAGGAAAAGTTTTTTGGCTTGGGCCATTATGCATGCTACTCATAGACATTACATCGAAGTCCTGGATGATGGTAGATGCGTTTACTTTTTGAAAAAAAAGAATTAAATACCTCTAAAGCATCATACATTTGCATAAATCCTTATCTATATCCGTGCAGTCATACTTCTGGAGCGTCACGTATATGCGATTTGTATGCCTTATTTAACGCAATAATACCACTGGGCTCTTAGAACCCAAAGCAGAGGGTTACAGATACAACCTCTGTAAAGTTAAGTATGCAGGTACAATATTAGTTTTTATAGGTTGAAAAAATCATGTAGGTTGGAAGGGACCTCTAGGGACCATATAGGTCCAATTATAGCAGAGTGCTCAGCACCTCGACCAGTTGAGTTTGAACATCTCCAAGGATGCAGATTCTGCAACCTCTTTGAGTACCTGCCCTGATAGTTGACCACTCTCATGGCTTAAAAAAAAAAAAAGAGAGGAAAAAAAAAGTTCCTTTATATCTACTTGAAGTTTTCCATGTCCCAACTTAAGTCTGTTGTATCTCATTACTGTGCACTCTTAAAAAGACACCATTTCTGCTTTGAAGACAGCAATAGTACCTCACCTCAGTCTTCTTACAAGTCTGAACAAATCAGCTCACTTCCCATTCCTCATATGGGTCTTCCAGCCTGTTAGCCACCCTGGTGGGCCTTGAATGTACAAAGTCCAGAATGTCATTGTTTCTTGTTCTGGGAAACCCAAGGCTGAACACAGTACTCCAGATGTGGTCTGACAAGTGCCAAAGGGAGGGGAAGAATCACAGCCTTTGACCTCCTGGCTGCACGCTTGCGAATACAGCCCAGGATGTGGCTGGCTGTCTATTGTAAGGGCACACTGCTGGCTCATGTTCATCTCATTGTCCTCCAGGACCCCCAGGTCTTTTTTCTGCGAAACTGCTTTCTAGCCAGCCAGTGCCCACCCTGTATTGCTGCACAGGGTTATTCCAGCCCCCATGCAGGATGTTGCGTTTTCCCGCATTGCTCTTCATGAGGTTCTGTTTGTCCAGCCTGTCTAGACTCTGACTTCTGGCCTGTTGAACACTCGCTCTATATTTGGTATTGTCCACAAACTTGCTGAGAATGTTTTGTCCCATAATAATAAAGATATTAAACAGTATTGATGCCAGTATGAGTCCCTAAGGAAACAGTTGAGTTTGACACACCAACATCTCAGCAGTTGCCCAAAGGTGCAGTTTTTGACTTAACACTGTGTGCCCTGTATGTTGAGTCACTGAAGTTATCTTGGACTGAAGTGGGGACCAGTAGTTTCTTCTCAGGAAAAAAAGTGAAAGTGAAGCTTAGACTAGTACAAGTCATGTCTGAAAAGAGCAAAACTGCAGCTGCAAACCCATGGAAGCCAACAAGAGTCCAAAGAGTATTCACAGCAACTTTGTGAAAAGACTGCAAGTGGAAGAGATTCGTACTTTACCCAAACTGTTCAACTCTTTTCCCTCTCCCCTGATCATTACTTCAGTCAGCAGCAGGTTGTTCTTTCTCTAGTTTCTGCCTGAGAAGCCTTGTACCAGTATTTCTTAAATAGGATAATATGATGTAAAAACTGACTAGATTAAACATGTTCAGAATATTTTATACTGTTCTTCAGCGATAATTACTTCAGAACATATGAGTGAGAATAAAATGAGGAAGAGTGTAAATCATCTTGTGCTCTTCTGGAAACGTGTTATTGCCAGAAAAACATCCTCTGGGACTTCTTTGAGGACAAAAAATCACAAAAGGACAGTCCTAATTACTCTGATTACAGTCATAAGATGAGTCAGTGACTTGTGATTGATGGTGTTACCAGTAGATTAGAGGTCAAATGTGGTCACTGTCAGCTGCCTATTTTTTGTTTCATTGTTAGTCAGCCTCCCTATAGTGTTGGTGTGATGTCTTGCCCCTTTCTATTTCAAGTTGTCAGTTAAAATTCACTGTCACTAAATGAAGGTCAAAACCTCTTCACTTAGAGGTGACTGTTCACTAATTAATATTTAGATTTGGGCAGCTGTAAGTGAACAAATATTTGCATTGTAAAATGCACTGTGTTAACTGTAGTGGGTGGCTGTCTTGGAAGTTCCTTAGGCTGTTCCATTCCCTCGCTGTGGCTTTTCAAAAACACAGCTGGAACATGTTGATTATGTGGTGCAAAGCAAATTTACATAGTTGTCTATGCTGTGCTATTATATTGCATAAGCAGCTGGCTTTATTCTGTAGGTCTTAAGCATTTTGATAGCAAAACATTCTATTTAAAATACATATTCAACACTTGGCTAAAATAAAAAAAGTAACAATAATATTATTGTCAGAAGACAAATTCTTCTGTAGTTGGTATCCCTCACTGAGGATTTTTGTCCTTTCTCCTGTGGCCTTAACCTGGCATAAACCATTCAGCTTCTCACTCGGTATTTATCAAGTGTTAAATTCCTGTGCCCCATACCTGTATTCTGTAGCTGGTCATGAGTGATGTGATTGATTGGCCAGCTGATGAGCCAGAACAGACCTCATCGAACTTAAATTACAGAATTTAAGTGGTACTTACTTGGTATTCTGTCCTCTGAGTGGGCATAGAGTCTATCTGTTGTCATGCCATCTTCCCTCCTGATTCTAGGAAGCTGCTATACTGAAGATGCCTATTAAGCATAGGTTTAATTAATCAGGTTCTTAAATTATTATAGGGGAAGATGGTAGTTGTAGCCAGGAGTTACGTAATAAGTAACAGCAATATTTTTCACAATAAAATTGAGGGGCTTGACTAACTGTAGGTATTTTTTTGTTAAGATTCTTAGCCCTTAAAAATGTATAAATTTTGATATTAGAAGTGCAAAAAACCCCCCAACAATCAGATATGCTTACATCTGTAGATTTTAACTAGAAGCTATGTCTCAATTTCCTGAAAGATATAATAAACCGTAGAAGTAGCAGACAGTAAGAGAATTTATGTGTAGAAAACAGCATATTGTGTGTATTGGTTGCATCAGTCCCAACTGTTCTTTAACATTGTCACCTTTTCATAGGGTTTTCATATGTACAGTGTAATGTTTATTCTATTTGTACAGTTTAAGCAGTGTTCAGTATTTTACCTGAGCTTTAAGTTCTGATTCCTTTCCCAAAAGATTCCTCCTTTATTTCAGCCAGGAAGAGGTTATCTGAGCTTGTTTTGTCTTGTGGTGTGGTCTGCTTAAGTTTGCCTGAGAAAGTTGCCTTCTTGTTAGGCAGCTGGCATGGGTTTGGTACAGAAGAAGAGCGATCAAGGAGCTAAATTTGTGATTTTGATCAGTATTCAGTTGTTGGATTTGATCTGATTAGTGTTCAGTTGTTTATTTTTATATGGCTCCCTAATTCCTGATCAGCTTTTGGTTACAGGAAGAGGTTTACCTGAATCTGCAAGCTAAAAGGGGCAATAAATGATTCCTGCACACAGAACTGAGCTAACTAGATCTTTGCAAACTCCTTCTGCAGAGGAGACTAGTACTGACTTCTGTCTTTTACCTTTCTGTCACCATATACACTTCAGGGAAATGCAAGGGAATTTTGGACTGAAAAGTCCAAAGTCTGAAGGTACCTATGCAGGGATGAAATGAAGACTTTTATCTCAATTTTTTTGTAACTTTCATTATTTGTCAAGAGCCTTGTTTCATCTCATTTCATGTTTTAGTCTTTTTAAATGACAAACCAAACCCACCCTTTTCTCTCTCCAGGTCTCCTGCAAGCGCAGAATCTCTTAACGCAACTACCTCAGCAAAGCCAAGCCAACCTCCTGCAGTCTCAGCCAAGCATCACCCTTGCCTCGCAGGTCAGGCTTATTTCTACAACTCATGAGTTGCTTTGATGGGACTTAAACTATTGCAAGTGAATGGACCCTTTGTATTAGTTACTGGAGTAGGTGTTGTAGCTATAATAGTGAGTTTGTCTTTCTAGATAGATTCATTGTAGAGCTGAAGTATCAGTAACTTCAGTTTTGTAGTTTCCATCTGAAAATGCATCTTTTCATGCATTTAACATTCTAAATTTTTATTTTTATCTGAAAATTTTCATGACTGATATCTTGAGCTAATGTCACTAGAGCATCGTTTGATTTCTTGTAAGGCTTTCTCGGACAATCTCCAAATTTGTGAAATTCAGAGGAGCAAGGTGTGAGCTACCTAAAAAGCGTGAAAAGAGGATGACTTAACAAGTATCTTTTTTTCTAAAGATTGCAGGGGTAATCTGTCTTTACTGTAGCCTGCTTGTTCTGCTATTATTGCTAAGTCATTGCCAGTCTTATTAGTTACCTTCTGTGAAAGTGAAGAGAGTGTTAGAAATGCATTAAAATATTCTGTTAGATATATGTTAAAATATTAAAGCTCTATGATTAAGCTTTCAGACCGTAAGAAAAGCAATTTTAAGCTTGCACGTGCCTGCAAATTTAATTCTGCTTCACTCTGGGTTTTACTGTGCAGTTTAGTTGCATGACTTCATGCTGTTTCTCAAATACCATGTAATATACGGTATCTTCCTGCCAACTTGGTTACATACAAGAATTTTTTAGCCTGTAGTAAGATGCCTGAGACTATCAGAGTCTTAGAAAACTATATTTTCTATTACACCACCTATAGTATTTTTCATGCATCATGTGGAAAATGGCATTTGTCTCACCTCTGTAGTTCATACCTCAGTTAGCAGCATAACTCCCTACTAAAGATTATACTTGGACTTAAAAAGGTATCAAAACTGCAAAGGGAAGATAAATTATATAAAGGGGGTGAAGTCAGTAAAGATATACTGCAGTAATTACCCACTATGTTTAATGTAAATTAAAAACATATTAAAAACCTTTATAGTTTGAGACATATCTGCAATCCTAGAAAGATCATATATGATCACATTATTTCTCAGGTAATGGAATTATAGATCCTGACCTCCCTCTACCATCTGCTGTGCACTGGGAAATGCTGCACTAACCCAGGAGAAAAATAACATAAGGAGCTACATAAAGACTCAGCTATACGTAGACCATGCCTTTCAGAGCAGCCGTTTCTGGACCTTTGCATAGATTTTGCATAGTACTGTAGTGTTGCATAGACTTGAGGCTGTTCATATTTGCCCGGAAGGAGTCTATAGTTTCAGAACTGGGCATAGAACATAAAAGCATAACATCACCTTTACTTAACTGCCTCAGCTGAAATGAATAGAATTTAACTAAACTGCTTGTCTCTGTATCTCAGTTCATCTGTGGCATCTAAGAAGGTAGATGCACTCAAAGCACATTTCCAGTTACCCTGTTGCACATAAAGCTGGAACTGTGCAATACCAGGTCTTAGTATATTTTGTTCACCTGTGAATATTTTCCATGATGCTCAGGTTTTTCAGCAAAATGCTCTAGTATGCCAGTGCTAAGGAATAGTGAACCTCGTGGGGACATCCTGGAAAATTAAACTTTCATATAGAAGAAAAATGTGACCAAAAAGAAAATATTTTCTGCAGGTTGCCTTTGTGTAATTTCTTGTATCACCAGTACATTAATGCTTACTGTTGCAGGTATCAACAGAAGGGTTAGAGGTAGATCTAGTTTTTTCTTGCTGGAGGAGTTGAGTCAGTCACAAGAGATGGCATTATAGGAAAAGTGCCATGTTTGCTGCACCTGCATGTGCTCACTGTTCCAAGATTAAATAGGAGGCTTGAATCTTTTGGGCTGATCACAATCTGCCACCTCACACAAGCAGTAGATTCAATTTTAAAATGATTAAAAGGGGATGAATGCCAAGCTGTCTATAAATGATAGAACTATATCAAGTAAGAGTGTTCAGCCTTTCTTTGAGCAGCTTCTGTAGCTGGTGAAAGTTGCTGGTTATCTGCTGTATTGAACATCTCTTACTTTTCTTTAATTGGTTCTGACAGAGCCTTTTAAAGGCTGTCATACTAATACAGTTTTCTGGATTGTGATTGCTCATTCTTGAGAGGAATGTAAATAAATTGGAGGAGCTTTCAGATTGCTGGAGATGTCAAATTCATGGATCTTTCTCACAGAAACCCCACGTACCTTATTTGAATTTTATTTTTGCTGATTATTCTTTTAAGCCTGATTTTCATCTTTTCCTTGCTATCTTAACAGCCAGCAACCCCAACACGCACAATAGCAGCGACCCCCATTCAGCCACTTCCACAGAGCCAGTCAACACCAAAGCGAATCGACACTCCCAGCTTGGAGGAGCCCAGTGACCTTGAGGAGCTTGAGCAGTTTGCCAAGACTTTCAAACAAAGACGGATCAAACTTGGATTCACTCAGGTGAGACTGCGTACCTTAGTGCCTGCCAGTGTGGAATCTGAGGTCTCATCTTTCAAGTCTGGAGGGAGACTACAATTCCACCTTTTCCTAGGAGAACCTTCTTAAATAGGGTTATGCTCTGGCCTTTATGTAGGGGATTTCTAAGAAATAACAGAAAAAGCCATACATCCATCTTACTTCCCTGTTGGTTTTAAAGCATAGCCATTTTCCCAGCAGGTACGTGCATTTACCAGCTCCAGATGTCATTGCATGTGCACCATTCATTCTATAGGATGTCAAATGAATGGGACAAAGCACTTTAAAGCTGCCTTCAGAAGTACAAAGTTCCAAAAATCACACAGCACAATTAACTGCTCTGTGTGTTTAAAAAGTGTATCACAACTGTGGAGTTGCTTTGGATGTCAAAGGGGTTTTATCTCTCAAGTATATTTTCCTATTAAACATCAATGATTTCTGTATTTAATGCTTTTGCTGAGGTTCCTAAACAAAACCTGAAAGGACTGTCACCTTTGAAGTTCTCTCCTTATAGAGGTGAACTGGAGTTGTGGTTTGTTTTGGTTTGCTTAAAAGATCAGAAATACCCGTAGAGCAGAAGAAAAGTAATCTTGAACATAGTGAAAGTGGTTGAATGAGGAGTACAATTAAAAGTACAAAGTCCATTTATATCTTCTCTTATTCTGTTAAAGGGAAATGGTTCTTGGATCCAAGAGTTCTTTTGTATTAATATCAAAATAATTTTTCCCCCCCCTGCAAAATTAAAGTATCTGTCCAGATAAACAATTAACTTTGGCAGAAGTCTGTGGTAAGCATAGGCATACTTTTGCTAGAAGAAATAGCATGCAAAAATCAAAGTAGGTATTTAAAAGTCTGAGCTCAGAGCAGTCAATCCAACATATGTGATTTGTTCCCCCCCACCTCTGGACTAAGTAAATCTATCTAGCTGAAAGTATGTGCTGAAGTCAGATTTATTTTTCTGGCAAAGTCCTAAATGTTTGAAAAATCAGGGTTCATAATGAAAGTTCCTGGCAGCATCTTAATTATAACTCAAGAACAGAATGTTCTTAGTAAAATGAAGTGCGTTTTGCTGGCGTGTGTGCCTCCTTCCCTCCCCTCTTTCCACTAGAGGGAGGCACAGAAATACAAGTGATGGACACACACAAAAACTAGAATGCAGCAGAACAGAATAGAATAAAATACAATAGCTTCCCTATAGCCTGACTGAGGAGGTTCATGTAGATCTTTAGTTATTATGCTTAATCTGCCCTGCTGTGAGATGATTATAAAGGCTCAACTAGACTTTTTAAGTTACAGGTTAACCCTTCTTTATTGACCCTGTTGTGAATTTTTATGGTAAGGAAAAATGAACACAACTGCTCAGGCTTACATTTCAGTATTTGCTTTTGAGCTTAAAAAAGTGAATCTTGAAAAAGTGATAAAATTGCATTTGATCATTCCTATCCTACTCTGAGTTTGTATGTGTATAATTAGGCAGTTCTGATAACTTCTAGCTAATTGCATAAATGGATGATAATTAGGGAGCCCTATTACTTTGGTTTCCTATAGTTGGATAAATAGCCTTTCAGTGGATAAAAGAAATTTATTTCCAGTGGTACTGTAAGCTTTTTCAGACTCACGCCACCCCTGCCTTTCAAGAATAATTGTAAGATTTAGTTTGCATTGCAAACTAATCACTACTGCATTCTGTCTTGTGAACAATATAACATGTTTAGAATTTCAGGAGTTCTGTCTCTTCTGCCACCCTGAAAAGTGGGTGATGGATTTCAATCCTTTTGTTTAATTGTTTTCCTTAAAAACGTCTCTGTCTTTGACATAGAGAGACACAATGGGCATACTGCATCTTAGCAGTATTGCAGGTATGTGACTAATCGGTCAGTACAGATCCAAGCTTTGTGAGCAAACATTTTAGACAATGTTATATTTATTTTATAAAAGGTATTACCTCTGCTAGTCTGTCTGAGCTTCTTAACAGGCTAGTACACACAACAATGATGTACCTTATAGTCAGTTTCAGTTCAGCACTGGAGCTACAGTGTAGATTAGATACGTATACAGTGCCTTTATCCTCTGTTCTATCCATCCTTTCAGTGGCCCATTCCAATATATAAAATTCTCATCCCAGTATGTAAATTCCTTTGCCTACAGCTGAAATGCTGCCATCTTTTGGCATTGAAAACTGTTGACAAAGAAATGGTTAACTATTCATTTTAAATCAGATGGCAAATGTTAGTAAGAACAACATAAATACCAGAATTAAATTTAGCTGGGGGACTGGAGCAAATTTCATAACTCTTTCCTGCCAAGACATAAATCAACTTATCTCTAAAGTGGTTTACGTAGCCAGGTTTTCTTCTTCATAAACCCAGTAGAGCATCCACTTTACTTCTCTTGGAATGATTTATGAGTTTTAAAATGCACAGAATCCTGGCATATGGGTAGAGGTATAAATGTGAGTTCCTACGTGTTTACTCTGATTGAAGGGCTTATAAACCAATTGTTCTGGTCCTCTTCTAGGGAGGAAATTGTTTTCTTTACGCAACCTGCACAATTTACTAAGCTTACCAAAGGTTGTTTTCTTCCTCGCTTGGATGTGGCCACTCTGCATGCTATTAATATACTTGTATCAAGATGTGGTTGTGGATCTGACCTAAAAGGAAAGAAAGCAAGCTTTACGCACAGTCACACTAACCCACTTGCAATTAAACTCCACTAACTATGCTCAAGCTTTTCAGTTTCTTCTTCTAGACTTTTCATACCTTTTTGTTTTAAAAAATAAAAATTTAAATTAAACTATTTTAGACCAAATTGCATACTTAAAAAATAATTACATTTTTTCAAAGGGGAGGATCTTCCAGCTTTAAAGCAAAACAAGAAAACATTATGGTGTTTTTAATGACTACCAATCAATCAAGAGTGGATTGATCTTGTAATTTTTTTTAATAAGACTTTCCAAGTATGAACTACATAGATGTATATATATGCATGTATATATATATATATTAGGATAAGCAGAATGTCTGATAGCTAGCAAAAAGTGAGTTTTGAAAGGCAATAACAGATGTAAATAGATGATCATCTGTCTGTAAATCTCCTGGATGGCTTTTTGGCAGATGGGTAATGGTAGTGAAGACTACAGTTAATCATTATTTGAAATGGTTCAGCTTCTTGTCCGCTTTGAAATTTGTGGGGAGAAGTTTGTTTTGAACCTCAGAAGATACTAAAAATTCAGATGAGAATATTTTTGCATAAGAATATTTTTGCATCTATTTAAATATGATATATGTTTGCAGACATCTTTTCCAGAGTGTTTTCAAGCGGCTTCAAGAGAGTTTTTTCAAGAGTGTTGAGAACATGAATTCACTGCATTTCTGCTAATTTGAACGTTTCTTCTTCAATGTGAAATAACGCAGATACTTAAATCTGCTCCTAAAGCAAGTTTGGCCTCTTACTTATTTTAAAGAACTATGAAAAAAATTACAAGTTTAATATTTAGTGAAATGTTCTGCTCAGTGATAACACTAAGAAGACAAAGCATTCAGAGATTTCCTGGAAAGAGTTACATGGTTAAGCTGACTAAGGTTTGACATTTCTTTATGATTATTTGCTTTAGCATGAATCTTGGTAGCGCTGAGCAAGTTTCTGTGAAAATGAAATCCCATGCAGCAGTGGAGTCGAGAGAACACAAGAATGTGACAGGATTCCTTGCTTTGGAAGTGCCTATGTTAGTGAATCCCTTTTTTCTCTTTCTTTGTCCAGGGTGATGTTGGGCTCGCTATGGGCAAACTCTATGGAAATGACTTCAGCCAAACTACCATCTCTCGCTTTGAAGCCTTGAACCTCAGCTTTAAGAACATGTGCAAGTTAAAGCCACTTCTGGAAAAGTGGCTCAATGATGCAGGTGAATGAGTCTGTGTATTTCTTCACCAGCCTACCAAAATCAGTAGGATTCTGAAAAAAACTGAAGAACTGCTTCGTTTGTGCCCTTACGGTTTTATGAAGCTACCAATCTTTGTAACTGTCCATGGGAAAAATAAAGGTGTAGGAATAAGGGTCCATACTTCCCTCTGCATGTGCCTATGCACATCCGATATTGTTCCAATTGTGTCCTGCAGACAGCTGAATAATTGCATGGGATGAGGTATAATATGTGTCATGGTTTTCCTTCTTCATGTATGTTAATGCATATAACTTCTAATCCTCTTCTAGCTTTCTTTTTCAGATGTATAGTAGAGAGAGGGTTGCATGGTTTGTTATTTCAGTAGGCAGAGCTTATTGCACTCATCCCCTCCCACACCCCTATGTACGTTCTTTTCATTTCTCTCCAAAGGTCCGTATAAACACCCTCTTTCTCCCCATAGGAGGAGTTTTTGTGGGTTAGGTTTTGCTTTTTCCTTCGAGAATTTTTTTTTCCTGGGATATAAGTTATCCATGACACCAGTGTTGATAGTGTTGCTTTCCACCCCACCTCCCTCCCCCACCAGCAAAAGAAGTTTGGATGGTGGAGCTAGGTGTTAGGATTTTAAGAGTGCTTGTCAGCCAGTTTTTTCTTCCAAGTATACAATTGTACATAGTATAAAACTGATAGATGTGCTAAACAGATGGCAGGGATGGTGTGTGCCTTCCTATTTTTACCAAAATGAAGAGAGCTTTATGCTGGTCCCTACAGTTATTCTCTGAAATTTTGAAAGTAATTGGATGCAGTGTTGAAAATTTGTCCTTCATTGAAACAAGGGAGTGTCATTCCCTTTTCCTGACAGGTGTTATCTTTAGGTAATTTAGACCTGTGTTAGAAAACAGATATCTACACACTGAATGCTCTAGTCCACAGGCCAGTGGTCCCCAAACCTTCCAGCAACACTGGATTAGTCCAGTGCTGCAAGGAATGTCATAGTTTGCTTTCCCTGCTAGCCTGAAGAAATACTTGGATCTGTTAAGTTAAGGGCTATAAACAGTGTCAGGGTCCTTCACAGCCTGAAAGTTGGGAACCATTGTCTTTGGCTCTGATTCAGTGTCATGAAAATCTTTGGAAGAAAGATTCAGATAACTTTAAAGGCTACTTTTAGGTAAAAGCATGCAGGGGAAGAATACCGATGATCCCTTCTGTTACATTACATCAGAGTGTTGGAGAATTTATTGTTTCAGAACTCAGCTTGTTCTGTGGGGTTTTGAGGATGAAGAGGGATTTCAGCATGTTTATGGGTGCCATTACTGAAAAAAACTCATAATAAAAACATCTAGAAAACAATGAATTGAATGTACTTGCCCATTTGAGCCAACCCGAATGATCTTAGACATTATGAACTTTGACACCACCTTCTTACCCACAAACCTCAGTGCAGTGAGGGATGTCTAGCCATAATTAATCATTTTGTTTAAATTCCCTAATGGAACCTGCCTGTTGGTTATTTTGCACTTTCTGCTATTAAGTGGGGTTAAGCGTGTTCTCTCTTTTCTATTCTGTGAAACCCAAAAGACAGGATTAGGGGTTGACAGCTAGAGACATAGTGAAGCTGAGATGGGGGAGCTGATGACTGTGTAGGCTGTTAGGTAGAACTGCATAGCACTGAGTATCTGCTAAGATCTCCAGAGAAGAGGTTGAACACTGTGAAGCTGACTGTGGACTTCCTCTAGTATATTGTAGAGTGGGTAAAAGAAATTTCAGGCTGCTCAGATGTTTACATAATTGCCTGTGAGATATACCTGTGGCTCATGGTTATCAATTACTGCTTTTTTTTTTCTTTAAACTGTGACTTGCAGTGAATGAGTGTGGGGTGGAATGAGATAAGGGGAAACCAACCGTATATAGGTATTATGATACTGTGGTAGCATACAGGAGCAGAGAGCGCCCTCTAGGCTTACTTTTAAATTTCAAGTGTAATTTACAAGTACAATGATTAATGCACGTGATCTTGAGAAATCAATATATCTGGGATACAGAGTCAGTTTTAACATACCTTGCGCAGGTAAAGAACACTAGCATTAGACTGCACTGCATTCAAATAAAATCTCCTGATTTATGTTACTTTATTTTTTCAGAAAACCTCTCATCTGATTCAACTCTCTCCAGCCCAAGTGCCCTGAATTCTCAAGGGCAAGGGATTGAAGGCTTGAACCGTAGGAGGAAGAAACGCACCAGCATAGAGACCAACATACGTGTGGCCTTAGAGAAGAGTTTTCTGGAGGTCAGTGATCCTGTTGCTCTGCTCAGCCTATACAGAAATGAAGAAACTTAGTTTTACAGTCATATTTGTTAGAGTAAAGCCATTACTGTGCTATTTAGGAAAGTGCTTGTACTAAACAAGGTGAATACAAAGGCTGTGCCAAGAAGCACACATCAACATCTACTTCACTTTAAAAAAAACAAACAACAAACTAACAACAAAACAAAACCAAGAAAACGACAAAACCCCTCAAAAAACCCTCATTGATTCTTGCTGTTCACTGACTTTGTGATTTCATGTTCCAAGATACTGAGTCATAGATCTAAGCTTGACGTTCTGCACATCAAAGAGAAGAAAAAAAGATTACCCTTTCTGATGATGGATAAATGGGGTGACAGTCTAAACATATATAATGTGAGGTTTTTAGCTGGCCTTATGTTACTCTTGTTAGGTACTTTGTGCAGCTGTATGGGCAGATAGCCTCTGTAAGTAGCCTGTTCAATCTAAACAACTTGGGGTTCATTTGACCATTGCTATAGTTAATCTGTCCTATTCCTTTTTGAGAGATGCTGAAAGAAAGATTTCCTTATCAAAGTCTAGAATTCCTTGAAGGATTAACTCACAAGTCAGATTCCTTCTCTTAAAAAGAAGCATGTGAGCTTAGTCTTCATCACCCGTCTCTGTGAAACACAGCTTACTATTGGTAGAAATGTTCCTGTAACTAAGAAGATGGAGGGCTATCTCTACTGTACCACTGACCAGATTCTGCATATAAATGGCCCATCCAGATTTCTGCCTAGTGAAGAAAAAGCCATAATGTAAAACTTCAGAAAGTAATTTCACAGCTTTTCAAGTACCTTTTCCTTTTCTCAGAACCAAAAGCCTACCTCGGATGAGATCACCATGATAGCTGACCAGCTAAACATGGAGAAGGAGGTGATCCGCGTTTGGTTCTGTAACCGGCGCCAGAAGGAGAAAAGGATCAACCCACCCAGCAGTGGTGGAACCAGCAGCTCGCCCATCAAAGCAATTTTCCCTTGCCCAACCTCACTGGTAAGAATCAAGAAACCGTGTTGACAAAAATCACTGGAAGAGAGAGTTCTGTGCTCACTGTGGAGTAGCACATGGTACATCTTTGTGCAGCAGACTTGTCCTCAAAAATTTGCATTTTACTGCCATTTTAAATATCCTACTTGCATACTACTGTCTGAGAGAGATAATGCTTACAAACCAGGTGCTAGTTGGGCATTCCGTTTGAGTTTTATTTAGTCAGTTCGTGAGTAAATATTCTGACTAGCAAATTTGCAGTTGGAGTTACTGCTTTGAACATATTCCAGATAGTAGCTCCAGTTTATATCTGGACTTTCTGTCTTACTCGAACTCTTTTTGTAAAATAGTAGTAATAAAAAGATGCTTAACAGCTTTACTCCTCCCTTTTTATTTTGTCTGCTGTGATAAGCAGTTGAGCTGCAGTAAAACGTATCATTTGGAGACTTAAGTCACACAAATCCAATGATACTGTTGTCACTTTTAGTTAGGAATGATTTATACAAAAAAAAAGATGTGGAACAAAGGAACAATTTAGCTAATATTCATGTAATTAATTTCCCACACTTGTATTTGCCTCAGGTAAACACAAACTTCATGAAAATAAGAGTAACAAAACACATGCATCAAGCTTCCTTCAGCTCCTTTGCTACCAATGTCCATGGAGGTCTGTTTTCATAAATAGAAACAGTAGCTATTAGATTTCATAGTAGCTATGCTAATAGGAATGTGGTGGAATTTATGTAGCCTGTAGCTGTCCTTTTGTAGTATTTATTCCACCCTCATCACTGTAGTAGCTAATATCTTCCAATACTTCATTAAACCATTAATTTTGGTGACGTGTCATTCTTTCCCCTAATCTGTGTCTCAGGATGTGTGCATGCAGCTTTTTGTTTCACGGGAAGGGATGTGTTAAAAGTACTTAGTGGATTTTTTTTTTCCCCCAAATGGAAAGCAAGGTTGCATGCCTTGCTACCAAAGCAAGATTTATGATAGTGTGTTTTAGTAACCATGCAAGTTTATTCAGACCGCAACTTAAGAAAGTTTTCCTACATAAATTTCCCATTTATTATAAACTGCCATTGTATGTAAGAAATTGAGGTGTTAACCACAGTCTCCGTTTTTTCAGTGATGTTTCACTAAGCGTTTTCAGTCATAACAGGGGAGTTGGACTAGATGATCTCTATGGTCCCTTCCAACTCTAAAAATTCAGTGAAATTCAGTGAAATAGTAAGCTTCTCTTAAGACTGACTGTGGTACCACTCAAATGGATGGTCCAGCCCTGCTGCCCCCAGCCTTCACTGGCTGTGTGTTTTGTTGATTCCTTATGGGCTTGGTTTAGTAGTTTGACTGCGAATTAGCCATGTGAAGGGCAATGACGAATTTTCGGTATGGCTAGATAACCAATCTGACTTGTAGCCTGGCTGCACAAGTGCAAGGGCTCTGAAGCAGGATTGGAGAGGAATTCTCCTTTTGATGGCAGCCTTCTTTGGCGTTGGCTGAAGTCAGTCATTGTAACCACATGGGTTATGTGACCTATTCTAGGTCATTCACTGGCCTCAAATGTAGGTTGTGACCTTGGCCTTACATGTTCAGTGCACAGTTGACAGATACAATGTCTGGCTTACATTAGTGGGAAGTGTACTGAGTATCTAGCTCTTCTTTATTTTACACACTGTTTGAGATGGGCAGAAAGCTTTTAGATCTGTCCCAGTAGCCCAGTCTTGTTTAAAATGCACGAAGCATTTAACTTCCTATAAGAGGATATGCAGCATGAGGGAGATTTCTCTGATAATGAACTTAAGGTAAGAGAGTGGAAAGGAGGAAGATTTTAGCCTGTATCCTTGGCTGTGTTCTCTTGGGCATTTCTCTCATTGATGTATAACAGCCTTCAAATGTTACTGTTGGACACTATTTCTTGTCCATAAAAAGTCCTTTCTCTTCTTATATGTAATTTTTCCTCATAAGCTAGTTCTTCCAGTCTTCAATCTTCGGTGTTTTTTATCTGTAATGTCTTCAGTTTATTGTAGCTTTCTTGTAATAAGCTATCCACAAGTAAAGTTAGCTAATGTCTTTTCAATGTTTTAAAATTCAGAGACCCTTCCTCTGGCACAAAGAAACTTATCAAAGTTGAGTGTATAGTTTGGTTGAGTAAAAGCAAAATGTTATTCTGTTTATCAGTGTAAACACATTACCCTGAATACCTTTGGTAATGCTGGAACATTGAAATAATTTTATCAGAGAAAGAAATTTGGAGCTCAAAAGATGTTTGAACAAGAAAAAATACCCATGCAGAAATAATATATTTTGTAACTCTTTCTATAAGACTGTTAAAACAAGGTGCTGTCTTTGGGGAGAGGCAGAGAGGGAGGGCTAACTTGCAGTCTCGAGACTGTATGGGTGTATTGGATATATCTCCCTTCAAATACTGAATGATTAAGAATAAAGATACTGCTGGTAATTGGAGAAGGTAATTAGGATTCCACTGAATCCTAAAGTAATGGAATTACAAAAAAGTTAGTTTCTGTGCGGTTTTCCCTGCTAACTTCCTCAGCTGATGATGGGAAGAAAGAAATCCAAGTCTAGTAGTTAACTCTTTTTGTCTTAACAGATGAGCAGTTGTATTCTTTTTTGACCTCCAGGTGGCAACCACGCCAAGCCTTGTGACTAGCAGTGCAGCTACAACCCTGACTGTCAATCCTGTGCTCCCTCTGACCAGTCCTGCTGTAACTAGTCTGTCAGTCACAGGTAAGGCTGATTTCTTTTGCCACACATTAACCTCTACCATTTTCCCCTTTTAACCTCTTCAAAAGGTCATTCAGTATTGGTCACTGGTATCCCAGGACTTTCTTGTCATTTTTCCTTGTTACTCCACTAGGAAACTTCAGTCTTTGTGACCATTCAATTGACTTTTCTGGGGGTAACATCACAGGCGGTGCTGAAATGAAATATGCTATAATCCATTGCTAGCTTCTAGAGCTCCTCAGCCTCCTGTTGGAAAGTGTCATTTCATTGTAGTCTGAGCTTCTCATTTGGACTCTTGGTGCTTCTTGGTCCTACAGAAATGTGTGTGTGTCTCCCTTTCAGTTGGATGTGCAGTTCAGTACAGGTGGGTAGTGGTTTCTGTGCAGTCATATCTGTGTTTTATACTGACCTAACCAGAATCAATCTTCTAGGCACAACAGAAACCACCTCCAACAACACGGCAACAGTGATTTCAACAGCACCTCCAGCTTCTTCAGCAGTGACATCACCCTCCCTGAGTCCTTCCCCTTCTGCCTCAGCCTCCAATTCAGAGGCATCCAGTGCCAGTGAGACCAGCACAACACAAACAACCTCCACTCCCTTGTCCTCCCCTCTTGGGACCAGCCAGGTGATGGTAACGGCATCAGGGTTGCAAACAGCGGCAGCAGCTGCGTTACAAGGAGCTGCACAGTTGCCTGCAAATGCAAGTCTTGCTGCCATGGCTGCTGCAGCAGGACTAAACCCAGGCTTGATGGCATCCTCGCAGTTTGCAGCTGGGTAAGTATGAATTTTTCACATGCTTTTAGGTGAGATGACAGAAGAGGGCAGGATAATCTTTGGGATAAATTGCTTTTATGTATTGCTATTTTCTGGTAGCTCACTTGGTGATTCTAGGGTCATTTATCTCAAATTCTGAAGGTTTACTTGTAGATGGTAACTGGCCATTCCCATCAACATACACAAATGTTGTTTTCATTTAATGGATGTCTTGTGGCAACGTTGTTATTTGATAAGTCATCCATCCCACTGCAGAGCTTGGCTTAAGAGCTGCAACTTACCAGTAAATCATAGAATTTCTTCTACTAATTGTAAAATGGAGAGCTAACCTAAACCCGCTTCATAACTCTATTCATTTCTCCGTCGTGAGCAAGAAGCTGTAAAAGATGCATGGTGATGTATTGTTGCAGTCTGCGTTTTAAAAATTTTGCTTTGAGAGATGACTCTTTGTTTCTTCAATTCCTCTTGCTTTACATCTTTCTTGCCTGAATTTGGGAGATGATGGTAGCTCTCTAACAAGTGACATTTTCCCCAAAATATTTTACAAGAATATTTTGCAGCATGTCGTACAGCGCAGCATACTTCAGGCATGTCGCTAACTATGCAGCTGAAAGGCAACATCTACTCAAGGCATCATGAAGGAAAATAAACTAAAATTAGCCCTTAATCTCTTGTCTTTCCTCTCTCCCTGTTTTTTAAATATGATGGTTTACTTCTGACAGTGACAACCTTTTCCTAAAAGTAACACTTCTTTCTTTTGCCTTTGTTTCTTCTTCCATGATCATGCTTCCTGCAGAGGTGCCTTACTCAGCCTCAATCCAGGGACATTAGGTGGTGCTCTCAGCCCGGCCCTGATGAGCAACAGTACACTGGCAACTATTCAAGGTCAGTAGTGTTCCTTTTAATGTATCATGGTTATACTGCTTCGGTTTACCTGCTTTGTTTTTCTCTACCAGAAAGTAACAGTGACTCCTCAACACTGGACATAAATGTTATACAAATAAACATTTTATAAAATTTACAAATACATGTTATGTATCACAGAAGTGAGAGGAGGTACAACTTCAGAAAGGGGATTAGAAGTGTGTGTGATCTTGTAGTGATTTACAGGAGGCATTTAAGATACTGAATGTGATCTGGAATTTATTTCGTTATCCTCCCCCTATTGGCATGTGTCTTCAGCAGGTGAGAGATTTACTTTTTATAGCTCTTCCAGCATAAGCTTGAGCGGAGTTACGCTGTTTTGATGTCTGTTAGGAGGGCAGTTCTGAGCATGACTTGAGCCTGAACTCTTGTCCTCATATGTATTTAAAAAGAACCTATAACGACCTACATCCTGAAGTCCTTATGTAGAGCTGTAAATGCATAAATCCTTATTCAGAGACATAAAGATTTATTTTGGAAGTGCCATGCAGCCAGAAGTTTCCACTGACTTTAGCAAGAGTTATTCTCTTAGTTTGTCTCTCATAGTTTGTCATCTGTAAAAACTAGATGGTGCAAGTGCCTAAAGAGCTAGCTAACCTATGTATTCAAATATTCTGTAAACTAGCTTAACAAATCTTGTTTCCAGGGTACAAGAACGAACCATTTTGTAAAGTATCATGGATAAATTTAGGAGATCATAATCTAAGGCAGACTGAACCCTGTAGACCAGTGAGAATAAGTTGTAACAGTAGTTGTTTGTCAACATTTAAAATGTTACACTTAAGCTTACATGGCCTTATTTATCCTGCAATAGCTGTCATTTCATGTGAACGCTCATCTGAACCCTTTCCAGTACAGGTTGTGAGAACGTACAGATTTTCTGTGGCAGGAAACATAGACCAGTATTGCAGTTAAAGATCTGAAGAAAGGCATGATGGAATTAGTTTAGGAGCGGATGACAGAGGCATTTTAGTATCTATGCTATTATCTAGTAGTCTAGACTGTAGACTAGTATCTATTTAGTGGCCTTGTCCACTCTTCATAAAGAGTTGCTCTTTTAAAAAACAACCTATGATGAGGTGACTGTCGTTAGTGGTGTAGAGAGCACGCGTATCGGAGAAAGGACAATGCAGCGACCAGTCGCTTTTAGGCACGTTTTGCATTCTTGCTTACTGCTAATGTTCTCTCCTCCCTGCTCAATTTTCCCTTTTTTAGCTCTTGCATCTGGTGGCTCTCTTCCAATAACATCACTGGATGCAACTGGAAACTTGGTGTTTGCCAATGCCGGAGGTACTCCTAACATCGTAACTGCCCCTCTGTTCCTGAACCCTCAGAACCTTTCTCTGCTCACCAGCAACCCGGTTAGCTTGGTCTCTGCAGCTGCAGCCTCCGCAGGGGCCTCTGGACCAGTCGCCAGCCTTCACGCCACCTCCACCTCAGCCGAGTCCATCCAGAACTCTCTCCTCACGGTGGCCTCTGCGAGCGGGGCCACGTCCACCACCACTACTGCCTCCAAGGCACAGTGAGCCGGGCTGAGCTGTGCTGCCAGCAGCCTGTTTCACTGTGCGGTGGGATTGGCTGCCAGCGGGGTTTATAAACTGAAAATGTGATGGGCATCCTCTCGCCGTGTTGCTGGGGACAAGGGAGAGAAGGAAAAATATAAAAAACAAAAGCAAAACAGGAAGGATTTAAAGCTGGGACAGACATTTGCCTAATTTTATAATAAACACTGTCTTTTCAGGATCGCTTCATGGATCGGAGAACTTTCTAACCAAAAATGTAAAAAAAACAAAAAACAAAAAAACAAAAAACCACAAAAAAAGTGAAAGGACTACTTATCATTTCCAGCAGTCACAATGACAAGTTAAGGTGGGTTATCAACTCAAACATAGGAAGGGGATTTCTTCTTTCTTTTTGGTCTAAATATCTTTCGTTTTTAATTATCATTTTATAGGTCTGTTGTACAGGCCATTATGTCATACAAGGTGTTTATAATCGTATCAATCGTGTTGGGGGTTCCTTTCTTAACTGGTACAATTTAGGCAGGCCTGTATTACTGGTGTATCTCTATTATTATTATGATTATTATTATTATTATTATTTTTATATATATAGTTTGGACGCGTTTGTCTTTTGCTCCTGGATTATTTTCAGCGAGCTCCCACACCATGGGGGGAGGGCGGGAGGGTGGAGAGGAAGAATGGAGCACAAATAGACTTTCTGTCCTAACCTTCTGGGAACGTTCTGAACAGTTTCCTCATCCTTGAATTTGTCTAATGGTTACTTGGAGGGGTCAGAAGAATTTATGTTCATCGTTTGTGCAGGAAGCTCAGTGTAGCAGCAGAGATCATTGTGTGCAAACTTCCAGGCTGGTCTATGCTTTTTAAGCAGAGGTAGGAATTAGTTCCAAACTGCAGTTCTCCTTCTCTCAATTATTTAGACAAAATGACCAAATTCTGCTCTTAACGTTGCGTGCATGATTACTTTTTACTTCAGAGTGGGATTTGACCTCCTGAGTCTAGATTGTGTGACATACCGATGGCTCTTCTATTGATTTGATTTTGCTGTTAAGAGCATACACAAATACTTTTAAAACGTTATCCAAGCTAATTGGCAGTATGCAAAGCAGCAGTTACAGTTCTAGATTCCCATCAGGTGAATTGGTACAGGATTTCAAAAGACCAGATTCTCCCTGTTCATAGCAATATTCCTTTTCCATTACTTCTGATGCTTCCAACATTGTATTTAGAAAAACTTTCTAGTAAAAAAGTGCTTCTGACCAACAGTGTGAGAACGGAAGTTGCCATCGTTTATGCCAACACAGTAGAGCTGACTCTGGGGCTTTGCACATACTGGGTGATCTCATGTAGTCTCTGAGCTGTGTTGCTGCTAGCTGTCTAAAAATGGTAATAAGCATCTCTGACCAGAGTGTCAGGGCTTGCCTGCCACTGGAACGATCTTTTCAAGGTTGATTCTGATCCATGTAGCAACGGATATTTACGTGGATGAGGAAGAGTAACGAACTGTACAGAAGTTAGATCTGTATATTCTTAAATATACAATCTAGTACCTGAACCAAAAAAAAGATTTTTAAAAAGAGAAGACTGGATCACTGCAATGCAGTTCACTTTGAACTTTCCATTCCTGATGGATTTAACGGTTTCTGCCATGTGTATAAAACTAAATTACTTGTAGCCAGCGAGGGTATTAGAAGAGTCCCTTTCCCCCCACCCCCTTTTCTTTTGTCACCAGAGTGTCCTAAAATAATGAGCTGATGCAGCTATGTTCATTTTGTTGATGATTCAGGGGGATCCTGGAGCTTCTCATCCAAGATCCAGAAGGCAGCAACTTTAAACTCTACATATGCTTTGGTTTGTGACCTGAGCATGTGGCATTTGCGTTTGCACTCAAGTGGCAGAACCCCTTATCTCTCCCCCCACCACCATGTTTTTGCTCTGTTCATCTTTAACTCTCCACCTTCCTGTTTTACTGAGTATTTAAACCAATTATCCCTAAAATGTCAAAACTAGTGAACTGCAAGCAGGGAAACTAACAAATGTCCGTCCACCGTTTCTAATGTGTTTTGATTTTTTTATGTTTTATTTTTTTAAAACTAAGCTTGAACCAAAGTCAATTTCTAGCAAGCTGCTGTACTAATGGACTAGTTTGTATAAGTGCAGTTCAGATGCAGAGAGGCGATAGATGCTACTGACAATTTCTTTTTCATTTGTCTTTTGTTTTTATTAATTTTATATAAAAGTTGCTGCTTGTTTTTAATCTTTTTTTTTTTTTTGGTTGGTAATTTGTGTTATCCTTGGGGCAGACTCTTAACTTGATTTTGTTTTCTTTTGTTTGATGTGTAAATAGAATGGCAATGTCAGAGGATTGTTAATCCAACAGGTCCCACCCTCATCCCACCAGTATGGATAAATTTAAGTATTTTTGATGTGTCTCTATGACTCCAGGCTGTGCAGGAGACTTTTAGGGCTATGAATAATACTGCAGAAATAGAAGTGGCCCACAGTAATAGCTTCAGAGCAGTAAAAGATATAGCTGGGTGAGCTTCAGGGAGGTAGGGAAGAAAAGGAGGAGAAGATGCCGGTACCCGCTATGTTGGTCTGGAGGCCATAGCACAGTCTACAGTTTCTACCAAAGGAATGCAAGTCCCTGGGACTTGTGTTCAGTGAAGTAAGAGGATGGGAAAAAGTGCAGCTATAACGTTCATTCCTGACTCTGAAAGTTCCCGCTTACTTTCACGCCTGTGCAAAAATACGATTTATCAGGAAGCTTTTTTTGTTAAAGGGGGGATACCACCGGTCTTTTCTCCGGTGTATCCTCCACTCCCTAAGGGTTTTGTGGCAGGGTAGGGGGGCGTGATCCTTGCATATATCTAGGAAACACAAAGAAAGGTGGGCCTTAAATCAGCGGAAAATCCTCTCTCCACAGTTTAAAGAGACTGTGCCATTAGCTGTCTGAATGAGTTTTCATGTCCCATTCTTGCTGGTTTGTGGTTGGGAGAGGGTCTTGTTGAGTACATATCTGGAACACTAATGCAGCTTGGATGGTTTATTTATTATAAAAATCTGCTTTTTTTCCTGACTACCTTTGCATTGGTCACATGGCTTTGGTGTGAGCACCTTATACCCCCTTACCCTCCTCCTCTCTACCCCATCACCCTCTCTGGGGCCCAGATTCCAGGGAATTTCTTAGCAAGTCTTTTTCTGAGAGAAACTGGAAACTCGGAGTAGCCACATATCCAGAAAGGACTTGGTTTTTCTTGCAGAAGCTGACATAATACCCAAACAGCACATATCCCATAGCGCCCATCACCAGTGTGCTCTGGTTCATTGTCCTAAAACATCCCAATGACTGACTGTTACTCCTGGAGCCTGCTTTTCATCCCGAGAAGTATTTTGTCTTGTGGATACGGACTACCTCCAGTGTTTAGGTGAAAGACAGAAATGAGACTGGCAGCAGGTGTATATCTGCCTAGTTAGAGTGGTTAGGCTCGTTCAGAGCATGAAAGGAATATGAGATCATGTACTGCAATTTAGCAGAAGTTTTTTTTTTTTAAATCATAATCATGCTGACAGCAGAAATTGATGCATCTGAAAAAAGACAGTAACATTTGTATACAGACCTAGTAAATAAGATCGTGGTCTGAGTTCCTGAGTGTTGAAAATGGAGAATTACTGTTGTAGTAGACACTGGGACATATATTGTCGCAAACTTGCTGACAGACCCAGGACATACATTTAGCAAACAAATTTGATTTTTTTCTCCAATGACACATAGTTACATCTCTGATTCCAGTATTAGTGGGTTCATATGTTGAACAGAGATGATTTTCTGTTACTTGCTCACAGCCTTAATTCCTCGCTGTTCTTTTCAGGGGAAGATTTTCTGTGCAAGTGTTCATTTCTAGACAGTCTTCTAGCTGTATGCTGGCACATTTGCTCCCATATTGATTTGTCAGCCAGGACCAGAAGGAATTCTGGAGTGTGTTAGGAAAGGATAATAGCAGCTCTTTTTCAGGGCTCCACGTCTCTGTATTTAAATATGTGTGGGTTGCTTTTCATAGTTGCAAGTATACCAAAGGACATAAGCAGGAAAAGAGAAGGTGAAAAACTCTCTCATCATAGCCAGGGACAGTTAGCGTAAAAAACAAGAGATTTACAGAGGCACAAATACAGATATGCCCTGAAGGTCTAGAAGAACAATTTAGAAAATGGCTTCAGGATGAGCTGTTGTAGGGTAGTGATTAATTTTTTTCTGATGTTAGGAAAATATATTCCAGTTTGGCTTTGGCACTGTTGATCTCCTCAGAACACGCTCTCTGTACCCACTGTAGAATGATTCATGAACAGCTCATAGAAAGTACACACAGATATGGCTGCTTACAGGAGTCACATCTGTCTATTTAAATCTCCTTAAGAGGATTAATTTTGTTTCTGAGTTAGCGTGCAGTATATGTTAGTCTAAGTACATTTAATCATGTTGCTCTGAGACGGTGTGTATGTGCACGCACTCAAAAAATTTTGGGGAAGATACCACGCATGTTATGTGCACAAGCGCCTGATTTTTAAGAGATGGGGTTTTTTCCAGCCCATAGGCTAGTGTTACATCAGTTTTTTGTTTTCCTTTGGGTAACTTTTGATGACACATCATTGTGTCATCTTACTTCTTAAGATCCTCTGTTTCAATAAATAGTTCTCAAAGTGCAAGTTAAATTGGGTTGAAAAAGTCACTTAACCATGAATGAGAACTCTGTGCTCAGCTGAACCAGCAAGGAGAACATGTTTGAAAGTTAGATGGATCTTCATGTAGGAATGTGTTGCTGTTGTTGCTCAGTAACTTTGAGCATTAGTGAGGTTATATTGAAAGAGAAAACTAAAATGCCAGAACATTAAGAGGAAGACATACATTCTGATGACTTGAATTATAGACCTTTTAGGACGTCAGAAGCTTCAGGTTTGAATTTACCTTTAAATGAACAGACTGACAAAGAGATTTTCAGTGAAAACAGTATAGCTCCTGATGTATTTGGAGTTACAGCTTATGATTTGTTGCACCTTTTAGGTTAATCATAGGGATGCCAGCAGTGAGCGAAGAAGCTATCTGCTGATCTTAACACACAAGAACAAATGTTCTCTTATGGTATGATAGCTTTTCATTTGAGCAAGAGCTCTGTCTCTGTTTTACCCCTTTTCTTATTTTAATTTTACATATTTTACAGGGAGCATTAAATGTAGACAAAAACAATATACTTCTGGTCTTTTGGTATCTTGCCATAATATTTTAGGATAATTAATTCCTTAAAAAAAAAACCAAAACAGCATCATAAAAATAACCAGTTTTGCTCAGGGGGCAGCAAGAGAATGGCTGTTTTCAAGCCACAGAAGAGAAAATTCTCCATGTGCATCCATGACAACGATTGTGTGAGAAAATTTTATTTACTTCTCTTTGAACTGTAACCTAATGTTTTGGTTCCTTCTAATGTTGAAATGTCACCTCCATAAGCTTTTTGCAGTATGCTTTGGCTCAGCACATGTTTCTGCAGTTGAGTTACTGAAGGAGATAGCAGTGTTAATTCCTTAACTCCGTGCGTGTTCTGCAGAGAAACATTCTTTAAAACAGAACTTCCCTCTTTCTTTCTTATAGATGGAGCAGAACACCCATTATAGCTGGAACCATAGCACAGATTAAACTAAAGAACATCTGATTTACCTTACATATCAATTGATTTTTTCTTGGATAAAAATTTACTTTACCAAATTATCTTAGAGAGATGAGTAGCTTCTCATGGTCATTAGAATGTTTTGGGATAAACAAAATGGTACATCTGGTCCAAACTTGCAATGGTAGTTGTTTTTTACCAGGAGTTTAAAAGGTAGATCAATTTATCGCCATGCTTACTTTTTTAAGAGTCACTATTCCTGTTCTACCTGAACCAGTTAAATAATGTTTATCCACAGGGCATGGGTACACCTGTTGGATGTACACCTGACTGTTGCCTAGAGTAGAGTGTTACCAAAGGACTAAGCTAACCCCCCACTGGATTTATGGTTGTCAGTCCTCACACAGCCAACTCAAATTCCTTTATATTTTTGCAACCAATAATCTTTTTACTTCTCCCTCCCTTTCCAAAATACTATAGCAATACAGAATTCAAGATACACACCTTGCAGAGGTTCTGCTCTTTGCAGTTGTTAAATCTCACTCCCGTTGCTGTCTGTGAGTCTTTCTTTTCTCTCCTGTGGGGAGATTTTTGACAGAGGAGGCTTTCCCATTAAGTTATTGGCTCAATTTCTTAAGGTTCGCAATTTCTTAAATTGTTCATATCTTTCGCTCCGTCTTCTGAACAGTACCTGGCTCCCTGTATGTCAGTGCTTTTGGGGAGATGGAAAGAGGTGATGCCTGCACTTGCATATCTTCACAGACAAACACACAGAGTAACTCCTGAAAATGTACTTGGTTTTTTTTTTGGTTTTTTTTTTGGCTTCTCCATCTTCATTGGATCTGTCTGCCACTTCTCCCAGGACATTCTTAGTGGGTACCTGCTCTGAGATTTTACCCCCGTGGGATGCTGTTAGAAGGAATTACAAGTAGTTTAACTGTGGGAGAAGGGAAGAGACACCTTTTAGTTGAGTAGACAGATAAGGTCAGGATGTAGAACATACCAGGTACCTCTTTTTTTGACCAAATTCTAAAAACTGAAGCAACTAATGGGCTTTGTCTTGGGGCTGCTTTTAGCTCCGTCTGCGATACCCTGCTAAGAACCATCCGTAACTGGAATAATCTGGGCCCCCTCCCTTCCTCCCTCCTTCCCTCTCCCTCCTTGTTCCTTCCCCCATCTTCCCGCAGCAAAAGGTAGCACCATACAGCTCTGAGAACAATACTTGTGGGTAGCAGCTGGCTTCTGGCACCTTCATAAAATACCTCAGCATAGCTTAGCATTGTCGCAGAACTGGTTTTAAACTGAAAAAATCAGAAGAGAAAAGCAAACTTTATAAATAGTGGAGATAATTCTAGCTGTAGAGTTTAGTTGAACTGATGTTTATTATGACTGATAAACATGATTATGCTGTATGTATTTGAGATCCTGTTTATAGGTTACAACTTTATAGGGTTGGGTGGGGGTGGGTGGATGTTGGGGGCAGAGAAGGGGGTTGACTGTGTTAGAAGGAAAATGTTTGCTCATGAATTTTTTTCCTTGTATCTGTCTTGCCAAAGGAAACATTTTGTCGCTCCTGGGTTTGGGATTGTTGTTTGGTTGGTTTATCTGTGGTCTAATCTGCAGCACAGCACGTGGTGGCATGCAGGTTACTGATTGGGTTGCTGTTCAGGGTCCTTTCGAGTGTGCGCACACTTCCCTCCCTCTTGGCCTTTCCTTGCCCCTCGCTGGGATCTGTAGATGAGGCAACGTGCATCCGGGAGGCTCGGGGAGAAAAAGATGGCTGTACTGGGTTAGAATCCACCTGGGTGGTGTAAATCCGTTTCGGTTAGTTGACTTGCTCCAGAGCTGAACTGGGTCCGTTGTGTTTAACTTCGGGGAGGGAGAAGAACGGTTGTCGCATCTTAATCTTCTATCTGGGAGAGCAAAAGTGAAACAGGTTCCTTTTATCCCCCTTGTCTTGTTACTGAATGTAGGGCTTGTAGTGCTTGATACTAGGTGGAAAACTTTTTAAACACTTCCTTTTCTAATAGCAATGCTAATCCTGTCTAGACCAAAAACTATGAAAGAAAAAACCAAACTGAGAAGTGAAAGCTAACCTACTCCTAACACCTGGCTGCTGTGCCAGAAAGGGTGGAAATACTGCCAGACAGTGGTGGGAGAGGAGCCTGGAGGGGTTGTTGGCGAGGGAGCGGGTCGTTCTCCTGGCATACGCCTTGGTGTAGCAGTGGGAGTAGCAGAAGAGCGAGTGGTTATTGCCTTGGGAGGGTGTTGCACCCCCTCCGTCCGGACCCCAGGGCTCCCTTCTCATTTCCCTTCAAGGCCGATGGAGTCGGGGAGGAGGAGAGGGCTGTGCGTGGGTGTGTGTGCAAGTGCGTGTGTGCGCCTGGCTGCGTGTAGCGATCGAGGGAGGTGGGTTTCTAAAGGAGCTCGACTCCACTGGGGCGGGAGAATTCCCGGTGGCCTCGTAGGGAACCAAAGGCACTGATAGGTTGTCAGCTCTGCTGTTCTCAGAGCGGGTAAGAGGAAAAGCTGGGTGGGGTTTTGTTGAGCTTTGGGTCAGTGTCCCTTTCTGAAAGGACCTCATCTCTTGTGGGTACTCCCACCTTTTCTGCATAGAGTCGCTTTGGCTCTGTGAAGACAAACGGCGTGTGGGGCTTGCCCGGTGCTGCAGGTCTTAGGCTGATGTTGGGATACAGTCAGGGAAAACTGTTTCTTTCCTTTGAATGTGGAAGCAGTGTAGTCCAAGGTCAGAGTCTGTTCAACGGCTTTTGCATATGGTCTTTCTCTTAAGAGGGACCTCGAAGACTCCCTTCTTTGCTCCCCAAAGTAGCCTTGTACATGTTCATGTATCGTGCTATTGGGCTGAGTTGTTTTATCCGTGAACTTGGTGAGCTCTTGTGAAGAAAGGGAGGGGGGGAAGGGGGAGAGGTGGGTTGTCCAGCTACTCTTCCTCCGGACACCAATCGGGTTGCAGAACTTCACTGAAAGCTTTACTAATAGAATTGTTGTTCTGACATTATGTAAAAGTGGTATTAATATTGTGTGACTTTTCAAAGAGCTAGTTAGATTTATAGATAGGTAATAGGGATATTGAAGAAATGACTTCTCAAAGAAAAGAGCACTTGGAACAAAAGAAGTGGAAAACAAGGTGTGCTTTAAGGAAAACAAATCTGAGGAAGGAAATGAAACAGCTTGTGGGAGGCGAGGGAAGATGATACCCTTTGGCGTTCCTTAGTGCTGCTGAGGCTCAGCCCCAGAACTGGAACATACCCCCTCTGCCTTATTTCATCTCTACCAAACAGGACATTGTCAAGTAGCTCAGACCAAAATGCTGATCTGTCTTAAAACTGTGTCGGTCTGCGGGTGAATATTCTCCTGCAGAGCTTTACGTAAAACCGTAAGATACTTAATTTATTAAGGTAGCTTCCCCTTTCCTCCAAAAATTCTCTTATCTGTTGTAGGCCCCACTTCAGGATTCACACTGCCTTTGCTGAATTTGGTAGCAACAGCTACTCAAGCCCTATTCCCCGAATGTGGTAACGTTGTGCGCGGACGAAACCGGCATGTTGCGGTGCTATAGCGATCCGAAACTCTGAAACAGGAGGAGCCCTAGGCTGTGGGAAACACAGGCGTGCCGAGGGGCCAGTCACGGAGATCGCACAACCCCCTTGAGAAACAGTTCAGGAACGAGAGCGCCCGTGACAGTGTCCTGAGAACAAGGCAGTTGAGACAAACCCTTTAGTTCTTCCCCCATTCACTCTCCATGTGTCGGCCTCTGTCACCCCGGTGCTCCCTGCACCCCGGCGAGTCCGAGGGGAAAAGGCAATGCGAAAGAGCTGGAGATGAGCGCCGCTCCCCGCCGGCGCCGGGGGAGCCGGACTGGGCCTCCCTGCCGGGCGGGAAGAAGGGAAGGGAAGGGGAGGGGAGGGAAGGGATGGCTGCAGAGTGGCCCGCAGGTGGTGTGAGGAGGCCCGGGGTCGCGCTGGTCCCTGTGGGACACCTCGCCCACGGGCGGTCTGTGGGAAGGACCCGGGCAGTAGCTTCTTCGTCCCCGCCAGTGCCGTTGTTCCATTTCCTTCCTCTGTGGTAGTATCTAAGGCTAGGTGTGAGTAGGTGTGGGGTGTTTTATCCGCCACAGGTACAGGAGCTGTCGTATACCTCATTTCTAACTCGTAACCGAGTAACTTGCTTTAACTTTCTCCAAACCCTACAGAGTTGCCAAGTCTGCCCTCCCTCCTTTGATTAACACTGAACTCTGGCCTATAGCACCCCGTGACCTGCAACCTGGGGAGTGACCCCCCAACGCCTCTGAATGTCGCTGCTTAAAAGCTACTGCAAAGTGAGGGCAAATTGCAATCTTACCTTATTTCCTTTGGTTACAAGGGGTCCTCTCGATTAGTCTGTGAATATCCACCCCCTCCCCTCCGCTCTCCTCGGAAAAGGGCCGCCCGCTCTGCCTTTCCCCACCCCGGGGCCACGCTGAACTCCAGGGCCCGGAAGCGCGCTCAGCCCAGGGCTGCGAACACGCTACTCGCTTTTTAACATGACCAAAAAAAAAAAGAAAAAGAAAAAAAAAAGAAAAATAGAAAGAAATCTCCAAATATTTAATTTTCTTCTTTATTATTTGACAATCCTGTATCCCTTCCCCGCTCCCCAGCCTGGCCAGAAGCTGCATCCTTAACCCGGTCCATCTTTATTTGAATGTAGTTCCCCTACCCCCATGGGAAAGAGAAGCTTTGTCAGGTCACGGTGGCTGCTATAAGTCGGGAGGGGGCGGTTTCTTTGTTTTGTTTTGTTCTTTTAAAATTTCCAGCCAAAACCAAAGATTTCCTAATGATTGTATAAACTCAAAACAAACAAACAAACCAAAGACAAAGGGCGTCTTCAGCACCAAGCCCACCTGTGAGGCCGGCCTGGCCGGGGCAAGGGTCTCTGCCGGGGTCCAGCCCGGGGGTCCAGCCCGTCCCCCGTCCCCAGGGGCTGCCCCGGGAGAGGGGTCGCTGCCCCGGGCCCGGCCGCCTCCCGAACTCGCCACCCCGGGAAGGGGCAAAATCCGGGGCACAGGCGCTGGGAGGGGGCGGCCGGGGGCTGCGCAGGTGGGTTGAGGAGCTGAAGACTTGGGTGCAGGATTGGCTGCTCTGCTGGGTGCTTTAACCCTCTGGGGGCTGGGTGATGTTGATTAATACACGCTGAGGTGCACTTCTGAGCTTCCCCCCTCCCCCGTCACTGCTTGGAAGAGGCTGTCCTGTTGTGAGAAATCCCTGAAAGAAGAAGAAGCAGCTTTTCATTTCTCCTCTAGTTCCTTTTTTCTAGATTTCTTTTATTTTTGCAGCACCACTGTGCAACTATGCATTGTATTTCTCAACCTTTTATGCTAGGTAGATGCCTGTGACTTTTTAACTTTTTGGGGGGGGATTGCAAATGGAGGAACTTTTTACATGGATCTTTTTAATCTCAGTTGATTGGGGGGTGTTTGGTTCTAGGGTCATACAAGCTCTATCCCAAAGCAAAATCCAAATGTTAATATTATTAGCCTGATGCAGATACCAAAGATAATTTCTTTCCTGCAGAACCTTAGACTTGTGTATTAAGTACGATTACCCAGCACTTGCATTAGTCTAACCTCAGTAATTCCAAAGCTTAGATGTATATTTTGGTATATTTCTGGGATATTAAAAAATTGTCGTTTAAATTCTTGTTTGTTTCAGTGTAATGCTCTTAAAGTCATAGCATGGAGATAACTGAACTTGTCCTATTCTTAGTAGTTTGAAATAATAGTATTTTTGTATGTTTTGGGTGTGTCTATGTATGTATTAACATAACAGTTTTCACTGCCTAGGTGTTCATAAATGAATAAAAAAAAAAACAACTAAGGGTTTTTAAACTGTACATAATATTCCATGAGGAATTTCCACCAGACCGCCAATTTGGATCGCATTTTCACTGACGGCCGCTCCCAACTGGGATTCTTTCTTTCTTTTTAAAGAGACAGCATGTTCTTTTTGTTTCCCCGTTGACCTGAGGTTCTTTCTCAGCGTAAAGGGGTTTTCACTGTTTTTTAGGGATGGGCCAAAGAGGAAGTGGCATAAATTTTGTTTAAAAAAAATATTTAATTCTTTCGTTCAAAAGCTAACCCTTTGTACGAAGAATCGGGAGTTGAACAACAAGCCCTTCTAAATCCGGCAATAGTTTTGGATGATTTGTGAATGTCTGTAGTGTCTGGGCAGTCCCTTTTTGCTTCTTTTCTAAATAAGAGAAATTTTCAGTCTTAATGGTTTCACTACTCTGTGCAACTGCCTGCTTACACTGGCTGGGAGGGTTTTTTTTCTCTTGCCCTTCCTCTTATACTGCATTTATACGCTTCAGGTCAGCAGAACACTTGAAATGGAGGGCCATATGGGAGTACCCCTACCCAAACCCAACCCAAGCTTTTCTTGAAACTGAAATGTGAGAGTCCCACACATTTCAAAACCTCGCTGATCACACTAGGGGTGAGGAGGAAGGCGAAATGCTGTCTCTTTAAAGATGTCCTTTATTATTATTATTATTATTTTCCCAGTGGTTGCCTACAGATAGCTGTAGGCATTGAGAGATTGTGTAGATTACAGTAAATCAGAATGAAAAGGTAGATTTTTGTGTAGATGCATTTGTCTGCTGTAATTTTTTATATATATTAAACTTACTGTAATTGTACAGTTCATTTCTGTTGTAAACATCATTAAACCATTTTCCAAGTGTTTTAACATGTATGCGCTTGTTTGTAGTTTTTTAAACGTGTCTGGGGAAGGCTGATTCCCCTCCTCCCCCTGCTGCATCAAACCGAGCCGGGAGGTTGTTCTTTCGTGCTCTTTGTCTTGTCAAAATGGAGGAGAGCCCAGGGTTTTTTGCGCTCCGCTTGAAGCTTTTATTCTGCTTCTGTGTTACCAACTCCTCTCCTAAAAGGAAAAACAGCTTCGGTTGCTTCCTGAAGGCAAAGAGAAGAGTCACCTCCCACCTACGGTGAGTGTCCCCGAAACAAGCGTTGGCTGCGTTTGGAAATCGAGATCCATTTATAATATAAAGGTGATGGGTTTTCCTCTAAGAATTTCTTCCCCGTCGCAACATCCCATCCCACTTCCCAGGATGTGTTTAGAAGCTCCTGGCGGAATGCCACCCTCCTCAGCTTGCCCGGGAGACGGTGCTGCTGGGTGGGAATTGGTCCAACCACTGACCGCGTCAGCTGCTGAGCTCATGCTGCTCACCACACACACACGGCTCTTTGACACTAACTTTATTAATTCATCAAAACCGCGTTACATTACTGAATTACTGAATGTCTCTGGAATAATATCCTCATCGTCTTTTAAAGGTAACCTGATGATAGACTGCTTTGGAAACTGCATTTACATTGGGTTTTTGTACAGTTTGTGTTGCCCACGAGTGATTGCTTTGGTCTGTTTCTGACATGGGAATTGCCATGCCAGCTCTTACAAGGGGAGCCTGTTCTGCAGTGGGAGCTGTAGGTGTTGCTAACGCGAGGGGGCAAAAGTTTCAGCCGAACCCTTCAGCCACGAGATTCTCCGGGGTGAGTTTTCCCGAGTTTTCCAGTATTACTCTCTTAGGAGAGCCCATACTCCTTGTTCTCATTGGAACAGGGGTATCTTCCACCTTCTGAGAAGTCTCTTAGGCAGGTTCCCTGGCTCGTGTTTAGCTCCAGGCGCTGGGTGAGTGGCAATGCCATTGCTTGAACTTTTCTTGGAGCTTAACGCTTGTTCTCTTTGCACTGAAAAGCTGGCGTTTAGCCTCCCTCCTTCACTACAGTAACACCACATCACTTTTTACAATTACAGAAAAAAGTCATCCAACACTGAAGCAGTTTTTAAAAGGTAAATTTAAAGCAAAAATTTTAGCTGGCCTGTGTCAAATAGCCTAAAGATAAATACTAGAGGAGATAACTACAGCCCTATCTTTACAAGTTCTTAAAATGCAATGAAATCATAATTACGTGTCTTGATACCCCTGGAAGGCAAGCAAGAGCTATGGCAACAGCTGGTTTAGTTGGTGTCGTCTGGTCCCACAACACAAATCTTACAAAAATGGGCCTAATAACCACTATTATTGGAAACAACTTTACAGATATGTACATTTTAATAGCTAAAGCTTGCAGTTACATGATTCAAGAGGGAAGGGAGAAGGGAGTGACCAAGTCCAGACATATTCTCTCTGTGCACCAGCCAAAGCGGGTGGATGCACTGAGAAAATACACGGTGCTTGTTTTGGATGAAAAAGGCTCTCCGTCCTCTCCTCTCCCCCAGGGCGGGTGGGCATCTCTCACCCGTGCCCATCCCCTCCGTGACTCCCACTAGCGGGGGGGCAAAGGCTGCATTTGGAGGGCATCGTAAGTGTCCTTGGTCGCTGCACTGAGTCCCTGAAAAAGAGAAAAACAGGTGAGGTACCAGTGTGAGTGCTCAGTTCTCCCTGAGCTGACTGGCCAGGGACAGGATGGCAGGGGCTCAGTAGCATAATTTTAATTATTTGTTTTTTCCTTCCTACAGATTTTTTTACGAGTGTTTCCTTAGTGTTTGCATGGTGTCAATAGCTGTCACTTACCTGAAGGTAAGATACATCCTGAATAACTGTTTTGAACATACGACTATAGCAACTCATCCTAACTGGTTATGCAGATCTTTAGAGTACAATTTATTTGCATACTATTGACTATTACAAGTGAACTTTGTATGCTAATTAAACGAATGAACATAAAATCATGAGCTTTGTTCTCTGGACTTCTACTCTGTTATTTGGAAGGGAAGTCAGATGCAACTCTGGGTAATTTGGCAGCAGGGCTTCTGACGGCTGCGAGCCCCGGGCAGCATCCCCTCACACCCCTGCGTGTGGTGCAGCAGTCCTCTGCCTGCCAGCCTGCTCTGGTGGGGGAGTGGAACTCCAGTGGTGGAACTGTGAGTTCCCTGCTGTGCTCCTGGAACTGACCATTCCCAGAGCGGAGCAACAGCAGATGTGGCAGAGTCACAGGTCGGCCCAGGAGGCAGCCAGAGCTGAGGGAGCTGGGGCTTCCAAGAGTGAGGATTCAGTAAGACACGTGGTGCCCGCTTTAAAAGTGGTAGCTACCCTTCGCTCTGCCATGAGTATGTAGCAGCATACTGACTGCGCTGATACCTGATCAGCTACCTGTGACTAGCAGTAGAGCAGGTTTTGCAAGAGGTACCATTAGCTACAAATAAGCCACCTTACAGAGGAACTCCCTGGCATTCAAAAGAACTTTTTAAATCCGTATTTTGTTTTTGTCATTTTGAGATGTTTGTGACAATGTCCAGGCTTCTACAGAAAGTAAATGCATTTTGGAACAACTATGCCTGGCAGCCCAAAGAAGATCTTATTGATGGACTCCCTTGCACCACTGAAAACCCCCCAGTGCCCCAAGGGACTGGAGGTGCTGCCCAGTTTGTGCTCTGTAGCCATAGTGAGACAGGCTGAACCACAGATGCTTTGAGTTACAACAGCTGTTTGGCAACCTGAAGGTTTCCATTTCAGTGATAAATAATTCGGAGACAGAACTATCTGCATCATCTGCTGCAGTCAAAAGGTGGTTCTCCAAGATGTAGGACTGCAGAAATGGTTCCTACCAGAGCAGCTAAACAAGTGTTCCTGCCATTGTATGGAGGACGTGCAGCCACTTTATCAAAGTACCAGCAGCGTCGTCTTTGCCCTGAATCTAAGTGTCCTCAAGAAAGGTGCTTTGAAAGCTCTGCTTCATCATGCGTTGCTAACGGTGTGCTGAGATACGTAACTAGGGGCTACAGTTAAGCCATGGAGATAGATGAGGGGAGCAGTTGCCTACCTGGTAGAGACCTTCGTTCCCTTTGCCTCGCCGCCTCTGCTGCTTTTGGAAAAAGAAAAAGCCATAGTTTAATGGGTGCTTTTACCATTATGCAAAAGGAAAGAAACCCTGACTTTCCCCCTGTCCTGTACTGAGGGGCAGCAGCTGTGATTGGCCTGATCGCCCTCTGGGCAGGAGGGAAAGCACCTGCCAAGTCTGGACCAGCCCAGACACCCTGCAAGGGCTGTAGAAGGAGAAAATAGCAAGGATTGGAAATAAAAAGGAAATTACTTTGGTTTGCTGACATATTTTCCTGTCATACTGTTATAATGCTGCTAATTCTTTGATTTACTGTATGTATAGAGATTTGGCAACAATCCTGTAGGCACTGGTTGTTTTATGGCACACCTGGAAGAAATGGAGCTGTATTTTTTAAGTTGCTGCATGTCACCTGGTGTCGGAGGGACTCTGCCCTCTGTTGGACAGGCATGGGTAAGTAAGTAAATTCTCCCGTGCACATTTGGTCAGCTGTCTAGATGTTCAGAGGAGCTGCAAATAAGGCTGTTAGAGGACAAAGTCACGCAGGATCCGGTAAAAGAGGTACTGGGACTGTCATGGTACAAGTAGAGCACACAAACAATGTTCCTCAGACCAGCCAGGCACAAAGAAGTCTGTTAAATGATCATGTGTCTAGAATGAGGCCAAGTGGGTTGGTTTTTATTTGGGGGGAGGGGGGGGTCCCCAGTTTTATTTGGGGTGGGGCATCCCCAGTTTTATTTGGGGTCCCCAGTAATAGTCATAAAACCATGGCAAGACTTCATATGCTCGTAGCTTGTAAACTGAGCTTGAATGGGGCAGGTGGGCATTAGAATAATAAAAAAGGGGGAAGGGATTAAACGTTGGTGTTCCTTCAGCATTTCTCAGCATAAAACTTTGTTATGAAATGCCCTTTTTTTTTCACTTTTCAAAGGGAAATGAAAGGTTATATTTAAGACACTGACAGCAGTAGGTCACAGCAATTCTTCATTTTTGCCATAAACAGTGTCCCCAGATGTGTTTTTTTTTCCCCAACAGAAGCTTCCCTCCCTCACCAGTTTGTGCACAGAGCTAAAACTATCTGTTTGTTGCTAGCTTTATATGTAACTGAGCTGTTCCTTCTTAAAAATTTGAGGGTGAAGGTGGTGGAAGGAGAATGTTTCCCCATTACTTGTCTGAAGACAGGCACAAGGAGGAGCTTGCAAATGCTTACTTGTGCCTCTAAGGCAGCTCGGCCTCGACAGCCCATAGAGGGGAAACCGTGAACCTCCAGCTCTGAATTGCTCTGGAGGAACACGCTCAACTAAACGTGAGTTTCTGGGCCCCAGACATTGCAGTGTGTGGAATTAGACATCTCCTTCAACTGTTCCTCACCCATCTCATTGCTTCTGCCTCCTCAGCTGGGGCAGCCATCAGAATTTTTCTGTCCAAAAGTTGAAATATTTCCTTTTGACGTTACCCAGTCCATCCTGGGACGCTGCTGGTACACAGCCCGTGGGACAAAGTTTACTGTCTGAGCACCTTGTTCTTGTGGCTACTGTAATGCCATAGCTACGTGTCTTTCTTACTGCTGCTCCAAACACACTGGTTACTACAGGAAAAAGGTAACTGCTCTCAGCTGTGCGTGCAGGTGCTGTGTAACACCGGGACTTCCTTGTGCAAGGCAGCGATGTGCAGCCGGGGCTACTGCTCCGTAAGGGAGCGGCGATGAAGACTTTTTCATCCCAGGCTTTCCCCGGGCAGGAAAGTAGGACTCACCTCTCCCTTCATTCCGATTTCACTGTATGCCTCGCCCATCTTGTCCTTCTGCAGTGCCTGCGAGCGGAGAGGGGGAAAGAGTCAGCGTGTTACTAGAAAAGCCAAGCCAGCCCCTGGGTGACCACACACCAAGCCCGTGCTTCTGGGGCTGCCTTGCCTTCAAAGCTTCAATATATTCCAGAGAAGAAGGGACAGCGGCGGGACTTCACCAGTGTGCATTTAAGTAGATGCTATACATGATCAAATCTGCTTAGCATATCAATACCACCTCATCTCCAAGTGCTTAACGAACAGAAGTCTACCTTCAACCAAGTAATTTATCTAGACTGGCACCAGATACTACAATCAAAGCCAGGCCAAAGAAAAGCTGTAAGCAGCATTAGTTCAGGAGCAGCTCAGGCCCAGAGCAAAGAGAAGTCTAACACTACAGGGTGCAGGTTAGGAAAGTGGAGTTCCTCCTTCCTCCATCCAGGAAAGCAGGTCCCAAATGCTTATGACCAGCTATGACCATCAGTGTCTGCTTTGATAACAGTGAAAACCGGTCTTCGAAATGAGTAAGCACTGAACACCCAGAAAGACCCAAGACATGAGCTTTAGCATTCATGTAGCCATCCTTTGGAGCACAAACTACCACATTTAGCCAGAGTTAAATCAATTAACTCAAAAGGCTCCTAAGCAACCACTCTTAGATGCACTGGCATTTGGTCTTTGTCAGAGAGGCTGGAGAAAAAGTACATAAAATACTGCAGCATCAGTCACATGGGAAGAAGGCTGGTTACTCACTAATGGCTAACATAAAGGGATCAGCAGGGGTCTTGATCCAAATTCTTTTCCTCATCTGCCAATGTTTTTCTCCTATCACGGAAAAAGGAGCAGAAATTTTCTAGCAAAAAAGGGGAGGGTTGAAGGGAAGTATTTGAAAGCAGCTGTTAAGCTTGAACCAAAGCTGAAATTGGGTAGGGGGGGAAAAGTCTCCTGTGACACAGAAACTCCGATTTCCATCCCTCCCTCCCTCTCCTCTCCCTCCAGCTCTCTGTACTCACAGAGTAGACGGCGTCCTGAGGGTTCTTTCTTCTCTGCTGTAAAACAAAAGATGAAAGTTTCCCACGTGTTGCACTACCAGCATCCCCCACCACCTTATATGTGCCTCTGCATTTGTTCTAAGGTATGGTTACAGCTCTGTGGGTGTGCTGTACCCCTTACAGCCCAGCTTGCCTCCACCCATAAGGCTCTGTTAAGACAACTTGATGTCTGGAAAATTAATCTAATTTTAATAATTGGTAAAACTTAGCTCTTCTCTGCTCAATCCCTACAGCTGTCACCTGCAGGCAAGCCCCTACGCGCTGATGCAGAAGGTTTCCCCTCCCTTTTCCTTTGAAACCGTTGAGCTCTGCAGCAGCAACAGTTGTTTTGGCTGCTGCTTTACTTCGTCGGCACTTGTGCGGCAGCATCACGTGCAGCGAGCTCTCGTGAAACACCCACTCCTGCCTTGCCTGTTCCACATCCGCCCCACGGCTGGGTGTCACTTCCTATTCTGGGTGGCTGCGAGCTCTCAGCAAAGTGAACGTGGGGTGCGAGGGGCAAAGATCAAAGGGGGAGGAGGGTAGGTTTACTTTTGTCCTGGCACACTGCAGCCGCCTGAGTTACTACACAGATTGTTGCTGTCCCCTCTCCAGGAAGGCACTAGCGCTTAGCAAGCGCGTGATGAATGCCTGCATGTCTAAACAGCGGTTAGACGTGACGAGGAAGGAACAAAAAAGACAAAAAAGGTGGCTGTGTAGGAGGAAGTTACCTGGTGTCTCCCCCCCAGCTCAGGGTCTGCACCTCGCTTTGCCCCCAGAACATCGTATTCGTCGCGGTGTCCACGAGACAGTTTCTGAAAGGAGAGAGCAAGAAGCAGTGACGGACATTATGCTCATGAGAAAATAGATCTTGACTTAATGCAGGAGAAGAAAAGGAACCCAGTTTGGTGCCCAACTTCATGAATATTTTAACAGAGCTAGACAGAATTTTACCCGTTAATGCAATTGTCAACTAAAATTTCTATGATTAAGCCATGAAAACAGTAACGAGTGGTTTGTGCAGCACAAAACTGCAAGCCATTGCGTCAAGAACCTTTCTTAAGTAGAAATGAGCTGAAAATAAGAGCACACGAGGGCGAGGGACTCTGACTTTCATGCCTTCTCGCCCACTGGTGGGTGAAGATGCACGAGCTTGATTTTGTTTTCCTCACAGAAGAGCTCATGTAAATTTGCATCAAGTGGCTGTAGAAATTTTATGTGCAATGCATTTCTGATCTTGGAAAAGGGCAAAGGAGAGATTTCAGGTCAGAATAACACAGCTGACAGCATGGTACTGAAAAGGTGACAGGCAGCATTTCTTAAATTGAAAAAAATGCATTGGTGTTCATACATTACACAGTTAAACAGTAGAACTCATCACAGGATGTGGCTATGGTCAAAAGCGTGAGAGAAAAAAAATTAAAATCAAAAGACAACCAGACATAGCAAAAATAGCTGGAGTTTAATGCTGCCATGAGTGAGCAATTTAGCTAGGAAGGACAGACAGGATCTTGGCTCGGCTCTTTCTCACTGCCTTAAGACCCATCTGATGCTGGCTACAGTCAGGGCACAGCGGCCGAGGTACACCTCCAGTATGATCTCCTACAACAGGTCTCATACTGCAGGGAAACCAGAAAGCTCCTGGAGGGAGGCAACTGGACTGCCATGACTCAGGTTCCACACACTCAATGTTGCAAGAGCTACAGTCTCCCAAAGTCAGCAACGCAGCATTCCTGGGCATTTACCCTTTCTCCAGCACACATCAAATAGCACCAGCAACAGGGGTGATGGTGTGCTTCTGATTTCCCTGAGGAACAGCGATCCCCTAGAGCTACAAGCCAACTGCAGGGAGCTGGGCGCACACACACACACACAGAGTGGTCTCCCAGGCACATTAACGTTTTGCAGTGCATCAGCTGCTGCCTGGGGTCCTGGTAATACCTTCAGCTCAGTGGCTTAGATCAGGAACCTACAGCCCATAAGACTATCATCTAGCATCCAGCCGGACAAGTGACAACAGAAGCCGCCCTTGTCAGATTTTACTTTTCCTCCTTACGGCTGCTGTGCTGCACACTTGGTTCTATCGCTTTCATTAGCTGGGTCATCAAGTTTCTCTGATCCACAGGCAGTTCACTATCCGTAAGTGCCCCAAAAGGCCTGTCTGGATAGCAGGTTTGAAAACAAACAAACAAAATAAAAATAGTAGTTACTTACGTTATACACATCATCCTGGCCTGGCTGCAGCTGTGCTTCAGTGGACTGGGTAAGCTGGAAGAGAGACCATACCATGAGCAGAGAGCCAGTGGCTCCTTTCAGGCCTTTCATTCCCTCTCTCTTTTATAAGTTACTGTCACCAGAAACAGGGCAACGCATAAGCAGCCACCCGTGGCACCGATGGGGCTACAGGTAATACAAGCCCCTGCTGCGCTGGTACTTACATCCACGTGCCAGGTTGCTCTCAGCAGCCAGGCCATTTCACTTGCACGTAACACCAGTTCCCTGCCACTCAAATCACCTGTGGGTGATTCCTCCCCCCACCCCCTGACTGCTTTTGCATTCCTATCCTGTGCATATCATAATCCTGTGCAATTGGAAGTAGTTCCATCAGGCTATAAAATCATAATTGTAGCCCGCGTTAAGAAAAACTGGGTATCTGGGGCTGTTAACAACCAAAAGTACCCCCACACATCTCCTCCATCCTGCAAGACCCCAGTCCTCCAACAGAAGTGCTCCCTGCAAAGTTCCTGGGTGACCTCAGTTTCAGCGGGCACAGGGATCCTCGCACCCCTCGGGAGCAGCACCTGGCTTGCTGGGGCAGTTTTCGGCCAGTAAGAGCTTCTGCTTTGTGTTCCAGTCTGTTCAAAAAGCGGTGTCAGGCTACATTCTGTATTGCTCAGCCTTCTTGAGTTATTACCATATGTTAAAATCTTTATTAAAAGCAAATCTCTAGACGGCTTGTTTTTAGACTAAGGATAAAATTGACTTTGTTTTTTAAAGTTGTATTTATAGTAACTGCAGGTTATATACCCTACTGCTTTCCCCATGAAAGTGGCATTATTGCCACTGAACCTTTGGGGGGGGCCAGTAACTTACCAAGCATCTAACCCATGTTTCTTGCAATGGAGCCTAAACGTTCACGTGCATCATCCGTGTGATCCATAAATAAAAAACTCACAACAGAGACAAGGCTGTGCCCTTGGCAAAAGCTCCCACAAACAATTCCTTTGGGCAGGCGGTGAGGTCAGAGATATGACACAGCTTGGACGATTTGTAAAAAAAGTCTTAGGTTTGGGACAAGACAGACACCCCTTGGAAAATGCCCCACCAGCTTCTTGGTGCTCTGTGGTGGGGTTTCAGCTGCCTCTGCTGCTTCCGTCTGCGAGGTCCCAGTGTAACCACAGGCAAGGCTTCCCCCTTCCTTCTGCTGCCTGCCCCCGTGCAACAGCCTCCCTGCTGCAGCTGAACACCCCGAGTGTTACCAGCAAACAGCCGGGCACTCCGGGAGGACGGCGAGCGCTCCCGAAGCTAAATGTGAGAGCTGCTGCCTCTGACCAGGAGGCCTTTTCCAGCTCCAGCTCTGTCCCTGCAGGGAGCCCCAGCGGGTGAAACCGCAGGAGTTTCTGCCCTGGCAGCAGCACGCTTGAGACACGCTCGGGGTGGGGGAGGAAGAGCGGCTGCGGCTGCTGCCTGTGACAGGTTCGTGCTCCTCCTTGGATGCTTTGCCGAGCTCTCTTCAACTCTGGCACTGTCACCCCACACCGGGAGAGGTGCCCGGCTCCTGCCAACGGGCACAGTCCACGCTCAGTGTGCCCCACCAGCTCCTCCATCTAACAGCCACAAAAAGAATTCCAGTCCCAGAGCAGCACTTTCATCTGCAGTCGGGATTTACACTGCCAGCAAAAATGGTTTCTCCTTCGCCGTTACCAAATTCTGCTCATTTCCTCCACACGTCCCTCCCTCCCTCTGGGTTCAGCACTGGCTTTGGGGTCCTGAGAAACGATCCCACCGAAGAGCTGGTGGGGCACCAGCAGCAGCACATCACCACCCTGTCAGGGCTCCTGCTGGTGATCTCAGCCACGAGCTGGCGAGAAGCAAGCCGAGATCCCAAGCGCAGCCTTTGCATCTAGGGGTGAGGCTGAGCCAGATGTACAGACAGCAGCCAAGACACCTTCTGGCCTGCTTAGGCTTGGCTGAAAGCACCATTGCACCGGAGTGCCCCGTGTTCCAGAGAGGCAGACAGCGCCTCGCCTACAATTAGCAGAGTTCTCAGAGCCTGTACGTGCCTTGAAACGTACATGACCCCATCACATCTTCTTCTGTGGAAGAGCACTAAGCATCTCCCTGCATTCTGAACAACTGCTGGATGGTAACAACAGCCCATCGAGTTGTGTCCGTCCCATCCCCCTGACTCCTCTCCTGTGGTTGTTGGGGGTTATATCATTTGCATCATCACACTCATACTATCAAGGATGTCTGACTCCTTGAGACATTTTAATACATCCTTCACAAGCTTGGCATTTATCCTGAATTTTCTGTATATCCCCTCCTCTCTTTCCAATGACAAAGCAGCAGCAGAAACCACATCACTGTTGATCAGGCATTTCCCAGCTACAATATCCAGAATCTCTGACAACATCCACAACTGTAGCATCAAAATCCTCTCATATACTCTTTTCTCCTCCATTCATGAGCCCTCAGAAAGAGCTGCCCCAGATATTGCTCAGGTTGGCACCGGAAAAGAAGGAAAGTGGAAAAAAAAAAAAAGTAAGTAAAAGAATTAAAAGGTCCTATTCTAAGAGACATGCTTCCTCTCCACCCCCACTTTCCAGCTAAGCAAACTTGTTTACACCACCCAAGCCAAATGCACCAGTGTTTGGATAGACTGACCTTCACTTTCACAAAAAGGGCTGTCATGATGACTGCGTAAATGAAGAGGAATCCATCCAGTATGTAGCAGAGTCTTGGGTCTGTCAGTCCAAGAATTGGTATAGCATCTGTATGGAAACAGCAGATACATCAACAAACAAGGCCATTTGTATCACTGAGTGCTTGGTGATAGCATAAGTGTGGCAGTGCCGCATGGTGCTTCACCAAAAAAATAGGTGTTATGAGGGAAGTCTGTCCCTTTGCAAAGGAGAGGGGAATCTGACTAAGAATCATAGGATTAATTTGTTCAGGAGGGACCACAGCAGGTCCAATGCTCTCTCTAAACAGGGTCAGTTAGACCAGACTGTCCAGGACCTCAGCCAGCTGGGTTAGAGTGTCTCCAAAAGTGAAAACATTTGCAACCTCCCTCAACCAATACAGGACATTTCACCCAGAGTTTCCCACCCCACAGAGTCTGTGCTCAGCTCCCTGTGGCTCACAGGCACGGGTCAGGAAGCGAGCACAGGATCTGCATGGATCACTTAACGCCACAGTTACTGCAAGAAAGCCTCACACAGAGCATTTGTTTTCTGGGAAAACCCAGCAACATCTCCTGTAGCGATTCAGTACATGACCTCGTTACAAATTCCTTCATCAACTAAAACATGTGTATGTGACAGAAACTAGGTCCATTTGGATAAAATTTTATGGAAGGGTTTTCAGGACAAAATTTTGTGTTAAGTGTAAAGAAAGACTGACACCATCATAGTCGACTGGAGATCCAGGCTGAAATCGTTACTCTATTCAGAAGAGGAATTTGAAGATGCATCTCCTGTATCCCAGATTATATATCATAACCATAAAGCTGCAGTGTCTTCTCTGTGAGGGTTCTCTTGGGCTTCCAGTTTGGGGATGCTGGAGACCATTAATCATGAGAAGGGAACTATGGGGAAGAGATCCACGAGATACCACATGAGACTCCCTGATGTGTTTCTGGTTTTAGAGGAAGGTTTTAAACCTGAACTCCCTGCACATCAACCTCGACTGGCTGGCTCTTGTTGGCTGGATCAGTCCCACAAGATTTTTAATTTTTTATTTATTTTTAAAAGAAATGTTAAAACTTTTCTGAGGAAGAAAAATCTATTACTACCCTAATAGGCAACTCAATAAAATTGTTACTCAGAAGATGTTGATGATCATTTCTTAGTGAACATTGCATATGTTTATACCCTGGCTGCATCAAGCAGGGCACAGTAATGCTGCTGGTTTTCAGCAGCTAATACTGATGAAACTGCCCCTGTATCAGTTTGTAAATGTGCAGTAAGTTAACAAATGCAGCTAAAAAAATCAAAGCCATTCAGGTCAAGAATCCTAAGTAACTATAGATCCATGCCCAAAGTAAAAGCTGAATTGCACAATTATTAAAAAAAAAAAAAGTCACTTAAAAATGAATCTGAGATGTGCTTTGTACAAAGAACTGGAAGGAGTTCAAAAGGGAAAGACAAGAATGATCAAGAGCCTGTGAAGCCCTTCAATGAAGATAAATTGAAAAGAATTTATATGTTTCATCTCCTTCCTAAGGTGAACAAAGTACGGCAATTCTTATTAACCAGATGTGATGGAGAGTAGTTGAACCACTCAGTGCAGTGCTTCACGGTGCTGGAGTTACTCCAGTGCTGAGAGCAGGACCATTCTGCGCGCTGGGGTTTCTTCCTGGCCCCATTGGTCCACACTGATGATTTCATTAGAAGAAACTTGGAGACGACACTCAGGCAATACACACTCACCACCGTGAGGAAGTCTCCTTTGCAGAAATAAAGTTAATGATGATAGCCTGTCGCACTGCTCAAGTGTGCAATTTGTATAAAGCATGGATGAAAAGCCGTGCCTGGATACTTGGTAACGTAATTGTAAATTCTCAAGCAGGTGATGGTACAATCACTGTTCCCATTGAGAGTCTAACACAGTCAGGAAAAAAAAAACAAGCGTATTTCCAAACAGTAGATCTGTTTGCTTGTCTGAACTAGGAGTTCACATTCATTTTTTTTAAAATCGTGTTTTTAGAAACAAATCCATAGAAATAAATTAAGATTAAGACCCTAGATGGTGTTCCTTCTTCCCTTTCTATTTCTATTACTTTAAAAATAAGGGTCAAAGCACTTTATAAACAGTAACCTTCACCACATTTTTTTCAGGATTATAAACCCTCATATACATGAGGTAAATGGAGATAGAGATGAAGTTATTTGCCTGACATTGTATCCTAAACCAAAAACAAGTTGAGATTAGCTTCCTAGAGTTTTTCTTCTAAACATTCACAAGACAATATTTTACAGCAGAGTTGGTTTAAGACAAAACCAGATTGAACTCCATTAGACTTAGTAGATAAAATACAGCATGGGGGAATACAGCTGTACAGCATCCGGAGGCAATGTGTTCCTAGCAGTAATTCAGCTGCTTTTGCACAGCGCAGCAGCCTGCCCCAGCGTACTCTGGCCTCCAGCTGGATTGTTCAGAAGGAGCTCAAGGATTTCCAGTGGTGCACCCAGATTAGAAATACAATGTAAGGCAGGCGAGCAGCCCAGCATAGAGCCAGGCAGAGCCAGGAAGCCTGGGGGTAACTGAGATGCCACTGAAAAAGGTTTTGGGGATCCTGGTCCTGACTCCCCTCTTCCTGTACCAAAGCAGGGCACGTTCACACTGTCGTCTCAAGTCTGGTATTTCTCCAGCACCAATAAACTCCTCAGACCAGGAGGAGCTCGAGCAGGAGGTGTAGAGAACTAAGGAGGAGAAGTCAAGAGTGCAAGGGACGTAGCTGTAGCTCCATCTCAGCCATGGTCAAGCTTTCCTGACTCTGCAGATCAGCCCCAAGTGCCTACCTGTTGCTTATCTGGGACAGCCTGGCCCCCGGCACCCCAGGCAATGCATTAAAGTTGTTCAATGAGGGAAATCCTGCTAGACACAGTCTGGCTGTGATGGTTCCCAGAAAAAATATGTATTGAGAAAATGATAAAGTCTAAAACGAAGAAAATGAATTAGTTCATGTCTTTGCCTTCCTTAATATGTTTGATTTCTGTATTAAAAAAAAAAAAGGTACAAAGCACTTTCTAAATAATAACCTTTGCAACAGCTTTCCGGATTAGAAAGCAAGACAAAGACGAAAGATACAAAGCCTATTGAAACAAAGGTCAAAGAGATACGAAGTAGCAGTTAAAACAGTTAACAGCAGTTATCATCCATTCATGTGAACAGGATCAGTTAAGGTTTTTAAATTGTTAGAGGGGGGTCACTGCCTCTTCAATAGTTGCACCACATGCACAAACAGTCCCTTAGGCCCTACCAAAATGTTCTCTCTGCCCCTCATCAGCCCTGAGACATGGTTTGGGGGCCTGCGGCCAAGGTGGCAGCGCTGCAGTGGATGGGCTGATGATGGGAGGTGGGCAGAGCCAAACCTGTCAGGCTTGAGGGACCAGTCACACTCAGCTGCCTCACGCAGAGCAACGCACAAATAATAAACGTTTCACTGATAATTCCCACTTTGTTAAAGTTACAGATTACCTGGTGCGGTGAGCAGCACAGCATGTTTTCAATAAGCATGTTTCACCAGTGTTTCTCCAGCACAATTTCAGCAGTCCAGTAAAATAGAGTGGGATTTCAAAGCAAGATGTCTAAGTACAGGCATGCGGCACAGCTGATGACAAGTCACAGCCCTGCTAGGAATACAGTTACATTGCACTGTAAGTGATGCCAAGCTGACTGCTTAAACGTGGCTCAAAGAAACAGCATCTCTCTCTCTCCAGTCATCAAAAAGGAATTGAGTCGCGAGCCAACATCTAGATACACAAATATACAAGGGCCTAAGGATGAGGTCAAAGTGTTGCTCTTTCTCGGGAGGGCAGCAAGCTCTGAAGGAATAGCAATGAGAAAGTTTGCACTCCCCATGTGCTCCTGTGCAATGAAGCTGCACAGTTAGATCTCCCATTGCACAGTGGGCATGACAACTACTCATAGACCACCAGGATGTTAAGGAAAACCAGAAAAAAAACTATGCAACTTACAGCACTAGGTAATTATTTTTCTTTTAGGAGTTTGTACAGGAGAAGCTATGGAAAGCCGACAAGAGGACTGGCAGAGCCACGGCAGATGAGGCAGCAGGCATAGAGACAGGGTCAGTTAAGTGGGGCACTGCTACATTTCGTGACAAGGTTGCCAGCCCTTCCCAATCCCGAACGCCAGGTGCCCGCCACCATGTTCGGGACTCTTTCCCAAGCTGCGCTTCTACCGCTGAGAAGTTTCTTCCCAGCCCCTTCTCCTTCCAAACCCTGGATTTCTGTTCCCCTCTTCTTCTCTCCTCCCACCCAGCAGTGCAGCCCTGCCCTCCTCTCTGCCTGGGCACACTCTCATGCTGCTGCAGGTCTGTGGACACACACCCACACACACCCAGACCCCAGGCTTGCACACCTCCATCGTGCTGCCCCACACTCACACCCCCGGAGCAGCACTGTCACTGCCCCCACAATAACCCCCTGCCGCCTTTTACTTTTTAAAGTATGGGGAAGAGGGGGGAGCAAAAACCCCAAACTGCTGGTGACAAGCGAGTGAGAAAAAAAAAACCCCTCCAGCAACAGACCGACAGGAACCCTGGTAGCCGAAAGAGAGGAAGCCCGGGGGCCGGTGAGGGAGGCCATGCTGCGGGCGCTCGCCTCGAGAATGCCGTGTGGTGTGGTTTCGGAGAGCAGTTTCAACTCCCCGGCTCAGGCCCAGCACCGCCTTTTCTGCGTGTGGCCATGGTGCCAGGGGGTTATCTCCAGCCACCTGCCCACCTGCTGCCTGTATGCGCCTCCGGCAGCTCCCCTGCTCCAGGCATGGAGGCGGCTGGGGAGTCCCGAACCCCCACATCCAGGCACATCTGCCCCGCTCCAAAACGTGGCACGGTCGGCGGGCGCTGCACCCTCAGGCTGCCTGGGGTCCCAGTCCCAACAGGGACCTGCCGAAGCAAATCACTGGAACTCGGCCTGGACCCGTGAAACGTGCCAGTGCTCTTTCTTAAAAAAGGATTTTCCCCCTCCAGCATTTTTAGTGTGTCTCTATTGAGTTAGACCATGATTCCTGGTAACAGTTTAAGAAGTACAGACTCTAAAAGCTGAAGTACTTGTAAATTCAGATCAAATCTGTCACCATAAAATTTTCTCTCTCCCATGGCCCTCATTAAGTGATTCATTTAAGAGTTTTCTTTTTAGGGGTTACCAAAATTCAGTAACATGGTTATAAATTAAGAGTTTTATCTTCCCTAAAACTGAGTTTCTCAGTGAAGCCCATGAAAAGCAATCCCAGCACAAGAGATTTATTGATGCAACTGCAGTTACGTATGAAGGTGTTTAAAGGCAGAAGCTGTAGTGCCTTCTCCCAACAACCCAGAGCTGCCACAGCTACCCGCCGAGGCGAAGCAGGCAGCTTTTCTCAGACGCCACCGTCCTCCTCCAGTAGTGATTTGAGGGACTCACAGTCACTGCATGCAATTCACCTCACTTCTACCCCTTACCTCCCCAAAACCTCTTGCTGCAGGTTTGCGTTTCCCGACTCCCACCTGGGGGGGGTCAGACTCTCACAGCTGCGGGTGCCACCGCCACCACGTCGCACATAAGGCGCCCACCGGATTTTCTCTACGGAGAGGCCGGGCGTGATGGATCCTGCCTCGCTGCCGCTGTCTGAAAGCAAGATGCTGAACCAAAGATAGCTGCCTGGGCTCGGGGCAGAAAGGGAAGAGAGATGAGCACCCCGCATGGTGCTTCGCCTCAAGTGTATACAGGCTTGCATCTGAAGAGACAGCCCAGACTAAATGCCTAAGGGTTAGCCACCGAAAACTATGAAAGATAATCCTGTTCACAAGGAACATACATATCTTGGGGGGTTATTTATCTATATATTTCTGTATTTTTCACTCATAAATAATAAACAAACCTGGGACAGTCCAAGACTGAAGAAGCAGAGGCCAAATCCTCCTTCCCTCTCAGAAGGAAGAGGCTCCTCCTTGCCATCATTTGGACACACAGATGGAAAAATCTGAGCGACAACAGCTGAGGAAGAAAAGGCCCAGATTACACCAGGTATGGTGTACTAACAGATCTGACGTACACAGTATCCAGTTAACAGAAATGAGTGAAGTGAAAGGCGTCCCTTGCACCAAATCAAGTATGTGAAGTCAGGAGTCTTCTCCCTTTGTTCAGACACTAAAGATAGTCCTGTCGATCATTAAATTGTATTAAGATTACAGAGCCAAGTAACACTTTCAACACAAAACTTCCCCACTACCATATCTGCAATACCTGCAAAACCTATTTGCTTAAGGAAAGCCAGCAGGCTCTTACCGCAGGAAGATACAAGAACCCTTTCGACAGCAAAATGCCATTGAGCTTGCTGCCTGAAGAAATTTCTAGGTTTCTTTTCATACGAGCCACTTGCCTTGGCAAAAAAAGTTAAAAGCTATTTACATTACTGTTTGTGTTTTGTTTTCCTCACCAACAGTTTCTTTAGCACTGAGGAAGACTCTTGTATTTGTCATCAACATACCACCATGTATTTATGAAACGCAACATGACCGAAAGCACATGAAGTTCAACATTATGTTTTCCTGCTGTCCTCAGCTTACAGCCAAGGAGCAAACCAGATCAAGATTCAGGTTACAATACCAGATGTTAAGCAGCCAGAGAATAATTACATTTTAAAAAGGAAAGTATTTCAGGTCATTAACTTCCACTTTTTTATGCCAGGGGATGTTAGCACTGTGGAAACATGAGGTCAAGATAAGGTGCTTTAGGATCCTGGTGAGCCCTTCATACTCTGCTAGGATCCCTTCCAGGGAGGCACTATCACAAAGTTCAAGTAATGCAAGTTTCCATCTGATTTGTCTGGCAAGAAATAGAATCAAAGGAAGGAAAAGATGCCACAAAAGGCCAAACATTTTCTAGCACATCATGGAATAAAGACTCTAGTAAAAAGTCCAGGGTACTGTAACAGAAGCAAAACAGGAATACCTCCAACAGCTGTCTGATTTGTGGAAACAGGACACAGTGTGTGAAAAAAACCCAATAAATAGTCTACCTTTCCAGTATGAAGGTGAAGAAGATTAACTTTTACCATATTGTTAAAATAAGGCAATCTTTCTGCCCTCCAAATCTTTCCAGAGCCTTGTCAGAAACAGAAAGGAGGGGAGCGCCTTGCTCATCTCTGGAAGGGGACTCCTCACTTCATCAAAACAGTCAGTCATTCTCAGAAAAAGCAACTGCTTTCACTTCTCAGTTTTGCAAGAACCTGGTGCAAAGGGCTTTCCTGAAGCGGGTGATTGCAGAACCTGGATATCCAACAAGCTCAGGTGACAGATGCAAGCTGTGCAGCCTTTCCAGTTTTTGTAGGGTTTTTAGATTAGACACGTGCTTTTAGTAGACCTGTCTTCATCGGGGATAACAGAAGTTTAGTCCAGTTACTGCAAAGGCTGTTCCCTGCTGTAACTTTTCTATTGTCTAATCTGATCTGGTGTTAAGTATCCCAAGAGGCAAGATTTATTATTCAAATGGTTGTTTCTAGGTCTCTTACCCCTTCCCTTCCCCTACCAGTTCTCTCTGTGTATCCCAAAACAGTAACTCACTGATTTACTATCAGGTGGCCTTCTCATGTTTAGCTCCTACGACCCACTGCACACGATGGAGGATTACTTAAAAGAATTCAGTTTACATCTCGACTTACTGGGAATCCCAGAAGAGACTACATGCAGCAAGGTTGAAGAAAGAGACACAAAGTCAGACACAAGATGCTGTTGATCACAATCAGGTGTCTTTCAGCACACACCTCACAGAGGTGGCAGACATTCCCCTAGCACTTTAAATTAACACTTTGAAGTCAGACTTTAGAAAAAGCAGTGGAAGTATGGTTATGCTAAGCAGCTTGCGGGTAGCTTGCTGTTGATGGCTCCAATAATCAAGTATGCTGATAACATGAAGAACAGTTCCTAAGTGGGAGATTTATAAGGCACCTCCCCACTCCCTCTTATCCTAGCTTCAGAATTCCAAAATTCATTAAGCCTGTGCTAGCTATCACTATTGGTGGGAAATAGCTTTCTACTAGCTGGGTAATAAAGTAATAGAAATATCTGTGCACAAAATATTCAGAGTCATCGGCAAGCACAAACGTATCAGTGTGTTTTCTTCTTGTCTCAGTGCTAACACAGGGAGGGACTACTCTAATTTTGCAGCTTGTTTCAAAGTAAGTGCCGAGATGCACAAGCCCAACAAGAGACTTAACAGGACGGTCTTGTCTCAGGCTGAGCTCAGTTTCAACACTCTATATTAGCTGCAAGAGAAGAAAAGTAGGAAACTTTCCCATCACAACAATGAAAGCTGAGGGTGGAGGTGCTGGAGGGAGAACTGCAGCTACCAGGCTATTTGCTGAAGTAAGTTGGCCCATGAGCAACTCCTTGCGTTGCAGCCGACATGGACCACAGTGGTGACAATTACAAGAACTGTCCTCGATGTATGGTCAAAGCCATGACCATGTGCTCATCACAGGTAATCCTACTGGGATGGAACCAATTTTCCTCTCCTTTCTCCAGGATCAATTTCCACCTAAGCTCCCTTACAGCACCAGATCTAACCTGTGCCAAAAGAGCAAGTGTCAGGAAGGGCACCAAACCCTCAATAATGAAAGCCGTGCACTTTTTTAGGTTAAGCCTGTAATAAATTTTTGCAAAACCCAGGTGGCTGTTATCCAAGGCTTTCAACACATTCCTCAGGTACTGGTTTTCGGCAGATATATACCATGACTGAATCATAAGAAGGGTAGACATGCAAAGGCATGGAAAGGTTGCAAGATTTACTTAAGCTTATCTAGCAGGAGAGCTGGGAGTAGACTGTATTAAGACTTGCAAAGTCTCAAGATGTTTTGATTGCAGTCCCTGTATAGACATCCACTTGCAAAAAGACTTCTGAAGCCAAAAAAAAAAAAAAGACAAGTGAAGTTTGGTGTCAAGCAGAGAAATAGTTAAATCATCTTACAGAGGCAGTGGTGGCCTCAGGTTATCAGGCAGGAAGAAGGTTATACCGGCCCCAACGGCTGAGGCTCCATACGTTGTAGTAGCTACACACATAGCAGAGGGAGAGGTTTCGGAGCAGGCCTTCAATCCTCAGCTGCTGACCCACTTAATGGAGAGCCATGTGTGTCATGTCCTGCCTCTTCTAAAAGATGGATAGACAAAACCCCATGCAACAGTAGTTACATACTGAGTAAAAAGAAAGTTTGATTAAGCATTTGGTTTAATATTAATTCCCTGCATATCCATTCTGCATTATTGCTCACAAAAGCTTAGCAATAATAATAATAATAATAATAATAATAATACCATTGGGGAATATTCCACCCTGAAAACAACACCCTGAACATGAAACATTTCACAGACCTCATAAAAAAGAGCCAACAGACAAACTGTCACAAAATGGAAATATCTCAAGAAACCTTGCCTGGTACTCGACGGAGCCCTTCAGCAAAGGGTCTCAGAACAAACCCTAACTCCACAGACCCTCACAAATTCCCTTGAGGAAAGAAGGAATTGCTTCTTCCACCTCTGAAGTGTTCTTCCTCTAATTTGGGAGCGTTCACATTTCCATAGTATGCAGCAACTATACATCTAAAATTCTGCGGCAAAGTAAAATGATGCTAAAGAGAAAGGGCATTAGCCATGGATCTGCAAGGGCTAGCCACGCGGGGGCATGGCTTTATGTCCCCATTAACACCTCACCACGGAGGCCAGTGCTCCTCTGCAAAGTGATATAACAGTGGCTAGTACGCCTCCATCATTACATTTTATTACAAGCCATCTGAGGCACTACACCCAGTTTTAGAAAACCTTATCTCAGATTGCATTACAGGATAAGAAAAAAAAAAAGGCTACTTTTTGAGACCTACTTTCTCATACATAGGTAGGAAATGGCAGATATGAAGAGCCTATATATAGATTATGACTGCATTAAAGACTGTTAAAAAGCAATGCATTCCTGTGGCAGGGTGGGGGAAATAATTAATGAAATAATTATTAATTATTAATGACTTTACGCAATACCTTTATTTTGCCACCCATAAGATAAGAATATCAAAAGTATTATTTTAATGTAGTATGTTTTCAATATCTCAGACACGAGGAGTCAGTGAGTTAGTGCCTTCTTAATTGCTTGTCTATGGATAGGCAAATTTGTGTAAAAAGCAAAACAAGGAAAGAAGGACTCCAAGATCTCATCAGAAAGAAAATTTCCTGTATATTCACCTTCCTATATCAGTGTTTGTGACTGAGATGAAAGTGAACAATTATGCTTTACCCGTACCTACAGTGCATGCAACTAATATTAATATTTATCAAGTTAATTCCAGTATTCAATATATACCTTAAAATATATCTCTACATCACCACTAACAAACAAGAAGTGTTAACAGAGGTATCTGTTAGCCATTGAACTACTTTTGCAAATATTATGTAAAGTCTCCAATCGTGCCCGCTATCTATTCTGGCAGTTAATTTCTATTGTATTAACTATATTTTTCCAATTTTTCATTGGTCATAATAACTACTGTGCTGAAAGGGAATATGAGAGCTTCCAAGCAACGCTATCTAAAATTACTAAGAATACCAAACTTAAGAATATATAGGTGCAGTGTTAGGAAAAAAATAAATCACAATTTCTGCTGTTGATGTATAATACAGGTATTAAAATGACCTTTTTTTTGTAAAGGAGAAAATCCTCAGCATTGTAGACTTTTTGGAAAAGCATTTCTTTTTTTCAGTTTTAAATTTTTCAGTGTTATTTGTTGTTGACAGTCCAAGTAACTACTCTGTATTTAAACTTATGTCTCAGACCTACTAATAACATGAAATCCTTTTCCAGAAGAGGCTCAGAGTTCATTTGCTAACGATAATTACAGACAATATTGCACAAGACTGTAATGACCTATAGCAATGTTCTGGGTCAGCTTGTCTGAAAAGCACAGGCCAAATTCTGCACTCCCTCTATCCAGGAAATCTCCATCAATTCCTGCAAGCATTTCATGACAATGTGACTGGTTCATGCTCAAAAAAGGGTGGGATGACAACAGGATAACACACTAAAGACTCTGAGATTTCATATCGTTCTTAAATGTGCTGGTTTCAGAGGGAAAGAAGAAGAAAGTGTTTGAACATTAACATACTGGGATTTTTGCAGGTCTTTTCTGTAAAGGAAAAAGCCAACAATATTCAACAGTAACACTCAATCCGTAAGAGTTAGTACTAGAGTTTGACATCAGTCCACCAAAATGAACACTGCAGGATCTACTTTTTTATACTGTCAAACACATATGATGATAGAGACGGGATTTCAGAGGTTGATCTGTATTTGCATTAAACCAGGAACAAGTTGAATTATAGACACATAAAGTTAGTACAAACAGATGGGGGAAAAAAAAAAAGCTATTGAAATCACTCATCATACTAATTTGTATTCTCTGTTTCATATCCCCAGGTGCAAATCTCTACCTCCTCTCTTTCTGTTTTTATTCCTACACTATAAAAAAAAAAAAAATCCAGCATCTCTGAACTTGCCTTAAACCTTGTCCCGCCCTCACGTCCCTGCAGGTCACACAACTCCATCCTTGCCCAGTGGTGCTATTTGCTGTGGAGGTCCATCTGTTGGCCAACGGCAGCTCAAACCAAACAGGTCCCTGCTGAGCTCCTGCTGCTTCCACACAGGCTCTGACTTGAGTTTCTCCCTCCATCCAGCATGAAACCTGGAGAAACTTAATTGCCTATTGAAACCTTAACACTTCTGTTAAAATTGGTGGAAGTGAACCAACTGATAAAGACAGTGACTGCCTAAGGTTGATCTTATTAGGAAACAAGGCTGATAAGAACACACACACTGCTATAAGCTACAAAGCTGATCTTATTTGTGAAGTTTAGTATGCCTATATCATACTTTGTAAAGCATGCAGAAACAGAGGGGCCCTTTTCTGAAAAGCTCTGTCTAGGTCATGTAAATTCGTACAACATCAGCAATGTAAACTAATTTCATCTACAGCACTGAATTTATCCTTTTGGCTTTTCTTCGGGATTTTTCAGGAAAAGATTTTCTAGAAACACAGAAATCCCACCTGGTTGTTTAGGACTGGATTTTGTTTTGTTTTGTTTTCCTGGAAGAATGTCATAGCTATTTCTAGAGCATTAAGATCCCTTGTGTTTATTGATTGTGTCTTAATGTAGATACATATCTCTCAGCCACTTACCAGATACATGCTCTAAAACTCTAAGATATGAACATAATTGTTCTGTAAACTGTATCTGAAATAGCCACTTAAGATGGATATTTTATTCACTCTGATTTTTCTTACTCCGACTAATTTTGTAAGTGTAGAATTATGCATTGCAAAATCAGTACACTGACCTAACTGCTTGCCAACCTCATAAAACGTATTTCTTTTAAGGTCTTTAATGCAGTATCTGAAACGGATGAAAATCTTCAAATGATATTTACTTTAACCACCCTCTTTTTCCCCACTAAAAGCCTTATCGGGAAGCTTCTGAGATGTGCAGACAGATAAAAAGACTGCCTGAAAACTGTATTTGTTTACTTTCTATGAGCAGCTGAGATGGAGTTAGAATGCAAAGGAAATTTATGAGAGCTCCATTTTTCATAACACTTGGAGCTTAGGTAAGCTTTATTTGAAGCATAATGTTGGAAAGTGCAGTTACAGAACTGCTGGATGATGGAAAGATTGCCAAATGATCAAATGCCCAAAGGAAATAAATTTTCTCCTAAACATGAAAAGGCTCCTTAGCATTACATTTACTTTTGCCATGTAGTCTCTGTGAAAATCGTTCTTCTGCTTCTGTGCATTAAAATTTCTTCTTGCCACAGAACTGCTCATTGTATATTGTGCTACTTAAAATAGGTAACACAAAGCTGTGCTGCCCAGATAATGCATGGGCTTGTATAAAACAAAACAGTGTTCTCCCTCAACACAAGTGCTTTTTTGAGATTAACTTTGATTAATCCATAATTCATTCACATTTGGACTTAGTGTGTGTTCCTTATATGATAAAGGGGAAGAGGGAAGATACTAGGGACAAATATTACTTTGAGGTGCTTTGAGGTATCCTAATTTGTGCCTCCAGGAGTTTCTTGTATATGCAAGCATGGAATTAATCTCATTAAGCAACCCACCAGTTTAGCCATTTGATGTGCATTAATTATTTCAATCTATCCCTTGAAAACTGTTTGGAGAAGTTACTCTGCTTTTACAAAGAAAGTAAAGCTATTCAAACCTATAGCACTCAAGAGGATTATAGTCAGGTTTATTGCATCCAAATGGAGGAGGAAACACAAGTGAATGTAAATAAATGGCCGTGTTCTCTTCCCACTAAAAACCAAGTTCTATAATGGGATAAATTCATTCTCCGCACCATTGATTTCAACAGAAGTCGGCACAGGCCATTTAATTCAATGAGAATAGGTTTAGTCCCAAAGCAAACACGCACATACCTTCAAGGACACACAAGAAACATGTAGTGATCAGCAATCATTAAAAGGTAGAAATAAATGTTTTTTCTAACAATATTCATTATACAAGAAATCTTTTCTTACTGTAACAAAATTAAGTTTGAGGAGCTATAATGCTCTAATATTTTTTTTCTGGGAAAAAACCCTTCTTTACTCTTTAATTTTGCTGTCTCCTATTCTGCTTTCAGAGTACGTTTATAATTTGTTCTTCTGCAATTTGTTTTCACTTGCCTGTACATCAAAGGCCAGGAAAAAAAAATAGTTGTCTCCAAACCCTTAACTTTAAAGAGCATTATTTTTATAGAAATACACCCTGAAGTGTGTATTTCTGTTTTATCAACAAAAATTAGCAATAGTTTACTCAAAGTCCATTACAAGAGCTACTTTAGAACGATTTACTACATGGCAAAAAAAGCCCGGAAGGACCAGATGGTTCAGGTCATTGCACAGGACCAAATGTATGAATGCAATTCTCCAAACAATTTCATTGAGCAGGAGCATAGCACATGCAGAAGATACAAAGGTATAAGAGAAAGCACAAAGGAAAAGAAGTCTGGCTTTATAACCTGCTCTATCTGATACTGTTTAAAATACTAAGCTGATGCACAAAAATTATGGGGAAAAATTCACTATGTATATGTCCTGTCAGTCAATTTTCAGCTTGGACACAATACAAAAAGTCATTACCTAACAGATTCCTTGCAGTTATCTGAAATTTCTAGAATACAATGGCATCCACTGTCATAAGTATTTTTTTATCTGAATTAGATGCATACATACAGGTGTAGATACATCTACAGCTGTAGAGCAAACATTATTTTTAGTTAAACAAATACAATGCATTTCATATGCTGGAGAAAACACTGAAGAAAAATTTCAACAGAGAAATAATAAGCAAAAATGCATAGACATAAAATAATTTTGTTTTACCAAACTAGTGCCGTAAACCTCCCACAGCCAAATTTCCCTGCTACAAGTCTCATTCTCCTTCACTGCCCCACTGTTGCATACCTCGGTCTCACAGGTTTATGATCAGACTAGTTAAAGTCCCTAAAAAAGTCCCATCCGCAACAGAGAAAGCATTTGTTCAGGTATTTTATTACCATTATCAATCAGTGATCCAAACCCTACAGTTTTAAGACATAGTTTACCAGCTTGGAAGAAATATTTCTTCTCTTTTCTCTATCACATTTCTAGCACTAATTAATATAACATTGGCAGCATACAAGGCAAAAAAATGCTTAACAAATCTTAGGCAAAATTATTATGTACTCTTTAGGAACAGTAAATGAATGACAATTTTATGGTGAAATTTATAGCCTAAGTAAAGCTAAATAAAGTATCCCACTGAATAATCTGCTTCGCTTAAAATTCTCAGCTGACTGCAGCATAAAAATACCCTCTAGATAGGCTGTTCAGAGATTAGTATTTCTGCAGCTTTTAAGAGATTACATTGAATTCTGCAGCTGGTTGTGCTATCTGCAGAATAACCTGATAACAGATACCATGCACGATTAGAACTCATGGACAACCTTTTTGTAATTCAAGACATAACTGAATAATTAAGATTTTTAAAGAAATAATATTTCAAAGTTAGTTGTACTTTCAGTTTTTTATGAAGTGTCAGTAAATTATATTTTAAAAACAAAATAAACTCTGATATTTGAATTTATCCTAGCAGATTAGTGCAATTCTAGGGAAGGGATTACATTTGTCTGTTTGCGTAGACTTGCTTCTAATCAAGATCATATTCCTCTTCTGCAGACTGAAGGCAGATGAACGATCAAGTTCTACTAGCGTACAAGCAACTTAAATTTTACCATCTATGCAGTTACCTATCAGTGTTGAAATTGATAATAAAAGCTCTAATCAAAGTTATTAACACATGTAGGTCAACTTGTGAACTCTTTTGACTTCCAGAAACCCTGACCAACTCTACTAATTACCACAGAAAGGTTTTGTGCTTATTCTAGTGTGGCTGATGACACCGGCATTTTAATGGAAAAAATGTATAGCCATTTTGTTCAATAGTTGCCCACTTTGCAACTGATGAGGCAAGACTAATATCCTTATTTTCAGTCAGGGATTGTATTTTATTTTTATTATTAAATGAAAGAAATCAGTTCTGCAAGCTGCTTGCAATTTTATAGAGAATTTGGCAATACTGTCCCAGTCGTTTGTATGAGAGTTCCTCAAATCGCAAACGCACCGCTCTAAGTCAGAGAGAAGAACCGTAGCAGTTTCAGCAAAATCATGTCTGATTTTATTTAAAAATATACTTTGTAACCTGATTAGGTTACACATGAATGGAAATCTCTAGAAAAGGCATTGAAGTGATTATTATGTGTTGAAATCAGAGTGATCCTACCCAAACAACTGACGCACAAACCTCCTACATACTTGTCAAAAGGCTGAGAAAGAGTGCATTTTATGCACATAATCTTAACGGCAGAAAAGGACAGAAAACCATTAAAATGACTTCATTAAATTATTTTTTATAGTTGCCTACAGACTATTCAGTATTTCTCTTATTCTTTAAAATTACTCTGTACTGTAAAAACTTAGACAAAATAGGAATTCTAAGCATGAAAAAGCACTCGCAGTTTAATGACATTCTCAGTGGCAATCGGGATAGTTCAGAGAGGAACAGAAAATGCAGAGCCACGACATCAACCAAGGGCACCCTTTTATGCTCGTCGTCCCCCCTGGGCATCGCACGCTAGACGCTCTCCGGGCTGGTTTTAATAATAGCTTTATAGCCAGAGTTAAGTAGAGAATGACTACTTTATTATCCTTTGCAGGCAGATAAATCATATTTCTTACACCTATCCAACTTGCTCACCTCTACGTTACAGCTTTCCATCCTGGCCACTAATAGTCCTTTTATCGGATTTTGTCGGTAACGATACGTGTCTCTCCGTAGATACTACACAAGACTATAGATACTGTATGACTTCTCTTTGCCCTTCTTTAACGTTCTAGATACGCTGTACTTTGATCAGAAAGGATCAGGTCTGCGTTTCAGTGTGGACCTTACAAATCAGAGCTCCATGCCATACTTCCAGAAAACCAAATGCGTTTTCTTGCTCCAGCACCTTCCTGCTGCATCGCGGTGCAGCCTTGCAAAATCCCCCATCATTTACCCCAGAGAGCAGCTCTGCAGGCGTGCTGCATGGCACCAGTGTCAAGGATAACAGGCCATTTTTGGGAACTCCTCGGGAACTGTTTGCCTGACAGTTCGCTGCGATTTTTCTGGTTTACTTTCACCTGCCAATAGGTCAGTGAGGAAGGGAACCTGCTCCCTGTGTCTGCGCCCCTCCAGCACTTCACAACCCGCTGCGCTCCATTGCCACAACACAGGCTGGCTGCCTCTTTAGAAATCTCCATCCTCTTTAACTCCTGGGGACATGTTTATATCGGTAAGGTCAAGTGCTTTTTTTTTTTTTTTTCTATTCCATTTCTTCAACCTTTCTTCCATGTACATGGCAACTGATTTCTGATAGCCCTTACAGTATTTTCAAAACCCATCTATGGAAGCTGATTATGAAATGGCCCGAACATCCTTGTTACGCAGATTTGTTCCCATGCTCTGAGAGAATCACAGGGGGCCACGTTTGCTTGTCTGACAGCAACCACAATATTCATGCCCACCGAGTCCCTTTCACTTGTAAGCTGCAGTGACGAAACAGAGCTCACGGTCCCCCACTCACGCACACCCCAGCCCCTTTGAAGCCTCAAAGCGAGACATTGCGCTTCCCTTAGACAGATACGTATCTACCCCCCTACACACCCGCCCCAGCAAACACACATCTGAGACTTTTGTTAGCAAAGACAGGCAATACCAGGTGTGTCTGAGAAAGCACTTGCTGAAAGCTGCTTGTAACTGAGCTAGAAATCATTACCTCAAAATAAAATAACTGTAGGAGAGGGCTTTGTAATTTCAGAGCTCTTCAGCCTCTCGTTTTACAGGAATGAATACAAAGTGCCTCACTAAAACAGGGCAACACCAACATAGTGTTTTCCCTACATCTGGGTCACAGACATCATTTTCCCAAACGTAGGACTTCAAGGAGACTGGAGCAAGCAAGCGACCCTCTGAGACATGCCATGAACGATCAGATAGGTGACCCCATTGACACAAGAAGCAGCAGGAATGTCTGGGATCAATGTCCCACCTCTGCTAAGTGTCAGATCCTGGAGAAAGACTGCAGAGGTTTTCAACCAAACAAGCATACCGCCAACCCCACTACACAGCATGGCACAGCATGGTTTTCCTTTGAAGTGTCTGGCTCCAAAGATGGCCCTTTTGACACCCTGAAGGCAATACGTATATGACGCAGTCTTATACAGCAACGTGCTTTTCTTTTCTTTTTTTTTTTTTTTTAAGCAAGATGGTGGTGGCAAGGGGTTGTTTGTTTGTTTTCAAAATGTGGCTGTCTTCACAGGAGTTGTTGCGTTCACCCATGAAATGGGACGTGTCTGGAGAGTTCAACAGAAAGAACCAAATGCCTTGACATCTGGTGTCCTGGACCTCTGCTGCCTGAGCTGAAGAATTGAGCTCTTAGCACATCCTGGGAGCCTGGAGAAAAAAACACACTAAACCATCCCGTGTTACACAGCCAGATTCAGTGTGCAACAGGGCAGCACAAGTGCAAATGCTGCCCCAGGGGCTGAGAGAGAAAAGGAAGGGTACAAGGTTACTTTTTCTTTTTTTTTCTTTTTTTAATAAAAGGCAAAACGCAGATCTTTCTTCAGAAGGCAGCTTTGACTTTGGAATTGAAAAATGAAATTGCCAGAGGGAAAAATAAATTCACATCCATATAGAGTAACCACTGATACACAGATTCTCTCTCCCTTTTTTTATAAGAAGCACCCAGAATAGCAATGTGAATTTTCTGAATATTTCTTGCCAACTCCCACTCCTTCATAATGAGCAACTGGAAGGTTTCAATCTGAATAATTGACTTTGTAGATTTAGGGAAAAATAAGTCAAGCTACTATGTCAAAGGGCAAGAAAGCCCTGTTTGTGCTCCCTGAAAGATACTGTATCGGCTCCCATGAGCAAGCAACAAAATGCAGCTTCTGTCATTCAGAAGTCAGAATAAGCATCCAGAAGTTTAAATTCAAGTCTTATGAGGTTAGACTATAATTTTCTCATAAGAAATACAAATTCTAGGTAGTCACAAAATACAGAACTGCTCACAGATCTGCAGTATTTTAGAACTTCTTGTATTAGCTGCAGTCAGAAATGCAAAGACATCACAAAATATTACTATCTGAAGGTTTTTTTGCTTATACAAGGAGATTAAGCCACTTCATTCCAATCACGTGGAGGTGATTGGAATTATTCCACGTGGAGGTGGAATAATCAAAATAAAAATCTATACTGAACTTTTGATAACTATCTTCAATTCAACAACATTGGTTTTGCCTTTTCCCCATTTTGCATTTATGTTGCCTCAGAGCATTCTGCTCCTGAAGTGACTATTGATAAGCCAGTGACAAATATACTGAAAGGAATACAGAGATATAATAGGATTCTACTCTGATGCCATCTTTCAGAGCTGTAGGACTTGGCTAAATCAGCGGTACTATTCAGTTTAAGTGAGCACTTCAAACTTTTTGGTTCACCCATTGCACATTTTCTCTTCACTTAGGTGCAACGTGCTCGCCGTCTTTCCCTTTCATATAAACATACATGCAATGTCATATACCAAGGGTGTATGCGCATACATATCTACACACATGCATATATATATGAGGGGTGTGTGGTGCATCCATGTATGTGCATATATATAGACCTGCACTCACCCCAGCTGTTTCTTCTCATTGCCTTGGTGGGTTACGGACCAGAGCAGGGAGGATGCTCAGCACCTCATGCAACACCAGTGACTTTCAGTCGGGCAGATGCATGTGTGAAAGGAAAAAAAGGTTCAGGAGTGAAGGGAGCCACCTGCCCTGGTTTGGCCCCCCCCGCCTCACCCAGAGGAGGGTGCCGGGAAACGCAGCGCAGAAGAAGCTGCACCACTTTTGAAAGAGAACAGACCTCCCACCTCACCAGGGGTTTCCTTCTGCAGGGTCCTTCCACTCTGGGCTGTGCTGGAAGAGCATGCCTGTCACTAACATGAAACCACCTTCAGCACCCACCAAGCCTGGTTTTACCTCTGTGTCACTCTTGCATCCTTTCACATCAGTGTCTGGTAAGAAAGGAGTGGGAGGAGTTTGGGGAAGGGTGATAAAAAGCTGGATAATAGCAGGAGAAAGAGTCAGAAAGCAGCTATGGAAAAGAAGAGTAAGCAGCTTTAAATGGATTCATAAAAACAGACAATAACATATTTTCCACTTGAGTGGAGAGTACTGCAGATTCATTCATAATTTGACTCCTGTATTTAAAGGAAGAGACCTAAGCAATAGAGACAAAACAGCGGAAAATTAAACTATTTCATCTATTCAGCATTTTCAGTCCTATTCTTGCTGGTGTTAATCAGCCCTTTGTCCTATTCTTGCTGGTGTTAATCACCACTATCAGTGGGCAAGCCCTGCCTTCAGCTCAGGAAGCATCCCTGAACATGCCCATATAGCCAGGGGACAGCTGCACCCAAGGATACCGCTCACAAAGAGTGACCGGGCTGTTTTCCATTGTCAAAATCTGTAATTTGCTGGGCAAGAGAGCGATGTTTTATTTGCTAGCACTTCTGGAGTGCCAACTAGACCACGTCAGGGACAATACTAACGTTTAAAACAACACGCACGTGTTAGTACTCACACCTGTGTGCTAGCCCTCTCTAATCCACTATTATGTACTTCAACAAACTGTTTTCTGGTACCTGTGTTATCATAGGCAATTGAAAATGCTACAAACTACATTCATAACTCCCACCCCGAGATCGTGAGAGAAAAAAGTAGCATTCTTTCTTTTCTTTCTAATCAGACTTTCAATTTTTTCTGTAATTGGCAAGTTAAAAAAGAAGATACATGTTTTTCTGAAGGCAAAGCCTAAAGATACAGGCTATCGCTTGAACCCCAGCAGCTGAGCTTTCAAGAAAAAGTATCACCTTTTAGAGACAGGTGAGAAATTAATGACAGCCTCTTCAGAGGCGAAAGAAAATCAGGTTAATAAATGAACTCAGTATATGGTATCTTAGGCTACTAGAGAGTTTCTGTGGTACTTTACAGAGTTGTGTTTAATAGAGTTTAATATATTAACTGCATGGAGGAAAGAACTATAAAACCAGTTGTTATGTTTATAATAATGCTAGCTTCTCAGTATTTGTTAAGCCCCATCACCACAGTCACAGAAGCTAAGAAGATAATCAATAAGCTGAAACCAAAGTCTCTGAGTGAGAGCACGTTGCAGCTCTCCTTCAAAATACTGCACTACTCTAGCCCAGAACTGCCTTGACAGATAGCAGAGCCCCAGACATTAAGTTAGTTACAGGGCACCAGAAGACAAGAGGATGAAGTACTTAAACTACAGGCTATTAATGTTTCTAATAAAAAGGACTAAGTTTTTAACAGGAGAGTAGACAAAAAAGACTTCGTGATAATAAATTTTACTAAATAAAAATGCACGCCATGCCTCCACTTCTTAAAGTCTTCAATTTTTAGCATGTATTATGTTGTACTTGGTATTTATACCATGTTACCACAAGAACGTTTTTCTTTGCAGAGAGAGTAACATGTTAAATCAAAATTGATGTGTTCATTTATGCTAAAAGAGAAGTAACTGCCCGGGGCCCAGATTATAACCTCCTTGAAGCAGTAAACTGAAGCTCTAACTAGTAAGTAAATAGCCTGCTTGAACATCCTTTTCAACCTTGAGATGAACCTGATAACTCACCCCAAAAAGCTGAAAAACTGAATTATTTTGTCCTGGTGCACTTTGAAGAAAAGAATATGTGCGCTCTAAGTCACTCTAGGGTTGGAAAGTCATACTTTCTGTGCGCCAGACTGTTAGCTGACTTCACATGCTAAAAAGTTCAAGCTATGCTTATCAATGTGCTATAAATAAAAATGATGGTTTAATTGCTAACGCTGCAGTTCTTCTTGTTTTAAAGAAAGAAGATCATGTGTCACTAAAAAAAAAAGGAAAAAAAACAGTTTTAATACTTCAGGCCACTAACTTGTATCCTTGGAGTTATTTAAAAAAAAAAAAAAAAAAGGAAGAAGCTCTGTCTTTGCTTAAATGCTCATAGAACATAACAGCTCAGAGTACCCATTAAGAGGAGATTACAATTTACAAGCACTTTCTTTCTGAAAATTAAAACCAAAACAGTTTTGTTATCATTTTTGGTTTGGTTTCCTGACATAGCTGAAGCAGAAATAAAACCACGTACATTTTCATGTAGTATTTGATTTTTAATTCTGATGAAGTCTTTTTAAGTATCAAAAAGTATGTCTTTTCTGAATCAAAGAATCTTCTGGCTGTTATGAAGAAACTCTTTTGAAAAAATTAAAACAAAACAGATAAAAGATTTCTAATTAACTGCTGAAGACAGTCTTAAGTCTCGCTATTTTGGGATCTCTTGTTCTGGTATAAGTCAATAACATCTCTTTGCTACGCTGGTATTAAAAGACCAGCATTTATCAGTTTAATTCACTACAATGATACGTGAAACTATGTAATAGCCTGAATTTTAAAATTAGTCTATGCAGTTTCAGATGGAGAAAATTCAATGACTGAATGGCAAGGATATAACTTTTAATTAAAACTTCTCTGGTTTAGTCAACAAGGATCTTTTGAGATACAGAGCACCTTCCTCTCCATTGTGCAGAACCATAACACTAGCCTTTAATCAAAAAGACGAGTGTATGAGGCCTATCAAACTGCAGGCTTGACCCTACTTGTTCACAGAAAAGTCAAACTGAGTTTTCTGTGGCTTAGGTCTGCCTGGCAAACACCAGCTCAGCTGCATGTTACCGTTTACGATAAAAGGCAAGAGCGGACCCCACGGGAGTCAGCCTCACGCGGAAACACCAGAGTTCACAGAAGTCATTGTCTTTCTGACTACGTGGGTTTTTCTTCTGCTTGTTTTTAGTCCCCGCAGTGCATCTACGTATGTTCCACTGCCCAAACTGTGCCCCAGAGTCACAACCCGGTGATGCTCTGACACTCAAAGATGTTTACTGGACAGGACTTGTCACCAACACTTTCTTCCACGCAAGTCTTACAACCAACCTCTTTGCCAGTACACCCTTTCCCACTGCAGAAAAGCTTTCCAGCTCATCAGCACACCTACACGTTTCAGATCAAAAACAACAGGGTGCAAAGAGGTCAAGAAGAAACAATACAGGTGACCATTAATAAGCATTCAGCAACTCCTAAAGCTACGTACACAGTCAGGACTCACGCACCTGCTAGAGAAGAGCAGAAAACATTTATAGAGGCACAGGCATACAGCTACTGACAAGGTACAAGAAAATTTAGGTAGGACGTGGTAGAAAAAGTGGAGCCACTGAACTGCCAACTCTACATGCTTTGGAAAAAAAAAAAAGTCAGGGTTATTTACATAATTAGACTGCATCCAATAGTAAACAAAACCAAAAGCACAGGATACTTGACAAATACATGACATATTGACAATTCTATAACAAACAGAACCAGGTAAATAATTCTTGCAAGACTGAGTATAGTTATGCAGATAGTGAGACGGGGATTAATGTCAATCTCAGGCTCTCTGACACAAAGCTAAGCAACCATCTTTCACCTATCACCATCCTTCCTAAAGTCACATTTTCCTGCAAACTTATTACACCTTCAGCACTTAAAAGAAATACAGGGAAAAAAAATAAATCACATGTGCTGGTGTGGACTAAGGCTCTAGTCCTGCTCCCTCTGAATTTAGCAGCACACTGAAGGAACATTAATTTGGTTTGCTCCGACATTATTATTTTTTTGGCTTAATATAAAAGTGGAGCTTCCTGTATCTTCTTTTGTATGTCAATGCCATCTCAAAAGCAGCTGTCTAATCCCGGACTTGCCCTTCATCTGCTGCATGGCCTTGGGCCCCTGGGCTCTCACAGGCGACTCTGCTGCCTGCAGGCAAGGGCATGGCACAGGGTTGGAAAGAGGCAGGAAGCCTTTAAACTGGCAATGCTACCAGAGAAAGGGAAACACTCTTTACCTTGCTTCTCTTCTGTGTTTATGAAAGCACTTGTTGCAAAAAGGGTAATGAGCATTCTCTGCACATTTCCCTGATCCTTCTAATAGCTGTTTCCCATATCGGCTCCACTTGAATTATTTCATTCTGTATTTGAGGGATCAGAACAAAATGCAAAATTTTATCTTACCAGTGATAAAAGTATTATTCCAGTTTATGGCACATAAACCTTTTAATATATCCTGGAATCTCTTTTTACGATGCTTCTCTCACTGTTAGTTTTGATGCTACTGCAGGCAATCAACATACCAGTCCTTTTACTCCACTAACATGCCCAACTGACGAGACCCTACATAGAGCACAAATTTGTTATAGGTTCCCATAACATGTCTGTCCTCTCTGTACTATTACATTTCATTTATTTCTACCAGCCCATGAAATCCGGTCTGATTGTACAATCTGCTTCTGTGTTGAAGAAGTGTTATCTTGTCGTCAGTAAATTTTATTCACACACTCCTACTTTTTCTGCCACTGTTATTAGCTATGATATTAAATAGTAATATCCAGATTAGGTCTTAAAGATTCTGACTAATCATCTCTTCAGACCCAAATTTTCTCCTGCAGAATGTCCTACTGACACTTTCTTGTAAGCCACTTCACTGTGCCCTTTACAATACATATACTAAACTCCCTCCTCTCTGTTCCATGTAGTACCACGGAAAATGATCCAGATAAATCCATCATCCATTCCTATGTGAAGATAAGTAATAATCCTTTATCAAGTAATCAGTTTAGTTATCCTCATAATCAATCTTTGGTAAAGCTGCTTGGCATTTTATCTTACTTTCCATGTTCCTTGCTTGTGACTTTCTGGTAGAATTTACCCTGAAGCATTTCAGGCAACTGAGACACAAGGTGAACAGATTTGTAATTGATCCCTGCTCTTCCTGTTCCCGAAATATTAGCAGCATGTTCACTTTGCTTCTGTCAGATGGAGAACTGACCCTGTAGCAGTTCAATCCTAACTTTTGCTGGCCAGTCAGTGAATGAATAGTAAGGATTATTTACTGACAACTGATACATGAGTAACTGAAACATCTGAGGACAGAAAGTGTTAAAAGGGAGGAAAACAAACCCTGATGTGGAGAGTTCAGATGGACAACAGAGATGTTTATCCAAACCTACGTACTTGCCTGCAAGGGAGGTATTGCTATCACAGCTTCATGCTTTGTGAGATTCAGCCGCCACAATCTTTATGAGATCACTCCAGAGTTCTCTCTGGGATTCTGTGCTCATCCTCATCTATATAAGCAAAACTTTAGGAAGGTCATTTCTACCTTTGCCTTAGAGGTCACAATCAAAGCAGTGTTTGAATTGCATCTTGTCTCTGAACCACAGCTTGGCTTCCCAGGATCATTTCCAACATGAAAAGGATTATATAAAAGTAAGTTACTGGGCCATCATATCTACAATTCTCCCCTTAATCTTATGCTTTGCTGCTTATCCCCTGATGCTTTCCCTTTTGCTCCCACCTTGGCTGTCTCTGCAAGTAGTTTAACCTTTTTACAGAATATTTGCCTTGTCCTCTCCTCCCCTTCTTTTCATCTTCCCTTTTCTCCCCCCTCCACATACACCTTACAGAAAAGCTCTCCAATTTTAAATCACCCAATAATAAATTACAATCAAACTCAAAACAGGGCATCAGTAGCCACATAATCCCATGTAACCACAGAAGGCCTGATTCTGAGCAATCATTGAGGTCTCACTGCTCGCATTCATCCTGACAGAAGGCCTAGGTCCAAGCCTCTCAAAGTATCAGGCCAAAAGATTCACCTGCCACTACCTTATAAATAATTGAATGGGTGTCTGATGACATCCATTGTATCTCAGCACTATCCCACCTTATCCCACGTGAGGCGGCTTCCGCTTCCCTGTTCTTTACAATCATACTATAAATCCCTTGGACTTAACTCTGTTCTCCTTCACTTCCCTGACAGTCCTCATAAGCTCTCTCCCGGTGAAAGAGACAGGATGCAATGATTTCTCTCGGTGCTTTAGCTCTCCTTTGTCCTTCTGTGGGTACCCTGGACTTGTTTTCTTATAGGACACCTCCACAGCAGCAGTATTGCACAGCCTTGGTTTGTCCCAGAGGCCCCAAAGCATTTGCGTGGTGCATGGGGAGGAGGAATAAACAGCTCTAAAACCTCTCTGCCTGTGTCTGCTGCACTGTACTAGGATCTGAACAAACCAGGTACCTGACAGAAAAAAATTTAGGAAGTTCCTAAAAGCTATTCTGGTCTACTTGCTGTATTTCTACAGGCAAGGAGAAATGTCACTGATACCAGTCCTATCATTCAGAGTGTTGAGGGAAAGACACATGTCAGATGCCTAATGTTGCTTTTCTGTATGAAAAGAAAGCCTTATTTTAGTGGCCATAATCAGAAAGACTTGCCCCCAAGCACAGATTTGAGGTACATGCTATCTTCTCTTGGAAAGCTTCAACAATATTGGAATACACTTACTTTTAGCATGCAGCATATTGAGATACTATGTATTTCAATAATACATATTAAAGATAATATAAAATAGCTGTATAGAATATAAAGATACTATAATATATAATTATATAAATTTATTACCTTAAATGCTTCTTTTAACTATATGGGGTTGGCCAAATGTGAAGGAAATAAGAAAACACTCTGTAATAGGTTATATTGTTTTAAAGCCTGGGTCACTGAAATTGCTTAGGATGCAAGTTATCCAGTAGCAACAAACAGTTGCCAGTATTGCCAGAATTGAGATAGTTTAAATCACTAAAAAAAAAATACCTGTGCGCTATACCTAGCACTTGAACATACTATGAAAATTCAATCAAAGGTCTAATGCACCTGTACTAAATTATGTCAGATCAAAAAGTCTAATGTAGAGTATTTATTCAAAATAACTCAAATATATTAATTTTATTTCCAGTGGCTGGGAAAAAAATAAAAATCTAATTATTCTGTTCTCCCTTAGGTACTCAGGGAGTAGCTGTCTCGCAGGGGTACAGCAGGGCAAATAGTATGGTACTTAATGAAAAATAAATAATAATAAAAAAATCTTTATTACCACTTAGCTGTAGGGTAAGTGGGAGGCAAAGCAAGTCAGTATCAGACTCAAAACAATATTCCCATTTGCAAGAGATGAGGCAGTGAACTGTATTACCCTAACACTATAGAGATAAGAAGAAGAAAAATAAGTTTACAATCCAGAGACAGTTAACACACTGAGGCATAACATGACAAAATTAAAAATAAAATGCATTTGGAGTTGTGCTGTTACAATGTGAAATGGATTATACCAGCTGTCTACATCATCTTTTCTTATATGTTTGCATTTTTAAACAAAAACTGGCACAAGAAATGGTAATGAGCTTTGTTGAATATATTCCAATTAAAACAGCAAAATCTCTTAGCAAAAAACACCCTAAAAAGCAGTTTCATGTGGGAGAAGAAAACAAGAGAAACAAAAACAAGCACAAAAAGTAGGGTATATAGGAAGTAGGAGGAGATGAGAGCTGCTATATAATTTCTTTTAAACAAACTCTTAATTCTACAAAATGCATTATCCTTCTGAACTGCATACCCAGTAATTTGTGTCCCCATTTGTTTTTTCTTTCAGCTGACTCCCCAACTCCTAGAATCAAGCTGTCACTTCAGCCAGCAGGTGCTTTCATTCCTGCCTCCAACCTACAACAGTTATGACAAGAGATGAAGAAAAACAGCTACCCCGGGCAGCCTGGGCTGGTGCGTAATGAACGGTTAACCCTGGATAAATCTAATGACAAGTGTGGGTGGCTTTGACTGAAATGACAAGGCAGTTTGTCACCCATTGCTCTGTCACAGAGATCAGCAGCGCTAACATTTTCTGCTGAGTTGAGGGGAAAGCAGCCTGAAACATTGAAAACAAAAGGGGTCATCCTCAGTGTTGAAACGCCTCTCTGGCCCTAAACAAGTCAGCAGCGGAAGAGACGTAGTTTATAAGATGCTCTTGCAAGAAAACACCACTGTCTCTGGAGACGGACAGAAAATTTAAAACAAAAAACCAAAATAAACTCACAAGCATATTGAGTTCTCTTGTTTTAAATTACCTACAGACTTTTGACAGAGGTACTCAGTTACTCAGTTTACTTTCATGTGAAATTCCCAAGAGCAACCTGCTTTACTAGAGGGGTTGTGTTTTGCTCATTGATGAGTTCAGTGCCCATAAAATGATAACAGCAAGACTCAATTGCTATCATAAATAATTAAATAGTCTTGAGGCCCCCGGTCCTCAATCATTGCAGTTTTAGAGGATACTGTTTGTGGTATCACAGGTGTACCTGCTTAAATAAAACTGTTGTCCCCAAAAGGCTGCATGTACCTCAATCCTGTAAAGACTTGTGTCTCTGTTTAAACTTAGCTTCATTTAGTGCATTAATTTCTGGACTGTGTGAGGTGCTACACAATCAGAATCCAAATAAACAAGTGGCAAAGGCTGGTAAGGGGCACAGGCACAGAAAGAGGCAGTGGCTGTTTGAATTCCACGTGGCGGACCAGTGACAGTCCTGGATCCAAAACCACCACAAATGGGAAAGGTATGCAACAGCATCACATGATACCCAACAGTGGAAGGCACTGTGGTTTTCCTGTATGAGGGGAATTAATATCATAACTTCAGACCCTGTGACATTATTGAACTAATTCGTTATATAAATTCAAGATTGTTGTCTTACCATGCTTTCATTTTTTACACCCACACAGTGCCTTCCTGAAAGCCTCTCTGGTTCTTGCCATTAACTTAGCCTGTCAAGTCTAACGGGGATGACATTCAAAACATTTTCAGCCTCTGTGCCTGGAGAAAATTTATGGTGGCTCTTCTGCCTCCCACTGCTTTTCAACACCTTGGAAAACCCCTGCCTTTTTAAATTTACATACCTTTTCAGTTACAGATGCCAACATTTTGAGGTAATCAAATGTGCATCATCCTGCTGCTTTCAAAGACCAGTAGCAGCTTTGCTGAGGGTTTGCTACCCAGTACTAATCTTAGGTCATCTGGGTCGACGCAGACATGCTAACCAGTCTCATAGCAATCCCCCGGGAACTCAAGACCTTATTACTGCTCTTCATATGTATTTTGCTTGAAACAAAAAGAAAATGAACTTCTATATTAAGATGTTGCCAGAAATAAGAAATAAATCAAAAATGTGGATTGATACACTTTCCTTCCACTGAAGCCTTTAATTTAATACAGCAGTTGCAGTATTGCAATTTCAAGAGAAAAACAGACTCAAAGCAAAGAGATTTCCCTTCTGGCAACAATCTGTCATTTTGCTACAGAAAAGCATATTCATGGCAGGTTTTTTGGTGGTTATTTTCATCTTGATCCCTTTCTAATCTCAGCTCTTGATGTCCAACTCTTTCGAGGAAATGCCAGCTTTGCCATTTCCATCTAACAGACAATTGCTTAAGAGAAACCCTGCTGCCTTACTCTTATGGTCTCCAGCACATCTTTAGCATTCCCAGTAATGAGGGTCATATCATAGAAAGACATTATCTTTTTTAATAAGCAGCTTCAGGTCTTCCTTTTCCCCACGCCTCTTCTATCTTAACCTAAATGCTAACTGGTGAATCTCATTCACCCCCTATCTCCATGTTTCTTTACACTTGTCCTTTTCGACTTTTCTGCATAGTGACCTTTCAGCACCCCCAGCATCCTGTTATGAAGCACTGAATGGCTTTTAACCATGCTCTATGTCATACTGCTATGTTTCTGCCTTTGCATGCTGGACGTGGTACTTATTTTCTGTTAATCAGATTTCACTTTGGCTGATGATTTTTTTTTTTTATTTGGTGATTGTAAAGATATGTAGAGTATCTTACAACTCATCTACTACGTGCTTCAGCACTGCATTTATCCTCCAGTCCTTCTTGCTTCAACAGCTTGCGTGGAGATACTTTTCTTATCTTACAGGTTTCTATTTATATCACTGGTTTTGTTCACAAATAGCAACATGAAACAACTTCCCCTTGCTTTGGCTGAAAACTCATAATTAAGGGTCCTGAAATACACTTTTGCATAGACAGTGTTTTGCCCGCTGTAGTCTGGTCTTCCGTTCTATTAGTCCATCATGAATTCAGACCTGGAAACATTCTATAGCTAACAGCTAAAGCAATTGGCTGTTTTATTGCTGTCTTTGCCAATGGCGTTCTGAAAGGCAATTAACCAATCTATGCCTTGATTTACCCCATTAGAATAGAAATTACAGGAACATACTACTTCAGAAGATTAGTGTGAGAACCTCTTAATGCTTATGAAGTGCTTCAATTTCTAAGAAATCATTAGATTAATGAAGGTAATGCGATTAGTAGCAAGTGCTGATTCACTAAAAGATTTTAAAAGTCTACACTGGGGGAGAGAAGCTGGTACTCATGAGATGATAATTGCTCATCCCTGCTAGGAACACAGTCTATTCTGAAGTGTAGATGGTGCCAAGCCACATTCCCAAATAGTGTTACAGCCCAACCAAAACCAAAGGCTATCACATAATTCAGGGACAAGGTGAAGACACAGTTCACAGTCCTGTGTACACTGCAAGACCAAAATGTGTTAGCCACGTTATAATAACAAATAACATAAAGCTGATTTTGCATCATAGCTTGATTGATTTTGCACAGTGGCTTCTTTCTGTCTGCTTTCCAAAGGAGTCCATCTACAGTGAGGCTTTTGGGAGATTTCCCATTCATATTCCAACACTGATACTTGTTGAGGTGCTAATAATGGTCAAAAATCTGCGTAGGCAACCTAGACTAATTTCATACACCAGGCGCAACACTCACACAGTTAGTTTCTGATGCATGACGCTGGCTATGAAGGCAACATCTCACACATTGAACAACATGGTGCTGAGGCCTCTGTCCTTCCATGGCCCCGCACAATCCCTCCACCAGCAGTGGTCCAACAGTGGAGGAGAAGGAAAGTAAGTGTGGCAACGACCTATACCTCAGAGTAAGCAGTGTGAACAGGTTTCTCTGATCAAAAAAGACGTATCAAAGTTTTGTTTCCTTATGGCAGAGCACACCCTACTCTTCCCTTATCACATGGCACAATGAATTAGAGTTGTCTCCCTCCTTGTAGCCCAGTATGTCTCAGACTTACACATACAGCCAACTAGATGTATGGGGCTGGATTAATGTTTCCTGTCTTGACTTCTTTCTTCTCTAAGAAACCAATCGATCAGTACCTTTCTGGAGCTGACAGAATTGCCATGGTTGTGATCCACTGCCTAGATATCTTCTGTCATAAAACTGAATACTTTATTGAAGTAGTATCAAAGCAACTACAGAAAAACATTATGTTCTTTTTTTTTAATTTTGAATTCAACAGAGAAGTTGTTTATATTTAATGGTAACTGCAGAGGCAGGTATTGCTATGCTAGAGACTTCAGACTTGTTATGATTCAGAAAACTGGGTTTTGATGTAAATTTTAGAGCCTGCATGTCACAGAGCTGCATTATGTTCATACTTGTAAGCTGGCAAATAAAGGTCATCAACCACAAAAATTCAGAAATTAAACATATTTATGTCTATTATTGCTTGATGAATCAAGCAAGAAGGTTGCTGAAAAGCCCTTTCTTTAAATTTAATTGCAACTACCATTGCTCTTCCCACACCACTGACAGTTCAGAGAGCCTATATATGAAAGGCATACACAGGGAAAAAAACTCATGTCGCACAATTCCATTAAAAAGATCTGTACTATTCCTTTCTCCTCTCTGTTTTAAATTCTCCTGAAGCAGCAGTAGTTTTAACCAGTTATTTTTCCTTTATTACTTTCACTGCTAAAAATAAATTACTACTGAAACACAGCATTAGATTCTAGAGAGTGGAACACATGAAGCTAACCATAATAAAAAAACCCACCCTACTTCCACACCAAACAGAAGAACAATTGGAGACAGAAATATCGCAGGAAGGGACAGGTGCAGCTTTAGAAGAAGAAATTCATTGCTTACATAACCACTTCACATATTCCTCTCATCTAAAATACACACTTTATTGAATGTACTTCACTAGATTATATGAACATCATCTGAATCAGAAAATCCAGTGAGTAGGTCAAATCGTTATTTTACCCTCAGTAACAATCATTTAGTTCTTCTATTCTAAATTCTTCCACTATGAGGTTTGAGGAAAGCTGTTGTGATTCTTTGTATTTTCATTTCCCTGTCTGTCCTTCAGGGATAATAAAGCAAATCTGACCATATAAAGAGACTGAGAGGATTTTGTTCTCTCTCAAAGCTTTTTTACAGCAGGAAAATTACACATTTCTCTAAAATAATATCAAAGGTGTTACTCTTAGGAGGCTCTTGTTATTCAACAAATTCAATATTTTAAGGCCAGGAAGTTTGCTAGCCTTTAACTTCCAATAATGTAATTCTAAAAGGTGACAGGCACACACACTCAAAGCCTTTTTTTTTTTTTTGTTAGAAAATTGTACTGCATCTGATCTTATTTTTCAATAATTATGTTAACATTATGCTTCACAGATCAGGGCAAACTGGATGCTACCAAACAGTATTTCACATTTCATTAATATTTACATTACCCAAGCGAAAAATCCTGTTGTTTAGTTAAGACTTGTATATCATTCTAATACACATATACCTTAAAGTATTCAGTTTAATTGTAGCAGCTTTTATTGAGACTATACCTCTTGTGTGAATTGGATAAGGTAATTGGTCTGTTACCATGATCTCAGATTTGTATTAAGAAATAGCAAGTAAATAAATAAGATGAATGAAAACTAAGAACACAAATAGGGTTTATGAGACTTTCACCTAAGAAAGGGTGAATAAGGCATGTGTAAACTAGCTGACAGAATAAATATTGAAATTGTAATTTCATAAAGGGAAGTTGAATCAGGACAGATGAATTTTTAATACATACATGGATCATTAAAGGAGAGAAGTTTGTGTTACTCATTCAAAAAGTGACCTTAAGTAGAGACTGGGTTATAAATTCAGCACATCAGGTTGGAAGGATACCTGGGAATGACTGACTCGCACTGGACACATGCAAGACATTACATATGTGTGTGTAGAACATCCAGGGATATGGTCAGAGAAAGACAAATTTAATGAAACTTTAAAAGGTATTAATGAATTCACATTTATGGATTTCCTAATTTCTGTTTGGATTTCCAAACCATCTAATAGCAGTATTTACTATTACAGAAATTATAATAAATCTCAGATGTGTCACTGGTGGGAATAAGTAAATAACTATAAAGATATACCCACAGTTCTTGCTTATAAAATGCAGAATCCAAGTAGTACTCAGCAAGGGAAAGGAAGTAGGAGAGAAAAAGAGGACATCCCAGGAACAATAGCACTCACTGCCTTTGAAATTGTAATGTCAAGTCTAAAAAAGAAATATTCCATTATTCCTGACACCAGCTGAGAAAACACTATTCCCCTCACCTTGGGCTGCATGTGTGCAAAAAGGAGAACTTCACTTACTCACAGAAAACTGCTGTTTATCTGACAAAAGATGAAAGACTATAAATAAATTTGCTGATTTTAATATGCAGGCACATAGCTGTAAACAAACACTTGCTAAAGATCATCCTTGATCCTTATTAAATCTACATTTAAAAATGGCTTCAACAACAGAAGTGAAACACATTTTCATGCTAATATCCCAAACGGCACATATGAACTTAATGGTTTTGCATGGATCTGCTTGTAACACATGCTTACACATCCATGCAATTGTCTTGCTCTCTACACATACACTTATGCAATGTCAGTAGCATCTGTGTTTGTATCTAGCCATTAACTTATATAGCACAAATATTTCTGTAATATGCTTGATTAAACATTGGGTATTCTTGTGTACCTCTCAAATATATAAATAATAACAACGGACTGAGAAAGGTCTCCTTGGCAAACTGCCTTTTGCTCCTACAGCCAGCCAACTGAAAAAAGTCGATTCCATAAACTCAGCGAACTGCTCCCAAGTAAGAATTCGGTTACTACCCTCTTCGCCGCAACAATAACCTATGCCAAAACTATTCAGATGGTGTGAATCCTTCTTCTGATCCCCTTGAAGCAACTCATTTATAGCTACTTTTTATAATCTGCATTCTCATTTTCATTTGATCTTCTCTCAGTGCATTTTAGATGGCAATCATCACTTGTCTTAAATCCTCTGCACAAATATACTAGTGGGTGTTCTTTTGCACGCTGCACACAGATGTTGAAGAGACAATGTTTTGATGAGTTGTATGTAAATTCCATTCAAAGTGTCACTTGCCTTTAGGGGTCTGTTGCCAAATATTTCACACTTCCCCTTGTCCCTTCTCAACTTGAGACCCCAAGACTGAAAGGCTTTGGAAAAAAATTCCAAAGCAGATTTCAGGCAAGCTCACATCGCTCTGGTTCCACATACAACATGGATAATAGGTAAGTGCCATGCCCTGAGCATTTTCCAAGCCACATTGCAGATATTACCCTGTATAAGCCAAAACACCCTGAACAAAAGCTCTGCTGAAGTATAACTCCCCTTAGGCAACTTCACTTCTCAGAAGCCAAAGACCAGGGAGTTCAAGACCAAGGCGCTCTATTAGGTGCCTGAGGCAAAAAAGGCTACCTGAACTGAGCAGAGAAACTGCAGTCAATCCCCAAAGGAAGTCCTTGCCTTGATGCCTGGTTAATAGTTAATGCACAGGGCAAGTCCTCAGCAGCCAGGAGCTACCTGTGAGAAAAGCAGCATGCAGTTATAGGAAGACAGACAGCTGAGAGCTGAACTTCAACATCTACTGAAGTAGCAAGAACTATTTCCATTAAAAATAATGTATGTTTTAATTAGGCTACATGAGATATTTAGACAATACAATCATCAGGTCCTAGCATAGGTGTTCTTGTGGGAGTAAAACATGGCTAGAATAATTGTTCAAATACTGCTGTCTCTAAACAATAACACTCGAACGCCAACGAGCTTAAACACCATCACGTTAAGAGCTGTACTGGCATGAACAGCGACAGCACGCATGTGTTCTGTGGAGCACAATAAATGTTCTTCATCTCTAGAGCACATTTTCTGAAAAGCTGAAGATGTTTTCTAAGTGTGAAATAACACACAGTCTATACAGGACATTATTTTTTCCTTTCTCTCTGCACTGAAGGAAGGACACAGCAGGTCCATAACTGAGATTTTACTTTTTCGTATCTCTCATCAGTTCAATTGAATCTAGAATGATAAGGGTTATTTAAAGAGAGGGAAGGAAAAAGGTTAACCACTTTCCTAATACAACAAAGGCTGTCCTGTAATCAGTAAGGGTCACTGTGAATGTAGCAGCAAATCAGACACAACCACTATTTTAATTTCCTATATACAAAATACATTACACTGGAGGATCTAAAGCATACTTGTTAGATCTCAGTTTTCAAAACATCATCATGAAACAGGCAAATAAGCTTCTTTGTTGATTAATCAAATACTAAAATAGCATATTGTCTTCAGGACCATCTGTGTTAACACTTTCTGAGTGTTATGTATTGATCAACAACTGAATAAGCAATCTAAAGTTTGCAACAAAAAAAAAAAGCTAAAGCAACAAGCAACAAAAAAAGCTAACAGAGTGGCACACCTTGATTAAGCCTGGACACTGGTTTATTGGAAAGCCTACACACATTCCAGTGGCTTTCTAAAGGTTACACAGTAAACCAGCTCCAATTAAATGTACAAAACCTGCCACCCCATCTTTCCAGTTTCTTGCTTTATCTAAAAAACAGCATTATTTCACTAAGGGAATAAAGACTTTGTAGAGCAGTGAGCATGATGGGAATTGTCAGAATTATCTACAAATCCTTCAGACAAGATACCAAAGTTCAAACTTCAAAAAATTTACATTCCATTCATATTGATTTTTCTTTGTATCGTAGAGGCAAACTTCCTAATAACACAGATTAAAAAGCACCAGAAGATACTCTAAAAATATTCAGAACTACAACAAAACCTGATAATCAGAACAGAAACAAAAAAAACACTGAAAATGAAAACCTCAAAACAAAACTGCTTCAGGAATTAAACATTATTTAACTGCAGATTTCAATAAAACTACTTTGTAAAATCACTTATATGTGCAAATTGACAAACAAAAGCTAGATAGTTTAGCTACTTAGAGGCACTCTTTTCCTTGGGTCTAAGATAATGTCTAACTATGTATGAAGCTCAACATTTCTATGCTTTTATTATAGTATAAGCCTAAGCCTGAAAGGAGGTAAAGACCCCACTGAACCCAAAGGCACAGAATGAGAAACTTTCTCCTTTCCAAAATGTTTGTATACGATGCATCAGTACGGAGGTGGGAGCAGCTCACAGAAGTATCACTAAATTGGTTTTCAACTAGCTGATAACAGCGCATTTCCTTCAGCATAGATCTTCGTGTGAGCTGCAAAAATCTGGCTGAGCAGTTTGGTAAATGCCCAAGCAGTCTGCCTGGAGTAAAACTCCTGCTGGTACCACTGGGGAGCTGCCTAAACAAGATAGCTCATTTCAAGCTCGTTTAGGTATGTTTAAACAAGCGGCATTTACTAAAACACTGATGTGACCTAATTTGAAGGGGAAAGTGACAGAAATTAAATACTCTCCCCATATTACAGCTACAGCATGTAGACAGCATGAATAGAGGTGAAGCTACTTGCCAAATCTTTTTAAATACCTGAACCCCTCCTTTTTGGCTCTAGATAATCCTTCTCTTTAAGAAAGGTCAGCGCATATGCTGGGCTTTCTCAGATTGCCTCTTCTGTTCGTATTTCAGGTTGTTGATTCCCTCAGATCCCTGCATTCCCTTAAGATTTAGTAGCCCAGGACCTTCTTCTGAATCTTCCAGTCCTGTATAATTACATGTGGTTTCAGAAATGCCAGAATCATCAATATATATATATATTATCAATACCCATATTGATGTTACTTATACATCCATGCATAAGAGAACAGCACCACCTCTATGCCCCGTTTTGCAGACAGTCTCAAACACAGGAGCCTACTTAGGGATTCTGGTTGTGCTGAAATACAGTTGCTACTAAAGAAAGCACCTTTTGCAAGTATGGATGGGGAATCTCTTAGATACACACTCCACGCTGTAGCACTGACAACACTGACAGGCAAGAACATCAAGTCTTCCGCAGAACAAAAATACGTTTACTCTATTAATTGACTGCAAAGGATAAAACTGAGTCCATAAAAATACTACAGCTGAAATTGAGATTTATTTTTTTTATTGTATAGGTTTATTGAGGTAATACTTGTTCATCAGAAACACTCTCCAGTACGAATTCTGATGGCATATTAATTAGGGAATTCTAGACTCCCATTAGAATGTCTCATCAAAACCAGCAAGTGTCTCAAATGGCTTTGAGTGGGAGTCCTGTTCAAGGTCCTGCTTTGAGTCAGATGGAATAAGGACTTGAATCTGGGTTTCCCTCTTCCCAAACACAGAACACTAATTGCTCTCATACTTTGATGTTTCGCAAAAATACTTCAGAAGGGTTTGGTTTACCCCAGTGGAAAACAAGGGGGAGGAGAGGAAGAGGAGGAATTAAAATCTTGCAAATTTTTGCAGAAAGTTTAAGATTAAGCTTTCCCTTTAAGCTCTATCTTAAACCTGATATTCATCTACTAAAGCCATCATGTCTAACATATAGACATTTGGCTCCAGACGTAAAAAGAAGAGCAAGAGAGAAAGAGGGCAAACCTGTTAGCTACTTCTTTGCAGCTGAAAAAGATAAAATCAGATAAAAACACCTTGGAAAAGATGTTACAATAAGATAGGGCTGAAGGTTCATAGCTGTAAGTTCTTTAAGAGAGTTATAAAAAAAAAAAAAAAGAAAAGAAAAAAGAAAAAAAATCAAGCCTGAAACTCTGCTGCTGCTTTGCTGTCAGAAGTGACATAGCTAACAGCAGCAACAAATTCATTATAGCACTGCTGGGACTTGAGACAAGTAGTAAAATAACATCTGAGTTCTTAGAAGAAAAGACATTAATTTAGCTGCATGAATAGACAGGTGAATGAAAATTCCAGTTCTGTTTAGACCACATTAATACTAGAGACACCTGAAATTTAAGAAAGAATTCAGAACAAGGTAAATTTAAACTGCTTCTTTTCTTCTAAGGAGAAGTAATTTTGTGAGACTCTCCTGGTTGTCTAACATTTGAGTCAAGGACAAACACTTGGAAATATGATCAAAATACACACTTAGAAAAAGTCAAGTAATGTACCCAGTATGAGTAATTTTTCACATTTCATTCTATTTTAAGCGAGGCTCTTGCACAAAACAAAATTCTTGAAGGTCTGTAGTTATTTTCAAACTTTGGAGATAGCCCGTAATTTTGAAGCTATAAGCAGTCTTCATCAGAACTTCAGATCACATCTAAGACAGCATTGCTAATCATCTGGGAGACAGTTGCTTTAAAACAAATGACTCCGAGATCTCTCACAAACTTTCTGCATCAATAAAGCGGACAATGTTGTGCTATTTTCAATAAAATTATTGCTAATTTGTGAGGGAAAAAAATTAATATTCTCAGCAAGCTGTATTGAGTTCGACACAGAAAGTAGAGGCCATCTGCCAAAATTGAGGATGAAAAAGCGATCACTCCATGCAGTGGTTTGGGCTACCAAGAGAGTACATTTTCTGACTCACTGGCAGTCCACAGCCACCCATCTGCACCTTGACCCACACGGACCCAGTTACGGCACCGTTCTGTGGGTGCTAGTGTTCACTGCATAATTCTGCTTATATACAGCACGGTGTGCGTGTGTAGGCAAAGCTCCTATCACCTCTCTACTCAAATAGAAGTGAGACTGGGTCCTATTGAAAGCATAATTTAAAATAATTTTACTGACAGAGATTTATTTTTTTCTTTCTGTTTCAGATGCTTATTCTGAGAAACTAAATTCCAGAAAGTTTTTATGGCATATATTAGATGCTCATTTTTTAAAGTAGCTGGAATGGTGTTTGACCTTCTGCTTGAAATTCAGATGGGTTAACCTTGCTTATCTTCTCTGCTCTGCAGATATAGTCACGCTCATAAAACACCAATGCTCAGTTTTACATTTAAAATATCAATAGCTTCAAGAAGTTAAAACTTAGGCAACTTGTGATGGGGTATCATGCCCATTTCTTCTCAGGAAAAGGGAAATCAGGGGATGGTTATTGCAAATGGTGGGTTTCTCTCATTTTCTTTCACCAATTTTTTTAAGCTTACCACCTCCAAAGGGTTAATTCTTACACTTTATCCATCAGAGTAACCCACCCAGCAAAACTTGTGCATGTCCAGAGAGAGACTGAAAGAACCGGAAGCCCATGTCTAATGAAGAAAATGTTGCAGGTAACTGAAGAGAAAAAAATCGCAGGTAACAAGCAAGCATGAGATCAAATCTGTCACTAGTGTAAGCCCCTGAAGTCAGATAATTATCACACGGATTGCTTTGGTTGTGTTGCATTAGTAACTCTTCAAAATCCAGCAGTTAATAGAATAATAAAATACAACCAGTATTAATAGTGATAATTTTTGCATTTCCTGAGAAATATGAAAAGAAAAATTCATAATAAAAAACATAACAGAAACATCCATAGTTACCTTACTTCATACAGCACCACTCCCATACACCTTTCCTGAAAATCTTTTTTGTAGGTTCCTCTTTACTGTAGGTTCTAATTTGTAATGACTGAGTTCACCTGTGCACACTAAGTCAGTCAGGTATCATAACTTTAGTTAATAAACCACAAAATAACATAAAATAGCAAATGATTCATGAAAATTAGCAGCAAGTTGTTAGGAAGAAATCTGTAGAATTGAAATAACATTCTTTAAAAATTATCAAAAGAAACTTATTTGCTACAAAACATTTTATGAACAGAGCAACTATACTCAGAGCAATTAACAGAATTTTTTGCATGCTTCTTAGAAACTGTCTTAGTTTTGGTAGGTTTTTTTTTTTTTTTCAAGATATCAATTATATAATATTTCTCTCTCTCTGTATGTTGTCTTCCTTCCTTCAGAATAGGATTCTTAAAACAACTTGGAAGACTTTATTCTACTTTTCAATCTTCAGAAACACACCTGCATGCTTCCACAAAGTGCTGCCAAAATTATCTTTCTTACATAAAAGCCTAAAGTGATGATAACACGCAAATTTGCATCATGGAGAGAGAAAGAGAGGGAGATGACTCCACATAATTCCGGTAAGACTTCTTTCTTGCAATTGGTTTTACACGGCTGGACGGGAAACAACGTAAATCGCAACAACACATAGCAGATAGACACAGAAATGACTTCTCCTACCAAAGATCTGATGTTGGCTTCTCTGACTGAAGTCTGCTGATATGTGACCAAAAAAATGATCCAGTCTTATAGCAATTATACGGCTAGAATGTATAATACGATACAAGTCAAAATTTTTCTACGCAAAGGTTCAAAATTTTGCTGTATGAATTGTGAGCTGTAAGGTCACGGCCCGGGAATCCTGTTTACGTATACTTCTTAAAGGCATCATTCAAATCATTCAGCTATTTCTGAATGAGAAAACAAACATTTGATAACTAGGAACGTGCAGCATCTAACATTAGGAAGCCAATCTCTTTCACTGAAATGATATTTGCTGACAGTATTTAAGAAGTGACATTGTCACACTGTACCAAGCTCTTGCTTCAAATTGGTCTGATAAGTAATAAATTATTGTATGTTAATGTTTAGTTTGAGTTAAATTTCTATATTAATTAAAGTATATATTTTGCATACAACATATCTAATCCGTTTGGGCCCTGCTCCTATAGAAGAGGATCTACTTGCAGGATCTGTCCAATTATGAGAGTTTGTTCTCGCCCATCTAGTAATTACCAACTGGATATTTTGCTGTTTTGTCCGGAATCGGAGTTTGTTTTGTGATGAAATATATGCCATGGGGAACTGGAATGAATTTATAATACATACTTCAGCATTAAATATTTGGGAAGCATTTTAGTAAATATATGGCTCTGTTTATTTCAGATTTGGCTGTCATGCCGATGACAGCAACACTCCAAGTGAAATGAATGCAAAACACCCATGCTCCTGGCTGGAAGAAACTGATTATAAAATTTGGATGAAAAACCAGAAAAAGGGTTTGTTAGTTACATAGCTCTGTCCTTTATGCTATGACCAACGTACACTTACTTGAAAAGAAATAAAACACCACCCAGATTAATTTTCCCTCATTAATTTCCTGGATATCACATTATCACTTCTCATGCTATTAGAAGAACACTTAGAAAAGTGACTCAGTCCATTACTCTGACTATTTTAATTTTTCTTAATAATAATAAGATTTGTTGATTCATTTTTACGGTTCAAATTTTGGGGCTCTTAGGAAAGCTTCTCTAGGTGTTCTCTGGTTCTAAATGTTTGATATGCTTTTCTTTTTGACTAGGAAACTATTTACAGTTCTTGCAACCACAAGCATTGCAGCATCCTGATACAGGCTAGCTTATCATCCCCCCAAAATAGCAATTGCCTTATAAAAAATAAAATCATCATAAGTGATAGGTTAGACAGCTGATTTTCTCTTTTTCCGTTTCTGGAGCCATGAAGGCTTGTATTTTCAAGGTTTCCTTTACAAACTAGAAAACCTGACTAGGAAACTAGAAAAGTTTATTTATGGTGAAAGTTAAGATTTTCACCTAAGACAATACCTTGAGCTTTAAGTAAATCATATATGGTGAGATTTCTTTAAAAAACCCACAAGTGTTTGCAACTAGCCACCCTCTAGATTTATTCAGTGTGTCCTACTACAGTTTATGCTATCATTTGTCAAGAAATTTCCAAATTTTATTCTTTGCCAGCTTCCATCAAATTCTAAGTTGGTATATATTTCACCTCCATATTTCCTGAGTTTTCAAAGAGTTGCGTTATCATTATGGCTTCTTCACTTGAAATACAACAAGTTTAAAAATGTTCTACTACTCAGAAAGTCAGGATATATACGAAGTTTTCACTGCAATTACATCCCATGAAAGAAACAGGCCAAATAGTATGAGAATTTCATCAGGCCTCACAACCTGCTTGCCAGAAGCACAGTGTTTAACCCACTATAAGATACCAAAAGTATGTTGAGATAGAAAACTCCATACCTGCCGTTCTTCTTCTTGTGAGACTTGGCAGACATATAACAAAGCATCGAGAACAAAGTACATAAAAGGTTTCCGAGGGTCGATGGTTTATTCCTAGGAAACTTGTAGGGATTCAAATATTTCCAATCGGTAAGATTCAAATATTGAGATGGCTTCTACCCCTTAAACAGAACTTGCATAGACACCAATGCTTGTGATCTCTGAGGCTTAGGAGCTAGCTGTTTTCATTTCTATTCTATTTCATTTCTATTCTAGCTAAATTGTCAAAGGACTGAAAGAACTACACATCAGTAAGTCTAACTCTCACAAAGATGGCTAAATACGTACATTTCCACTGTCTTCCAAGATCTGTGCATTGGAATTGAGTAGACTGAAGAACTGCAAGCTAAGCTTTTCATTTGCCTGCACATTTCGTCTGTTATATATGAAGTTATAAATCAGCTGCATAGGACAAATTGGACTTAAATGCCTGCCTTGGTCTTCTGAAAAAAAAAATCTGATTTGGACTGTCATATTTTAAAAGCTAAAAATACTACGCATTTTTTAAAGGAGCGGAACTGAATGAAGAAAACACTAGTCAAACCCAGTCTCAAAATAGTACATTCTATAATAATGCAAATCAGAAAAATCTGCAAAACTTCAGCTTCTCGCAGACGCTGGATAGCATGCATTGTTTTCTTAATGCTAAAAAGAAACATCAGTGAAACTTTAATTTAGCGGTTGACCGAAGTCGTATCAGTAGAACGGTGAAAATTAATAATATGCTTATGAGTACACATGCACACAGACAAAGTAGATACTTTTAATAGATTTTTTTTTAAGAATTTGTGTCTTCCATTAATACCACCCTAAAAATGTGCTCCATTTTCTTGCCAGAATAGGTAATGCATCTTAGAGTTCTACATACAAGATAGACATTCATATATATATGATGAATTGGAGGAGGGGAGGGGGATTCGACGGGTATCTGCAATTGTGCAAGCAAGTATTTTTTTCTTTCCTTTTTAAAGGGAGTTTGGTTACAGTTTGGAGACAGTTGGGAAACAAATACTTTATTTATATATATATATATCTATTTCCTGCTCATGGATTTACTCACAGTGCTAGTTACAATTCAAGTTTGTGTGAATAACAGAAAACGGCTGTCAAAAGTGTTCCTCGCATGAAGTTCTCGTCCTCTTTAAGGTGCTACTGAACGACCTATTTTCCCCCCATATCGGCTTTTTATCCATATAGTCTTACTTAAGAAGGGCACACACAGGAGAAATATATTTTCTGATAATCTTCTTCATTCTGTATATACTTTCCATCTAGCATACATGAAAAACAAAAACGGAATGCAATCATTACCTTGTTACTTCACTCATTAGGAATTTTGCTTGGAAGGTTCAGCTAGAAAGCACTTACTCTATAACAAGCATTAGGGAATTGAATATAGCACTGCAAGAGCTCAATAAATGTCCCTTTACAAAGAAAGGCTACATTTGCCTACATTTTGTTTCATTCACTAATGTGCCTGTTCATAGTTTTTTCCCCATGAATTATTAATGAATCATTGTGAACAAGCAAGTGAAAAAGGAAATAAAACATGTAAAATTAGCCTTTAGATTTTTTTTTCCCCTAGGTGCAACAAGAATTCAGCTAGGAGAACTTAAGAAACAGCGCATTAGGACACGGGGATGGTAGCCAAAATAGACTGTGTTTGTTTGGGTTTCCCAGGTAGGCTTGTAAACAACTTTTAGTTTATAAATCTTTTCATTTGCAGACCTGTTAAGTTTGATGAAAAGGAAGGAAGAAATGAACCTTAAGACCCATTACCAGTCCATTTTATTTTCCTGTCCACGAACAGATTAAAAAAAGGCTCCTGGCCTCATGGCACCCAATGGGCAGAAGACAGAGTTACGCAGAGCAGCAAAATATTGTGAAAATAAGTGGTGCAAGTAATATCTGCCAAAGGCTAACAGATTTTAGTTTCCGCAGAGCTAGCAAAAAACAGGACACTGTCCAATTCTGTTTAGCAGATGATTCTGAGAAAAGTGATTTTGTAAAGAAGTGAAAAACAGGGAAGAGCTGTCCTTGAAGAACTCTCGTACATATATTTATAAATACATGTGTGTTGCTTATTTGTGCAAATCAAAGTGTCATCTTATCAGCCTTAGAAAAAAAAAAAAAGAAGCAACTCTACAATATTGCACACAGTACTGTTTTATGGCCATTGAAGCCTGTTAATACTTCAGACTAAAAGCTCTGTAAACCGTACAAAGTTTTTTGCCATTTTAATTCTGATATTTGGGTAGAAGAATTTTAATATTCTTCTTAGGTCTCAATTAGCAACATGATTAATAAAAGTCATCTTTTCAGAAATTAAAATTACTTATGCTTACACATTTTTTAACAGAGGGGTTATAGGAGGACCTCAGCTGAACTTCCACATGTATACTTTTGTACCTTTGAAGGTGGAAACACAGAAAACTAAGTGTGAATATGATAGGGCTTCCCTCTATAATTGCTCAAAGGCCAAGTTGGAACATTCTAGAATTTGTGGTCTGGTGTCAATAATTCAAAATCTGTATCAGAATTTGTGGCCCATCTTACTTCAGTACTCAAAAGATCAAAATGAAAGGCCTTGCAAGTCCCAACCTTGACAGCATCTTTCAATTGACCATTTAAAGAAGGAGCACAAAACGCACGATAGTGAAGTGGAATGAAATCGCTGTAAGGTGGTATGCAGCTTTCTGAATCTCTGTCCTCTCTGAGCTTGTTTAAGAAAAAACAAAAACAAATTCACTTCACTCTAAGAAGGCTTGAAAACACTTTAGGTTTTTCAGCTCAGAACTAGGAAAAAAAGCAAATCTGCTGCTGCCTATCTGTTTGACCTCATTTTGCACTGAATTCATGGTGATCTTACATTGTTGTTATTGTGTATTTTGCATCTATAATGTAGCAACAATTCCACGAGTTTTGTGCTACATTTATTTTATGCTACCTATACTCATAGCCTAAATACTACTATTCTTCGAACTATTACAGGTATCCTATCAAAAATACTTCCCCTCAAATCCACAGGTAGCTGTCTCCAAATCAATGGCAACAGTAGCCTGTCCAAAATTTGATCCCATGTGTTCTTTGTGAGTATGAATACCCCTGAGAGCTCTGCACCAGAGACCCCTGTAGCGCTAGCTTTACACATCTGCAAACTCAATTACATATTTTTCCATAAAACCATTCTGCTAAAAATACACAAATAGGAACCTGAACTACTGGTATCTTGTGACAGCTTAAAAGGAGAAAATGCAAGAAGATTTTTGTTTTGCAGATGCATTTTGTCCTAAAGTAATTTCCTTACCTTTATAGCCCTATACTTATCTATGGATACAGAGCAACGTACAAAATGTAATTACAGAAGTATCATACTTATGTATAGTATCATACTTCAGAATCAGAAAGGGAGAGAAGCTCCCAAGGTTGAATGGAGGATGAACAGAAGGCATACCTACCACAGAGCATACAACTCTGCTTAAAATCCTCCCGAAACGATACCTCCACTAATTACCAGAACTGGTTCCACAGCATTAGCAAGTGGCTGTGAAACCCTTCTCTAATATCCAAAAAAATTTCAAATAAAAAGTCTGTGGCAGTCACCAAAGCTCTTCAGTGTAAGGGTGGTGTGTTTGTTAGAGGACTGTTAGGACATAACGTGTGTGGGGGAAACTCTTCCAGTGGATTTTGCTTTAATACATACTCAAACATGGCCTTACTGGCATTAGCTAACTTCTCCAAAATCAGGTCTCGGCTGAGGCCTTCTCTGTATATAAATTTTGTTGCTCTTTTGATCTGCTAAGCAGTACATTCCTCTCTCCCAAAATTAATGTGACTTTTGAAGATTTGTGCATGCCAAAGCTGCTTCGCTTTCTGCCTGAGCGGAGCCAGCGTGTACACCACCACGAGTAAGTATTTAAAGGTAAAAACGACCTCATTTTACGCTGCGTCTAGCAGAGAAAAGCACAAAGGCAGAAATGACATTAAAGGAACCCTTTTTCTCATCACCTGCAAACCCTATCCCCAGCCTGCCGAGTCTGCCGTTTACTACAAACCAACCACCCAACATGCCGTTACGAGCAACACGGCTCTAATCTCACCCAACTAAACTAAAAGCCTCTCTTGTGCGGGTTACTGCGAGTGACTACGTTTTCATTACTGCCTCAACCCCCCCCTTCCTAAATCCCAAGGAGAGCTGCCTGGGCGAGGGCCGAGAGCCTCCTTTCATGGCGAGTTGCGGATGGGCTGCGGCAGTCGCTCCAGCAGGGGAGGAGGAGGAGGCCGCGCCGACAGCGGCAGCTGCCCTCACCTTCTCCTCCCAGCCCTCCAGAGGGTCTCCTCATCACAGGGCAGTTCAACACAACGAGTCCTGCTGCCCCGTTCGCAGGCAGCCACGATTCCAGCCACCGTTAGGAGGACAGGTCTGGCCAAGGTCCTCATGCAAATCCCCTCCTGCTACCAAAATGGTGGGGAATCCACCAGAGAAACACAATGCTCTTTCCTCAGAAGAGCTTGAAAATAGCTCCTCGTAAAAAAAGCCTGCCCTTACCTGTGACTGGGAGCCGTGCCTGCAAGATGGCAAAGATGACGACCCTCCTCCCCTTCATCTTGGCCGGGCCGGCGGTGCTGGGGAGCGGGAGGCCACGGGGAGCGAAGGAGAAGAGTGGCCTCCAAGGGCTGTGCTGTGCCTTGAGCTCCCCGCAGGAAGCTCACCACCTGCCGGCAGCCCCGCGAGCACCCGCCTTCCTCTGCCTGCCAGCCAGGCGGCCTCCCAGGGCTGGGGCCTATGTTCTCGGTATTGGTGTTTGGGGTTTCCTTTCCTACCTTTTTTTTCTTTCTTTTTTTTTAGTTGGGTTTGTTGTTTTCTTTTTTGGTCCTCTTTACAAGAGGGTTTTTGGTGGGTTTTGGTTTTTTCCCCAGTTTGTCTGATGGTTCCTAGGACATCCCAGTCAGCAGCTGCTGATGTTCTTAAGGGGCCTAGAAAGTATATATGTCAGATTCAGCCTGGCTTCAAAAGGGATGGCAATATCACTATGTCCACTGTGCAGTATGGTTTAAAATTGTAAGGTAGAGTCACTCTCGAACAAGTAGCTGGCTAAATGGGTAAAGATATAAAGTTCATTTCTGAATCTAATTGAATCTAATGGCCTTGCTGCAAGCAGCCTACAGTGGCTGCGCTCTCAGGGCTATGGGGGGACTGGACCCCAGGGAGAGCTGGGCTCTGTCCATCCATGCAGGTTGCCTCCACAGGAGCTAACACACTAGCGCAACTGGCCCTGCCTGCCTCATGTCAGTTGTACCCATGAAATGGAGATGCTTTTTGGTGTGAACATACTGCATCTTTGCATTCCGAAGAGTGTCAGCACTTGTGGAGCTCTGGAGCCATTTTGTCCTCCAAATTGCTGCAGCCCCTAGGGAAGGAGAGCCCATGACATCTCTGCAGGAGAATATCTTCTGCTTGCTTGGCTTGAAACAGAAAGTTTTGCAGCCTCTAGCTCATGTATGCCACTCCTGCCCACTGAGAGGGCCGCAAGATTGAACCTCCTTGCTGCTTGAATGTCTAGTGACGGATCCCGAGGCAGAGCAGCACACCCCAGGAGTGGGATGGGTGGTTTGAAGGCAGCTGCGGCCTGGGACCTAACAGGGCTTTTCAGCCCCACCTTGTAAGCTCGCTCATTAACACAGTCCTCAGAGGAATGCAAAATTAAGCAGGTCTGCCCAGCGGCCACCAGTGTGCCACAGGTCCGGCACGATGACTGCAGTGCCTCCTATGCCACCCTAAGCCTCTGCTCTCCCCTTGCCCAGGTAGCACATGTACATGCCAACTGACTAGCCCAGCACAGAAGTGAAAATGCCCTGGGTTTTTCTGCTGCTCTGAGGGGACTAATAAGATCGCTGCAGCTAACCACAGAAAACCCCGAGTAGGAACAGGTTATGTTTGAGTCTCCTTTCTTTAACAGGATTAATGTTTTCGACTCCTCAGGTCAAAAGTGGTTGGGATGGTGGTGAGCAGCTGGCTGACCCAGGAGAATCACACTTTTTTCCTTAAAAGCCACGTTAGGGATCGAGTCAGGTGGTATCAAAGCAGACCTCCGTAGGCAGCAGTGGATAACCACACAGGCAACAGAATAAGCACGTTTCAGCAGTAACCCACCAAATGTCACTCAGAACGCTTTGCACTATGAGCTGGAAAAACCCAAGAAGCTGATCTATCTTAACCATATTAAATCATTTAATCATGCTTTTACTTGAGGACCTCAACAAGCTTTTCAAGTTAGCCTTACTACAGCCAGGCCAGTTAAGCTTTTACAGATAAAGAAGGCCTAAGGGAAACGGGGAAAACAAGGCACTGGAACTCAAAGAGAACTAGGAATCAGGGACACCTGGGAGTTGTTTGGCTTTGGGGGTGGGTTTTTTCACTGCCTTGGTTCTCTTTATTAACAACAAACAAAACCAACCCACACAAAACCAAGGTGTGGTTAGGGGTACTTCCTCCTCAACATTTCTCATAGCATTTTTATTGTTATTATTATTGAGAAGCAGCAGCAACTAATAAAAGGATTCATTAGGGCAATAGAGGGGAGAAAAAACTCACCATAATGAAATGAAATTAAGAAAAGGGAAATTTGGAGTTTTAGAAAAATCTTCCTGAGAAGATATTGGACAGAAGTAATTTCTCCAGCACAGTGTTAAGGCATTTATATGAAAATCATACCACATGACATGGTTATGCCAGCTCTCACTTTGTAAGAAATCTCTATTGTGCTCTTTTCAAATGCGAACAAATAAAAAATGTCACTTTTATTAGCAAAAATAAAAAGTACCTTTTAGATAACTGTTAATTAAAAAAAAAGCTTGAGAACATGATTTATATGCACCTTAAAGCCTAAAACTCACCCTCCTGCTATCAAAATACAACTGGCTCAACAGAAGATTGCTGCGTTTACAATAATAATACTAATAATACACTTCAGGATCAGAGCTTTGGCTGGGAGGAAGCACAAGTATCTCAATGAATAATATTTTTTTTCTAATTCTTAGAAAAGGAAAAGAAAGAGAAAGAAAGAGTTGGGGTTGTTCAGCCTGGAGAAGAGAAGGCTCCAGGGAGATCTTATTGCAGTCTTCCAGTACTTAAAGGGGGCCTACAGAAAAGACGGGGACAAACTTTTTAGCAGGGTTTGTTGAGGTAGGACAAGGGACAATGGTTTTAAACTAAAAGAGACTAGATTTAGACTAGATATAAGGAAGAAATTCTTTACTGTGAGGGTGGTGAAACACTGGCACAGGTTGCCCAGAGAGGTGGTAGATGCCCCAGTCCTGGAAACATTCAAGGTCAGGCTGGATGGGGCTCTTAACAACCTGATCTGGTTGAAGATGTCCCTGCTCATTGCAGGGGAGGTTGGACTAGATGACCTTTAAATGTCACTTCTGACCCAAACTATTCTATGATTCTAAGACAACTGGCAGGGTGAGAGTTATTGTGCATATAAGAAGGATTTATAGTCTTTTGACTTCAAAGTAAATTGAAGTTCTTGGAAAAAGGAGACCAAGATATTTATCACCTTGCTGTCTGGAATAATGAAGGCTAATACATTGATAAAGCAGTATTATCCTTTTATTTAATAATTATTGCATCTTCTGACAGTCAATACCAAAATTATTAGACACTAGTATTAGTCCAGCACCCAAAACCTAGTGTTGCATGCCATTCTGTGATAACTAGACAGTATTGCTGAGCCTCTGCTCTCTCCCAGCCTTGAGGAGGGTTTCCTCTGTGGCGCTTCTACCACAAAAGCTGCAAGGGAAGGCTGGAGACCGGTTCTGGCTCACTGCCAGCAGGCAGCAAAACACAGTCCATGCCAGCCACCATGCATTGAACCTAAAAGAGGCGTCATTAGTCCCAGAAATGGCTGTACTCAGGTACATGGTCTATATTCTAACACGAGCCGGATAAAGCCCTTTCTGTCCACTTCCCCATGTAACAGAACATTGGCTGAAACAAGGAATCAGTGAGAGGAAAGAGATCCCTGCCTCCACTAAAAGCTACCTAAATCTCACTGATGTCTTATACAAAAGATAAAATAATATCATACCAGTTATTGATATTTTTGGGTACCTATTTTCAGAGGAGTGCATGGCACTGCTCATCACTATTCCACTGACCCCTGTCTCCTCCTGTTATTGATCATAGCTTCTCCCTCCGGCAGAAAACCAGCAAATTATCACTTTGAATAAAGAGTTGAGGCCAAAGGTAAGGAAAAGGAATGAAGAGCTGTATACGAAAGGGAGATTAATGGCAAGAGCAGGCACGCTGGAAGAACAGCAGTTGGACCAGTGTGTTTTGATGTCTAGATAGGGGAAGGTCAGAGAAAGAGAGTATGTGGACTTCATTTAGAAGTGTGAGTAGAGTCAGAAAAAGCCTTTGCATGACAGTGCCCCTAGAAATTCTCTCCTCCCCATCCTTCAGCTTTTGAAATAAGGCAAGCTTATCATTTTAATCTAAATACAATGAAAGTATACAAGAGAGCAATCATGCTTGTATTATGAGTTATTCTCACAACAAGTATGGCATGGAGATGCAAATCACATGCAGTTGAGGAGTACAGAAAAAGATAAAGGGGAAGTGATCTCTTCTCTAGGAAAAAGCTTGCTAGGAAAAATGAGTGATTTTGCTTAGAGCATCTTTTCAGCTTGTTTGGTCTTTGCATCTGTAGGAACTACATAGCACAGTAAAAACTTTGCCTAGTGCACAACATGGGCAGGAGGTGCCAATCTCATGTGTGCATTTTTACCAACAGTTTAAACCATACTGATGTTTCAGTTTACTCACTTCACTCAGTTCCTAAGAATCCTGTTAACGTTGAACTAGAAATGAATGCCAACACCAGTTCAGCTGAACCAGCAGTTATTCTTCCCAGTACAGACAAGGCCACAGTGGACACATAAAACCCTCCCTGCTGGGGTAAGAAAAAGCTCTCAGCTAAACTTGGCTCTTTATCTAAACATGCGGGTGGAGGAAAGTGCATTTCAAGAATTACCTGCACTGGGAAGACTGCAAGATTTGATCTATGGTTCCTGAAACAGAATGGATCAGGGAATTGAAGTGCTCCCCAAGTACAACTCAGCTGTGTTTAACACTGGTTAAGGTGCAGCTCATTATCTGCAAAGATAACATCTTTCATAAAATAGACAAGGTATGCATTCAATTGGTTCTGTGCATCAATATGACATTCTTTCTCTGGACACAAGAAATCCTGGAACATATCTAATGCAAGGGGCTGATTTATCCCCAGAAGCATCCCCTTTTCATGCTTACTGGTTATGCTTTGACTGTACTATAAAAGAAAAAAAAAAAGGAGCAGGGTTTGCAGTTTTAACAGGAAATAAATGAAAACTAAAAAACAAACCCACACCACAGTGAAGCTGAGGATTATAAAAATAACTACACACTGCCCTCTGGCTCAGGTATTGCTACCACAGAGAGCTTGCCTGTAATCATCACCACAGACTGCTGGGTCTGCGAACAGGTCAGTTATCTAAAGTTCTCCTCAGCCTATTTGATACGGTTAGTACTTGCAGGCAAAATTAATACCTACATCTCCTGATGGAGGATTTGGCCAACTTCAGAGCCAGGAGAATCCAGACAGACTGCAGAGTCTTATACCTGATCCAGCAGGGAGTTACGGCTGTAGTGCCAGAACTAACTCAACAAGTATCAAAATCATTTTTGGGGGTGTTCACACAAAGGTAATGGGTGTTGAATAACCAACAATTTTCTCTGGTGAGCAAGTTGTAGCCCCCAGCAAGGCATGCCATTCTCGCAGTAGACTTAATACACCGAAAAGAAAAAGTCTGCTGTTTACAGCATGTAAGCCCACAACCTTTATTGACGAAATGTTACAGACTGACAGCCCTACATTGCTTCACTGCATTTCAATGCACTGTAGTGCCTTACAGTGAAGCTTGGCTTTGCTATAATTGGGTTCAACTGTGCTAATCCCCTTGGAATGCAGCAATTAATACTTATTTAGTGATAATTGCTGCGTTCCAAGAGGATTAGTCCCTGCCCTGCACTTTTGCCAGCATTGCAAACAGAGCTGGAAAGAAGACAGTGTCTAACTACAGGTCTTGCTTTGCAGCTCCCGACTGGGACACAAGAGAAGTTGGTCTCACTACAACTGCTCCCCTCTGTGGGTGAAAATACTGCTTTTCCAAGGAAAAGAAAAAAAGAGAAAGGAAAAGAAAAAAAAAAGAAAAAAGAAAATAAAATCACTCGACTGTCACTACTCCTTGCAGCTGCACAGTGCAAATAGAAACCCTGCCACATCCAAGGAGAGAAAAAAAACAACAACTAAAGACACCTGTGCAGAGCCATAAAGACAAACACAGCCATGAGTGTATGTTTCCTATGGGAGATGATAAACAGGCCCTGATGTACTGTAAGAATGAATTTCTATTCATTATTTTGGGGGCTTTTGTGACTAGCAGTCCCCCGTTCCCACTACGGTCTTAAAATTTTCAGTGCAACACGGATTTTGGAAACGCATAATGAAGATGTTAGTAGAAACTTAAAATGCACCCTCTCTGAATACTCAGTTTTGAGACTACTGAATGCGTAATGTCCGATTCTTTCCTCTCCAGCAAAGCCTTTTTGATCTTGTCTGGATTTTTTTTTTTTTAATGCACTGGAGAGACCACTGCTTATGTCATATCTTAAGAAGGAAGCACAATGCTTTCTTTCCTTTATGCTAGTCAAGCTATTCTCTCATATCATTAACATTTTCACCTATTAATTGCAGAAGAATTTCTGTGATTACATTATAACACATGTAGAAAAATTCTGGGACTCCACCACTAAACACACATTCTGGAAATGCTATTTTTAACTACAGAGCATCTTCAGTTTTTTCTGGCATGGCTGTACAGACTGTAATTGATCAGTAAAGTTATGCTTTTCATGTATATAGAAGTATTGTGAATCCAGATTTTAAGACCTGTGACAAGTATCTTAATTTCCTTTCTTTTCTTCCATTCTTCACCCCTAATGCATACTTCTTCTGTATTTTTCAAAAGCCCATCTGGGGAAAAACTTAATTAAGTGAACTGAAATTCATTTAAGCATTTAAACCAAATCAAAAATCCAATTCATGCTTGATTAGGCAACTGCTTTTGTCTAAATGCCAACAGGAAAGAACTATACAAGGTTCTTATAATCACATACTGCAGGTTTTGTGCAATTATTTCTCTATTTCTTATCCCTAAACAATTGCTTCATTTCAATATAGAAACAGTTATTTTTTAATACTGGGTGATGTTTAATAGGTTCTATTGGCATCAAACATTATAGAAATACAAAGTATCTTCAATACTTTCATGTAAATATAAACGCTTACATATGTAATTACATACATACCACCTAAAAGCTCTGGAAAGCCTGTCTCTCTCCATGTTTGCACACACCCGCTGCATGACTTTGTCAAATTACTCTGTTTGTAGCAATCAGAAGTCATCTTATTTTTAAAAAAGCATTCATTTTATCTAAAGGTACTGAGATGATTTACAAGTATTTTTACATGAATCCTGAAAGCTGGTATTTATTTACATTTTTATAGATAAGAGTCGGTGGGGGGAAAGGGTGCAAAATAAATAAGGTTACAACCTGAGTCAGTGGCAGTAGCAAAAATAACATGAAGTATTTTTAGACCTGTATGGGTACACTGAAAACATTATTGAGGTTGAGGGAGAGGCTCCCCTCTCTCAACAAGACCCTCAGCAGTTGTTGGATCTGCCACCGTAAGTGTGCCATCTCTTTTGTTTAAACTAACGAAATTACATGCAAAAATAAGCTTAACAGCTACAGGAATCAGAAGCAAAGAGTAATGGCTAATCTTTAAGGCTTTTCTATCTAGGATATGAAGAGCTAGAGAGAATAATCTCTGCCGTTATCAGGTTCTTTGAGTAAAAAGAAAACATTAACTAAATAATAAAAAATTTCATCACTTCAGATACTAACTGCATACCTGGACTCAGTCAACCAGAAGACTCCAGGCAGTACTGCAACCAGCACAATTAATGAAGCTCATTTTTTTTAAAAGCATGACTTTTGTACCTTTAACTGAATTTTGTTTCCTCTCTTGAGCTCCCCATTGTCATGATGTATATAGGAGCTTTGTGGCTTCAAGGTCACACTACCTGTTACAAATCTAAATCACATTGAATAAAAAAAAAAAAATCTGACAAAAGCAAGTGCCCAGACAACACGGTTTCATACGTCTTGTTTCCATAGAAAACTGAGCTATGATATTAATTACTACAGCCAGAATGAATAAGCCTTATACTCTAATCTTATTACACTATAATATTCAACACAGAAACCCCAGACACAAAAGTTCCTAAGTCAAAAGCCCTGGGGGCAACTCCAAGACTTGCATGAAAAGCTCACGGATTGAGCTTCCCAGCAGGAAAAATACAATTGTTGGGGAGCACCAAGGGCCAGTTGCTCCTCCAGAGCAGAGGAGCTGGCAGGGTCAGCAGGACAGTAGCCTCACTACCAAGATACACAGTCTCACAGTACCTGGACAAGAAGAGCCGGTTCGGTGATGGCAACCAGGGTCAACCACAGCTGAGGCAGGTTTGAGGTCAAGTCAGCGGGACTAGGGAAGCAGTGAGGGCCTGAGCTCAAGCACAGCCCCCAGGCAAACAGGAGAAGCTTTGATGCAGGCTTTTCTCAGTTCTGTCTCACCACCCAAACACCTGCACATGGTCAGAGCTGGCCTCCAGCACAGGCAGCCCAAACTGGAGAGGAGCTGGGGGACACTCAAACAATCCAAGTCCAACAAGATTAATTTGCTGTTGGAAATTATAAATCAGAATCAGGTGCTTTAGTTCAGCTAACAATAAGCCTAAGCCAAAGCACCCTTACACTAACAAACACCCTCACTTTGAATTCTTATAGTTAGTGAGTACTGAGAGAAATAAACACCATCAAGTCTGGAGGTGGCTGCTCCCAGTTGATGTTCCGAGGCATTCTATACCTGCCTCCATTTCCTTTACTGGAGTTTCTTAATTTAAAGACCTTTAAATCATTTTCATGGATATTACCTCTTAGCTCTACACAGCACAAAATGATTACAAAACACAAAAAAAATGATGACTGCTTCCTTTTCAGCAGCTAGCAGGCTGCTGTGTTTATGGAGGAAAGCATTCATAATGTAAAGCACTGTAGAAAGAATTTGTTTGTATCATGCCCTCTGTTGTATGCTTTTCTAGCGTCTTTGAGTTATGAATTCAACAACCAATTTTAAGTATCAAATATTTAACAATCAACCCCAATGTAAGTCTGTTGCACCCTCTTGTGTTCAGCAATAGCGTAACAGTTTGACTTGGAATCCAGACTCGGCATGCCCTTACTCAAGAAAAACCTGCTGAAAACAAATTCATCCATTAATTTATGATTAATACTTTTTGTATTAATCTAATACTCTGAGCTACCTCTATTTTATTGTGAAGATCACAGATAAAACATTAAATAGCTAAGAAATTAGTTCCAGATAGAACTGAATAAAGGATTAAACTAACGCCTGATATACATTAGCTCTATTCTGTATTGAAGTAGCTTGTTGCAAGAATCTATTGGGCAGAGGCTTACATTAAAACACAGGATGGAAACTGAAAATCAAGAAGTCAAAACACAAACATGTCAATGAACAACATTCGTAGACAAAGGAAAAACATGACTATATTGTTGAAGGGACAGGCTGAGATTACCCTAATTAGATTCCCAGCTAACAAACATCCTGTGACTTAGGGTGCCTAAGGTTATCCTGTGTCTCAGGTTCTTATCTATGAAAGGAGATACTTCCTTGGTATGGAGAGTGACTTCATTACTATTTAGAGATGTCTAAATAGTCAGAGATGTCAGATAGTCAGAAGTCAAAATGCTGATTCATTGTTTACAGTTGTATTAATTTGTTGAACTCAGTCTCTTCTGTTCTAAGCTACAATATCACTTCTGTAAAAAGCAATAATGCTCACCAACAAATCCCTGAAGGAGCCCAATAGAACAAAAGTGAGCACAGGGAGAAGAAAAGAAGATGAGGAAAAATAGGACAAAACCTGATGACTTTTTCTTGAGCTAACGATATTAACTTTTAACAAAGGGAGAAAAACAGCTGTTTAGTATGATTGATACCCTAGACTGCTTTACATTCCTCTTTTACATACAAAAATCTTTTTATCAGAGTATTCAATGAGATGCATAGATACAACTCCAGACAGCTCTTCTCTGATTAATCCTCAAATCCACCTCTGTACATGTAGCTTAGCCATTCTGTTGTTCACCACTTTCCAAAAGCAGCATCTGATTGGGGTCCTCTCAGATTTCAAATGTAAAGAGATTTGGATGATCTAAAATTGTTCTGATAAAACGCAGTAGCATTACAAAACTGTTCAAGATGAATTGTCACCAAAAAAAGCCCTCCATCAGAAAAGACTCAGGAATTGGTACTAATGGGACCACCAAATCCAACAAGATAACCAGAGACAAAACAAAAGCAGCTTTATTCCGTACCAAACCCTTGAATGAAAGTGATTCTTTGATTCTTGAATGAAAGTGGTTTTGGCTGGGATAGAGTTAATTTTTTTCATAGTAGTTCGTTTGGGGCTGTTTTGAATTTGTGATGAAAACAGTGTTGATAACACACCAATGTTTTAATTATTGTTGGCACAATGCCAAGACCTTTTCTGCTTCACATCACCCTGTCAGCAAGAAGGCTTGGGGGTGCACAAGGAGTTAGGAGGGGGCACAGCTGGGACAGCTGACCCTAACTGACCAAAAGGATATTCCAAACCATATGAAGTCATGTTCAGCATATAAAGCTGGCAGAAGAAGGAGAAACTGGGGACATTTGAAGTTACAGCATTTTTCTTCCCAAGTAACCATTAACATGTGATGGAACTCTGCCTGAACACCCGCCTGCCGGGAAGAGTTGTTTAGAAATGCAGAAGCCCTAGCCAGAAGAAATAATCAAGGCTTCCTTATATTCATTTTCACAAATTCTGCTGTTATGTTCTATTTCACAGTATTAGATGCAAAAAAGGAAGTGGAACAGGAAGGTGCTTATTTCATTTAAGGAGGGAAAGCCAGGTGTAATAGGGGTGTTTCACCATTTATTCTAGCAAGCACGAAAGACTCTACAGCAACAATAAAACAAGAACTCTGAAGAGAGGGTGCTGTGTGAAAGAGAGCACAAGGGAGAAAAATATTCTTGCACATGCAATAAACAACACTCAACACCACTTGTCAAAAAATATTTTAATTTTAACAAAAGCCCAGCATCATCAGTTTCACACATCAGAAGTTACGGAGTGACATGTAATGCATTCAGGTGTCCCCATGGAAAGGATCAAGTCCATACCAGAGGATCATTTGAGTTTCCACCATTGTAATGCCTTATATAAAAATATTTTACAATTTCATACCTAAAGTCAGTCTTATCCGTTCAACATAAATTGTTTCCATAGTGTAAGTTTTTTTGATCCTAAATTAATTTTCAAGTAGTAGAACGCAATATGTTTGATAGAGTAACAAGTACCTTTGTTCCCCCTTGCGGAGAAGTAAAACTTAATAAGTTACATCAAAAATACTGTCATAAACCATTCCAGTATTTGAAAAACTAGTGATATAATAATGACATGAAGATGTAGAGATGATTTGCTATGACCAATTCCACCATTCTATATATGCATCTGCCTCTAAGGAGTCTAAATTCACACTTTCTTTACTCTGCCAACTAAGTGATATTTGCTCACTGTAAAATCAACTTAATTGTTCACAATCCCTTTTGGATATTTGTGAACTTCGTACATAGGAGATGAGAAAGGATGTAAAAATGTGTTAATTTATTTTTTGTGGTTGTGTGTGGCTTATTTTAACACAGAATTAATTATGCACATCTTTCATTAATTTTCATTCTCTACAAGTCATGAATCATCTGTGTCATACTCTATTGCTTCTGTCTCACTTCTGGATTACTAACCCAAAACTGCTGTGTAAGTCTTCCGAAACCAAAAATCTGCTCAGTTCTACTGATGAAGGTAATAACAGCTATTACATCGCCATTTGACTAGCAAAGCTGAAAATTTCAGATTCCTAATCAATACACATTTACTCTTTACAATATTCTCATTGAATTTACAAGGAACTACTTGTCTTATACAAACTTATACTACTCTTCTTATACAAGTCAGATAACTTCAGTTATTACAATCCTGCTTCGTTTAAGGAGTCAGGGCATATAACCACTGCCAGCCAAAGAGTTATCAAGAACTTATCCTGAGGTATACATAGTTTGCATAAACACAACCATATTCTATAGCACATTCAATATAGGTAGTAAAATGGAAAAATGTCTGAAATGACTGAGTGTATTATCACGCAAAGAAAATTCTTAACAGAATTTGGGAACTCAGCATATCATTTGCCATTGTAATACAAACAATGCTTTCCATTACACAGTCAACTGAGTCATCATCCTGTAGTACTTCGCCACAAAAATATAAACTAAACTGGTATTAAAAATAAAATAAAATTGAAGAGTGCTCACAAACATATTATTTAACTAAGGCACTGAAAGGTTTAGAACTGGACTAACCCTTAAGTTACCAGTAAACACAGCATTTCTGAATGCAGACTGTCAACAGACAGACATCTTTCCAGAATCATGTCCAATGAATAAAATTTAGTTATGGCTTATGCACAAAAGGTTTTTGAGTATGACATGATTCAAGCTGTGCTGGTTAGTGAGAATTTACATTTGCTTCAGAAGCTCATTAATAGTGCAATGTGTTTGATTATTTTCTTCATTAATTCAGCTCTACAATACGCAGAAAGAAATAAGTCTTTCATGAAACAGCCAAAGTAATTCAGCATCACCAAGGATCTTCTTCCACCTACAAGGAGTAAGAATGAGTGAAATCAAATGCGT